>CM031604.1:24537950-24617950 GCA_018398815.1 Conus ventricosus
CACACACTACACACACACACACACACACACACACACACACACACACACACACACACACACACACACACACAGAGGGTTACTGGTGAAAGTTAATATTTTTTGGACCATTAGAATGAGGCAGAGAAAGTTTCGCAGGGAGTTTGTTTTTGTGCAACAAGGAAACTGTCAGTGTGCGTGCAAGGAAGGTGCATTTGAATACAAGCCTGAGAACCATTAAAATGCAGTGCCCACCCCTCTGCCCCCTCCCTGCCCTTCCCTCCTCCGTCTGTCTCACTGTCTGTCTTGTGGCAGGCAAACTGCAGTGTTGTGAAACAGAAATGATGTAGGCAGTGTTTGCTTTAACACCCCCGTTCTCTTCCCATTAGCTGTTGGTGCATCTGTCATACTGTCTGGTTTTCTTGGTGTCCTTCACACTCTCGTTCCATCTCTCTTTTAGTAGAGGCAGATGCAGAGACATTTCAATGCCGGGAGCCACGCTTAAAGACAGATAGGCGACGGAGGATTAGTCTTTCCACCCTTCTGTCCCGTGTATCAAGTTATTTTCTTTTGTTTACTGTGTTCTAATCCTCATGGCTGGCAGATGTGATGTTCATGCACATAGGCTAGTTTGCAGGGAGTTGTACTTCCATGATCAAGCTAAAATTCTGTTCTCCTCTCTCTCTCTGTCTCTGTCTGTCTCTCTCACACAGATACCCCCTATCTCTGTCTCTGTCTGTCTCTTGCTCGCTGTCACTCTCTCTGCAGTTCTGACAGTGTCTGTAGTTCACTGTCCACCTTTTCTCTCTTGTGTTTGCCCCTGTCTGTCTCTGTCCTCACCCAGTGCTGTCTGTCTCTGTCCTCACCCAGTGCTGTCTGTCTCTGTCCTCGCCCAGTGCTGTCTCTGTCCTCACCCAGTGCGTCTGTCTCTGTCCTCCCCAGTGCTGTCTGTCTCTGTCCTCACCCCGTGCTGCTCTGTCCTCACCCAATGCTGTCTGTCACTGTCCTCACCCAAGCTGTCTGTCTCTGTCCTCACTCAGTGCTGTCTTTTCTCTGTCCTCACTCAGTGCTGTCTCTGTCCTCACCAATGCTGTCTGTCACTGTCCTCACCCAATGCTGTCTGTCTCTGTCCTCACTCAGTGCTGTCTGTCACTGTCCTCACCCAATGCTGTCTGTCTCTGTCCTCACTCAGTGCTGTCTGTCTCTGTCCTCACCCAGTGCTGTCTGTCTCTGTCTTCACTCAGTGCTGTCTGTCTCTGTCCTCACCCAGTGCTGTCTGTCTCTGTCCTCACCCAGTGCTGTCTGTCTCTGTCTTCACTCAGTGCTGTCTGTCTCTGTCTTCACTCAGTGCTGTCTGTCTGAGTGTCTCTGTCCTCACCCAGTGCTGTCTGTCTCTGTCTTCACTCAGTGCTGTCTGTCTCTGTCCTCACTCAGTGCTGTCTGTCACTGTCCTCCACCCAATGCTGTCTGTCTCTGTCCTCACTCAGTGCTGTCTGTCTCTGTCCTCACCCAGTGCTGTCTGTCTCTGTCTTCACTCAGCGCTGTCTGTCTCTGTCCTCACCCAGTGCTGTCTGTCTCTGTCCTCACCCAGTGCTGTCTGTCTCTGTCTTCACTCAGTGCTGTCTGTCTCTGTCTTCACTCAGTGCTGTCTGTCTGAGTGTCTCTGTCCTCCACCCAGTGCTGTCTGTCTCTGTCTTCACTCAGTGCTGTCTGTCTCTGTCGTCACCAGTGCTGTCTGTCTCTGTCCTCACCCAGTGCTGTCTGTCTCTGTCCTCACCCAGTGCTGTCTGTCTCTGTCCTCACCCAGTGCTGTCTGTCTCTGTCCTCACCCAGTGCTGTCTGTCTCTGTCCTCACCCAATGCTGTCTGTCTCTGTCCTCACTCAGTGCTGTCTGTCTCTGTCCTCACCCAGTGCTGTCTGTCTCTGTTCTCACTCAGTGCTGTCTGTCTCTGTCCTCACTCAGTGTTGTCTGTCTCTGTCCTCACTCAGTGCTGTCTGTCTCTGTCCTCAGCCAGTGCTGTCTGTCTCTGTCCTCACCAGTGCTGTCTGTCTCTGTCCTCACTCAGTGCTGTCTGTCTCTGTCCTCAGCCAGTGCTGTCTGTCTCTGTCCTCAGCCAGTGCTGTCTGTCTCTGTCCTCACCCAGTGCTGTCTGTCTCTGTCCTCAGCCAGTGCTGTCTGTCTCTGTCCTCAGCCAGTGCTGTCTGTCTCTGTCCTCACCCAGTGCTGTCTGTCTCTGTCTTCAGCGAGTGCTGTCTGTCTCTGTCCTCACCCAGTGCTGTCTGTCTCTGTCGTCAGCCAATGCTGTCTGTCTCTGTCCTCACCCAGTGCTGTCTCTGTCCTCACCCAATGCTGTCTGTCTCTGTCCTCACCCAGTGCTGTCTGTCTCTGTCCTCACCCAGTGCTGTCTGTCTCTGTCTTCAGCCAGTGCTGTCTGTCTCTGTCTTCAGCCAGTGCTGTCTGTCTCTGTCCTCACCCAGTGCTGTCTGCTCTGTGTCAGAGCTGTTTTCGTCAGCTGTCTTGTTCTTTCACTCCCAGGACTGGTCATAGCCATAACCCAATCAGGGCACAGACTGACTTGAAAGAACTAAAATAATCAATCTGGCTTAGCCAGCGCACTGTCCCTAGGAACTCTGTTTACATCCTCTCTCTCTCTGGCTGTCTGTGTCTCTCCCTCTCAGTCTGTCCGTCTGTGTATATTTGCCTGTGTCTGTGTCTCTGCCTGTCTATCTGTGCCTGTCTGTCCCACTCTGTGTGTGTGTCCTCTCTGTTTCCCTCCCTCCCTCCTCCATCTCCTTCCCTCTCTCCCTTCCCCCTCTCTCTTGATGGTGTTTAATACCAGAAAACTGATGTTCTCATATTCACGCCCTTCCTACAAGCCTCAGGGTTTTGTCAGTAGAAGTGTCAGTGCTCATTTCTGCTTGTGTCTTGTCTCTCTCTCTCTCTCTCTCTTCTCCTCTTCTCTCCTCTCTCTCTCTCTCTCTCTCTCTCTTCTCTCTCTCTCTTCTTTCTCTCTCTCTCTCTCTCTCGTCTGCTTTTGTCATGTGTCTGTCTTTCTATGTCCTTTCTGACTCTGCCTCTCTCTCTCTCTCTCTTCTCTCTCTCTCTCTCTCGCTCTTCCTCCTCTCTCTCTCTCTCTCTCTCTCTCTCTCTCTCTCTCTCTCTCTCTCTCTCTCTCTCTCTCTCTCTCTCTCTCTCTCTGTCTGTCCTTTCTTTATGCCAGAGAACTGTTGTGTACCTTGGTGTTTCAAAATCCCTACTCCAGTGTGCCTGTCTGCCTACTTGAACTTCTCGCTTGTACAATGTTTTGTTAACTTTGTGAGGAAAGAAGACAAGAAAGAAAAAAAAAGGTGTAAAACCATGTTTGCTGTGAACCTGGCACTGTAGTGTGTACAGACCCTGAGGCGTTGTTCCCATGGTCTTTCTTCTCTGTGGAGTGTGGTAGGTGTTGTGAAAAGTGAGTCCTTCTGTGTGTTGGTTGATGAAACCATTTTCATTTGATTTCTCTGGGTTGCTGAGTAGAGAGCATGCTGCCTTTCAGTTGCCATTCAGCTTCCCTGCCCCCTTTCTTTGTCCCCGTCTGTCTCCCCCCCCCCCCCTCCACACTACCCACCTTTGTCTCTCTCCCTGACTCTGTGTTTTTCTGTGTTTCTCTCAGTCCTCTTTCCTCTTCAATATCTCTGTGCCTCTATGTCGCTGTATTTCTGTCTGTGTCTCTTTGTCTTTCCTTCTTCCTGCTCTCACTGTGTCTTTCTCTCTGTATTCATCTGTTTTTCTCTGTCTCTCTTCATTCCTCTCTCTCTCTCATGTCTTCTTTCTGTGTATTTCTCGAGTCTCTTGTCTTTCCATATTCCTTCTCAGTCTCTGTGTCTGTCCCTCTCTCAGTGTTTGAATTTTCGTCACTGGCTCTGTGTCTCTTTCTCCATTCTTCTTTGTGTGTCTCTCTCACTTCTCCTCATGCGTGTCTTCCATCCTCAGTGTGTCTGCCCCTTCCTTGTCATCTGTCTCCCTGTTCTTGCCAGCTTGTCTCTGTCTGTCTGTCAGTCTGTCTGCCTGTCTGTGCTGATCTCACTCCACCTGACTCCTTTTTCTCATCTTACTTACATAAGATGGTTTGATTTTTGGGAGGGAGGAGGGCAAATGGAGTTTAGTCATCAGATTGTAATTTTTTCACAATCCTGGTTTCACCATTCTTTCAGTCTTAATAATGCTTCTATGGTTGGCTGGTCTGTAAACAACATGACTAATTTGGTGTCTTGTTTTTCTGTCTTTTGCTGAAGTTTTGCAGGAAAAACAACAACAACTTTTATGCGTATTTTACCTAGAATTGAATGAAATGCTTCATCTTTGATCTGTTACGCACCTCAAATTTACTGATTTGTTATATCAACATTTGGACCTAGAATTAATGTGAAGCTGCTTTGGAAAGTCATTGGTCCACCCAAGCTGGTCAGTGTGGAATATTTATGGACTGTGTACCTTGTTCTTGGCTGTCACGGCCTTACAAATGTCAGAAGAGACAACACTTTTTTGTGTGTCCTTTTCTTTGTTTTGTTTTGATTTTTGTTGGACCCCCCCCCCCCCCTTTTTTTTTTCTTGTGTATTTTACTTTTTAGAAAGAAAAAACAACATTTGGAACCATGCCAATTCAGTTTCAATATAGCATCGCTGTCATCCAGTTGAGGAATATTATCTTGGTTTTTGTCGTATTTGATGAGCGAGTGACGATATATCAAGGTTTTTAGCTGGTCTAGAGTGTATGTATACATGAGTTCTATGGCATTCATGTGATTGTGTTTATGCAACAAAGTTAAACACGGACATATTGAAAATAAGACAGGGTTAGCAAGAAACCCCCGAAAGATGGAAGAAAACAAAATGATAGGAGAGAGAGAGAGAGAGAGAGAGAGAGAGAGAGAGAAGAGAGAGAGAGAGAGAAGAAGAGAAAAGAAAGAAATAAAAAGAAAGGCAGAAACAGAACTAGAAAGCCTTGAAAATTACATGGAAGTCCAGCTTGACATGCAAATATATTCAAGATTTTTTTTTAAACTTCCGCACACACCAGCATGCTCATGTTCTGTTTTATGATAATAAAGTACTTGGGGCAATTTCAGATTATGTGAGCGGTGCATAGGATAGAAACATTTTTTTCAGCCTAAATTTTTTTTAGTAAAAATAAACTAGTTCTAAGATTATTGTCACACACAAAATGAGGGCTGTTTACATATCTAAGCATTCAGTGTGGAAACATTGAAATACATCTAAGCAGTTATTATACAAATCCTGTTGTTTGTGTAACACCTATGAACATCAGGGAAAGCCTTTGTGTAAGGTCAAAAACTTCAGCTTATTGAGGTAATGATCTACAGTTTGTTTATTTGTTGACATTTTTTTTTATTTAGATAAAGAATATCTACAATTTGTGTATTTGTTTATAGGTCAATTCTTTCATTTGTCTTTGTGTAACCTGTTTGAACCTGCAAACACTTTGTCACATCCAAAATGAATTTTAAGTATTTTATAGTTTATTTAGAATGCAATACATCTTTTGTCTGCTTAACAAACAAGCAGTTTTGCAAAACAACAACAACACAAAAGAATCAGCTTGTTTTGTTTTCATTCTTTAAATTATGCTGTGGATCATATTCTGTCATGCTGAGTGGTAGAACTCCAGGCCTAGAGATACATTGGTCTCACCATCCTCATCCTGTTAAACCCGCATAATCTGCTGATACTGAAGGCTGAAACCTGGAGTTGACTAATTACATTTTCAGACCCCCCTGTCAGTGGGGCATCCAGACACTGGTGAAATATTTATGTGGGCCTGACAGCCAACTGTGAGTGCTTAAATGTGCGAGCCCCAAGGGGCTGTTGCTAAAGTTGAAACAAAGTCTCTCCTGGCACCAAACAAAGACTGTAGGTCTGTGCAGTCAGTAGGGAAACAGGCTTGTAAGAAACAAATGGTCATTACAGGGACAATAGTGTGAGTGCGTGTGTGTGTGTGTGTGTGTGTGTGTGTGTGTGTGGTGTGTGTGTGTGTGTGTGTGTGTGTGTGTGTAATTGCCATTGAACCCTCGTGGGGATGCGGATGCGAGTGTCCCATTCACTGTAAATTGTGGTGGGTATTGATTGTGTGCTGGAAATTTCGCTTTGTCTTTTCACTTGATGGCTTCTGCCTTTTGCCCGCTCTGTTCTTTTTTGTTCTTTTTTTCTTCTGTTTGTTGTAGTAAGTCTTTTGCCCATTTTCCCCATATGATTAATAAAATGCCAGCTTTCCCTTTGTAGTTTGGCTTCTAGGCAGTGAGATTGTACACTGTCCAGAGCCGGTGCTAGCTGTCTGTTTTGCGGTGCCTGTCTGCACCTATGGCTGTTTTCACATGAAAATTTTGTTGTTATCATTATCGTTTTTAATCAAGTTTTTTCAGCGTAGGGTGAAAAATTGCAGAGAATTTCAATTGCCTCCCCAGCATGGCTGGATCCCATCTGCTTAAAGGGCGCCAATAGATTGCTTATCAAGTGATGAATTTAATGTATACATGTGTAATTTGTGAAGTTAAACTGTGTTTGGTTGGGATTTTTCTTTTGAGGACAGGACCCCTCCAACTCTCACTCCCACCCCTGCCCCCCACCTCTACCCCACTTCCACCCTATCCAGTGATGTGGTGACAGCTGGAAAAGGCCCTGTGTGATTTGCTGGGCTTAAAGTCATTTTGAAGAAAAAAAAGAAGAAAAAGCCATGAAATGGCCCTATGAGATTGCCATAAACAAATCAATAAAACCCTTCAACAGCCGCTAGGACCAGCCTTCTTTGGTTTTGTATGTGGCCCTGAGTCAAGGAGGTTAGACATTTTATAGGCCTTTTATTTATTTGGTAATTCATATATTCATATGCAGCGCATTTTTGATGTGTTTTGTACAAGTCTGCCTAGGCAAGGCCATTTTGTTGGAATATTGTCTGCTACTGTCACATCTCCAAAGCCCTCTCAGTGAAGGCTGTCCCTGTAAAGACGGTCACGGGTTTCTCTGGACTATTTTCACATTGTACTGAATGGACTTCCTGCCTGTAAAGAGGTTTTTTTCTGAAACATTTTCCGCCTTGTGCCAAATGGACTTCCCCAGTGTAAGGATTCATTTCTCTGGAACATTTTCCACCTTGTACCAAATAATAATAATAATAATAATGAATACTTATATAGCGCCTATTCTCGGCTAGAGGCCAAGCTCTAAGCGCTTTACAATCAACACTCGTTTACACAACGGGCTGCCTACCTGGGTAGTGCCGACTGAAGAGCTGCCAGCTGGCGCTTCATTCAGTCGTTTCCCGTGTCATCCAGTCACTTATCGTTCAATATCGATCACTCATTTTCCTTACTTCCTTCATTCTTTCCATTTCTCACGCAGGGTGCATGCTATGTGTAACGTGTCATCCATACCAACGGCCAAACTGGCCTACTCTTCCGAAAGTTGGTGATGGGATTTGAAAGTTGGTGATGGGATTTGACGTGTGTGCAAGATGTTATGCGTGCATTCACACACGGAACCTCGGTTTATAGTCTCATTCGAAGGACTGTATAAGAAATGGAGTCAGAACCAATGTTAACTCCGAGGGAAAAAATCCCACTGTACCGAAACGCCCCGGCGGAGGTTCGAACCCGCAACCCCAGGATCACCAAGATTATGAGTCAGGCGCTTTACCAACGAGCTAGTCCGGCTCTGGACTTCCCCAGTGTAAAGATTAATTTCTCTGGAACATTTTTCACCTTGTGCCAAATGGACTTCCCCAGTGTAAAGATTAATTTCTCTGGAACATTTTCCGCCTTGTGTGATATGAACTCGCTCCATGTAAACGCTTATTTTGGGGGGGACTATTTTACATCATGTACTGGAAGGACTTCCACTGTGTTAAAAACTTGTTTTTCTGGTCTGTTTTCCCCATTTTACTAGATGAACTAACTCCATGCCTGTGGATCCAGTTATAAGGGTTTCTGAAGATCTCTGTTGAAGGGTGCTTTGATGGCCTAGTTGGATAGAGCAAAAAGTTTGCAGACAAATAGTATGTGTTTGAATCATGCTGGTGTCCAACATGAAAAGAACTATTTTCGCTGTCCATCCTAATGTGTTCTCATTGTGGTGGTGGTGTGTAGTGTAAGACAGGTTCCCTTCCCTCACTTTCTGGGATGGTGATCCATATCAGCCATATTTCCGTAGGTAGCTGTGGATATTAAACCTAGAAAAAACTAACGTTTATTGTAAGGTGTCCAAAGAAGTATCTGTCTTTAAACTGTGACCAGAATTGCTCTCTGTTGACTGAGTGGAGGTGAATTGATTCAGCATCTAAAGAGGAATCGATCTCTTTATCCCTAATGTTTTTATATACGCTTTAAGCCTTCACTGCCAGCTGCTTGTATGCTGAAGTTCAGAGGTTGTGGGGAAAGACAGAAAAATAGAACACAAGATGATCAGGAATAAGTTTGATGCGTGATTTAAAAGACAGTTCAGTAGAGCTCTTAATCGATAAACCCACATCAAAGTTGGTAGCATTAGAAATAAGAGAGAGAGTGCAGCAGAGTTCCGAAAACTACAACCATGTCAAGGGAGTCGAAGGGTTAAGTTGCTGATGCTGAATGCTAAACCCCTGTGCCTGTGAGAAAGACTGGAAGAGTCAATGGTTTCTTGAGCCGACCCTGTGAAATATTCATGTTGGCTTGACTGGCAGCGGACACTGCCTAGCCCCAGGGGGTCAAAGCCCTGGCTAAATGTCAAGCCTCACACTCACAGCTTCTTGATACCAGGTCCACTGGGGATGATCAGGATAATAATCCCTCAGAGGGATGGTGTGTATGTGTGTGTGTGTGTGTTTGTGTGTGTGTGTGTGTGTGTGTGTGTGAGAGAGAGAGAGTGAGTGAGCATATGCATGCATGTAAGAGGTGTGTGTGTGTGTGCGCATGTGTGAGGGAGGGAGAGAGAAATTGATGCGACAGTGTATGTGTACATTTATATATGTACTTAACATGCATGTCTGAAAAACAGAGATTCGCACACACACACACACACACACACACACACACACACACACACACACACACACACACACACACACACAAACTCGGAGGTAATAAAATTCTCTCATGTTGTATATGGTAATGACTGTTATGAATGTCAAGTGATAGGGAGTGTGAATGTGTACGGTTTTATGGGCTTGATTTGATTGGTTGTATAGAGGATATTGATGTTAGTCAGTTACATTCCTGAAGATACGATATATGCAGTGAAAAAAAGAAGAAAGTGAAGCAGTTTTATGGGATATAACTCTGGTCATATTAGAACTTTCATCTGAATGTGGACAAAGGGTTGCCATACTATGAATGTTGATGATGCTTATGTTGCTCATTACAGAAGTTTGATACATTTTATGAATCTTGTTCTGCTGAAGTTCGACACATGATGAATCCATATTTGTAGGAGTTTGACACAGAATTCCACACATAATGAGTCCTATTTTGCAGAAGTTAGACCATAAGTATGAATCCTGTTTTGCAGGAGTTTGACACATAGTTACAACCATGTTTTGCAGGAGTTAAACGCACAGTATGAACCCTGTTGACACAGTGTATGAACCATGTTTTGCTGGAGTTTGACACATAGTATGAACCATGTTTTGCTGGAGTTTGACGCATAGTATGAACCCTGTTTTGCAGGAGTTTGACACAGAGTATGAACCCTGTTTTGCAGGAGTTTGACACCTAGTATGAACCCTGTTTTGCAGGAGTTTGACACAGAGTATGAACCCTGTTTTGCAGGGGTTTGACACCTAGTATGAACCCTGTTTTGCAGGAGTTTGACACCTAGTATGAACCCTGTTTTGCAGGGGTTTGACACAGAGTATGAACCCTAGTTTGCTGGAGTTTGACACATAGTATGTACCCTGCTGACACATAGTATGAACCCTGTTTTGCAGGAGTTTGAGGCATAACATGAACCCTGCTGACACATAGTATGCAGGAGTTTGACACATAACATGAACCATGTTTTTGTGGAGGTTGATGCATAATATGAACCCTGTTGACACATAGTATGAACCGTGCTGACACATAGTATGAACCCTTTTTTGCAGGAGTTTGACACATGATATGAACCTTGCTGACACATAGTATGAACCATGCTGACACATAGTATGAACCCTGTTTTGCTGAGTTTGACTCGTAATATGAACCCTGCTGACACATAGTATGAACCATGTTTTGCAGGAGTTTGACACAACGTAAACCATGTTTTTGTGGAGTTTGATGCAAAATATGAACCCTGTTGACACATAGTATGAACCCTGTTTTGCATGAGTCTGACACCTAGTATAGTGGTATGAGCTCTGATTTGCAGAAGTTTAACAAAAATATGAATCCTGTATTGCAGAAGGGAAACAAAAAACATGACTTGTGTTTTTAACTTTTACAGAAGTTTAACAGAGTATGACTTGTGTTTTACAGAAGTTTAACAGAGTATGACTTGTGTTTTACAGAAGTTTAACAGAGTATGTGACTTGTGTTTTGCAGACACAGGTTTTGGAGGCCAGACGTCTAGCACCATGTCTAACAACAAGCTGACCAGCATCGCCCCCACCCTGTCCATGGGTGTGGGTGCACCCTCCTTCAGCCTGACAACCTCCAACCTCTCCACCCTCACCAGCCCCACCCAGCCCCTGGGGGCCTCTCCCCTTCCTCCTACCCAGCCTCTTGGGGCATCTCCCCTCACTCCTACTCAGTCACTAGGACCCTCTCCACTGACAGCACACACACTGAACCTGTCAGCCAGCACACTGAATACCCTCAATGCCCTCAACAATCCTTCCCAGACCTTAAACACCCTCAACACAACCAATCAGGCTCTGGCCGCTCTCAACACGCCTGCCCAGACATTGAACACTCTGAACGCTCCGTCAGGCAGCCCTTCATCGCAGCCTTTCCTCGCCTCCCAGCCAATGACAGGCATTGTAAGTTTGCCACAGAATTTCTGCTTCCCCTCGCAGCCATCGCAGACGACAGTGTCAGGTGCCAACCAGACGCCGACTTTAGGAGTGACGCTGGGTTTTCCCATGGCAGCGGCCACAGGTCTGACCAGTAACACGGTGTCTTTGAACACCAACAGCATTCCCTTAAACTCCAGCAGCCTGCAGCTGAACACCAACACCATCCCTCTGAACTCCAACCCCATCCCCTCAATGCTGGCAACCCTCTGTCCCAGCAGCTGGTGCAGTCATTGTCCATGGGGCAGCAGCCAGCCATCTGTGCCTCCCTACCCCAGAGTCTCAACTTCCCCCTAGGCCAGGCCCTCCTGGGCATGTCCAACACAGCAGGGGCATCAGGCACTCCCTTCCTGTCCAGCTTAGGTCAGTTCCCCGGCCTGCCATCAGTGATCATGGGCGGCCAGCAGTCGGTTCTTCAGGGCACCTTGATGGGCAGCTCTTCGGCAGGCCAGAGTGCTCCCCTACAGACGATTGGTACACTGAATCCCCAGCCCCTGTCTTTCCCCCTCACCACAGGGCCCGTCATTACAGAGCTGCCTCCCAGCTCTCGGCCCGCTGAACCTGCTCAGGGAGCTTTGTCAGCTGTTGGCTGTTCTCCAGAATCCCTGATGGCTTCACACCAGGTTCTCCAGCATCCCCCAGCTCCTGCAGACAAGGTAGAAGAATCGCAGGCACTGTCCAGTCAGCAGGGTTCTGAGACGCAGCCGATAGTTCTGGACTCTGTTCAGGAATCTCACACCCTTGCCAGTCTGCCGAATCCCTCTCAGTCTCCTGATCCCCCAGATCCACCAGAGAAATCACCAACCTGTCCGGTAGACAAAGAGCCAGAACAGGAGCTGAAAGAAGCACCAGCAGCTTCAGAAGAGAAAGATGAACCACCTAATCCACCAGAACAACAAAGTGCCCAAGCCATTGTTCAGGAAGCTGCGGAGACACCCCCTGATCCAGAAGTTCTGTCACAGTCACCATCACAACCTGCTGCGAAAGAGAGTTCTTCACTGGCAGCAGAACCACAGCAGCAGGGATCCCCAGCTCCAGCATCATCATCATCGTCCTTGAAGCCTGCTCCACCAGATGCGGAGCAACCCAGCAGCAAGATAAAAGATACAGGCCCCGAGAACACCAGCCCTGGTGGTACAGATGCTGTTGAAGAGAGAAAAGATGAGGACAAAAATGCAGAAGTGTGCACTGTGGAAGAAAGCTCAGAACCAACCGCAGCCAAAGTAGGAGAGGACCAGCACATGGAAGACAGTGGCGACATGAATACCTGCCTGGAGGAGATCAAGCAAGAGGTGATGGTAAGTTCAGTTCTGTTTGTTTTCTGGCTTGCTTCCATGTCTGTTGGATGGTTTGTAACACTTGTGGGTGTGTCATACTCGGGGACAACTTCTAGAAAACTGGAACTGAGGAGGGTTGTAGTGTGGAATCAGGTCACTCAGGTTAAGGACCTCCCTCAGGGAGTGTATTTTTTTACATGCATCGTCAGTTGGTCGGTTTGTCTGACAGCAAAGTTGCATGAAAACTATTGAACTGATTTTAACCTAACTTGTTGAAGGAGGGAATGTGGCCAAAGAATGAACCCATACATTTTGGTGCAGACACGGATCAAAGGGCAGATCCATGATTTTTTTTTCTCATATTGTTTGACATTGCAAGGCATGTATTAGAGATCGTTGTGAAAAAAAAATCATGCTTGGTATTTGATGTGTAACTACAGACTTTTAAGGTTTGGAGTAAAGTAGATTACAGTCAGAATCTTGTGAGCAAAGTGACACCCTATACGGGGATTGAAGGGAAAAGAACTGTTCAGTCACTGAACAATTACAAATTGAGCTAGAAACAGGGAATTACATATAAAGCATCGCTGAGACAGGACTTGGAAACAGGAATAATGTGATGTGTCTGAAAACGTAGGAAAATTTCAAGAGATAAACAGTGGGTTGATGTGGATAGGGTTTGAAATCAAGAGGATTGTTCAACCACAAGTGTGTGTTTTTCCAAGTGCCCCTCTAATTTTTCATTGAAGTTACTCTGTTGAAATCTTAGAAAACCCAATAGAAATAGAGTAGTAACTCTTCGTAACATAAGTATTTGTCATAACAAGTAATGCAATGGGAGGAAAATAAAAATGGTTGAAAGAGTGAAATTTTAGAGGGGTCTTGTTTTTGCTTTTTTGTTGTTGTCTGGTCTTCTGCGTACCCCGGTGGCATTATCCCACATTGCTCATCCCTGCTCCCCCATACACAGCCATACCCAGATTTGTGTGTTGTTGCAGCCCCAACACAGCAGTTCACAGGAAGCAGTCAGTGTTAGGTCACCACGAGGCAGTCCACCAGAGGAGACTTGTGCAGCTGCCAAGTCATGGTGTTTAGTGGTGGCTGTTGTGATCCAACATCCCTAGGAAGCCACATACTGACAAAAGTATCTGTTTAGTGGCAGAGCCAGCATGAATGAGCGTTGCTTTCCAGAGGGTGCCTCCATGTGTGTCCAGTGACAGTGTCCATGAAATTGCCAGTACCAACGACTTTGACGTGAACACTCCAACTCCAAGGGCATGGACATGGAGAGGAAATTAAACTGAGGTCTCTACATGAGCAGGGCATGAAGGGCTGCAAAGAGAAGACTTTTTTTTAATGCTGATCAATGTGATGGTGATGGTTATAATGCTCTGAAGTGCCGTGAAGGTCACAGAATACAGGACAAGGATGTATTTTCTATGCTCCTTTCTGTGCTATAGCATGGTGTCGACCAGGCTGAGAGGCACCTGCAGTGTTGGTCAGGAAATGTGAGCAACACTTCCAGAAACACATTCATTAAGTGATTGAAACTGGATGTGGTGTGGTTCCAGTCTTCCCATTTGAGCCCACAGCAGACTCAACTCTGGGTATGAGCGGGCCAGGGCACAGAAAAACAAAATCCTTCAAATAGATGCCTGAGATGGGAAGCAAACATGAGACTTTATGATCCCCAAATGGGTGACGCTGGCCACTGCACCATGATGGGTGATAGGTTTAAGTTTCAGGACACTTGAGTTTAAGAGTGGAACATTTCTTCAGAGATCTCTAGAAGATAGGAAGGAGTCTTTATTGGAAGCTAAAGTCAGTTTTTAGAAAAAAAAGAAAGTATTCATTGGGAAAAAAGGGAGTCCTCAAAGGGAGGGTGTCTTAATTGGGAAAATCTTTCTCAAGAGGTTTCACTTGCCAAACAAATATGTATTTGTCTACCAACTGCCATGGTGAAGTGGGTAGCTTCACGGACTACCGGCTGGGAGGTTGGGGGTTCAATTCCAATCAAAGCCATGTGGGATTTTTCCTCCCCGACCCGCTCCTACCCAGAGTTGAGTTTGTTACGGGCTCAGTTGGGAAGACTGGGACCAGACAGTCTCAAATTCTGTGGCCCTTCATGCCCTGCTCTTATGGTGACCTCAGTTTCGTTGTCCTTTCCGTGTCTATGGCCTTGATTTGATTCTGTCGGGGTCACTGGTATTGGCAAATTCATGGGAGTTGTCGTTGGATGGACATTGTACCATCCTCCATGACTAAGCAGTTATTGTCATCAGTTGGGGGTTTAGTAGGTGGTGTCCTGCATATACTGGACCAGAACAGGCACCACTGAACACCTCCGAAGTGACTTGGCAGCAGTGCAGTGTCTCCTCTGGTGGATTGCCTCTTGACGACTTGACAGTGACTGCTCCTGTGGATTGCCGGTGCTGTGGCTGTGGTGGGAAAGGTTGGGTGTGGCTGTGGATGGGGGTCAGAAAGAACGGCGTTGGTGCAGTGCCACTGGGGTGGCAAGGAAGATGGGACAGCAAAAAAAAAAAAAAAAAAAAAAATGTCCAGGATAAGAAAATCATGATGGTATTGCATAAGTGAATCAAGTGGGGCTTAACACACCAAGGTTATCTCTGCACTCGTATGCAAATGGTCACTACTGCACTCACCAGACAATTCACTCTCTCTGGGAATAAGGTGTCATGCATTCACTACTCTCCTGACATGACTAAGAACAAGAAATATAGTTTCTATTCTGTTTATAATATACACATGAGAAATTCAAATGCACACACACAAAAAAGATGTAATCATAACACAAGAGATCTTACATTGTGAGGTTTCCACACACACACACACACACTTGTACACCATACCACAGTTCTCATACAGATCTCTACAATATGCCTAAGCACCAGGTAATAGTAACGCTTTAGAATAGTCTGGCACCAGGTCCAAGACCGGGTCTCCACGGTCATTTCTGGGGACTTCTTCAACGTAGAAGTCTTCTTCATTTCTTCTTCCCCCATCTTTGGGTTTTGGAGGTGGCCTTTCTCAGTCTCTCTTTGACACCATCCCCTGTAATGTTCGAGATCTTTGCTTTCCCTTCAGTCGCCCAGACCACATTGTTCCAGACCCTACTCCGCTCTGCTCACTCTTCTCCCTTATGTCAGGTTGCTCTCTTTAGTTTTTGTGTTGTTATCTTTTCCAACATCCAGTTTATATTAAGACTTAAACAGAGAATCTCCCTTGGGCTGTGTCCATATCCACTTTGGGCCTCGGTACAGTCATAAATGTTATTCAGATCCACAGTTAATCTAACTGTGTTGATCCACACACCAGCATTCACATACATTTTCTACTTACTTGTTTAACAAACAACCACTTTTTGCCAAATGAACATCGAGAACTTCCAACAGCTTCTGAGGTAACTTTCATACAGTACCCTCTAGAAAACTACTACCACATCATCCACTAGCATTCAGACCACCCTGACTACAGCATCAGCACAGTGCCTATCAGCAATACCAGCAGAACAAGCAGAAGACGCTTATTCTTCAGGTAAATTGTCATCAGTTCAGTCTGTTCACTTTTACTGAAACAAGTTTCAACTAACTTTGCCCCAAGCACCATCTTGACTCTCCTAGGTCTGAGTTTAAAATTTGCTCCCTTTGACCATCAAATGTTCAGATTCAGGAATTGTCTCTGCCTTTTGGTGATTAGTGTCACCTGCTTGTGATTACCCCCTCCGGGGGTTGCGACCTTGTCGTGGTCGGAGGGTTTGCGCGGTCCAGTGATCCTTTAGGCTATGCTGACGGGGCATCAATACTTGGGAGATAGGCTGGTTTTTTTCACACTGCTTGTAGGCCTGAGAGGTGAAATGCTGTATGGCCTAAGCGAAACGTGGTAAGAAGTTGATGCCCTGGTAGGGCTCCCATGTCAGATAGGCTAAGGGTGAGGATCCTGACTAAGAGTAACCCGCCTTTCTCCTTTTCTTGTTTTCTGCCTCCCTTATTTGGCCCTTTTCTATCTTCGTCTCCCCTTCAAGTCTTCTTTTACACACTCCTTTTCTCTCTGTGGTCTCCTTAAGATCCGCCGCGTTTGCCGTGCGGTGCGACCTGTGTCGGAGGGGAATGAGATCCTGGTGGTTGAGAGAGCCACGCTCTCAACACATCACTTTGGCTCGGACCTCTCCTAGACAGGGAGTACACTTTGGCCCGGGTGTACTAATCGGCTCCCCTTCTTGGGGCTGGGTCAAGACAGGCAGTTCCCCTGCTGGCCAAGTGAACCCCTGCAGTGCTCAGCTCTCTGTCCCCGGGAGTTGAGCATGATCAGGGGGATAGGGGTAGTAGTGTTCTGTTTGTCGTATATCTCCCCCCCGAAGCCTGGAAGGGGTCAAGACATTGGTTTCTTGGCCCTGGCCCTTAGTTGGACTCCAAGGTGGGTGGGTAAGGGGGAGATGAATCACAATAAACTATTATACTCTTTAAAAAACATTCCCCCCAAAAGGAAGAGGAAGGCAGCATCCCCTATTTCAGGGGATTGTCAAACAGATAGTGACTCCGATACCGAAGTTCGACAGAAGACAGGTTTTTGGGCTTCCTGGCTCGTGATGGAGGGGACGGAGCAGGAAAGACCCCTTTCAGCTCTGAGCCCGTTTGCCATTCAAAAGGGTTTTCAAGGTATAGCAGGTGACCCTCGGTCCATCAAGAGGTTGAGGAATGGCTCATTTCCATTCAAAGCAAATCACAAAAAAATCTGAACAGCTGCAGAAAGCAACAAACTTGTGGACAGGAGATCAGGGTAACTCCCCACAAACAATTAAATTCATCGAAAGGCGTGATTCGTTGCCGGGATTTATCTGGTGTTTCAGAGGCAGAAATTAAGACGGAGCTGGCGTCCCAGGGTGTGACGGAGGTGCGCAGGTGACGATAAAGAAAGGTTCAGAGAGGTGGCCACCAACACCCTCTTTTTGACCTTCTGCAACCCTGTGCTGCCTCCGGTCATCAAAGTCGGCTACCTTAATGTTCATGTTCAGCTGTACGTGCCGTCCCCGTTGAGGTGCTTCAGGTGCCAGAGGTTTGGCCATGTCAGGGACCGCTGTTCTGGGAAGGAGGTGTTGGTATTTGCTGCAAGGCAACCCATGATGGGCCGTGCAAAGATCCGGCCCATTGTGCTAACTGCGGTGGCGACCATCCCTCCTCTTCACGAAACTGTCCTCTTTGGATTCAAGAATCTGCCATTCAACGCGTCAAAACGAAAAAGAAGATCTCGTTTTTGAAGCCCGGAAACAGTTGTGGGCAGTCAGACGCCGACAGCTTCTTCCTATGCTTCGGCTGTCAAGAAAGCTCCCATAGTCCTACTCGGTCAGTCTGCTGCCAGACTGATGAATTCATGTTTTCGAAGACATTGCAAGTAAGATCTGTCAGTTCTGGTGGTAGCAAGTCCACCACTTCCAACCCAAATTGAATGCCCCTGGTGGAGGCAAAAAATCCGCCACCCCTCAGACTGCCCAGCAGTCTACAACATCTGCTGCTGGGCAGATTAAAAAAACCAGCACCCCGACCTCAAACTCCTCTGTCCAGTGCCCGTGCGGGCAAGGGAGTTCAACCCAGTGTGGAAATGGTGGAGATGAGAAAGAAGCCTCCACCGTCTCCCAAATCCAGACCACCTTCACCTGTTGGCAAGTCTGCCAGCAGGTCTGAAGACCAACTTTAGTCCAGTCAAATTGCAAAATAAATTCACTCCATTGAAGCGGACGTTGAAGAGGAGATGACCTGATTCTCTCCTTTTCGCCTCTGCACCATGGATAGTACAATATTCCATTGGAATATCCGTGGTCTAAATTCAAACTTTGAGAGCTGCAGCTTCTGTGTCAATCTCTAAAACCTTTCCGTCGTGGCTCTTCAGAAACTCAATTCAAAGCCAGAAGACCTTTACTCTTTCTGGCTTTAATATTCTTTCAAAACCTGCACAACCATCTACGTTAGGACTGTCGGGCGGTGTTGCCCTTCTCATACACAAAACTCTGCTTTATATGTCCTGTCGCTCTGTCTACCTCCCTTCAGGCTGTAGCTGCGAGAGTCACCCTCCACAAGACTGTGACAATCTGTTCTCTTTATCTCCCACTTCTGTCCCGGTTTGTCGTCAGGACCTTGTCAGTCTGATAGGAGAACTTCCTCGACCTTTTTTGCTGTTGGGTGACTTTAACGGTCACAATCCTCTTTGGGGTAGTGCCAGTACGTCACCCAGAGGTCTGCTGATTGAGGATGTCCTTTCAGACTTGGATTTTGTGTTGTCTGAACGACGGATCTGCAACTTACCTCCACTCTTCCACAGGTTCACTTTCGTGTTTAGATTTGTCGGTCTGTGACCCCTCGCTGGTCCTGGACTATGAGTGGTCTGTCCATGACGATCTGCACGGAAGTGACCATTTCCCTGTCCTTCTACAACCTGTATTAACTGAACACGTCTCTGTCTCTCAGCATCTAAATTATAAGAAAGCAAACTGGATCTATTTTGCAGCCACTGTTTCTAAGGAGTTCCAGGACACTGATTTTCTTCAGAGTCCGGACCCAGCAGAATCTCTGACTAATACTATGATTAAATGTGCTAAAGCCTGTATTCCAGTGTTTTCCGACAAACTTCAAATGCCAAAAACACCCTGGTTTGATTCAGATTGCCAACAAATTTCCAAAGTCCGAAAACGGGCTCAGCGTCAGGTATACCATCGACCTACTGGTCCCAACGCTCGAGCCCATCAAAAACTCCGTGCCAAATCGAGACACACTTTTAAAATCAGTAAACGTCGGTCCTGGAGAAGTTTCTGCTCCAGGCTGACATCGAAAACTCCAAGAAAAAAGTGTGGAACATCATTAAGAAAATCAAAGGGAAGAACACTGTCCCACTGTGAACCATCTCAAGTTTTCGGACTCTTTAATAACAAACAAAAAAGCAGTTGCTAATCTGCTTGCTTCAACCATTGAAAAGAATTCCTCCTCTTCTAACAAATCAGCCACTTTTGTCAAAAACAAAGCCCTTAAAGAAAATCACCCTGCAAACTTTTCATCCGACAACACGGAAGACTACAATCTTCCCTTCACGTTAAACGAGCTGAAATCTGCCTTACTTTCTTGCAGCGATTCCTCTCCAGGTATAGATGACATTCATTATCAACTATTGAAACATCTTCCGCAAGAAGGTCTGAACATTCTGTTACAGGTATACAACCATGTGTGGACTACAGGTTGCTTTCACCCTCTTGGCGGAAAGCCCTCATTATTCCATCCCCAAACCTGGAAAAGATCTTTCTAATCCATCTAATTACCGTCCATAGCTTTGACCAGCTGTGTCTGTAATTGATGGAAAAAATGGTCAATGCTAGGCTCATGTGGAAACTCGAAACCGATGCCTTTTGGTGAAAGAACAGTGTGGTTTCCGCAAACATCGGAGTACAGTTTGACCATTTGATTCGTCTGGAATCTACACTTAGGAACGCCTTTCTGAACAAACAGCATGCAGTGGCAATTTTCTTTGATTTGGAGAAGGCCTACGATACCACCTGGAAGTCGGGGATACTTCATGATCTCCACGATCTGGTTTTTCGAGGTCATCTTTCCGCTTTTTATTCAAAATTTTTTGGCAGAACGACAGTTTTCAGGTCCGGTTTGGCACCACTCTCTCTGATGTCCACGAGCAGGAGTTGGGTGTTCCCCAGGGGAGCATACTGTCTCCTGCCCTCTTTAGTATTAAAATCAACAACATGTGAAATCAGTTCAGCAGGGTTCAGACTGCTCATTGTTTGTGATGATTTCGCTGTCTACGCAACTGGAAGCCTGTACCTGAGTGTCCAGCGCAGGCTCCAGCTTTGCGTAGATAAAATCCATCGATGGGCGGATGAAACGGTTTCACACTTTTCTCCAACAAAGACGCAGTGTATTCACTTCCATAATTTACGTCAGTTTTTCCCAGATCCTGAACTTCAAGTAGGGAAATCTTCCATTCCAGCTGTTAAAGAGGCCAAATTTCTGGGGGTCATTTTTGACCAGAAACTGAACTTTCTCAGCCACATCAAAAACCTCAAAACTTCTTGCCAGAAAGCTCTGAATATTCTGCGGGTCGTAGCGCACACTGACTGGGGCGCTGATAAGAAAACTTTGCTGCACCTCTACAGAGCCTTGGTCCGTTCCAAACTGGACTACGGTTGTGCTGTCAACGGCTCTGCAAGACCCTCTTACCTCAAACTCTTGGACCCTATCCACCATCAAGGGCTTCGTCTCTGTCTTGGAGCGTTCCGCACCACCCCTGTGTACAGCCTGTACGCAGAGGCGGGCGAACCTTCATTGTCCAACCGCAGGCTGAAACTGTCTTTAAATTATTATATCCGACTGTTCTCAGAACCGCAGAATCCTGCCTATGACTGTGTCTTTGACCCTCCATTCCAAGTAAGTTTGAAAACAACCCTAAATGTATTCCGCCGTTTGGTCTTCGTAGCAGCCTCACGTGCTGAATGCAGGTCTAAACTGGGAGTAGTTTTCCGATTTTTCCAAGTTTCCGGATCAACCTCCGTGGACCTTTTTCACACCAGAGATTCGTTTCGATCTTGCAGCTTTTCGCAAAGAGTCTACCAGCTCTCTGGCGTACAAGGCATTGTATGCTGACCTCTGTTCGAATTCCCATCCTATCAAAAAGTTTTCACTGACGGTTCCTAAGTCTGAGGATGGAGTGGCCTGTGCAGCCTACTGCCCTGGGGCTCCTTCTCAGATACTGTTGGAACATATCCATTCCGATGCTTCTGTCTATTCTGCTGAACTTACTGCTCTGGTACTGGCTTTGAAGATAATCTCACATTCTTCAAAGAGGGACTTTCTGGTTCTGTCGGATTCGCTGTCAGCTTTGGAACCATAGCTGGCCGCAACCTTCAGCATCCAGAACTTTTGCATTCTTTGAACTTTTTAGCAAGTTGAAAGCGGACGGTTACAACATTACTCTTGCTTGGGTTCCTGGTCATGTTGGCATCGGCGGGAACGAAATGGTTGATCGTTTAGCCAAGAACGCCACAAGAGAGAAACTGTCCAACATTATATCCCTGTTCAGATGTGAAACCCAAAGTTAACGATTATGTGAGAGACCTCTGGCAGGAGGATTGGAACACACAGACGAGTAACAAACTCTTTCAGATCCGTCCAAACTTAAGGACTTCCTCCCATCCACGTCGGGAGGTCGTAAAGAGAAACGGTTCTGTGCCGGCTGCACACCGGCCATTCGTATTTTACCCATGCTTACCTTTTAAAGAGTGAAGAAGCTCCGTGGTGCATTCCATGTCATGCGCCACTCACAATGAAACATGTTCTTTTAGAGTGTTGGACTTGCACGATGTGAGACACAACATTTTACAGCGGAGTCATGAAGATCCTGTTCAGGGATGTCCCGCCTGATGTGATCCTTGAGTTTTTGAGAGAGATTAATATTTTTCATCTGATTTAAGATTTTACGGAAGAAAGATTTTTAAACAAAGTTTTCTGGTGCGTTTGTAGACGATGTCATTTAATGAGATGTATGAAAGTGGGTTTTTTTTTTTTTTTTTTTTTTTTTTTTAATGACTGGTGAGTTGATTTTAACGTGGTGACAGCCCTGATATGGCCCTTTGGTGCGGTCGGCTGGGCTATAAGCAAATTATTTATCTTGTGATTACCCTTTAACTTGACTCCTTCAAGCAGTTCAAAGCCTGCGCTAGTGGAGGGCATTATGCTAACTAGTCATTTACTCTCTTTACACACTCTAATTATTGTCATTTTTAAAGTCCATAAAGCTTTAGTGAGAGGTTTTGCTCCGTTGACACTGTTTCATTATTGGATATTTCAAGTATTTCTTTTTCCTCAGTAGTTTATTGCCGCGCGCGCATGAACGCACGCACGCACGCGCGCACACGCGCACGCACACACACGCACACACACGCACACACGCACACACACACACACGCACACACGCACACACGCACGCACGCACGCACGCGCACGCACGCACGCACGCACGCACGCACGCACGCACGAAACACACACACACACACACACACACACACACACACACACACACCACGCATGTTTGTTGTGGCTAAACACACACACACATGTTTGTTGTGGCCAAACAAAAATCTGAATGAAATGGTCTTATTGCTGTAGGAAAAAAAAAGCCTAAACATTTGATAATGACAGTAAAACAAGAATCTACCTATATACGTCTAATTCTGAGTATGATTATTTTGGCATGATATAGTGTTGTTCTTTTGAATTATAAATGCTTACAGGAAAGTGATGTTGATTTATAATTGGTGCTTAGAGTTAGACATACTAACCACACAACAAGAAGGTTGTGAAGAAAACAAGTTGAATGAATGGATGAATAACTACATCTTCTGCAAACATGTGTCATATAAGACAAAGCAGGAAAGATTGTTGAGGCGATACAAGTGTCAGTATAGAGTAATCAGTGAAAACAAAATTGTCATAGAAATTTTTTTACTTCTTTTCCACAGTTGTTTGCTAGTAGAATATCAAGTTAGAGCTTCCAGCAGTTCATTTTCTTTATCTTCAGAATAGTGTGATAAAAATTGAACTGCTGTGATTGTTGTGCTTGTTTTTCAGTGATTTACTTTGTACTGCCAACATTGCTTAACTGATGGCAAAGTCCATTCAGGCTGATTGGAAGGATTCACCATTTTGGAACAATTCACCATTTTAAAAACCATTTTGGAACAATTCACCATTTTAAAACCATTTTGGAACAATTCACCATTTTGGAACATTTCATGATATTGTGCAGGAAACAGAAGACACCGTTTCCCCACCCCTGAGTGAATATGCCGCACCCAAAAGTGTGAGCCCCCCTGCATCCTCTCCTGTCAAAATGGAAGCTGAGCCGCAGGACGGCACAGACCCCTCCTCTTCCTCTTCCCATGACCTGTACCGAACCTCGGAGATCTCTCCTCCCAGCAGCTCCCTGCAGGTGTCGGTAAGCATGAGCTGCTGCCCAGTGTCAAACAGGAAGCCATGGAGGTGGAGGAGGAGGAGGAGATGGGTCTGCCGCTGCCTGACAGCACCCCGGGCGGGTCGGAGGACTCTCTGGACAGCTACTACCAGCGCCATAGCCCCTCCCCCATGGCAAGCCTGCAGCTGACGCGGGCCGACACCACCACCACCTTCACCAGCTCTGCCGCCTATGTCCGGCCCCGCATGGATGATGGGGAGATGGACATCAAGCAGGTGCTTGGTTCTGGTAAGATCACATTGGATTTTCTTTTTTTTTTAATGATTTATCACCTCAGACAGTTTTCTTTCACATGGATTTTCATCTTTTTTTATGATGTATCACATCAGACAGTTTTCATTCTGTGTAATGAAGCAAATGTCTTATCAGTTTGGATTCGTAATACTGCTTTTGAAAAGATTTTCAGCTCTTTAAATACGAAGTTTTTTGTGAAAACTTAGCATGTTAAAAATTAACTACCAAATCAGTTTTCAGAGTGGCAGTCAGATTGTGTTTAAACTGTTAAATTGTTTCAAAATTGATTTTTTAGAGCACCAGACAAATTGGGGTATTATTTGAAAAAAAATTCAAGTTCAAAGCACATTTTGTTATATATATATATATATATATATATAATTATATATATATATATATATACAAATTTTGCTGATTTATTCAGTTTGCTGCACAAGTTGTTGATGTCCATTACTGCACCATGTGGTTTGTCACCTGCATTTTGAAAATCCCAAAGCGATGCATACACTGTGGTATTGGTTTGGCCATGCCATTGCCACTAAATTTCCTACAGTCATTTTAAATGGACAGTCTTCTATCAGTGTCACACATTTTCACACATGATACGGGCTGAAAAATAAGGTCAAACTTTTTTGGCTGAAAGCAAAGCGCTTTGCAGATAATGACCACAAGCAGTTTAGCAGATGTCTCCAAATGCTGCATCTTAATGCTCAAGCCTTCCCAAACAACTGGCATGGGAATAGAATGAAGGATGTGGGCAGATCAATAGCGAAGGGAATTAATCTAGATTGATAGTGAACAGGATTATCTTTTTATCGCTGGCTTGTGCATGCACCCCACATTATAGAAAACTGATTCAGTACACCCCACTACACGGGCTGTACAGAGACCGTCTCCAAATCTTCTTTTCTTCACTGGACCATGTGAAGAGTCAGAGGAAGGCTGCACTGAAGAACTGTTCACCAGCCTCCTCCAGACTTCTTGTTTGTGTTCCAAGGCCTGGGTCTCAGCGGGTTTTTTGTGTGTGTCCAGTCTGCAGTGTATCTCATGAACTGTAGCTCCAACCCCCAGGCTCTTGTGGTTCTTCATCTGAGTCACGATATGTAACATATGGATTGCTGTAACAATATGGATTGCTGTTGCCCAAAGTGTAAAGCAAAACTTCATCTAAGTGCATAACAAGCAAAACTTCATCTAAGTGCATAACAAACAAAACAACAACAATAGAAAAATCCTCAGGTTACAGTTGCAACAAAGCTTACAATTTTGACAAAAAATGCTCAGTGGTTTTCCTGCAGCCTTCACCTCTAATAATAGGCTATGTCAGACACTTTATGGAAGAGTGAGCAAGTTCTGTGACTGTCTATGGCCAGGTCACTTATCAGTGTCAACAGTTGCATCTGCACAAGTTGCTTCCTGGCAACAGCAGTTGCAGGCACTATTGTCAGTATGTGGTGATAAATGAATGAAAGGGTAAATCAGTCTTAATACCGGGAAGATTGATCTTGTGTTTAGTTTTTAGATTTGATTTTTAGTGCTCTGTGGGTTTGTTTCTAACACGGTGCCAGCTCTTATTTTCCGTGTTCAGTTGAGTTAGAAAAGTGGTGAATAATTTTGAAGTACAGTAACACAGAATGGTTGTTTATGCCATGGTGTGTACTGTTCTGTGGGTGATGCAGAGAGCATGGTGATGGATATGGAGGAACAAGAGTTTGTGTGGAGGATTATCTGCAGGAGACTGGCGCCACTGCTGTCCCCCCAACTGCCTTTAAACATGTACGTACTACACATGTGTGTGGGGTGTGTGTGTGTGGGGTGTGGGTGTGTGTGTGTGTGTGTGTTTTATTGTGTGTGTGCATGTGTTTTGTGTAGTCTGTGTGTGTTGAATTTGTGCGTGTGTGTGTTTTGTGTGTTGTCAAGTCAATCAAGTCAAGTCAATCAAAATTTTATTTAGAGATCGAAACATTGAATAAGCAACATATCTGCTTTTTTACATCAAGCCACTATAAAAAAAGAAAGAAAGAGAAAAGAAAATCAAATCGTGTACAATGCCATTCATCAAAAGAGAAGTAAACATACCGTCTTACCCACTCCTCCATCTCCTCCCCTTTACCCAATCACTTCCATTCACGTAAAAGGTATCAATGCTCATTGCCGCCCCTATGGTTACTTTTCACGAAGTTGTATACTTACCAGTGTATTTCTTTTTTGCACAGGATGGACATTTTTCAGTATGATATGTGGTTAACGATTCATGAGAGAATCTTTCAATTTTTTCTTAAATGTGTTTTTATTTTTTTTGTATTTTTTAAGGGCTTTGTCAGTTTATTCCACAGATTTCCACCTGAATTACGAAACTGGATTGTATAAATTGTTGCGTGGTCTGGGAATGGACAACAAATGATTATGTCTATGGCAATTGACTCTAAATGTTTCTGTAATTTTTTGGGGGAGCTGTTCCATTAATAACGTTATGCATACAAAGGGCTTTAATTGAAAAAGAGTCTGTTTGGGAAGGTTAATATTTGAGTTGTTTGTAATCTTCATCAGTTAGGGAGCTCGATTTTTACAATACTAATTTCAGTGCTCGTTTGTACAGATGATGAATTAATTTTAAAATTATGTTCACTACAGTTGTCCCAAAGGGTTGATGCATAACAACTAATGACAAAATATTGCACAGAAAAAAAGTTTCGAGAGTGGCCATCAAGGAAATTTTTTATCCGAGACAACTGAAATATTTTTTTTGAAAGGCGTTTTGCTAAGAATGTTGTATGTTCCAGTCCAAGATAAATCTTTGTCAATAATGACACCTAGTGTTTTGTGTGAACTGACTTCCTCAACTTTATTATTGGATATGAGTAAAGGCTGAAAATTTGATTTCATTTTTTGTCGTTTTTGTCTGTAGACACGACAGCACTTTGTTTTAATAGCATTTAAAGACATATGTTTAGTTGTGTCCATTCGGTACGTTTATCAATATCTGCTTGAAGCTTAACTGTTAATTCATAGGCATCAGAGTCGTTTTCGTGAAGAGAGTATCATCTGCAAACATTTCGCATTTACATTTAACAAAACAAGGCAAATCGTTTACGTAAATAGTAAACAAAAGGTCTAACAGGCCTTGTGGACCACATTACAGTGCAAAAGTTGAATTTGCCCAGTTCAGCTCAATCAGCTTTCGGCACTAATAGTGATAATAAGATTATGAATTGAAGAGGGTTAAATCAGTCTAATAGGGAGAACTAAAGATTGGTTTTTAGATTTAACTTTTGTGCAAGTGTGGGTTTGATATACACGAGTTGACCTTCTCTTATTGCTGATTAAGTGTGTAGAAATGGGGGTGGCAAGAATGATTGAGTATCGAAAGCACAGAATGATTGTTTGAGAAGTTTGTGTACGTACATTAGGATAAGCTAGAACATGTTATTGATCGGTTGTGACAAATTGTGTGGGAAGGAATGATATGCGGCTGTGCATCTGCCTTCTCAGAATCTGGCCTTTTATAAACATGTACTTACTTCTTATTTGGGAAAAGTTTGTGTTGTTGCAATGTGTAGTAGTGTGTGTACTGTGTTGTGTAAGTCTGAGGGTGTAATTTTTGTGTCTCGATCCATTAAATCACGTGTGTGTTGGTGGTGATGTGTGTTGTGGTGTGTGTGTGTGTGTGTGTGTGTGGTGTGGTTGGTGTGTTGTTTGTGTGTGTTGTGTGTGTGTGTGTGTGTTTTGTGTGGGTGTGTGTGGAGAGAGAGAGAGAGAGAGAGAGAGAGAGAGAGAGAATCCAGCAGATGATTTGTGAGTTGTTAGGTATATTCACAGCACTGACGTTTATGTTGTTATTGGCTCAAGATATAAAGAACATGAGCTAGATGTTATAACTGCCTCATTGGTATGATAAGATTTAACTTGCGTTCTCAGCATCTGCATTTAGCCTGTTCGAGCAGTTCAGAAAATGGTGTTATTCCCAACAAGCATTAAATAAATTTCTTTTTACTTCGTGAAAAAGTGAAGCTTATTGATCGTTAAATTTACACCTTAAAAGGATCATTTTCTGCTGTTAAATTTAATGCCTTAGACAGAGGAAAGCTCAGATAATGGTCAAATATGTTCAAAACCATCAACTACTCAGAATGTATGACCTTTTTTTTTTTCCTTTCTTCTTTTTGTGTGTTTAATTACTATAGAAAACTTTGTTTGAAGTCATAGCATCACAGAATAACCCTTCAGCTCAGATGTTCTGGCATGTCGGCATGGCTCAGCACTAATGGATCTGACAGTCACTCTCTGTAAATGTTTCTCACCTCATCATTGGTGAAGCGTTCTCTGGCTTGTTTGTGTAAAATGGATCTCAGGATTGCAACCTTAAGCTGTGATTGTGTCTTCCTTCTTCCCATGAACAAAAGTTATCAGTGTGATGGTAACACCCTTTGAGTGGGTACAGCAGTGCAGCATGAAGCTGGTGCCTTGCTGCAGTGTGGTGGATGCTGCAGGGTTAATTCTGTATTCTGTTAATTCTGTATTAATGAGCCCCCACCTTCAACAGAATCTCCCAGAGGCCGTGTTCTCTGCGCATGCTTACACCCATTGCAGGCACATGACTTTGTGACTTTGGCAGATATAAAATGTATTTTGCGTCTTTAACACAAGTGTAGTGGCCTGCTGCTGCATGTCAACAGAAAGTGCGAAATAGGAACTTTTGACCTCTGTATGCTTGGAGTGTGTTATGCTATTGTCACAGCACTATTGTGACAGAGCCAATGTGACCAAAATGTAAGGGAAAACAGTCTTGTTCATGTTTGTTTAGTTAGAATGAAAATGCCAGTTTTACCTGTAACAAGTATGGGAAAAAAAGAGGTGTGGAGTATCAAAATCCAAACAAAATGCTAAATCTCCAGCATGTGATTTTGCTTTGGTCAACAGATTGCCAAGCCTGGAAATTCCCAAAATGCCTTGTTTTGGAATTCCCAGCTGCAGACATGGTTATCCTTGTTTTGAGACCTTTAGTGCCAAAAAGGTTATTTCTGTAACAGAACACTGTCCATTGTCTAGGACCGTATAGAAAGTATTTGATATAGTTTTCTTGTCTTCAGCGATAGACAGAAGAACAGAGAAGTTTTCATGGGTTGACTGGAGATATGCTGCAAATTCATCCATGAGCAACAGCTGCCTCTTTAATTCATTGTGACACCTTTGTCACCTGGGAGCTATTCAGCTATTCACCATTATGAGCCAGTTTGTGGGCATAAAGTTACTGCAGAGTACACAGAGTCTGCTTGTGGTTTAGGTGGAGTGCAGTCTGCAGAGCGGCCTGACCAAAGGCATGAGGGTGGAGGTGGCCAACAAGTCCCAGCCCGGCACGTACTGGGTGGCATCCGTCGTCCTCACCTGTGGACCTCTACTGCGTCTGCGCTATGAAGGCTACGAGGAGGATGGCTCCGAGGACTTCTGGTGTGACCTGACGGCCTGCGAGATTCACCCTGTGGGCTGGTGTGCTGAGAACGGGGTGGCCCTGCTGCCGCCTGATGGTAAGTCTCTTAGATTGTGTGAAGGACGTTGTGGGCTCTTGATGCTGTGAGACATTCTTTTTGTCTGCAAGTGTGTGTGGGACATGGTAGGCGGACAATATTGCTTAAGGCTTGTGTGTACTAAATTTCAGGACTTACCTTGCTGTTATAATTCATGCATAGTTTTGATCTTAACTTACTCGCTGTTATAATTCATACATGGTTTTGGTCTTAACTTACTCTCTGTGGCTTCCATGGTCGGTTGAGGTGTAAACAACATGACTCGTTTATGTATGTAGATGAGAGTAGGGAACGGAAGCGGATAGGATGAGTAAGCTAGCAAGTATTATGTTTAAGCAAACTTCAGTATGTGTGCATATGTTTACATGCTTGTATATATGTGAATAAAAGTATGCCTTGTCCTTTTTCAGGGTTGAAAAACAAGCACAAGGACTGGACGGCTAAACTACAAGAAATTCTTAAGACTGTGCCTGCCGCTCCCAGTTACTTGCTGGATAAGGTGAGCACTCTTGTGGCAGCAAAGTTAACTGCTTTTACAGAAGAAGCTGCCATTTTGTTTCACAGCATCACTCTGAGTCAGGGTAACTTTGCATGAACAGAGAGTGACAGTTTCAGTGTGTTCACTATCTACATGCTTGAAGTTGCCAGGCTCAGTCGGTGTTTTCAGTATGATGTAGTATATTTAATATCTCCTGTGCTGCGTAGGCAGGCTTCTAGTCACCCATAGGCATGGCATGAATCCCAGCCCTTGTTCAGAAATAATGCTTTGCAACCACAATATCCGGATGGTCATCATCACCTCAGTCTTTACATCACATGTTATGCAAAAGTTTTCAGCAGATTTAAAAGTCTGCTTCAAAAAATAAAACAGGTACTGAAATCCGTGTGATTTTAATGAAGAAAAACAAATCACATGAAATTCGAAATGGTGTCAGTAGAGATTACAGGAAACAAGAAAATGAACAAAGATATGTACACTTACAATTGTAGAAAGAAGTAATGAGATGCCACCAATATTCAGGGATAAAAGCATGTATGATATTCCTTGCCCTCTGATGGGGTGATGACAGAGTTGTATGACTGTCTCCAGACGACGGGCACCAGTCCCATCGAACAGCTGAAGCAGGGGATGCGGCTGGAGCTGCAGGATGCGGATCGGCCGGCCCATGTGTGGTTGGCCCGCATCATGGAGAATGTGGGTGGCCGGCTGTACCTGCGGGTGGAAGGGATGGACAGTGGGGTGGCCGACTTCTGGGCATTCTACCTCCATGAACTGCTGCATCCCATTGGCTGGGCCAAAGAGAGAGGGTACTCGTACGTGCCTCCAAGAGGTGAGAGTTTGGGAATGATAGCCTTGATTACCACCAACCCCCCTTCCAAAAAAAGGCCAACAACTTTGTGAAAACTTACTGTGATTGAAAGAAAGCAGTGACTTCCACAAATTCGCAGATGACACTGAACTCTCTAAGAGCGCAACCACCAGCGATTTTCAAGGTGCTCAATCAGATATTACCGCATGTTTTAGGGATGTAAAAGTCTGGATGACCAGCAACAAACTCAAGCTGAATAGTGACAAAACCGAGATGATGGCTGTTGGTACCTCCTCTCGTGTCAAGATGGTTAAAGCTGAGTCGGCAGAAATTGATGGTGTTGTTTTACCATTCAAAGAGTCAGTGAAATATTTAGGTGTCAGCATTGATCAAACGCTCTCTATGCAGAACCAAATATCGAATGTTTGTCGTGCATGCTTCTTGGAACTGCGATGTATTACTTCTATCCGGTCTTACCTCTCCACACAAGCAACAATCAGACTCATCACCGCCATGGTAATGTCCCGAGTAGACTACTGTAACTCTGTGTTAGCAGGACTTCGTTCAGAACAGCTTGCACGATTACAAAGGGTGCAGAACTGTGCAGCTCGGGTTGTGCTCAAAAAGCGTAAAAACGAGCATATTACACCTTTGTTGCGTGAACTCCACTGGCTTCCCATCAAATATTGATGGCAGTTCAAAATTGCAGTCTTTGCCTATCGTTACTTTGATGGGACACTCCCACAGTATCTTTCTGCTTCTCTGTCCACCTATCGAACTTCTCGGTCTCTTCGATCATCTTCTCAAAAACTTCTGAAAATTCCTAGGCGCTCGTTGAAGACAGTCGGTGAGAGAGCATTTAGCTTTAGTGCGCTCACTCTTTGGAATTCTCTTCCTGACAGCTTACGTGATCTGCCTACATTATCTAAATTCAAGTCAGAGTTAAAACATACTTCTTTAGGAAAGCCTTCTTCAACCATTAATGCTGTGTCTATTTATATTTATATGTACTGCATGCAAAACTGTATTGTTTACGCTTGAACCGTTGAACTTGATAAGTGCGCCTGTGTCGGTAGGTGGTGTGTGTGTGTGTGTGTGTTGTGTGTGTGTTGTGTGTGTGGTTTTTGAACACATGTTAGTGCGAGTGTTTGAGTGTGTGTTGAGCGCAATGAGTTGATCCCAAGAATTGCGCTATATAAAATCTATACATTATTATTATTATTATTATTATATCTTTGGAATGTCCTACAAAGTTAGGCAGGATAGACAGGATAGAAAATCAAAGATAGTAGGGAGGGGAAAAACCTACTCTTTCCTTCTTCCCTTCTTGGTCGTCGATTTAAATGGTGATGCGTTATTTGCTTGTACCAATGTCATCGTCATGTTCTGTTAGTTCACGCAGTTATTTTTCCCCTTGGGCAGTTGTTACAATTGGTATACCTGCCTGGAGCTTCCCTGAAACAGTTGGTATTATTGATATATTTTGCTATATTTTCAACAGAATGTGACCTGAACATTGCCATAAAGTGTAAAAGCATCAAGAAGCTTTGAGATGACTACTGATAGGGCTTTTTGTCTTGTTTTGTTTCAGTGTAGCTTTGAGATGACTACTGATAGGGCTTTTTTGTCTTGTTTTGTTTCAGTGTAGCTTTGAGATGACTACTGATAGGGCTTTTTTGTCTTGCTTTGTTTCAGTGTTGACTCAGCAAGCCTGTCTGAGTCAGAAATCCAGAACATTCTGGAATCTGCGCTGAAGGAGGCAGAAGAGCAGAACCTGCCTTCTGATATTTTCAAGGTGAGGGATCTAAAGGTAACAGTGAATCCAACCAGTTCAGAGGGCTGATAGTAGCCTGGTGAATACAGCAGTATTCTCTGGATCCTAGGATTTTCCAGGTATCCATCAGACAGCTAGGTTAGAGGAGATTCTGATCTCACAGTAGACTCTGCCCCTCTTCAAGACCTTCGAATAAACTTTCAAAATGAGGTTTGCTGTCTAAATGCTTGCATTAGAAAAACAACAACAACCCCTGAAAACTTTGCATGCAAGTTAAATCCCCTTGCATTTATTGCTACGGTGGGATGGATGATTTGCATATACTCAATGTATGCATTGGTGCCATCCTTGAAGACAGACGATGGCATCGGTAAATGATAAGAGTAAAAACCGTCACATAGACAAAAATCTTACCAGTTGTGAACCTCGACGTCTAGCCTTTGAGTGAAGAAGGGAGCTGTATTGCTTGTAAGAAGATCTTTCTGCTGCTTGTCTGTCTCATTTAGCACACTTTAATACCATGGTGGAGCAGAAGTGCTGAAAATTGGAATCTGAGTTAATCTAAACGCTTCCATTGGCCACTTGAGGAAACTGAAGCTCTCTTTCAATATTGTATACACATGCAAAAGTGCGCGCGCATGCACACACACACACCACACACACACACACACACACACACACACACACACACACACACACACACACACACAGTGTGTGTCTTTTTACTGTCAAATGAAAGTATATGCTTGCAAGTTGTGTGTACGGTTGTTTTTGTTCTTTGACAATTTCTTTAAACTTTCACACAGCACATTGATTTACCAAATTACCAAGCTGATTTCTGGAATGGCAGACACAATGGGCTAGTGATTTAAACACCTCTCCCCCTCCCCAAATGGCACTAGTGTTGTATTACAATGTAGAGAATGTAATTTGGTGTGAATGTTTCTCTACGTTACCAATGATCAACCTGGGTCACTCGCCTTCACTTCAGTGATTCTGCATATCCACCCCATCTTGTCAAATCTGGGTCACCAAAGCTTGAATCGATTTAAGTCAAGATCATGGATTAGTGCTAATGATGTTTTGCATATCATTAATTTAGTAGTGGCACATGGCCAACAGTCAGGTTAAATCAACTGTCTTTTTTGCTAATTATTTTTTGTCGATCTTGTTTGGCATTACTTAAAGAATCTTTTTTTTTTTGGGTTTTGGGTTTGGGTACTTTAATATATTTTTATTTACATGCGAAAGGAAAAAAGTGGAAAAAAAAAAAAACTTAAAATTTGTTTTTTATTTCCAACGGCCCAGCACCAATCAGGGAGCACCGTTTAAAGGGGGCATGAAGCGGGAAGCTGCATCCTAACAGGGGCCCAATCACATCGGGCCGGCCCCGTCAGCGGGTCTTGACGACTTCTATTCGTGGTGAAGGACAACCTGGAGGTGCAAGACCCAAAAAAAGACCGTTTCTTTGCCATACGCCACCCCCTCCACTTCCCCACCCAGGGGCCCGCCTTAAAGGGGATCAATTGACAGTGCACTGGTGGGGTTTTGTTTTTCAGGCTTGGGGTAGGGCTGGGTTTGCAAGGGAGTGTGGGGTTTTGTCTGAAATTTCAGGATTTTTTGAAAAAAAATTTGTCCTTAGGGATACTGGGGGGCCCTTTTAACTTAGGCTGGTTTTCTACAGCCCTCATTGCTTTCATACTTGTTTTTGTTTGCTTTCCTTTATCCCCCAATTTTACTTTGCCCATACTTTCTTTTTTCAGTTCATTTTTTGTCTCTCTCTGAGCAATGTGGACAGGGTTTATCCGTGTGTGTGGTGTGTGTGGGGTGTGGTGGGTGTGTGTGCCAGTTGTGCTTATGATGAAAAAGTGTTTGTGGTGTCTGTTCAGTGGGAAGATATAGAAAAGCATTTAAGGGTTTTTTTTTTGAAATATCATGTTTTTTAATATTTTAATGTTCTAAGAGGAGAACACAAATTTGAATACCACAATACAGCAAAATGCTGTTTCAATATGTTTGATTTCAGGTTGGCCCAAACCGGCTTCAAGGACAGAGTACCGAACCACTGAGAGCACTGGCTGCCCCAAAACGCTCCTTCTGGTAAGTGTGATGTAGGTGGTTTGTTCATCCCCCCTTGGACACCCGCCCACACCTGATACTGCCCCCTCTCCACACCCCCCCACCCCACCCCCCCCCACCCCTGTCCTTACAAGGCAGTGTGGTTTCAGATTTTTTTGACAGGAAGAGAGGTGTGCGTAGTGGGCATTTTTTTCATCCCCAATGCATAGGTAGCCCCAACCCGGATTTCTTTCTTTTTTTCATGCTGTACTGCCAGCCCTCATGATTTTTTTCCCCTGTCTTTTCCCCATTTTGTATTTTCTGTGTCCCCCGCTTGTTCAGTTTTTTTTAAAAAATGTTTCCTTTTTCCATGTATATTGTATGAATTTAAAAGTTGTGTTTCGTTTTTATTCACGTTTGTTCAAAACGTTTTGAGAAAGTTTTGATTGGATCCCACTGATGCCTCTGGAGGGGGATGCTGACTCAGGCTGGGTCTGCGACTAAGCAGTTGTCGTCAGAAGGAGGCTCATTAGGTGGTGCTGTGTGAATGATGGACCGAACGGACACTCCTGAATGCCGCCAAAGTAACTAGCACAATAGTAGCTGTGCAGTGTCTTCTTTGGGGGTCTTACGACAGCCTAAATTGCTATCTCCTGTGGGCTGAAACTGCCGTAGCATGAATCTGGAATGTGGCTGTGTAACCCGGGAAAAAGTGGCAGGAAAAATGCCCCGACAGGGACATAGAAGATGATGTTAAAGTTTGTTTTCGTTTATATCGGTTTTTTAATTTAGTTTTCATTAAAGTTTAATTCTTGTGGGGGGGAAGGACCATGTTGTTAATTTAGTTTTCATTAATGTTGAATTCTTGTGGGTGAAGGACCATGTTGTTTATGTAGTTTTCATTAATGTTGAATTTTTGTGGGTGAAGGACCCTGAAGAGCATGAGTTTGAGCGAGGGATAAGCTGGAGGCAGTGAACCCCGAGAACCCCAACCAGATCTGTGCTGCCACCATCCCAAGATCGCCGCTCACCTCATGTGGGTCCACCTCGACTCCTCGGCTCGCACGTCGCCTCCCACGTGGAACATGTGAGCTCGCATAACCTGTTTCCTGTTGGCTGGTGTGAGAGCAATGGTTACCAGTTACGCCCTCCACATAGGACGGGGTTCCACGCTGGGTTCATGCGTCGGAGAGTGGCTGTGGTCCAGCCTGAGTAAGTTTGTTGCTCTGTTCAGCTTTGTGTGGTCTGTTGTTATTTTCTTTCTTTCTGCGTACGCAGGCTGATACTCCTGCGGACACTCCCTTTATAGCCAGGCAGTGGAGTTTTGTGTGTATGACCCTTTTTTATCCCGCCATTAAGGCAGCCATACTCCATCTTCGGGGAAGGTGCATGCTATGTGTCACGTGTCATCCATACCAACGGCCAAACTGGCCTTCTCTTCCGAAAGTTGGTGATGGGATTTTACGTGTGTGCAAGATGTTATGCGTGCGTTCACACACGGAACCTCGGTTTATAGTCTCATTCGAAGGACTATATGGGGAATGGAGTCAGAACCAATGTTAACTCCGAGGGAAAAATCCCCCTATACCGAAATTCGAACCCGCAACCCCAGGATCATGAGTCCGGCGCTCTACCAACTGAGCTATTCCGGCCCTGTCTGTTGTTATTGATGGAGAAGATGTTTGGTGACTGCAGGATGCAGATGTTGACCATCTCACCTTGCAGGTGGAGGGGTTGTGGGGATCCCATAGTGGAGGTATGAACGTGAGGTGTAGCTCTTCCTCAGTACTGTTGGTGTCTGGCGTCTTGGATGGAGAACAAGGAACACAGATCTGTGATGCACTTAGCAGCAAATAAATGGTAGTTCCATGGATTGGTGTGGGAGTGGATGGAAAGATTGGGTGGATGGTTTCTGGAGAAGGGGGGGTGGATGTTCGGAAAATTGTGGGGAAGGAAGGGCAGGAAGAGGAAGAGGAAAGGAGAGAGAAGGGGTGGGGGCATGGAAACAATCATTGATGGGTGTTCAAAACAATCATTGATGGGTGTTCAAAACAATTATTGATGGGTGTTCAGGCCATTATTATTTTTATTCATGTAGTGTCCAATCTTGTGTGAGTGATTCACTTCTCCACCATGTCTGCTCACGTTAAGGTGATTTTAGCTGGCACATTCACACACCAAGTTTCCCACAAACGATTGAGTGAAGACTACAGCCATGGATGTCACAGATTGCTGAGAATCGCGTAGAAGGCCTTGAACAGTACAAACTTCTCACCTAATTTGTTTGTTGCTGGTAGCCATTTTGGGAGTAATGATTCTGCATTTTGTTGTGTCCGTTATATGTGACATCTGAAGAAAACATATTTGTTGAAAATTCACTGGTCTGTTTTGTTTGGTATGTCAGAATAAGTGTAATTGTGCACTCTGTTTTCCCTGTGTGTGTATGCGCATTTGTGTTTTCATGTTGGCTTTGTTTCCTTCTTTTTTTTCATGAAGTCAGACTGCATTGCAAGCATGGCCAAGTCACCTAGTGGATGGCGGGCATAAAGTGCTGGAACACACATAAGCTATATATTTGGAAGACATCGTATTCCAAGCATGGTGTTGCATGCTGATACTGGACTCAAATTGTTGCTTTCACAATGTTTAGAAGCTGTTTTAATGTTAAAGTGAAGTCTCACTGGCAACATGTACTGGATAAACTCTGGAAGATTTTCAGTTCTTGGGTGCATACGTTTTTTTAGTTTTACTCTTGACAAGTGTTTTTTAAAGTTTTTTTTATATGTAAGTATCTTAATGTTTGAATGTTACTGAAACATTGATCTGGGTTTTATTTTCAGAATGGCAGAGTGCAATCAAGCCAGAGAAGATGAATCTGAAGGTATGTGTATCTGTATGTGTGTGTGTGTATATGTGTGTGTGCATGCAAGCATGCATATGGTGTGTGTGTGTGTGTGGTGTGTGTGTGTGTGTGTGTGTGTGTGTGTGGATGCTCGGTACTGTCAAACTCAAATCAGGCAAAAGTAGTTTCTTTGTATGTGTGTGGTGGTGTAGTTTGCTTGAAAGTGAATGTAAATTCATTTTCAGTCTGATCATGAATTTCGTTTTAATTGTGTGTGTGTGTGTTTTCCTTTATTTTACTCACCTCTTTTATTTCCCTTTTTTTTTTTTTAACCCTTTCCACCGCCAGACATTCTATTTGCATAAATCCCCATTGCCAGCCATTTTTTAAAAAAGCTCTTATTTTATACCACATATGTGAAACGCGGATATCTCTGGAACTAAACAACCAATTCTCATGCTATTTTTGTAAAATGGAGGAGATACACTGTACTTTTATTATATCATAACATGTTAGTAATGGTAAAGTCAACAAAATTCAAATTTTTAGTACTTTCAAGTGCAAAAAAAATGCAAAATAAAAAAAAGAATGTGATGTTTCTTCTAAACGTAAAAAAATGAAGAAAGAATGCCAACAAACTCTCAACAAGGAGGCAAAATACTCCACTCACAATTGAAGACAAAAGTATGGTATTTCCAACAGAAAAGTGGAAGAAACAGCCACAAAATACAACTACTCCAATAGCAGGAACACACACACAACACACACACACACACACACACACACACACACACACACACACACACACAACACACATGCTTATGCCTAACTGGTACACATGTAAGAAAGAAAAAGGAAACTCACACACACACACACACACACACACACACACACACACACACACACACGTCCCTTTCATTCTCAACAGTAATATTTTTTTATGAACACAAAGTCATTCATGTGCCTGTTGGTCTCTGAACCTTTGAGAGCCCTTCAGCTATTCATAAAACCCACCCAACATGTCTCTGTGGCTCGCCTCTCACGTGTCAGTCGGCCACGCCCCCTTCAACCTCGACCAGCAAGTGTCGGCCCACAGCGTGTGTGAAGTTCACAGCTGGCCCCCTCACATAACTCATCAGTCAGTCAGTGAACAGTCAGTCAGTGCTGGCTGGCTCAACGCAAAAACACTGGGCACAGCGGTAGTAAGTGGGCGTCTAGTCTTATCTCTCGTCAGCATGCCTCCTCTCCCAACGATTTGGCCACGGTCCAACACTTCACGTTGCAATAATTCGGTCAAGCCCTCACTATCGTTGTTTCCTTGTAACTATCTGGGTCTTCTTCATCTGTATTAGGAACAACTGACCGTCTATTCAATATTCCCAGCACTTGATGTGTGGTAAATGTACGGCAAGGTCGAGTACGTAAAGTGCTTGGTGGTGACGTCATAGTGAATGGAAAACAATCGGAATAAAGTCGATAAAACACTGAACTGAATAGTGTTCTGACAAAGCAAATGGCTGTGACACAGGCCAGACCATCCCCCAACTATGATGTTTATTGCTGGCTTTTTATCTCATGAACTTGGATCGTAAGAGAGTTAAGTCGCCCTACTTTGTCGCCAAATGGCAACGTCGGCGCTCTGCCCTGTCGTCGCCAAAAGGCACCTATGGCGGTGAAAGGGTTAATGTCTCATCTTTAGTGTTACCACAGTATGGCATAAGTCCCTTGCCAGTCATTCTCACCACCCATAGCAAAGCTACACAGTCTCTTGTCGCACCCTCAGTACCACAAGCTCACAGAGAACAATCAGTATCAGGTCATTAGTGTGTCAACCTCGGGTGATGTCAGTGGAGGAAGGACTAGCGCACAGCCCAAACACACTCACAGCTTGCTTACAATCTCATTCATATATCATGCATTCGTCACATCAAACCACTAGTAAAGTCTATAACTTTACTACACATGATCATAGAACGAAACATCAATGCATATGGAATCAAACAAAATAAAACATTCTCTCTTTCCTGAACTTCACAAAATCATTTATCTAAAACATCATTAACTAACCCGGGTATAAATAGATTTCTACTTTACCTGGCCAGTGATCTTAACTATTCACGAATCACTGTCTCTTTTTTTTCCTTTTTTTTTCTTTTCACTGTCACTTTCACAACACGGCACAACTGCTGGCACCGGTCAAGTTAGACTGCTGGCATCGGTCCAGGCTGGACTGTTGGCACTGGCTTGGTCTGTCGATGAAAGTGGCGCTGGCCAAGTATGAGGTCGAACCCCATTGAAGATAGAACAGTGACTATCAACAATCTATCTGTTCTCCTTTCTTTCTTCCTGCATTAACGCATTGCACTCTCTCTCTCTCTCTTCTAGTCTGCTCTTATCAAATGGACATGGTTGCTTTCCTTTCTTTTTTTTCTTCTTTCTTTTCCTCTTCATTAGTTAGCAACTCTCTCCACATCTCTCCTAAGTCCTTCCTCTGCAGACTATCTCGTGCTAATGCCCCACTTGGTTCTCTCCTCTCCTCCCCTCATCTCTCGCTCTTCTCTCCTCAGAGATTACACTCAGACCTCTCTCTCTCTGTCTCTCTGTTCGTTCTCCCCTCCGTTCTCTCGTTCTCTCCTCTCACATCCTTCTTATTGTGTTCCGATCTGTCCAAAAAGGGCGAGTACCATTGGTCAGTATTTTTACCCCTGATACCCGAAGTCATCTCCCTCTAATTCCATGGGATATTCAAATCATGACAGTCACGCCTACACACCTTACTCTCTGTGGTGGTCAATTGGTCATTTAATTGATTAGCTAGATTTCACCCCCACCACACCACTACCTTCCCCCCTTCCTACTTAACTGGCGCCGTGTGGCTTAAGTCGTGGACACTGGTCACTCTAAATTGGCTAGATGAGTCTGGGTAGGCTCCACGACGTCTGACCAAACCTACCGAGACCTGTCGGTCCAGCACTCAGACTGTCTGCTGTCTCCTTGCTGTGCTTAAATTGGCCAGATGAGACCATGGAGCCGTCTTTGTGGCGCCAAGATGTCTGCGTTTGGACTTATGTCCAGTTGAAGTGGCCGGACGGACCACACTTTGGTTGTGTTTGAATTTTGACCGTGACAATTTCCCCCTTGCAAAAGACTATGCACCGCATTGTCTCAAAACAACGGTACAAAAAAGACAACAACCGAATTGCTGAACACAGCTACACGTGCAAAGTTAAAAAAAAATACTTTACAACCAACGGTTTATAAATTAAAAAATATATCATTAGTGAATACCACTCCAATGAGTTATCATTGACGTGCGCTCTTGCGTTATTTCAATTAATTTTATAACGACCTCTGTGCGCACCTATGCAATCCCCCTACCTGCGGATTTGCCATATCTTCTCTTCACAATTCTTATGAAAAGCACAATATAATATGATCACGATCCAGACACTTCACTGAGGAATCTCCATCCTCACTTATTGCAAATAATGCATCACTACACAAGCGACTGTATGCTCCAAGCATAACTACATTCACATGAGCAAATCTCACACAAAAATAGAACCATAGCCAACTGGGAATGAACCCATATCCAATCAACATAACTGTAATCAACACATATATATCAACAAAGCACCCCGATATGACTGACTTCCTCTGGGTTGCAGCTTGCTAGACTACACGGCTTAAATAGTCAGCTCCGACATTCTGTCGACCTGAATGTACTGCACTCGGTACCTTAGGGCTGCAATGCCATTGCCCAACGCAGAACTCTGCTGTTTTTCAACTGCGCCTCCTGCAGGAATTTGAGTGGTTGGTGATCTGTCTCTATCACGAACTCTTTCCCATACAAGTATTTGTGGAACTTCTGCACGGCCCACACGACAGCTAAACACTCCTTCTCCACCGTTGCGTACCCTTCTTCACACTTTGTCAACTTCCTGCTAGCATACCTCACAGGGAACTCGACCCTTCATGCTCCTGTAACAATACTGCACCTATCCCACCACCTGATGCATCTGTCCGCAACAAAAATGGTTTGGACATATCTGGTAGCTTCAAGATGGACGGGAACCTAGTCTTTCCAGCACCGTCTGCAGTGCTTGCTCTGCAGCGTCTGACCATTCGCCACTGCCGGTTTCCCTGCCTTGACCAAATCACTGAGAGGACTCGTGATTGCAGCAAAATTTGGGACAAACTCCCTATAGAACCCAATAAAACCTAGCAGACTCCTGACTTCTGTTTTGGTCTTTGGTCTCTCTGAATTCATCATCTTCTCCACCTTTCCTCTTTCCGGCTGCTTTGTGTCGCCTCCGACAACAAAACCTAGGAACTCCAGGCTTGGAAAACCAACCTGGCACTTTGTTGGTCTGGCTGTGAGATTGGCTTGTCTCAACCTCTCTAAAACTGCTCCTAGCTGCCTCATATGCTCCTCCCATGTCTCGGATGCTATCAGAATGTCATCCATGAAATTCACAACGCCTTCCAATCCCGTCAATAACTTCCTCATCATCCGAGAGAAACTGCAGTGCGTTGACCATCCCGAAAGGAAGTACTCGCCACTGGTATAGACCCCATAGGAGTGGAGAACGCTGTGACTTCCTTTGAGTCCTCACTCAGGCTATTTGCCAGTAACCCTTGCTCAGATCTATCCTGTGTAAATACTGGCTCTTGCTTGTGGCGATCTGAGCGAACAGGTCTTCCATGTTTGGTATGACCTCTGCATCGACCTTGTGACACTGTTCAGACGTCTATAGTCAACACAGAATCGATCTCACCTGACTTTTTTCCTCACTAAGACGACGGGTGCACTATACGATGATTTGGACGGTTCGATCACCCCAAGGTCCAACATCTTTTCTACCTCCCTCCGATCACTTGCTTGGTGGCATATGGGATCGGGTAGGCTTTCACATGTACGGGTTTCTGTGATGTTAACTCCACCGTACATGTCTCTAGAGTTGTCCTGCCTGGTTTGTCAGTCAGGACGCCCTATACTGTTCCAGGAGCCCCCTAACTTCCTCCTGTCTCCTGCTGTCTAGCCCTTCATACAGTGACACATCCCTGTATGACTCTTCTCCTGGAAACTCAGGCAACAGAATCTCCCCTTCTTCTGCTGGGTCTCCTTCACCTCCATCAATGATTGCTGCTGCGCCTATGGCTGAGTCTCACGCTGAATATTATTTGCGGAGCAAATTTGCATGGAAAAGTTTTGATTTTCCATTCACATCGATTCGGTAGTCCTGATCTACCTTTTCAATGATGTGAATGGTCCCTTCCAATGCATCAGCAGCTTGTTGTGATCCGTGGGAAGCAGTAACAGGACTTGATCTCCCACCTTGAGGAATTGCTTCCTCACCTTCCTGTCATACTGCTTTCTTCTGGACGACCCTAGCCTCCTGCAAACTCTCCCTTGCGACCTTACATGTTCTCCTCGAGCCTATTGCGTAGTCCACCACATACTGATAAGTGGTTTTGACCTCTTCGGACTCCTGTTCCTCCGACCACAGCTCTTTGAGAATGCACACTGGTCCCCGAACTGTCCGCCCATACAGCAGCTCAAATGGCGAAAAGCCCGTGCTTTCCTGAGGGGCTTCCCTGTAGGCAAACAGTGCCGCTGGAATGTAGCGGTCCCAATCTGCTGGCCTTTTCCTCACAGAGCTTCTTTAAGATGCCCTTCAGCACACCGTTAAAATCTTTCCACCAAGCCATTGCATTGTGGATGGATGGGGTAGTGAGCAGCTGTGTGATCCCTAGCAGCCTGTTGACCTCCCTCATCACTGTGACCCCCGTCACTGAGAATTGTGACTGGCACCCCCACGCGAGAAAAGATGTCTACCAGCCCTTCAGCGACCTGTTGCTATCTACCCTTTCAATGCAACTGCTTCTGGGTATCTGGTCGCGTAGTCCACGAGCGTCAACACATACCTGTGCCCACCTTTGGAACAGGGCGCGATTGGGCCAATCAGATCAACAGCCACCCTCCTGAATGTGTGTCAATTAAAGGAGGCTGTTTAAGAGGCGCCTTCCTCTTCACCCCTCTTGTGGCTGACCTTTGACACACGTCACATGACATGCAGAAACGCTTGATGTCTGCCATTGCTCCTGGCCAATGAAAGTCATCAAAGATTCGGTCAGCTGTTTTGCTGGTGCCGAGATGACCCGCCATGAGCGACTCGTGACCCACTGACATGACAGTGCACGATAACCTGCTGGTACCTCTAACTGAGTGGTCACCTTACCTGTCTTCCCCTTGGTGAACACTCGGTACAACAGCCCGCCTTTCACAAGAAATTCTGTCTCACCTCCTCTAACCTCCTGTTTCTCTCCACCTCTTGCCAACTCCCAAGACTTCACGAGCGAAGGGTCTTGTTCCTGCGCTGCTCTAAACTCATCAGGCGACACATCTATGCCTGACTTCCTTGCTGGAACGACTAACGGTTTATCAACCTTTCCCTCCTTCTTGCTCCGTGTTTGAACTGCTGCCCCTGTAGCAGTCAACAACTCAGATCCCCTGGATCCCTGCCCCCTGAATATTTCCAATGATCAAATCGTGAAGGGGTTTCTCCATCACCAACGCAGAACAACTCGCCTGAGAAGTAAGGGGTACGTACTTCTATCTTAGCAACTGGAAATTCCCTCACAGTGCCATCGATTAGAGTACAGGTCTGGATTTGCCCTGTCAAATCCCCTTTCTCGACCAGCGTTGTTCGTACTACCCCGCATGAACAACCATTGTCTCGTAACACTTCACCCTCTGCTGGCCAATCCACCCTTCTTCCACTGGTAACGAACCACTCAGCCTAGTGCCCTCCATCCCTGACAACTGACTGCTGTCCAGTGCTAGCCATAGGCCGCACTCCACCCTCTTCAGACTGAATCCCTTTTGGTTCCACTGCAGTCGCTTCCCCTTGACGACCCTTATCCACCTCTTGCAAGCTGCTGCCTTCTGGAACCTCATGCGACAATCCCTCGCCACATGTCCCTTCTTGTGACAAATGAAACACCTAATGTCCCTTTGCCCTTCCTTCTGCCCCACCACTGGGTTTGCAGACTTTGCAGAAAACTCCCCTATCTCCTGCACTCTTCTCACCTGTGCCTAGCACCTGTTTCTCTCTGCACCTTAGTGCCCAACGTGCCTCTCTATACACCTCTGCGAACTTCAACAACAACTCTCCTGCTGTCTCTGGCTGTCTCTCTTTCAAATGTATGTTAACTCAGGGCCGCAACCTGACAAAATCTGTTCCTTCATAACTAGCTCTTTCAACTCAGCGAACTCCTTTTCGTACCACTCAACTCTAACCACTTCCAAAATAGTGATCTGAGACGTGCACCAAACTGAGTGTACGTCTCACCTGCTTGTAATTTAGCTGAACGAAATTTCTTCCTGAACCCCTCCTCTGTGAGGTCAAATCCTTTCATCAACGATTCCTTCACAGCGCTGAAATCAGACTGTTGTTCTCGCTGGTAACGCAGTGAAAATCTGTAATGCCTTAACCCGTCAGTAACGCTGACAAAATGACTGCCCATCTTCTGAAGGCCAACCCTGACTGGTCGCAAACGTTTTCGAAACGACTGATGTATGCATCAATCGAATCGGTTCCTTCAGAGAATTTTGGCAACTTGGGTCGGGGAGCATAGCTGCGCACAGAGTCACTGAAAGTGAGCTACCATCCTCGTGGTCTCCCTTTGTATTCTCACTTTCTCCAACTCTAATTGAACCTTTAGTCTTTCTGTTTCCTGCGTTTCCCTAGCTTAATCCTTTCTGTTTCCTGCTTCATTCTTTCTGTTTCCTGCGTTTCCCTAGCCTGATTATCATTAGCCTGAATCCTTAATCTTTCTGTTTCCTGCGCCTCTACTGCGATAACGGTGTCTTTCCGCACGTTCATCTCTTTCCATCTTTGCTGGTTTTCAACGAATGCTCGCAACTCATCTCCTGAGTAACCTAGATCACGAGCGACCTCACAAGTTGTTCAATAGGGGTGTTCTTTTCTTCCGCCATTATATCTTCCGCTTTTTTTTTTTTTTTTTGAACAAGACTTACTACTACGACAGCCAAACTGGTGGTTACCGACACGAGTGACGTAATAGCACAATCCTATGAATGATGATATTAGCTTGGGACAACGTAGTTAGTTTTTATAAGACGCCCAGCGCCTGACCCAACTATGAGAGCGAATTATAGGCAATCTGTGCGAAATGAGAATTTCTGGGCGAAATGCCAAGCCTAGTATTAACTATCTTGGAAGCAATGCCAAGCCTAGTATTTAACTATCTTGGGAACATACAGTAAGACAACCCCTTGTCTTAGGATTACAATACTTGAATCCCACCCAGCTTCCTCTCTGAGAAGTTGAACAATTATAATAAATGGCCGAATATCCGGGCAGGGTCGCCAATAAATTGTCAACCTCGGTGATGTCATGGAGGAAGGACTAGCGCACAGCCCAAACACACTCACAGCTTGCTTACAATCTCATTCATATATCATGCATTCGTCACATCAAACCACTAGTAAAGTCTATAACTTTACTACACATGATCATAGAACGAAACATCAATGCATATGGAATCAAACAAAATAAAACATTCTCTCTTTCCTGAACTTCACAAAATCATTTATCTAAAACATCATTAACTAACCCGGGGTATAAATAGATTTCTACTTTACCTGGCCAGGTGATCTTAACTATTCACGAATCACTGTCTCTTTTTTTTTCCTTTTTTTTTTCTTTTCACTGTCACTTTCACAACACGGCACAACTGCTGGCACCGGTCAAGTAGAAATGCTGGCATCGGTCAGGCTGGACTGTTGGCACTGGCGTTGGTCTTTTCGATGAAAGTGGCGCTGGCCAAGTATGAGTCGAACCCCAGTGAAGATAGAACAGTGACTATCAACATCTATCTGTTTCTCCTTCTTCCTTCCTGCATTAACGCATTGCACTCTCTCTCTCTCTCTTTGAGTCTGCTCTTATCAAATGGACATGGTTGCTTTCCTTTTCTTTTTTTTCTTCTTTCTTTTCCTCTTCATTAGTTAGCAACTCTCTCCACATCTCTCCTAAGTCCTTCCTCTGCAGACTATCTCGTGCTAATGCCCCACTTGGTTCTCTCCTCTCCTCCCCTCATCTCTCTGCTCTTCTCTCCTCAGAGATTACACTCAGACCTCTCTCTCTCTGTCTCTCTGTTCGTTCTCCCTCCGTTCTCTCTCGTTCTCTCCCTCTCACATCCTTCTTATTGTGTTCCGATCTGTCCAAAAAGGGCGAGTACCATTGGTCAGTATTTTTACCCCTGATACCCGAAGTCATCTCCCTCTAATTCCATTGGATATTCAAATCATGACAGTCACGCCTACACACCTTACTCTCTGTGGTGGTCAATTGGTCATTTAATTGATTAGCTAGATTTCACCCCCACCACACACTACCTTCCCCCCTTCCCTACTTAACTGGCCCCGTGTGGCTTAAGTCGTGGACACTGGTCACTCTAAATTGGCTAGATGAGTCTGGGTAGGCTCCACGACGTCTGACCAAACCTACCGAGACCTGTCGGTCCAGCCACTCAGACTGTCTGCTGTCTCCTTGCTGTGCTTAAATTGCCAGATGAGACGCATGGAGCCGTCTTTGTGGCGCCAAGAATGTCTGCGTTTGGACTTATGTCCAGTTGAAGTGGCCGGCGACGGACCACACTTTGGTTGTGTTGAATTTTGACCGTGACAAAGTGGCAGCTCAGAGGAGGAGACTTTTCATTGTTGGGAGGAGGGGGTGGGGCATCTCAGGGATGTTCTTTGGGCTCCTGTTCTGATCCAACATAGGCAGGACATCTATAAAGCCCCCTGCTGATGACCTTATTTGTTTCGTCAGAGCCAGGTTGAATGACGGTCCTCTTTAGGAGTGCACCACCTCATGATTCAGTGCCATCCTTATGAACTCGCCAGTACTGACAACTTTGACATGAACTCATCACAATCACGTTAACTCCCAGCACCTTCCCCACGTCAGCGCCAGAAGATGTTCTTCAAGGCGCGCCCACCACCTCCACTATGATGTCCCACAGAGCCGCACTGAATACCGTCACAAATCCTTTTTTCCCCAGGACCATTCCGGAGTGGAACAACCTTCCTGCAGAGACTGTGTTGGCGCCATCCCTGGCTGCCTTCCAGGCCAGGATGGCACGCCTCCACTAACCCCTCCCCCAAGAAACCCCCTTCCTCCGCCCCCTCCACCCCCCCCCCTAATCACTGGTCCACTAACCCTCCCCCAAGAAACCCCCCCCTCCGCCCCCTCCACTCCCTCCACCCCCCCCCCCCCCTCATCACTGGTAACGGATTTGGGAATACCCTGGACTTTGAAAACTTTAACATGTGTTCACTCGGGCGGAACGGAAGCTTTTTCTCCAAAATTAGTGCGGCTGATTCGTCTGACTGTAGATGTTGGCTGCCTAAACACAAGAAGAAGAAGAAGAATCATGGGAGGGAAAGGAAATGGAAACTGAGGTCGCCATGTAAGCAGGACATGAAGGACTACACACCTGGACTTTTTATGATGATCTGTGAGGATGACGATGTTGGAAATAATGCTTTAGAGTTGCATTCCAGTTTGAAATTGCATCATATCTGCCAGTCCTCCAAAACTTCTCAAGAATTCCTTTGTTTTAAAAAGGTGTTCCCAAAGTTCTGATTTTGTTGAAAAGCTGGAATTTTAAGATGATAAAAATTGGGGTTTTGAGATGTTTTTGGTAGACGGTAATAAAGTATTGCCGAATGAAGCCAGCATGATCCACAATAGTTGCCAGCTCAATGCAGTGGTCAGTTGATTTAATTTTAAGCCAGACAGTGCTTGCTCAAAGCAGTAAGAAGAGAAAGCTTTCAGTTTAATTTAAAGCCAAGCTGTTCTCTTCTTTCTGTGGGCCCCAAATTTTGATTCCCAGAAGGTGGACAGCTATGGTACATGACATGATCACTGTTTGTTGACATAACAGTGTTACTGATTTATTTAGTCATTCATTTGTTCATGTGGTGTGTCTGTGCATACAGGAAGCACGTACTGCCCCAAGATCTACTTCAACCACAAGTGTTTCTCGGGCCCCCACCTGAGCAAAGGCCGCATCGCAGAGCTCCCATGCAGTGTGGGTCCGGGGCCGTTGAACCTGGTGATGAAGGAGGTGCTGTCGATGCTGATCAGCGTGGCCTATAAGTCGTCCCGTGTGCTGCGAGAAATTCAGCTGGACGGGCCCCCCAACCACGCCATGAACCAGCAGATCTTGAAGGCTAAGTAAGAGAAGGGAGGCTGCATCACTGTGACATGACGTCTCTGAGTCTTGCTCCCATCACCTGTCATCCACTTGGTTTTTGGTCTTGTGTTATGGATGGTCACTTTGACATTGTGTATCTTTTTGTTTGTGGGAGTGTATTTGTGAGAATATGGGTGCATTGAATTGGATTGGACTAGATTATGTTGTATGGTAAGACTATCATTACAACAGATTCTCAGAGTGAAATTCAGACAGCTGTTTCCAGGGAAGCAGGTTGCCATTGTACAGTGTGCCACCTATATTGTTATCCTTCCTTTTTTTACAGACAGAAAGCACTAACAGTGTGATGGTGTTGACAGATACAAGGCAAAGAGTTACTGTTAGTGGTAGACAGAAAGCACCAACAGTGTGATTGTGGTGACAGGTACAAGGCAAAGAGTTAATATGCAGTGGTAGACAGTACTAACAATGTGATTGTGGTGACAGGTACAAGACAAAGAGTTACCATGGAGTGATAGACAGAAAGCACTAACAGTGTGATTGTGGTGACAGGTACAAGGCAAAGAGTTACTGTTAGTGGTAGACAGAAAGCACCAACAGTGTGATTGTGGTGACAAGTACAAGGCAATGAGTTACTATTGAGTGGCAGACAGAAAGCACTAACAATGTGATTGTGGTGACAGGTACAAGACAAAGAGTTACTATGGAGTGGTAGACAGTACTAATGTGATTGTGATGACAGGTACAAGGGAAAGAGTTACTATGGAGTGGTAGACAGAAAGTACTAACAATGTGACTGTGGTGACAGGTACAAGACAAAGAGTTACTATGGAGTGGTAGACAGAAAGCACTCACTGTGTGGACAGAAAGCACTAACAATGTGATTGTGGTGACAGGTACAAGGGAAAGAGTTACTATGGAGTGGTAGACAGAAAGCACTCACTGTGTGGACAGATAGCACTAACAATGTGACTGTGGTGACAGGTACAAGGGAAAGAGTTACTATGGAGTGATAGACAGAAAGTACTAACAATGTGACTGTGGTGACAGGTACAAGACAAAGAGTTTCTATGGAGTGGTAGACAGATAGCACTAACAATGTGACTGTGGTGACAGGTACAAGGCAAAGAGTTTCTATGGAGTGGTAGACAGATAGCACTCACTGTGTGGATAGATAGCACTAACAATGTGACTGTGGTGACAGGTACAAGGGAAAGAGTTACTATGGAGTGGTAGACAGAAAGCACTCACTGTGTGGACAGAAAGCACTAACAATGTGACTGTGGTGACAGGTACAAGGCAAAGAGTTTCTATGGAGTGGTAGACAGAAAGCACTAACAATGTGATTGTGGTGACAGGTACAAGGCAAAGAGTTTCTATGGAGTGGTAGACAGTACTAATGTGATTGTGGTGACAGGTACAAGGGAAAGAGTTACTATGGAGTGGTAGACAGAAAGCACTCGCTGTGTGGACAGAAAGCACTAACAATGTGACTGTAGTGACAGGTACAAGGCAAAGAGTTACTATGGAGTGGTCGACAGTACTAACAATGTGATTGTGGTGACAGGTACAAGGGAAAGAGTTACTATGGAGTGGTAGACAGAAAGCACTCACTGTGTGGACAGAAAGCATTAACAATGTGATTGTGGTGACAGGTACAAGGCAAAGAGTTTCTATGGAGTGGTAGACAGAAAGCACTAACCGTGTGATTGTGGTGACAGGTACAAGGCAAAGAGTTACCATGGAGTGGTAGACAGATAGCACTCACTGTGTGGACAGATAGCACTAACCGTGTGATTGTGGTGACAGGTACAAGGCAAAGAGTTACCGTGCGGTGGTGGAGATCTGCCGCACAACCAGCCAGCTGGAGGACTTCTGTCGTCAGGTGTGCATCAAACTTGAGTGCTGCCCCAACCTCATCTCTCCTCACTTTGTGGGGGACAACTGCCCGGAACACTGCTCCCGCCTCACCAAGACCAAGTACAGTGAGTGGTTGCCCTTGTTTTGGATGTCGGCTTCATCTTCTGTGCCCACCCACCCTTTGGCAGTATTTTCTTGCTGCAGTTTTGTGTGGTTTATTGTTTATTTGTTACAAATTAATTGTTTTATCAATCACACAAAGAGTGACATACACATATCGATATGTTTCCTTATTGTCATGCAAAGTTATGAAAACATGTTGCATATTGCAGGACAAAAATTTGTTGCGGTTTTTGCTGCTCCAGTCTTTTTTTTCTTGAAGTATTTGCCTTTTTATATTTTTCCACCGTAAACGGCTGAGCGATATTTGGGAAAAGCCAGCAAGATGTGAAATGTCCCCTGGATAGTCTGGGTTGAATATTATGAACACAATATTTTAGTACAAAGCTTCGCCCCATACCCCTCCCTGCTGCTTGAAAGTTTTGAAGGAGGATTGGAAATTGCCCTCTACTGGTGATTTGATTTTCAGTCGTTTTTGCCAAGCTTTGTTTTTATTCCTGGTGCTGTTGTTTAGTGGATGGGTTGAAGAAAACAGTATCTGAACAGAAAGGACATCATATAACAAACTGCCGCTCAAACTTCCACGTAAACACCATGGCCATTCCCATGCTGATTGCAGTCTGTGGAGTATTGTTTTGTACATTTTAATGTCTGTTGTTTTTAATGTTTGAAGGTTTTTTTGTGTGTGAAAAATTCACTTGTCTGTGCTGTGTTGTGTATTGTCTGTGCTGTGTTGTGTATTGAATAAGTGTTGTTTTGCTCCATGCTTTGTATTTCATTTATATTTTGCCATGTATGCTCTCCAGCCGTTCCCGGATACCCCATTGTATGCCTTGTCGAAGAGCAGCTGTGGTTTGGATATTCTGAAATATTGTTAAAGGATAGTTGACTTGACCCAGTTGACATCAAACCATCTGCTTTTAAGCAACAACAAAGAGTTTGGTACCAGTTACATGTTGTTGGGGATGTGTTTTTGTACTTGGGATGAACAGATCATGCTGCTTGTGTATAGTTGAATATGCTTTGAGAAATTATTTATCATAGTCACCAGACTAAGAAATTGAATGTGATTTAAAAGTAATGAGTAAACACTTAGAATAATTGGCAACACTTTATAAAGAGTCAGTTCACTTATTTATCAAGTGTTCTAACTTATGAATAGACTTGTCATACTGTATTTCTGTCACAGCCTACTACTATGGGAAGAAGAAGCGCAAGATCGGCAGACCTCCAGGCGGTCACACCAACCTGGAGAATGGCCCCAAGAAGCCCACCAAGAGACGCAAGCGACGACGGCTGGGGATGGTGGTGCGCAAGTCTCACCCTGGTAACGAGGGGGAGGAGAAAGAGCGTGACGAAGAGGAGGAAGAAGAGGAGGAGGAGGGAGATGACAAAACCAGTGAAACCAGCGACTCGCTGACAGCTGACAGCAGCAGCAGTATGGCCGTGTCACGCCTCTCTGACCACAAACCTCACAGCACCACGGCCACGGCTGCTGCCTCCAAACGCCTCAAACGGAAGTACACGCATCATATCCCGCCTCCTTCGGAGATCCGCACGCGAGGAGCTAAACTGCCACGATACAGCTTTGAGCGCCGGACACATAAGAAGATCCTGTTGTCGCCTGTTCCCTCGGGAACATCAGGGCTGCGAAGCAAGTCCATTCAGGTGAGTCATGCATCGTCATTCACTACTGGGTTTGTCTCTTTTTCCTTGTATACATGTGTGAGTGAATTGTAACATTTGAAAAATCTGTGTAGCATGTTAGCAGGGGAGTGTCCACACCAAGTAGGTCAGTAGGTCAGTGTGTGAAAAAAGCAGGACAGACGGTGCCATGGGCCAGTGTGCTACCTGCAGCTCTGAACCTGAAGCTTACCTTGCTCACTCCATCATGTTGCAAGTCTCATTCTTCAGAGCTCACAGGACAGACGGCGCCATGGGCCAGTGTGCTACCTGCAGCTCTGAACCTGAAGCTTACCTTGCTCACTCCATCATGTTGCAAGTCTCATTCTTCAGAGCTCACAGGACAGACGCGCCATGGGCCAGTGTGCTGCCTGCAGCTCTGAACCTGAAGCTTACCTTGCTCACTCCATCATGTTGCAAGTCTCATTCTTCAGAGCTCACAGGACAGACGGCGCCATGGGCCAGTGTGCTACCTGCAGCTCTGAACCTGAAGCTTACCTTGCTCACTCCATCATGTTGCAAGTCTCATTCTTCAGAGCTCACAGGACAGACGGCGCCATGGGCCAGTGTGCTACCTGCAGCTCTGAACCTGAAGCTTACCTTGCTCACTCCATCATGTTGCAAGTCTCATTCTTCAGAGCTCACAGGACAGACGGCGCATGGGCCAGTGTGCTACCTGCAGCTCTGAACCTGAAGCTTGCCTTGCTCACTCCATCATGTTGCAAGTCTCATTCTTCAGAGCTCACAGGACAGACGGCGCCATGGGCCAGTGTGCTACCTGCAGCTCTGAACCTGAAGCTTACCTTGCTCACTCCATCATGTTGCAAGTCTCATTCTTCAGAGCTCACAGGGCAGACGGCGCCATGGGCCAGTGTGCTACCTGCAGCTCTGAACCTGAAGCTTGCCTTGCTCACTCCATCATGTTGCAAGTCTCATTCTTCAGAGCTCACAGGACAGACGGCGCCATGGGCCAGTGTGCTACCTGCAGCTCTGAACCTGAAGCTTACCTTGCTCACTCCATCATGTTGCAAGTCTCATTCTTCAGAGCTCACAGGACAGACGGCGCCATGGGCCAGTGTGCTGCCTGCAGCTCTGAACCTGAAGCTTGCCTTGCTCACTCCATCATGTTGCAAGTCTCATTCTTCAGAGCTCACAGGACAGACGGCGCCATGGGCAGTGTGCTGCCTGCAGCTCTGAACCTGAAGCTTACCTTGCTCACTCCATCATGTTGCAAGTCTCATTCTTCAGAGCTCACAGGACAGACGGCGCCATGGCCAGTGTGCTGCCTGCAGCTCTGAACCTGAAGCTTACCTTGCTCACTCCATCATGTTGCAAGTCTCATTCTTCAGAGCTCACAGGACAGACGGCGCCATGGGCCAGTGTGCTGCCTGCAGCTCTGAACCTGAAGCTTACCTTGCTCACTCCATCATGTTGCAAGTCTCATTCTTCAGAGCTCACAGGACAGACGGCGCCATGGGCCAGTGTGCTGCCTGCAGCTCTGAACCTGAAGCTTACCTTGCTCACTCCATCATGTTGCAAGTCTCATTCTTCAGAGCTCACAGGACAGACGGCGCCATGGGCCAGTGTGCTACCTGCAGCTCTGAACCTGAAGCTTGCCTTGCTCACTCCATCATGTTGCAAGTCTCATTCTTCAGAGCTCACAGGACAGACGGCCATGGGCCAGTGTGCTACCTGCAGCTCTGAACCTGAAGCTTGCCTTGCTCACTCCATCATGTTGCAAGTCTCATTCTTCAGAGCTCACAGGACAGACGGCGCCATGGGCCAGTGTGCTACCTGCAGCTCTGAACCTGAAGCTTACCTTGCTCACTCCATCATGTTGCAAGTCTCATTCTTCAGAGCTCACAGGACAGACGGCGCCATGGGCCAGTGTGCTACCTGCAGCTCTGAACCTGAAGCTTACCTTGCTCACTCCATCATGTTGCAAGTCTCATTCTTCAGAGCTCACAGGACAGACGGCGCCATGGGCCAGTGTGCTGCCTGCAGCTCTGAACCTGAAGCTTACCTTGCTCACTCCATCATGTTGCAAGTCTCATTCTTCAGAGCTCACAGGACAGACGGCGCCATGGGCCAGTGTGCTACCTGCAGCTCTGAACCTGAAGCTTACCTTGCTCACTCCATCATGTTGCAAGTCTCATTCTTCAGAGCTCACAGATTTTCACCTCTGTTTTGTGACCGATGACTGAACAGTGCCTCACAACTCTGTAGGGAACTGATGTGTCAGCCACTGTCTTCACTGCTTATTGCCTGTTTTAATCAATGTTCATCTGCAAGTACATTCTCTTTTATAGACCCACTGTCTTCACTGCTTATTGCCTGTTTTAATCAATGTTCATCTGCAAGTACATTCTCTTTTATAGACGAAGATGATTCATTAACTTATTGGACCCTCTGTACAATATTTGTGGCCATTGGTCACTTACCTCTCGGGGTCTGGGCCTGGCAAATTGTCGGGCAAACATACCCACTAAGCTTCGATTTGAATAGCATGAATATTGATAAGGCAAGGAAGCTTAATCTCTTGTTTCTTCCCTTCCCACGTCTTGACAAAATTGTACTTGATGAGTTTGAAGCAGTTTTTCATGGTGTTTTTTTAATCCCTCCTCCCCCTCACCTTTTTAAAAAATAGCTTTTGTGCGTATGTGTGTGTGTGTGTGTGTGTTGTTCTCAAAATAAGGAAACAGGTTTGAGACACTGTGAGACAAGGTATGGATAAAGTCTCACTGGATGGAGATAAGGATTATGACCCTGAAATGGATGAGTCAGCTTCTGAAATGGGTGGATCTTTGTCAATCTCCACTCCATTTGCTCTCAGGCCTCGAGTTTATTATGATTTTATCGTGTTTCTTTGATTGTTAACATCATTGACAACAAAACAAGATTTTTGTTTCTTATTTATATCCATAAAATGTCAGCAAAGACAAAAATAATGAAATGGACTTAGCTTCATATATAAAGTGAAACATTTATTTGTGAACAAGCTAACAAAGTACAAGTAAATGTCTTCTCGTAGTCCTTGAGATGTAAAGGATTTATTAGGGTACCCATACATTTACAGTTGACTCTCAAACCCCCTGTGCTGAAAATACTGTTCCCTGTGAAATAGAGCAGTGAGGGTTAATGTCTCCAGTACAAAGCAAAAGTGGCCCATTACATGCCACCATTAACAACAGTTCTTTACGATTTCTGAAAGCAGGGCTGCCTACCGTCCCGGAGTATCCGTATTTGTCCCCCGAAATAATGAAATCATGCAGCCTGTCCCTGGAATCCACTTTTTTATTCTATGTCCCGCGAAAAAAAAATTCGGGAGAAAAAACCAACAACAACAAAGTCGAGTTCGTCAGCTGATCACCGACTGACCGACTTCGGTCGTGGCCATCCTGACCAAATCCGTCGGAAAGACCCGAACATTGCCGAACTGACCAGTGCGCATGCGCATACACCGTCTTCCCGAGTTTTGAAAGCGAGAAAAATGGACGCGTAACAGGGAAAGCGTAAAAATGCCGATGGCGATCTCGACTATGGGGCTTCTCTCAAGAAGAAGAAACATCGGCAGACATTCCTGTCAAAATATACGGAAACCTGGGCGTTCATCAAGCGTGGCAAGATCGAGACTTACGCATCTTGTGAAATTTGTGCGTGTGAGTTCTCCATCGGATCGGGAGGTAGGGACGAAATAACCCGTCATGTCGCCACTGAAAAGCACAAGAAGAACACAAAAATCCGTGAGAGCGAGAAATCTTGTAACATTAGCGGATTCTTTCAGCGCGCTCAGACGTCAACCAGTCAGGGAACTTTTGACGTCATAAGAGCTGAAACGATGATGGTTGACCTTGCAGCTGAACTGAATTTGCCGATGGCTGCGCTGGACAAGCTAAACAGAGGCGTTAAATTGATGTTTCCTGACTCGGACATCGCAAAGAAGTTTCAGTGCGCTAGAAGCAAAGTGGCATTGTAGAAGTTGTACATAGTGTAAATAAAGGTAAGCTTTCACTTTAATGTTGATGTGGTTGTGATATGTGCTACCGCTGCATGTGTCCCTGGAAATCAGTCAGTGTCCCTGGTTTTGAAAAAGTATGTCCCTGAAAGAGGCGGAAGGGGGTAGGCAGCCCTGCTGAAAGGAAAGGAAGGTTTTCTTAAAGCAATAAGCAATGCTGTTTTGCTTGGTGTAAAATCACTATGAAATGACGTGTTTTCGTTAACAGTGTAAGTAACATGACAGACATACAGTGGTTCACAAGTGTTGGTGCAGCAAGAGGCATTCTGCTGTAGACCACAGTTGATTTCTGCTGAGGTGACCTAGACAGCTGATGTCATTTGTCTGGGGTGTCGTGCCTTGTGCTCAGGGGTTGGAACAGACCATGCTAAAATGACAGGACAGCCACCAGTGGAGGGTGGCCTCCGTGTCTTCTAGTGGAGGGGAGTATTGTTGCTGTTATTGTTGGGATATCATTTTGATTTCAGGATGCATTATTCCATTTCATTTTCTTTTCCAGAACCTTCAGCTGAGCTCACCAACCAAGTTCAGACACTCCCCAAGCCCGGAGCCCTATCGAACTCCTCCTTTGCCCAATGGGAACTCCCACGTCTCGCGCTCTCTGTCCACCCCTCTGTCCATCACCACCGCCCCCACCTCTCTGTCCTTCCCCAGCTCCAGCAGCACCTTCACCCTCCCCCCTCCCTACAGCCCCCTGCCCCTCAACAAGAACCCCCTGCACTGGACGGTCAGTGAGACTGTGGAGTTCATCAAGACCACCGACTGTGCACATGTGGCCAAGATCTTTCGGGAACAGGTATGGCCTGTGTGTATGTGTGTGTGTGTGTGAAAACATGTACTTATTCTCAAGCCTGTGTGTGTTTGAGAGTAGATATATGCAGGGGGGAAAGTTACCGCTCGGAAATCGGAAAATCCTTATTTTGGAAATTTACAAATCGGAATTTCCATAATTTCGAAATTTTTTTTTTATTCCGTTCCGTTTTCCGACCAGCAACTCCACTACCGAATCAAAGTTTCGACTTCGCGCCGTTCCGTATTATCCGATCAACCGACCGGAAGTTGGTTTCCGTTTTGTTTTCGCCAGTGCCTGTGACCACCACACATGTTCCTTCGCCTGTTTCTTCTATGTGTTGGATGCTTTCGCGGAAAAATCGCGATGCCTTACATAAATGAAGGCGACAAGTGAGCCAGTGAAGTGGATAGCGGCGTAAAAAACAAATGGAGGTGGAATTGGCTGGACGAGAGAGGCCCAAACAAAGACGGCGAAATCGGCAAAGGGGAGGAACATCGTGTGTGGTGTCGGAAAACGGAAAGGCCCGGAGAGTGTTTTTGCGTCGCGTGCGGGAAGGTTATCAAATACAGCAGCACTGGAAAAAGGCTGCTTTGTGTTAATAATGCAGTATTGAAATTATGGAAATATGGAAATCTTAAGACTTACTGTATGGTCAAGTGAAGTTAACCTTTTACCTAAAATAATTGGTACTCATATTATTGGTATTTTTTAGCTGGAAATAGCATGAAATTGCTCCAAATGGTAGTACAATTTTAAAATTTGCTTCAGCTTTGCGCCCCCTGAACCCCCACAAGGGGGCGCTGCCCTTGACCCCGCCAGGGGGCCTCTGCGGCCCCCTGGACCCCCGGCATACATTTTCCTTATTTTCAGGATTCCCAACTTTCCCCCCTGAATATATATGTGTGTGTATGTCTAAGTACTTTGGAACATTGAAGAATTGGTTCGTGACTTAAGTTTGAAACCTGCCGTATGTACTGTGATAAATCACAATAGAACAGGGCTGTTGCATTGTCCTTATGTTCAGCTGATGATATGTCTTTTCAAATATCCATTCCTCCTGTTAGAAAAAGTTTAGAAGAAACTTTTTGAATGGCGTGTGTGTGTGTGTGTGAGTGTGTGTGTGTGTGTGTGTGTGTGTGTGTGTGTGTGTGTGTGTGTGTGTGTGTGTGTGAGCTTTCCTCTGTGTGTGTGTATGTGTTTGTGTGTGTGTGAAATATATGGCGAATTCATGGAGACTGTGGTTGCATGGACATGGTGGCACCCTTCAGACGGAGAGCCCTCTCAAATTGGCGCCTTGGCGAAGCAATTTTTGTCGTTAATAGGGGCCTTAGTGATGACCTGTGTATGTGGGATGGGAACAGGCATCACTGAACAAAACGTTTGACATACTCAGTTCTGTTTAGTAGTTGATCACAAATGCAGTGAATTGGCTGGTTGGAATAAGAAGTGCTGATGAACTGATGGATAATCTTTGGTCCCCTGTTTATCAGTAAACCATGCATCATTGAACTGTTCGGCCACAATGAAAATTTAACATGTCACAGAAAAAAATACAGATTTATAGCCCTCTTGATTTGTCTGTCTGGAGTGATGGCAGTCAGAGTATAAAGCAAACTGATGCCTTCCAACTGAATAGTCTAAGCATTGCAGGCTGGGAAGGTTACATAGCCACGTGCTGTGTGTGGGGTGAAAAGGTTGAGATCTCTTGGGCCTGGTTGACACCGCGATAAATTATGAAAATACGTGTACACTTTTGTCAGGCAGTCATGGAGAAGAATGGAAGTCTGTAGCATGATTTTCATTATCTGCATATGGCCATCAATCAACATGAAGAAAAAAAGTCTCAAAGTTCCTGTCCGTTCATGCCTTGCTTTCATGGTGACCACAGTTTCGATTTTCCCTCCACATCTAGCTGAGATTTTGTTAGGGTCACCGGTATCTGCAGTATTATGGGGATTGCTGTAGGATTGGACGTGATAGCTCCCTCCCTCCAGAGAGCTCACTCACCCCGGCTCCGCGACAAAGCAATCATTGTCATCAGTAGGGGGCTTAGTAGATGGTGTCCTGCGTGTGTTAGATCAGAACAGGCGCCACTGAACACCACCAAAGTGACTCGGTAACAGTGCAGTGTCTCCTCTTGTGGGCTGCCTCATTACGATTTGACAGTGACTACTCCCTGTGGATTGCCTGTGGCAGGACAAGTGGGGCACTAGCTGTGGACAGGGAGCTGGAATAAGCGGTGTGGATGCAATGCCACTGAGGTGGTACAGAAGATGAGGCAGGGGAAAAAAAATGGGTGTGACTGTATATGAAGGAGCTTTAAGAATGAGACAGGAGTAATGCTAGTGAGAGGGCTCAAGATAAAAAAGAAAAATATGACTGAAGAAAGGAAGTAAAATAAATGGTGACAGTAGTGGTGGTAAAGCTGGAAAGATTTTTTTTTTAAAAAGGCTGAACTAGAGCAAAAAGAAAAAAAGAAAGAATAAACAAAATGACAGTTATTTAGTAATTTTGAGTAGCTTGATACCTAGTCCTGTTATTTATTCCACTTTGTTGAATTACCATTGACGAAACTGAGATCCAGAGTGTGGTCATTGTGAGACTCCACTGTATGTGTTGGGTGTTTGTTGAAGAAGAAATCCCCAGCAGTCAACCCGTCTGTGTGCTGGAAATGTTTCAGGAGATCGACGGCCAGGCCTTGCTGCTGCTGAGTCTTCCCACGGTGCAGGACCACCTGGACCTCAAGCTGGGGCCGGCCATCAAGCTGTGCCATGAGATCCAACGGGTCAAAGTGGCCTACTACACCCAGTTTGACCCCGCCCTCGCCAGCAGCTTGTGATCTGGCACACCGTGCGGGACTGGGGTCCACTCTGGTAAAACTGCTTGTGTGTTTCTTAGCCTTGCCCAACAGAACAGGGTCATTCAAGATTGAATGACCTTCCAAGATATCAGGGTTGTCTTGTGTGGGGTCCAGCCTTCGACATGTGTCCAAGTTGCAGAGAAGAGACTGGAAACAAGGGCATGATGTGGTCACAGACAGAAAACAGTAAACCCAGAATGTGCTCTTGACATTGATGACTCTGTCAGTTTCTCAAGGGAAGGTTAGATCACACAACACACACACACACACACACACACACACACACACACACACACACACACACACACACACACACACACACACACACACACACCCTCTCCAGAGTCATGTAACTGTGGATAGTGAATCAGACAATACACACACAGTAGAGATGTAAATTTCCAGCATGGATCAGAAGATGTAAATTTCCTGCATGGATAGGAGCAGCACAGAAAACATGAAGACCATTGACAATGAAAAACCCATACATGTCAACACTGTGGTATAAGTGACACATGGGTTGCTGTGGGCATGCCTGGAGCTGACCATATGTAGTGTAAGGAAGATTTAGGGTAAAATGTGCCCCAAAGACAATGCTGAACCAGAAGAAACCAGTGGCACTGACGACTATGTGTGGACCTCAACACATGTTTGTTCAGGTTCCACCAGCCCTGAGAATCTTCAGGCCGAGTGTTCAATCCTCACAGAAACCTAGGCTTACACAAGTTACAGGATACGTCAGCCCTGTTCAGCAGTTTGTGAGAGGCCTGTCGGTTTCCAGGAGACATCGGTCGTACCTGACAGTTTGTGATCTGTTACAGGAGTTCAGTTCACAAGACATGTCAACCCTGCCCACCAGTGTGAGATCTGCTTACAGGACGGAGTGTTGGATTCTGTGTTTCACCTTGTAGCATTCCAGCCATTTGGTGTGTGATTGCTGGAAGAGACTAATATGAGAGACATGAGGCAAAAGGAGTCTCAGTATCTCTGACTGTGGCTGTTGCCGTGTCATCCTCGTGTACAAACTGCCCAGAAAACTGCAATCGGGACTGCTTTATATTTTTGTACTGGTGGATTTTTTTTTGGTGTGAATCTGCTTGGTTGTTTGAAATGACTTGTGATTTTATGTAGTTTTTGTTGGTGGTGTATTGTTAGGCTGATGAGCCAGGTGCTGGTGTACAACTCGTGTGACTGGTTATTTTACTCTTGGCTTTGAATGCTCATTTTCAGCTTGATGGCCTGCCCCAGCTTGAGTTCCAGGTGGTCCTGCACCGTGGGAAGACTCAGCAGCAGCAAGGCCCGGTCGTTATCTCCTGAAACATTTCCAGCACATAGACGGGTCGACTGCTGGGGATTTCTTCTTCCAACAAACACCTAACACATACAGTGGAGTATATGACATGGATCATTTAAATTTTGAGAAAGAGTTGCCTGTCTTGGTTTTACACACGTATCAGATTTTGTATTTATGCTGGGTATATGAAGCAGATGGAATAGTTTAGTAATTTATTAAATTTTTAAAGGCGTACATCCAAGAACCATTTAAGGAGATGTCTTTCTTGGAATGCCATCAAATAGTAATACACTTATTCATGAGTTTCAAGGGGAGTAGGGCAGAGTTGGTGTAGCAGGGAGAGGAAGTAGAGAGAGAGAAAAAGGGTGATCTAAACACCATCTCATGAATGTCCTGTTTCATGTTGGAGGAAGAAAACGGAACAAGATGGGATTGAAAGTGTACAGCAAGCAGCCAATATCTCTTTGTTTGTTTGTTTGTTTGTTTTTTTAACAATAAGTACTGTCATTTTTGCAAAATGATCACATCCTAGTAGTTATTCTACTGCTGATCAAATAAGATTCTCTTCGGTGAAGAAGTCATCAGTTTCCATTGAAGAAACTTTGCAGTGAAGAAACTACCCTGTGCAAAAGACTTCTAAAACATGTTCTCTGATTCCAGAAAAAATTCTCCACAGCATCAAATTTTGGGGATACAGATCTGTGATATGAATGCATGAAATTATAATGCTGGTGGATTCTTTACTCACTGTTTGCTTTTTTAACTCACTCCATGCCATGAGTTTTTCCCCATGCCATGAGTTTTTCCCCTTGCTGATCCCTGAACAGCCGAGGTTTGTATAGGGTAAGGAAAAAAAATCTCACAATTATAGATGAGCAGACAGACGCTTTAAATTTGGTGAGTGGATACAATGCATATTAGTCTATAATTGAACAAAAAAATAATGTAATTTACTATCATCTTGGTGGTTAAAATGGTCTCCATTTTCTTCCCTTTTTTCAGTACTTTTGGCCCATCACAGCTTCACACACAGGGGCAAACCATGGACTGCAAGATGCTTTTTGTAGAGAATAGACCCCTGAATAAGAGTCAAGGTCAGAAGATGAAAAACCAGCTTCTTCCACCACTTCATGGTCTTCGTATTCAGGGCATGTAGCCATGAGCTGATCACTCATGTCTACTCCTGCCATGTAGTCCTGTACTGCTGCTGGTTTCTGTCTCTCAGGACGGTGCCGTATTGTGAGGCTCATCATGGTGGTTGGCAGCATCAGTGTTGTCAGCACGTGGACAGGTTTTTGTCCTGCCACTTCAGCACAGCAACATGACCTGCAGCCATACACACAAAAATGATCATATGAGCTTTTCTTTTCTTTTTCTTATGTATTTGTATATCCCATTGTTTGTAATAAACAATCATGTGTATGGATGCATAGTTTGGTGCTTTTACAAGCTTAAAGTAGAAAAAACCTGGATTTTTATGTAATATCAGCACCAAATACAAGGTACGAAAAAACCATCGTCAGGAGCATTGTCCAAAGAAATGGTCTCAGCGCATCAGCAATATAACAAAAATGACAGCTAACACAAAGCCTGACAGGCCTGACCAGGTCACATCTTGAGGCTCAGGACGGTCACAACTAGGCTGAAACGCTCACCACTAAACAAACTAAATCGACAGTACAGAGATGTCCCATCCATACACGCTATGACACCAAACATCCTGTAAGCACGCAAATCTGCATGACGCCCTAGGAACAAACGTGCCTGACGCAAAGGCCCTGAACCCAAGCTGCATGGCTGCCAGGCACCCTGCAGCGGCAGCGTTTGCGAGCAGTACAGTGTATCCATCCTAACGTATGATCGACAAGAAGAAGTAAGCAACATAATACATAATTACCTAAAAACTTTATATGAACAGTTTATCTTATAATGCACAATTATGGATCTTGACAATGAAAAAGTAAAAATATGCCTGAACAAAACATACCCATGTTAAAGTTACAACATGAACATGTGTAGGTAACTCTCAAAACACACACACACTCACACACCACCCAACACACTCACACACATCCCACACTCCACTCGTTCACAGAGTAATGCACAAATCTGTACATATAATCACTCAATCCCTTTGTTTACCCTCCCTTCTTCTCCCCCCCCCCCCCCCCCCCCTCCCCCACCCCTCTCACCTCTCTTCTCCCCTAGTCTCTGATACATGAATGGTCACTGCGAAAAATAACTCACTAGTGTGTAAAACGCATGACACATTTCACATAGCAATAATTTATGGAGTAATAATTTCTCTTACCCACCTCTTTTGGAATGCATGGACAACTCAAAGAACTGCAAAGGCTGAGCAAGTGTTGACTGGCCAGTTGTTTGATAAACCTGTGTGCCTGTGAACGGATGATCGAGAGGAAAGAAATAAAAATTATCAGTCCAATCGTCGGTGAAAACAGCCCCAAAGTCGTCGACTTCTTCCCCCATTTCAGCATCGGTATCCAAATCGAACACTTTTGTTGAGGCCCGTTTGCTGGCACAGCTTCGTCTGCTTCTTCGCCACTATCAGCACCCACTTCATGTCGGAATCCACGTCTGTCTTGCCACTGTAGGGGTCAAAATCCTCATCAAAAGAATCGCTGATGTCTTCTTCGGCATCTGACTCTTCAGTCTGGATCATTTCCAGTGCGTCTTCAAAGCTAACTAACAATTCACCAGCCCTATTGTGTCGAATGCTTCGTCGCAACGCCATCTTTTCAATCACGGAGCAGAGCTGACCAACAGTACTCTTTGTTGTTGTCTGCTAGTGAGCAAACCACGCTACACACACGGCTCAAGTGAAGAAAAGTTGGAAGGGAATAACTAAGGAACCATCTCCATTCTTGAGTTTCGTACCCGATACGTCACTCAGACAGCGCGAATTTTCAAAATCCAAATCCGCATATGCTGATGTTGGTAGTGAACGCTTCCTCGTACGATGCCCACATTTGCGGACATTGGTAGCGAGTGAGTTGAGCTTAGTTTGGCATTCGTGCCTATAGGTCAGAGAACCGGAACAAAGGAAGTTTGGTGAGCAAACCTTGAGTGTGAATGGGAAAGAGAAGCTGTTTTTAGCATTGTAAGAGAGGAAAGTTATTGCTAAGTTAATCCTAAGAAGCACAGAAGAATGAACTCAATCTGGCTGTGTACGAGCGTCTGTGATGAACAGCAGCTGTGCCACAACTCGAAGACATGATACCATAAGTTAAAAATAAACAATAACAAAGACAGCAAAGAAAATTGAAAAGTCTGTTGCTGATCCACAAATAGATTTTCGCAATATTGGGAATGTAATGTTTATGCTTGCTTTGGGCCTAAATTAAGTAATTGGACGCATTAAACAATTAGCCGTGTTTTCTGCTGTCACTGATCATGTTTTGTGTCTTGCAAAGGAGTCACATTTTGCCATCAACTGCTACTGTCCAGAAATGAAACATGATTTTTTAAACTTTTTTTTTTTACTAATTATTTTTGCATGGTGTTACATTTGAGCAATAGTGGAGTTATGTAAATCTGTAAATATATGTGTGTATGAAATTTAGAAAGAAATTTGTATTTAAATCTGTAAGAGAAAGCATGAGTGGCAGGTGTTTTCAGTGTAAAAGAGCAACTGCATGCATGAGGAAAAATCTGCATGCATACATAAGAAAAGAGATAATTTGAAGATGGAAAAGGCATCGGCTTAGTTTCTCAATGATTTTTGTTAATGGATAATGTCCTGTTGGAATGCCTGTGTCATGATATAGAATGGAATGGGGGATGGTGGATCCACAGTTCTGATGACAGCTTAATGTGATCTGACGACGTTACCTCCATGTACAATGGGCTGAAATCAGTATTACATGTAAGGTGTGTGTGTGGCTGTGCTGTGTTCCACGTCATCTTTGGCAGGTAAAGGTTGGGAACACTAATTTTTGTTATTTGTATGAGATTTTCTTTTCTTTCCAGTGATGTAAGCTATATGCCACATTGGAGAGGACATGGGCATGTTGATGTAAGTCTGTGTGGCGAGTGTGTATGTGTGTGCATGGTGCTTGATTATGACTTGAGTTATCTGATACGTCCTTATTTGCATAGACGTACTGGTATTTTGGTCATTTTAGAAATGGAGGGGGTGAAAAGTACACAGATGTTTACTTTTACACTTTCGCTATACCCAATCCAGGCATTTTCAGCACACACACATACTGTACACACACGCATGCCTGTTAAAAGTACAATTACGTTGGTTTTGTACGTGTTTACTGAACCATTCTTACCATCAGCGTGTGAATGAACACGATGAATTTGGTTAAGCTCAAAGAAGAGGGGAATGGGGGAATATGGATTGGAGGTGGAGTGCCCACAGCCAAAATGCATTGAAAAAAACCGTGGGAAAACTGTTGGAGATGTATTTAAATGACACAAATTTGCTGAGAAATTTTCCTTGTTGTTTGGTGCACGGGCAGTGTGTGAAGCAATATTATATATTTATTTTTTAAAAGTATCACTCACTTCCGTGAGTTCCCCTGACAGCCAAAAGGAGCAGAAAGGGACACATTCTGAGATATTTATGATGTTTACAACAGCTGATTTTGCGTGGTCACTGTTTTGGTTCTTTGAAGACTTGTGCTCATTTATGTATATTATGTAATTTGAATGCTAGTATGGGTGTGCGTCCTCCTACATGCATGTGTAAGACTGACGTGCATGCATGAATGTGTTGCATATGAACAGGTTTGCATGTGTGCACATATCTTAACATATGACATACACCACTTTCTTCTTGTTGTTTTTTACTGTTGGCTGCTTTATTATGTAGATACATGTATAGTGAATGTAAAAAAGACTCTACCAGGTGGTTATCTTTGTTTATCAGCATGTGTGGCAGAGCAAGGAACAAACCAGTATCATTGAACTTAAAGAGAGAAAAGAAAATGAATTAATGGAAAGTTTGTGAGGGATCTTGTTTAAAACAGTTATTAAGGTAAAGAATTCATCATAATACCAAAAAAAGTGTTGTACACACACACACACACACACACACACACACACACACACACACACACATATATATACAATATATATATATATATATAATATATAATATTTAATATGTATATTGACTCAATATATATGTGTAGTGTCAGGTCTTGTCTACCTTCACTTTTGAACCTTCCTGAAGTTCCTTTACTATATTGCAGTTTCTAGGGGGAAACTGGATCTTTCAGTACAGATCGTTTCCCCACCTTGTAATTGTGGGTTAGCAATAGCCTCTTTCTTGTCCTGTCACTTTCTGTAACTTCACCTTCGTTTATTTCATAATTCTGTAGGGTTGTCATCTGTTTTTCTGCCTTTGTTGCCAATTCTACGGCTCTAGAAAATGGTTTGTCTTTTTTTTTTTAGCCTTGGTCGCAGTTTACAGCATTCCACTTTTTTAAAAAATTGATTGTAACTGACGACTAGATAATGAGACTTGTGCATAACGCTACCTGTCCGCTGTGCATTGTCTGTTCGCCCATAGCGATTTTTTTGGGTTTGTACTTTAAGATTTGAATACTTTTCATTTGTTCGTGTGTTTTTTTTAACTCAGTTTTTTTTTTAAATCCGAGAGCCAGCAATGAAGTAGAACAGCTGTCACCATCAGCACCTGAGTCTTGTTTAGTACCAGATGTTGATCATTGAGCTGCTGTGCTATTAATTGTGTAATATGTAGATACTGTTTTTGTTTGTTTCCTTTTCAAGGTGGAACATTGTTGTTTTTTCCCCCGAGTAGTGACTGCATGAAAGGCCTAAAGGTTGATTCAGCTGTCGCCAGCAGAACTTGATCAGATTATAGGATGGTGAGATTAGTTATAAACCAGTGAACAGCCGTTGATGGTCGCAAGTAATTTATATGTATCTGTCTGCCATTCATCGTTTGAATCCTATTTCATGTTCTTTTCAGGTTTAGCAATCTGCTTCAACCACTGCTCTCTTTCACTTTTTCACCATCAACCTCGCATTCATGTGGACATCTCCTGTGCCAATCTCATAAAAAGAAGCAGCTTAAGGGCTTGAATCAGTTTGAGTTAGAATGCTTTAGATGTGAAAATCAACAGATTTGCATGAAAGTTTTTTTCATTTTGTGTCTTGAATAGATGATTTAAAAAAAATTTAAACCAGAGCTGTGAAATTAGATTTGAGTCTCTTTTAGCCTGTTGACAGCTGAATTTCAGGTGTGGGTTGGTAGGCAGGGATTTGAAAAGAGAGTAAAGTATATATACTTGATGTAAACATGAAGAGTGTTAATTGCTTCATCTTAAAGGCCACTCGTAATAGCACAAACTTTCAAATTGCGAATCTAGTTCCTCTGGTTTGCAGTCTTGGCAACCTTCTCTCTCTTCTTAAAAGCCCAACCTCTTGTTTATGATCCAAGGTTTGCTAATGTTGCCAGTCCTAAATCTGCCGAAGGATAAAGGATCATTCAATATGTTGTGGGAACTATTTGGTTCATGTTAAGGAGAGCAACGGTATGCATGCTCTCCTGTAATAGAAATGAATTTAGACAGCTCTGCTGTGATGGAAATCAGTTTGTGGTTGGTTGATCAAAATGTCCCATTCTCGATTAGAAAGTAAACATCTTCATTCTGTAAGGTTGTACGTTTGTGACCTTTTTCTTTTCCTTTATTCTTTGATGATTAGTGAGTGGAATTATCTGATTTTTTTTTCATGTGTTTATCTCATTTTTTCTTGCTCCATTTCCCCCCTTCCTGATTTAGTGTACTCATTTGTATGGTTTATGTTGAATATTTCTTTGGTTATCATGTTAAAAAATCATAAAATAGAAAACAACAACAAACCTCTATATTCAAGAAGAAGAAAAAAAAAAAAAAAAAAAGATTTCATTCTGTATGGCTGAAAATTCAATTTCACAATGCTTTGGAAATTAAATTTTGGACAAAGAATTTGCTATTATCAATTTCACAGCCGATGCAAAACTGTTGCAAGTTCATTGAACCTAGCAATATACCTCGGTTATGCAACAGCAAGCAGTATTTTTTAGGTCGTGTTCCCTGAGAAAAGATTGTTTTTTAACTTCAATTAAGAATCAGATTTTACATCATCATAACACGGCAAACTAGACCCAAGTACCATGGGCTTCAGTTAAGAGAGAAACTACAGTTGGTCGTCTGGACTAATTAATGGCTTGTTCAAATTGAAAATGGCCATTACGAACTTGTGAAGCAAGAGAAAACAGACAGTGGTCGCCTGATCTGTCTGCCTCATTCCATCACAAGAAGTGTCCTGTCTCTCGCTGATGTGTACATACTCAGTAGCAGTCAAGGGGCCAAGAAGGCTGGAAAGGGAAATGATTGCTATGAAGGGTGATCACTGATGACATGAAGTGAAAGGGTTAACAGCCTCTCATTCTTCCCACCTCCCCTCCCCACCCCCTTATTTTCCCCCGCAGTCTGATGATGATTATCATTACGTCGTGGCAGGTGGTGGTTATGGAACTGGTGGGTTTGTTGTCCCGTGTGGAACAAACGAAAATAGTATGCATTGGATTGTGGGAACAATCTTTTGAAAATACAGAGTGAAGGGCGAGTGAGGAAGTGAGCATGCAGTCTAAAATTATGAAGTGTCGGATTCAGATGGAATTATTGTGACTTTAATCTGTCACTTTTATCTAATGTGTGTTGAGAAGTGATATCCTTCAATTAGGAGGTATGCTGTGAACAATATTATGACAAACTGTGTGTGTGTGTGTGTGTGTGTGTGTGCACGTGAGAGAGAGAGAGAGAGAGAGAGAGAGAGAGAGAGAGAGGAATAAACACTGTGGAACTTGAAATACTGTGGGAATTGCAATCCTGACACAGTGTTAGTTCAGTTCCAGAATTAAAGGGGTCCATCTTGTATCTTCATTGAAAATTAACTTCCTCTTGTCCCACAAAAATGACTGTGATCACTTGTCGGTATCATCACAATCTGTAAGACTATATAATGGCAATTCCTATTTTGTTTGAAGTCTCTCCAAACTACTGTTCTTCACATGTTGATGAAAATACTTGTACTCATGTAGATTGCTTATTGCTGTGTCATCTTTCAATAGATTCAAAGACAATGCATAGAATGTAACATTAATTAGGCCTTAAACTGTTGATGATTTTAATTAATGAATTTGCATGAATTCCCAATTGCCTTTAGGTTTGATTCATTGTCCTCCAGATGAGATTACACACACACACACACACACACACACACACACACACACACACACACACACACACACACACACACTTCTCACTCTCTCTCTCTCTCTCTCTCCTCCTCTCTCTCTCTCTCTCTCTCTCTCTCTCCAGATGGGAAGGTTAATGCATTTGATCTTAACATTTGGGTGGCCTGGTGTTCAGATCCTGTCATCCCCTGAAAGGGGAAGTGTGGAGATTTTCTGATTGATCTCAATTAATGTGAGCATAATGTGCCAACTTGCCAGTGCCTGGATCTCCTGCTTCTGTGTATCAAGCTGTATTTTCTGTTGACTGGGGTTGTCAGTGTTTCTGAAATAAATTATTCAAGGTTTTAGTGTAACCCGTTTTAAGTTAATGAAAATATAGGACATTCATAAAGTTAGTAAAGGACAGTTAAAAATAAAAAGAAATTAGAGAGGGAGAGGATGAATGAGGTGGGGGGGGGGGGGGGGGAGGGGGTTATGTGGCAGGGGTGGGGAACTGGCAGGAAAGCTGTGTGACATCAGCTTGTCAGTGGTGTATCCCCCCCCCCCCCTTTTTTTTTTTTTTAACAATTTTTCCCAGCCAGGAATATACATGGAGAAGACCAAAATAAAACTGGAGGTGTGGATGTTCTGTAATCCATGAGAGAGATTGGAGAATATGGAAGTATTTGAATATCCAGTATGCATTTTCCCCAAGAACATTAGAAGCAGAATGATTCAACCTTCACTAGGGGTCCAGTATTTCTTGCCATAGTTGCCTGTCTTCCCCCCTCACCCCCACCCTTTCTCCCCCACTTCCCTTATCCCTTTCTGAACAGAAGATGGCTGCATAATTGGCAAGGTAAAAAGCCATGCATATGTATCAAAATCTATTTATGGAAAGTGTAGAATGTAGGAGCTTCTAAGGATGAATGTTAAAGAAAGAGATAAGAAGAAATCTTGAAACTCAATATTATTCACACTTAGAATGCAAGCGTGAGAGAAGGGAAAAAATATGTGTTTAATTAACACAGGCCTGCTTGATCAGTATTCTGTTTGAAAGCTGTTGGGTGAAGACTGTGTTATTATTGAAAACTATATTTATTGCATTGTGACTGAAAGCTGTAGTGCGATCTGTCCACATGCAGTGGTTACTGGTTTATTGGCTAACATCTGTGCCAGTGTTACATCATTGCAACAGATCAAAACAGATGGAAAAGTTGCTGTATTTATTTTAAGGGTAAGTACAAATTGAAAAGCAAATAGTAGATTTATGTACAGATATATGGTCAATCTGCATTAACATACTGAAGCAACAAAGGATGGGACATTCCATGGTTGTACATATGCTTATCAGCTTGTGCATGCCAGTGTGTGTGTGTGTGTGTGCGCATGCGCACGCATGCGCATAAGTATGTCGTAAGCATCCATCTTTCTTTTTTCCATTCCCACCCCACCCTCACTCTTTAAGCAGTAACATATATATGGAAAAAGAAATATTAGTCCATTACAAATGAATCTTTTGAACATTTATGTAGGTTTACTTGTTTTTATTCACTTTTTTTTTCATAGTCAAAGAAAAAACATAAAAGAGATTGGGCATGTGTTTTTCTTCTTCTTCTTTTTCTTTTTTATGTTGAACATTTTCTTCAAGAAATGCTCCTCCCTTAAGAAGTCATATGGCTTTGTATCCTCAAAGAAATGGACATTTTGTTTACACACACACACACACACACACACACACACACACACACACACACACACACACACACCCATCCCACCCCCACTCTCCCTGGAGAAGAGGTCACATTGTTTTCCCGTCTCCCTCTCCCAAACTTCATTCTCAACCCCAACCCGACCTCACCATAGTTTTGTTTCTTTTAAATCGGAACATCATTTACATGCCCTCTTCCAGCCTAGCTTAATCCGACAGATTGTTTTGCGGAGGACAGTAGACCATCTTTCATATCCATTTCAACTTACTAGAAAAAAAACACACAACTTTTATTGTAATATCTTATCAGTAAATGAGCATATTCAAGTAGCAGTCACCCTTTTTCATGGTAATTATTTATTCAGGTCTCAGACTGTAACCGGACCAGAATAACAATGGTGCTCATATGATGTATTATGTGTGTCATGTGTGCTGCAATGGCTCGTTTCATCGCATGATGTCATTATTTGTTTTAACCCCAAGATGATGGACCAAAAACACTCTTGATGATGTATGAATGTTGCCATTATATCTGTATTTTAAAAAGAAGTGTGAAGAACCCTTTTGATCGGATATTGTGTACATTGAAAGTAATTGAAGCATGAAAGTCGGTCAGAAGTCATCCAGTTATTTCTTGTTCTGTATTTATTGTGGTTGCAAAACTTGAAAAATGTTGCATTTCGTAGTAAGAGCTTTAGTTTTTTGTATGACTGTCAAATTATTGCGACTCACTGTCTGAAATGTTAACACATACAAGATGACTGTTAGTCAGCATCATAATCAGACATCATCGGTCTCATCATACGAAACCATGTGTTCAGCCAGCAAAGAGAATTGTGACCAAATATTGTCAACTTCCATCATCGAACATCATCAAATGTGGATATGATTCAACAAAGACATTTGTGGCACAATAGACTGAAGAATTTATCAATGCGAATTCTGTGGTTTTGCATGTGGATAATGTTAAGAATTTATTAAGATGGATTTTTTTCTAATAGAAATTGCCAGTTTGAATTCCAAATGTGATATGAAATGTTTTGTTGTTGGTCTTGTGTCAGTAAAGTATTGGAAGGATGAAGGGCATTGTTTGGTTTGTTGTGGTGACACAGAAAACCACAGATAGACACAAGTTTTCAGGTGTTTCCTTTCTTTTTTTCTTTCTCTCGTTTTTCTTTCTTTTTATTTTTTAAATTTTTTTGTTTTAAGAGTGAAGTTTTGGTAAAGCTCAGGACAGGACATTCTGTTCGGCCTCCTCGCAGCGTGGATCAAGAGTACAGAGGATCAGTATCTTTTCCTGTCACCTGTCAGAGTTTTGCTATGCGTATTGAGGTTTTTAACACTTCCTGTTTGGTTTTCTTCCGGATTGGTTTTCTGTCTACCTAGTGTTTTTGGATTGGCTCTCTGTTTGCCTGGCGTGTCATGCTGATAGAGTCAAACTGTCACGTTTGAAGCACACACGAAGTGGTTCGCGTGCGTCCAGGGCAACGTACAGGCAATCAGCCAGACTAGCTGAACAGAAGCCGAGGAGAAGTTGGCATACAGTGTTACCTGAGAGGGCGGGCCAGCCATTTGAACAATTAGCTCGCAGCATGCTGTGACTGTTACGCCAGAAGCAGGTATGATCTGCCCGACCAAACGAGAGTGTGACAAAACGAAATAGCAGGAACAGAAGCGAGGTACTTATCCTCTTAAGTCTCTTGACCTTTGCTGGCAGATAGTGGTGTGGTCATCATGTCATGTCATGTCATGACCCTTTGGTCGTCTGGAGGAGACGTGCTTCGCTAGCTGTTGCTTTGTTCCGTGGCTAGAACTCCCAGGTTCATCCATTGTGGAAATGTCCCAATATGGCTGTTTTTGCTTCCATGATCCAAGTTGCGCTGTTGGGGTTACACACACACGCACACGCACACACACACACACACACACGCAGGCGCGCGCGCACACACACACACACACCACACACACACACGCACACGCAAACACACGCACACGCAGTCGCACACACGTACATATATATATATAGATAGATATCCTTTTTTGTCATCCATTGCACTGGCACGTGGTGGCATATTTTCATGTACAGGACGTATGCATTTTATACAGAGAGCCTCACTACAATGTCTCGTCCAAAGAGCTTATGGGGGAGGGAGGGGCTTGGGTTTGCTCAGATATTGACTCTGAAAAGGAAATCTCTAAGCTGGCAGTCTTGAAGAGGGATAAAACTCGGGGCTCTTGGATCAAGAGATCGCTTCTTTTTCCATCAGGCCAACCACCATGCCAGCAAACTGTGGTGCCGTCATCGTGTGACCATGTCTTCACTCGTTGGACTTGGGTCTGACGTTACAAGCGCTTTCCTCAGTAATAGGAAAGCGTGTTATTCTTACCAAATGACTATGATCGCATATCAGTAAGAAGAAGGTGGAACGCGGTTTGATCTTCATTTCCTTTCTAAATGTCCATGTGCAGGACCCTTTAAATGCGGAAATGGAGTACGAGTGTATCTAATCTTTCATGTGCTTCTACGCTCGAAGAGTTGGGACTCCCGCAGGTTCTGGAGTTATGTAAGATGTGGTTGTACCCTCTGCTCCGCACGTGCTTTCAAAATCTGACCCCAAAACCTGTAGATTGGGAATCCGGTACTGTAATCACTCAGCTGGCACACACGTGATATTTGTACATGACCATGGCCATTGGCTGTGGGAACAACACATGGGCTGTCCAGAAGCTATATCTTCCTGTCCTCTTGTTGAACTACACCGTTTTCCTATCCACTTAGCTTGGTGCTCCCCTTCTATCGCCTGTGCTGTTTGCTTACCAGTGTGTAACATTAATGGGCGTGTAACTCCCGAAAGCGTGCATTAGATAGATAAACTGAAATCGAGAGAGGTTGGAAGAGAGTGTAGACTTAACGATAACGAACCGCCACCACTGGTGGGAAACACCTTATAGCTGACTGGTTGTATTTGAACATTTCACAACCTGGAGTCGAAATTAGTGGATAAAATCCTGCCATTATCACGGTCTATAATTGTTGGTTTGAGAATTGTAACAGGCGTGCTTGGACAGTTGAACTCCGCTTGAGCTGTGTCCTCTGTTTCGCGCTGTAGGGCTGAGCTGTCATCGCAAGTTAGTTCTTCACACTGTGATTGTCATCCAGCGCTTCCTCACGATTGTCTCTGCATCCTCCATTGTACATGCGTGGAGTAATGACAGGATGCTACGTGCATGGAGTAATGACAGGATACGTAACAGTACTGGGCAAGCTTGCGCTGTTTCGTAGATAACCTTGGTTCTTGTTCACCAGAATATCGACACCTGACACATAACCCCTCCAAATTGCAAAGGATATTGTTTGCCTCTTTTGTGAGAGTTCCCGAGTTCTCTGTGTTTTTATTGCAGCCTTAGTAAGCTTTGAGGAGTACGTTATCACATCTTGATCTTTATGCATATGATCTTGACGTGAAAATCCCACATAAAGCCTTTATATGTCTGTATTAGGGTCCCTACTCCTAAAGACATCTTGACGTGAAAATCCGACATAAAGCCTGTATATGTCTGTATTAGGGTCCCTACTCCTAAAGACATCTTGACGTGAAAATCCGACATAAAGCCTTTATATGTCTGTATTAGGGTCCCTACTCCTAAAGACATCTTGACGTGAAAATCCGACATAAAGCCTTTATATGTCTGTATTAGGGTCCCCTACTCCTAAAGACATCACAGTAGTTCGCGTCAGATTCCTGTGATTACCTTCGGTCCGTCTGATTTTAAAACGGCAGTTATTTGAAGTTTCTGTCCAACAGAGCAGACTGACAGGTCGTATGATTCCAGTCATTTGCCAAAGATTGTGCGAGACTGACATTAAACGGGTATTGTGTAGTGATTATGACTTTAAACGGGTATTGTGTAGTGATTGACATTAAACGGGTATTGTGTAGTGATTATGACATCAAACGGGTATTGTGTAGTGATTATGACATCAAACGGGTATTGTGTAGTGATTATGACATTAAACGGGTATTGTGTAGTGATTATGACATCAAACGGGTATTGTGTAGTGATTATGACATCAAACGGGTATTGTGTAGTGATTATGACATCAAACGGTATTGTGTAGTGATTATGACATCAAACGGGTATTGTGTAGTGATTATGACATCAAACGGGTATTGTGTAGTGATTATGACATCAAACGGGTATTGTGTAGTGATTATGACATCAAACGGGTATTGTGTAGTGATTATGACATTAAACGGGTATTGTGTAGTGATTATGACATGAAGGGGTATTGTGTAGTGATTATGACATTAAACGGGTATTGTGTAGTGATTACGGTTCTGCAGGTGGATGCTTTGGAAGAAGGGATAGCGCGTTCATCAACATGTAGGTCTAAGAGAAGGATGGGGTATTAGAGGGTATACGCGGGAACAAACGACGACGTGCAAAGAATTGGCAGGCTAATTTTCCTGTCTCGGGATATTTTTAAGGCGCAAAAGTATGTTAGCAAAAGGCACAAGATGGGAACCAAAAGACGAAACCGACAGACCTGAGAGAAACAGAGAGAGAGAAAGAGAGACAGAAAGACAGAGAGATGGTAAGCGGAAGACTCGAAAAGTGTCTGTAAAGCGCTTCCTTTCTCAGTGAATAGACATCGATTGAGAGGGTGCTGTGAACTTCGAATTCTGATATTTGTGTGTGTGTGAGTGTGTGGTGTGCATGCGTGCACGCGCGCGCTTGTGTGTATGTGTGTGTGTGTGTGTGTAGCTGATTGAATGAGGACTGGACTACGGGGGACATCGCTTGTGTGTGTATATAAATACATATATATAAGTAAGTAGAGGTGGTGGTGTCTCAACTGCGTGAAGGAAATCCATACATCGGATGCATGAAGAATTGTTTTTCTCTCCAAAATGGAGAAGAATTCGTGAATTAAGCTGTATTCAAATGAGCACCTAGGCAGTCCCGCACCCCCCCCCCCCCCCCCCCCCCCCCCTTCCACCCCTCCTCGCCGACCCTTGCCCATCCATGTGGCTTATGTAAGTCTCCGAGTCCTTGTTGGGCTTTAGGGTGTTAAGTCTTGGGATCCTGTTCACGCATCTGACAGTGCTGCTGCTGCTGCTGCTTAAATAATATGACTGCAGGGTCAGCATTTCGATCGTTTTATGAACCAGTCAGAGAACGTTACTGCTCTTCGACCACCAATCCCAGGAGGTAACAACCGTCGGCCGCTTTTCCTTCGCGTTCGAGACAGCCTCAAGACAGTGTAGGGAACTCTCGCCTTTTCCTAGCCCCCCCCTCGCCAGAAGGTGTAAACATGAAACGCTCACACTCGCCATACAAGTGAAAATTCTCGCCGCCTCCCCTCTATGACACGCACAAACTGGTCTGGGCCTAATCAGCGCGTTGTGTTTAATACATAGGTCTTGTCTTGTCCGGAAGCCTCTCTTCCCAGCTGTTCCTGGGTGAGGATGGGATGGGATGGGGAGCGGGGGGGGGGGGGGGGTCTATTTATTTGAATATTTATTTAGTTGTAGCTCCTTTGCGTTTGCGGTCACAGGCCTAGCAGATGCGTTCATTGTAGCACAATTGAACTGGTCCGCTGGCTGCAAGGCCTTCCTCTGGAAACGATCATGGCCGTTTTGGTTACACACACATCCACACAAGAGATACAGTTTGTACCATTCGCGAGGGAGCTTACAGAATTCAACGAATCGCACTTAGCCTTACACACTCTTTATGTGATAAGATTCTAGTTCAAAAACACTTTAAACGACCCTAGAAGCCTAAATAGCTCTGTTGGTTGAACGCTCGACTCGTGTGATCCGTGATCCTCGGGTCGAATTTCCGCTGGGCGTTTTGTCAGGGGAATTTATCCTCGTGTAATACTGGTTCTGACTCCACGTCTCGAAAAGCCTTTCACAAGAGACTGTAAACAGAAGTTCCGTGTGTTGGACACACGCATAACATCTTGCACAGACGTAAAACCCTTCACCAACTTTCTGGAAGAGAAAGCTGCTGGCCTTTGGTATGGATGACACGTACACACGCAGTATGCACCGAAAGAATGAAAATCTGAAAGAAAACTGATAGACGGACAGGCTGAACAACGCGGGAAACGCTGAACGTAGCACCAGCAGGCAGCTCTTTATCGGCTCTACCCAGGTAGGCAGCCCGTTTGTGTAAAGGAAAGTGTAGACTGTAAAGCGTTGACAGCTTGGTCTCAAACCGAGAATAGGCGCTATATAAGTACTCACAATAAAGAGATAGATAGACAGATAACTAACTAACTAAATAAATGAACAAATAACCCAACCTACATTGCAGTTCTTACCGTTCCAGTCCTCTCTCGATCTTCAGTACAAAGGAAAGACTAGTTGTATTAGGGGCTAGAAGTTATGACGGATCTTGTTTGTTTGCGCCGAAATTAGTGACGTCCTGATACAGATATTCATTCTGAGCGTTATTTATTTTCTGTTCAACCGTCCGCGTCTGCCCGATTGCATTCGTGACGTCATTTCCGCCCGCATTGGCAGACGATTACCAGGCTTGCTGAATGTGGGGCGTGAAAACGAAGGCGTGTGAACTGAAAAGTTGTGTGTGTGTGTGTGTGTGTGCGTGTGTGTGTGTGTGTGATAAGGTTGTACATTTGTATTTGTGATCGTGATGATTTCTAATATTTACCATATCAGTAAATTCAAGAACTTCTCTAAACAGAGGTTTGTTGTTGTTGTTTTAAATATGTTTAGGGAGAAGATTCCACTGCTCTACTTCCAACACTTAATCAGACTACGTCGCGTCATTTCATTCTCCTTTTCTTCATATCTCTCCCCCCCCCCCCCCCCATCCCCTCCCCCCGCACCCGGCCTGTGCCTCCTTCCTCCCCCTCTCTCTTTTTTCTTTTAAAGTTAATACACCAACGTCGTAAATCGCTGTTTTGGAGATACGATTCAGATACCTCAGAAGCTCCTTCTCACAGAAACATTATTCCATCAAATGTGAAGTGTCCACTAAGTAAATGAACACATCGATTTTTTTCCCCTCCACCACCCCCGTTTTTACGGGTTTTTGTTTTTGTAAAGACGTTTTTTTAAAAATGGGCTTACATCCTCTTCTCCCCCGCTTTTTTCACATTTTCTTGTTCTTCAAAGCCTCACACACCATGCATTGTCTGTGTGTTTCATTACCGATGGACATTCGCTTGCTGTTTTAGTTTTTTCGAGTTTGATACAAGACGTCTGGGTTTATTTATGTTCCAATGTTTAGCGTGCTGTCACTTTGGCTCTGTTGCCTTTACCACTCACGCCGAAAGGAACAGTTGAACAAAAGAGCATTGCCGGCAGTACTTACAAAATGGAAGAAACAACAACAACAACAACAAACACAGAAACACACACACACACACACACACACCACACACACACACACACACACACACACACACACACACACACACACACACGCAATGAGATGGGGATGACAGAGAGAGGGAGAGAGAGAGAGAGAGAGAGAGAGAGAGAGAGAGAGAAGAACTCGCGCTCGAACAAGTATTTACATATGTGTCCGAGAGAGAGAGCGAGAGAGTGGGGTTGGGGGAGACAGATAGACTGACAGAAACAGACAGACAGTGCACGACAGACAAACATAGAGAGAATACGACAGGAAGAGACAATAAGTCAGACGGACAGACAGACAAACAGGCATACACACTGTCATACAAACAAGGAGAGAGAGAGGGAGAGACAGACAGACAAGCGAGCATATAGAGAAGATGAAAAATAAAATCACTCTCATGCTGAAACAGAGAAAGTCAGAGAGGGGGAGAGACTGTCGGACGGACGTTCAGACGGACAGATCGACAGGCTAGCAGACAGAAGGGTCCACCGACCGGCAGACAAACTGAGAGAGAGTGAGCGACAGAGAGAGAGAGAGATAGAGAAGAAGAGGAGAGAGAGGGGGGGGGGGGGGGGGGGGAGAAGAAAAAGAAGAGAGAGAGAGAGAAAAGAGGGGGGTGGGGAGAACAACCATTTCATCAAGTACATGCCATCAGTGAAAGTTTACACATTTTCCACATAGAAATACTAATAATGAAATTATCAAATGTGACTGCATTCACGCAGTAGCGTCAGAGAATGGTTGCTTCTGAATAATTTTCTTCTCATATTTAATTGTTGATCAAAAATGATTTGAAGCGAAGACTGTGCTTTTGTCGCGCAATATTTATACACATTTTGCCCAACAAAATGATATGATTAACTAAAACAGATTCTTTTTGGTTCAGTTCCCTTTTACAAACACCAAATAAAACATCCAAAACCAATAATTTTACTGGTTTTCCAATTTCAAGCCATAAAAGTATTTCCATATTTTTCCAAAATAGACTTACATTTGGGCATTCAAAAAACGACATGCTCAATGAAATCAATCTTATCAATACAGTAATCGCATTTATTAGAATCTGTTACCTTCATTTTTTGAAGAATGATATTTTGCAGGATAGATATTATGGTTTATTTTCCATTGTAGTTCGTGTAACCGAACTTCTTTTGAAACTTTTCTCGGCAAAATCCAAAAAATGTGCTGAGAACAAAATTGAATTTTCTTTGCCATACTTCTAAGCGTGAGATTTCAGTATTATTTCACCACCCGCCTTTGATAATAAGGCCTTTATTTTCTTTGGTTTTACATTAAACTCACTTGCAATAGGGACTCCACATGGATGTTTTCACGACTCATTTCACCACGTTGAATCCAGTTCATCCATTGTCTTGGAATTGCGTTGCAAAGAGCGTTGTATTCAAAACTTACACTTGCTTTATTGCTACCTATTACAGTTGAAACTTCTTCTAAACTCGAGTCGGTTTTCATGTGCATGCACTATGTTTATGACACATTCAAATCCCTTTTCGAACCAATTTTGAAACTAACAAAACAACACATCGATCTTAACGTTTGGTGGAAAAAGCTGTGTGCTATTTCATACCAGTAGACCCCAATGCAAAAGGCATGAGGTCATTAGTCATCGGAACGCAGTCCGGAATTCAAAATACTGAAAACAGGAAATAGCCAGTGATTGAATACGCGAAAGAAAAACAGGTCATGTACGTTTACATGGATAAGTAGGTGTGCTTTGTCATAG
>CM031604.1:24627950-24630450 GCA_018398815.1 Conus ventricosus
CGACAACGACGACGACGATGATGATGATGATGACGATGATAGCGACAGCGGCGCTGACTTCAAAAGGAAGGATACTGCTTCACGCAGCGTCGATGGGGAACGCAGGGCCACTCCGGAAGGGGCCCTGGCAGCGGTTTCTGAGGTATCGGACCAGAGCAATTCCTCGGCGTCTGCTTATCACCCCCTTCCTTCAGCTCTGCTTTCGTGGGGATGCCCACAGTGAGCAGAAAGAAGCGGCCCCCAATTCGGACTTTCATGGAGGCCGGCAGCAGGAGCAATCAGAGGACCCATGCCCCGTATCCACGGACCGGGGATTCAACGGGGAAAGAGAGAGGTCAGTCCGAGACAGATGATGTCCAGAAACACGAAGGAGATGTCCCTGCAGACTCTGTAGCAATTTCCGAGGGGGGACGTCTGGAAAGAGAAATGGATCAACACCGGCTTGTGCGTCCGCCCGTGAAGGAGAGCAGACTGCCCATACCAGTCCTGCCGCCGAGAGAATGGTTCTGAAAAAGATGGCCCCCGAGTCCACCCTTTCGTTGGGAAAGGCCTCCTTCATCCCGGAGCCCGATCCTGAGGACAGTCCCAAAAGGACACTCCGAAGAACCGTGGCGTCAGTTCGCCGGTCGTTATCGATGTGGCTCTACGGCGCCGCCTCTCCACAGAGCCAGGTGACACCCGGGACGCCTTCAAAGGAGCGCCTCAAGTTCCTCAAAGAGCAGCTCTGGAAGGAATCGCGTCAGGATTCTCCATCGCCAGGGAGCGGGGCGACTTTAGCTGAAGCCTTGGCCGCCACGGTTGATTCGTCCGCTGCCCCCTCCACGCCTCCCTTGTTCCATCAGGTCTCCCGGAGGTCGCTCAGAGAGGAGGACAAGGCCCTTGACAGGGAGCGGCACACATCCGGCCCAGCTGTGTCATCCTGCACGTGGGCTCCGGGGCCTCTTGTGTCCAGAGACAGTGACCCCAGTTTGAAAGTCTGAGAGTAGTCACAGCAGAATTGATGCATCCTCCCCCTCCCTCCTCAACTTTACTCCGCCAAGCGCTGATTACAGTCTCGTGCGTGCGTGCGTGCGTGTGTGTGTGTGTGTATGTGTGTGTGTGTGTGTGTGTGTGTGTGTGTGCACTCACACGGTTACATAAGATAATCATTCGATTCGGTTGATGACCTTTACAGCGTCGTTTGATTGGTTCTTCACAACACTAAAGGTAAAACTGACGAAATACCAAACAAAACGTTCTTTGTAATGAACAGTTGAAACAGATACCACTGACTCACCGTGGATCCACTCAACACATTCGAGTTCATAGAAATTTGATGAAGACAGACAGTGCCGACTGTACTGAACCTATCTCAAAGCCCTGCTTGAGAATACGGGAGATAAGAAATAGTTCGTTATATAGAGGTTGTACTGTGACTGAAAGAGACGGCGGTATGCATTAAGTTCGCAGTACTGAGGTCCCTGTCACGGTGGCTGTGCCCATGACGTGTTCATAGCTATCGGCGCCAAACTGACCGAAGACTGACGTGAAAACGGTTCGCATGCGAGTTAAAAACAAACAAACAAACAAACAAAACAAAAGAAAAATTTAGGGACTGAGATGAGAGGATTTAACTGATGTAAGGAGAAGATCAAAGGCGCAGAATCTGCGTCCACGTCTCCGACGCTGGTTTCGTTGACTCTGTCTCTCTCACTCTCCTCTCCTCTCCCTACAACTTCACGTTCGTGACACCTGAGTCAGGGAGAGTAGAACACAACTTGCTGTGTCGGGCCAGATTGCAACGGCACTTTTTTTTTTCACAGTGGGTCAGCTATTCGGCCCAGGACCTTGAGGAGGTTTGACCAGAGACTTTCTTTTCAATTCCAGCCTATGCGACTGACGACACACGACCTGACGGGTGAAGACAGACACGATCCAACTGTTCTGGTTTTACCGTGCACACTCGGAACAGGTGAACGGTCTTCTCGATTTATACCGATCTCCAGGAAGCTGACAGAAATCCAGCGAATCGAGTGGCAGGACATGTATACCCGTTCATGTGTATGAATGAAAGAGACGGAGATGAAAATTAAGGACGAAGTTTAACTCTTCGCAGCCACGGCGGTTTTGGCTTAAAATAACCTTGCCTCGGAATCGCTTTCTTTCAGTGCTGAAAGACTTCATGACTGCAGACGAGATGAATGTTGTCCTTAAGATCTTAAGGTCAGAAAGGAACACTTTTTCTTATTGTCTACCGCCCTTCTTCGTATTTTCAGTGATGTGTCGCTTGTTTCGTTGCTCGTTGCTTGACTGGTAGTCTCTCTGTTTTCAATTCGTACTCTCATTTTCTGTTCAATGACAATGAGTTATAGAATTAACTGGTTGGTATCCTGTATTTCTTTCTTTGTTGTTTTCCCCCTTTCTTTCCCTTTTCCTTTATCTTTGTTTTTTTCCCTTTCTTTCCCTTTTCCTTCTTTGTTTTTGCTGTCCCATCCTGTGTGCCACCTCAGTGGCACTGTTT
>CM031604.1:24635450-24657950 GCA_018398815.1 Conus ventricosus
TGCCCGCGCGCGTGCGTGCGTGCGTTCGTGCGTGCGTGCGTGCGTGCGTGTGTGTGTATGTGTTGGATATGTCTGCGCGCGCGCTTGTGTGTGGTGATTTCATAATAAACTTGCCATGACTTTTCTTTTTTGGAGAGGTACGGGAAAGGGGATTGATTGGGGAGGGAGTGGGTGAGGAGGAGATGAAGGTTGAGGATGGGATGTGACAACCTGATATACGTCAATGACGTCGGCTGGGTGCAGTAATGAAACAAATGACAGATATACGTCATGACGTCGGCTGGGTGCAGTATGAAACATATGACAGATATACGTCAATGACGTGGCTGGGCTGTAGTAATGAAACAAATGACAGATATACGTCAATGACGTCGGCTGGGCTGCAGTAATGAAACAAATGACAGATATACGTCAATGACGTCGGCTGGGCTGTAGTAATGAAACAATGACAGATATACGTCAATGACGTCGGCTGGGCTGTAGTAATGAAACTAATGACAGATATCGTCAATGAGTCGGCTGGGCTGTAGTAATGAAACAAATGACAGATATACGTCAATGACGTCGGCTGGGCTGTAGTAATGAAACATATGACGATATACGTTCAATGACGTCGGCTGGGCTGTAGTAATGAAACAAATGACAGATATACGTCAATGGACGTCGGCTGGGCTGTAGTAATGAAACAAATGACAGATATACGTCAATGACGTCGGCTGGGCTGTAGTAATGAAACAAATGACAGATATCGTCAATGACGTCGGCTGGGCTGTGTAATGAAAACAAATGACAGATATACGTCAATGGACGTCGGCTGGGCTGTAGTAATGAAACAAATGACAGATATACGTCAATGACGTCGGCTGGGCTGTAGTATGAAACAAATGGACAGATATACGTCAATGACGTCGGCTGGGCTGTAGTAATGAAACAAATGACAGATATACGTCAATGACGTCGGCTGGGCTTAGTAATGAAACAAATGACAGATGTACGTCAATGACGTCGGCTGGGATGTAGTAATGAAACAATGACAGATATACGTCAATGACGTCGGCTGGGCTGTAGTATGAAACAAATGGACAGATATCGTCAATGACGTCGGCTGGGCTGTAGTAATGAAACAAATGACAGATATACGTCAATGACGTCGGCTGGGTGTTGTAATGAAACAAATGACAGATATACGTCAATGACGTCGGCTGGGCTGTAGTAATGAAACAAATGACAGATATCGTCAATGACGTCGGCTGGGCTGTAGTAATGAAACAAATGACAGTATACGTCAATGACGTCGGCTGGGCTGTAGTAATGAAACAAATGACAGATATACGTCAATGACGTGGCTGGGCTGTAGTAATGAAACAAATGACAGATATACGTCAATGACGTCGCTGGGCTGTAGTAATGAAACAATGACAGATATACGTCAATGACGTCGGCTGGGCGTTGTAATGAAACAAATGACAGATTACGTCAATGACGTCGGCTGGGCTGTAGTAATGAAACAATGACAGTATACGTCAATGACGTCGGCTGGGCTGTAGTAATGAAACAAATGACAGATATACGTCATGACGTCGGCTGGGGCTGATAGTAATGAAACAAATGACAGATATACGTCATGAGTCGGCTGGGCTGTAGTAATGAAACAAATGACAGATATACGTCAATGACGTCGGCTGGGCTGTAGTAATGAAACAAATGACAGATATACGTCATGACGTCGGCTGGGCTGTAGTAATGAAAACAAATGACAGATGTACGTCAATGACGTCGGCTGGGCTGTAGTATTTGAAACAAATGACAGATTACGTCAATGACGTCGGCTGGGCTGTAGTAATGAAACAAATGACAGATGTACGTCAATGACGTCGGCTGGGCGTAGTAATGGACAAATGACAGATGTCGTCAATGACGTCGGCTGGGCTGTAGTAATGAAACAAAATGACAGATTACGTCAATGACGCTCGGCTGGGCTGTAGTAATGAACAAATGACAGATATACGTCAATGACGTCGGCTGGGCTGTAGTATGAAACAATGCAGATGTACGTCAATGACGTCGGCTGGGCTGTAGTAATGAAACAAATGACAGATCTACGTCAATGACGTCGGCTGGGCTGCAGTAATGAAACAAATGACAGATATACGTCAATGACGTCGGCTGGGCTGTAGTAATGAAACAAATGACAGATATACGTCAATGACGTCGGCTGGGCTGCAGTAATGAAACAAATGACAGATGTACGTCAATGACGTCGGCTGGGCTGTAGTAATGAAACAAATGACAGATATACGTCAATGACGTCGGCTGGGCTGTAGTAATGAAACAAATGACAGATGTACGTCAATGAAGTCGGCTGGGGCTGTAGTAATGAAACAAATGACAGATGTACGTCAATGACGTCGGCTGGGCTGTATAATGAAACAAATGACAGATTTACGTCAATGACGTCGGCTGGGGCTGCAGTAATGAAACAAATGACAGATATACGTCAATGACGTCGGCTGGGCTGTAGTAATGAAACAAATGACAGATGTACGTCAATGACGTCGGCTGGGCTGTAGTTAATGAAACAAATGACAGATATACGTCAATGACGTCGGCTGGGCTGTAGTAATGAAACAAATGACAGATATACGTCAATGACGTCGGCTGGGCTGTAGTAATGAAACAAATCACAGATATACGTCAATGACGTCGGCTGGGCTGTAGTAATGAAACAAATGACAGATATACGTCAATGACGTCGGCTGGGCTTTTAGTAATGAAACAAATGACAGATATACGTCAATGACGTCAGCTGGGCTGTAGTAATGAAACAAATGACAGATGTACGTCAATGACGTCGGCTGGACTGTAGTAATGAAACAAATGACAGATGTAGTCAATGACGTCGGCTGGGCTGTAGTAATGAAACAAATGACAGATGACGTCAATGACGTCGGCTGGGCTGTAGTAATGAAACAAATGACAGATGTACGTCAATGACGTCGGCTGGGCTGTAGTAATGAAAAAATGGACAGATATACGTCAATGACGTCGGCTGGGCTGTAGTAAATGAAACAAATGACAGATATACGTCAATGACGTCGGCTGGGCTGTAGTATGAAACAATGACAGATATACGTCAATGACGTCGGCTGGGCTGTAGTAATGAAACAAATGACAGATGTACGTCAATGACGTCGGCTGGGCTGTAGTAATGAAACAAATGACAGATATACGTCAATGACGTCGGCTGGGCTGTAGTAATGAAACAAATGACAGATATACGTCAATGACGTCGGCTGGGCTGTAGTAATGAAACAAATGACAGATATACGTCAATGACGTCGGCTGATCTGTAGTAATGAAACAAATGACAGATATGCGTCAATGACGTCGGCTGGGCTGTAGTAATGGAACAAATGACAGATATACGTCAATGACGTCGGCTGGGCTGTAGTATGAAACAAATGACGATATAGTCATGACGTCGGCTGGGCTGTAGTAATGGACAAATGACAGATATACGTCAATGACGTCGGCTGGGCTGTAGTAATAAAAACAAATGACAGATATACGTCAATGACGTCGGCTGGGCTGTAGTAATGAAACAAATGACAGATATACGTCAATGACGTCGGCTGGGCTGTAGTAATGAAACAAATGACAGATATACGTCAATGACGTCGGCTGGGCTGTAGTAATGAAACAAATGACAGATATACGTCAATGACGTCGGCTGGGCTGTAGTAATGAAACAAATGACAGATATACGTCAATGACGTCGGCCTGGGCTGTAGTAATGAAACAAATGACAGATATACGTCAATGACGTCGGCTGGGCTGTAGTAATGAAACAAATGACAGATATACGTCAATGACGTCGGCTAGGCTGTAGTAATGAAACAAATGACAGATGTACGTCAATGACGTCGGCTGGGCTGTAGAGTTTATGAAAACAAATGACAGATGTACGTCAATGACGTCGGCTGGGCTGTAGTAATGAACAAATGGACAGATGTACGTCAATGACGTCGGCTGGGGGCTGTAGTAATGAAACAAATGACAGATGTAGTCAATGACGTCGGGCTGGGCTTGTAGTAATGAAACAAATGACAGATGTACGTCAATGACGTCGGCTGGGCTGTAGTAAATGAAACAAATGACAGATGTACGTCAATGACGTCGGCTGGGCTGTAGTAATGAAACAATGACAGATGTACGTCAATGACGTCGGCTGGGCTGTAGTAATGAACAAATGACAGATATACGTCAATGACGTCGGCTGGGATTAGTAATGAAACAAATGACAGATATACGTCAATGACGTCGGCTGGTGTAGTAATGAAACAAATGACAGATATACGTCAATGACGTCGGCTGGGCTGTAGTAATGAAACAAATGACAGATATACGTTCAATGACGTCGGCTGGGCTGTAGTAATGAAACAAATGACAGATATACGTCAATGACGTCGGCTGGGCTGTAGTAATGAAACAATGACAGATATACGTCAATGAGTCGGCTGGGCTGTAGTAATGAAACAAATGACAGATGTACGTCAATGACGTCGGCTGGGCTGTAGTAAGAAACAAATGACAGATATACGTCAATGACGTCGGCTGGGCTGTAGTAATGAAACAAAGACAGATGTACGACAATGACGTCGGCTGGGCTGTAGTAATGAAACAAATGACAGATATACGTCAATGACGTCGGCTGGGCTGTAGTAATGAAACAAATGACAGATATACGTCAATGACGTCGGCTGGGCTGCAGTAATGAAACAAATGACGATATACGTCAATGACGTCGGCTGGGCTGCAGTAATGAAACAAATGACAGATATACGTCAATGACGTCGGCTGGGCTGCAGTAATGAAACAAATGACAGATGACGAAACTCTGTAACAACCAAAGAAACATAAGGTGAAGAAATAAAAGGTGTGTGTGTTGTGGGGGGGGGGTGGTGGGGGGGGGGGGGGGGAGAACAATGAAATATAACATGTGTGAAGCAAGTTTCGCCTGTTCGTTCCAAGCCATCTGTTCCATTTATTCGTCTGACATCTGACACGCTGGAACTGCTGGGCTCGGGATTTTCGTCTCCACAAATGTAGTTATGTACAACGCAAAGTCTCAGTCGCTGAAGTCTGGAAGGTCTGCACAATACGACACTGTATCCTGAACGACAAGAACATATCGTTCCAATGTTTGGGCACGTGCTCGAGACTTAACAAAAAGCGACAGTCTTGTGGCATCTAGAATTTTTAAAAAAAAAATCGACATCCCACCTTGTGGTTACATTTCCGTCGGAAGTCATGCGAGTTAACGACAAAGACCGAACCGCATCACGGGCATACCGCTAGCTGAACTAACGTTGTTGTTGTTGTTGTTGTTGTGTTGTTGTGGCATACCGCTAGCTGAACTAACGTTGTTGTTGTTGTTGTTGTTGTTGTTGTTGTTGGGGCATTTCGCTAGCTGAACTAACGTTGTTGTTGTTGTTGTTTGCTGTGCTGCTGCTTGTGTTGTTGTTGTTGTTGTCGTCGTCGTCGTTGTTGTTTTTCGTTCTTAAACCTTTGCTCTCTTTGTGGGGTTCTGGTTTCAAGAATTGACAGCAGTAGAAAGATACTGTGATAAAATTTAAAATTCGGGAAAGATACACCACACACCACACACACACACACACACAACACACACCACACACACACACACACACCAAAACACACACACACACACACACACACACGAACTAAACGTATGCAGTTTAGCCATATGGAAATCTCTTTGGGCGTCTCCTTTGTTGTTGTTTATTCGTTTTGTTTGTCACTCTCGTCCGATTTCCCCTTTTAGCAGAAAAAAGTATGTTTTTTATGTATGTATGTTGTATGAATGTATGTATGTATGTTGTATGTATGTATGCATGCATGTATGTATGCATGTAGGGAGAGAGAGGTGGAGTGGGAGAGAGAGAGAGAGAGAGAGGGGGAGAGAGGGAGGAGAGAGAGGAGAGGAGGAAAGGGAAAATGTATGTATGTATGATGGAGAGAGAGAGGAGAGAGAGAGAGGGGAGGGGAGAGAGAGAGAAAAGAGGAGAGAGAGAGAGAGAGAGAGAGAGAGAGAGAGAAAAAGAGAAAGCTCAGTGGTTGATCTACAGTCCACATTCTTTACTAGACAGTCCCCCGGCTGACCATTAAACCATGCATATACATATACATATCGAAACACTACCAGACTATAGAAATGTATAAACGTTTAAAGGTATTGGAAACAAATAAAACCCAATGATCTGGGAATTTACATCACGACAAGTGAGAAGTGGAGAAAACGAAAAAGAGAAGGCAAACGAACATATTTAAATTTTTTAGACTGTGCAGTAATTTTCATGTATCGAAACATTTCGTTGATAACGGGGTAAACACGTGCTTAAAACATTGTCTAATACCTATTTTAGTTTGTAAAAGCAAAGAGGCACCTTTTCAGTGGTTGGGACACTAGTATGGGAGCATCGTGTGTTGTTGAGTCCCTTTATCCATCAAAATGAAAAGTATATGCACCTTTAGGGAGGGGGATGGGGATGGGGAGGGAGGGGAAACATATAAGGATCAGGAAAAAAAAGATATAGCTGTCAAGCCCTCTCTCTCTCTCTCTCTCTCTCTCTCTTCTCTCTCTCTCTCTCTCTCTCTCTCTCTCACTCTCTCTCTCTCTTCTCTCTCTTCCACACACACTCTCTCTCTCTCTCTCTCTCTCTTCTCTCTCACACACACACACACACACACACACACCCACACACACACACACACACACACCCCCACACACACACACACAGAATACACCCCACACAACACGCATACATACAACACCACACACACACACACACCACACACACACACACACACACACACACACACACAAAACACACACACACACAACACACACACACACACACAGAGCTTTACAAGGCATTTCAAGACATGTAACTCACCACAGGCGTATTCACCTCAACAGACTTTCGTTGGCTCGCTGTAGCTTCTATCAAAACCACCCTCAACTACCATCTGCAGACGACCCTTCCTTTGTCAAAGATGTGTGTAGGCCCCCCCGTGACGGGCTACCACCACGCCATCATGAATGGATACCGACTGGGACCGAGGAAGACAGGGGCGGACCCAAACGGGCCCGGCGGCAGATCGGCGTGGAGAGGGTGACCTCCGCTCCACTTACAATTAGTAGTCAACAGATGTTAGGGCGAGGACACTGTAGGGCCTGTGTCTTTGGTTGGGGCTGTTAGTGTAATGGTTTTGTACGAAAACAAGGAGCGGCTAGTTTTCCCGGGAAGTTAGAGGTCTCTCTCTCTTGAATAGATCGTAACGAATGGCCCCCTGTCTCCACTCTGCAAAATGAGGTGGTCGTTCTGATTTTATCAGATGGGATGCACCAACAGGTGGGCGGGGGGGATCAGAAAAAACAAATTTAAAAAGTGCATTGGGCCCACAGGAATGTGAGGAGATTATGAAGTTTGAGAATTTTTGGTATAAAACCCAAAGGGAGGGGAAAAAAGAACTTTTGTTGAGGACGTGACGTCAAAAAATGAACTTTAAAAGTTGAGTAGTGTAGATGTGCTGTTGGATACTAACTTGAGTAGTGTAGCATGTGTGTTGGCTACTAATTGAGTTGAAGAGGTGCTGTTTTTGGTGCAAGTGCAAACGCGAAAGGGGACTGAAAAATAAAAATTTTTTAAGTGACTCACAATGTCGAACTAGAGGAACGGGGAGGCAGCAGCACAGACTGGGGCAGTCCCGGGCAAAAACCCCCCCAAAAACCTCTACATTGGCCCCAAACCCCAAAGAAAACGGAAGTTGTTAAAACAGAGTACAAATTTAAGAACTGTGAAAAACTAAAAAAAAACTTCCCCGGCATTCAAAACAGCCTGCTCACTCATTTTTGTCGCAAAGCACTAAAGGTGTAAAACGGCTTACTTTGAAACGAAAACCCCACAGTCCCCAAAAATATGAAAAATTTGACGAATTCGCTTTTGGGCAAATTAACGTGACTAAAAACGTTTGTGTTAACCCAAAAGAAAGCAAGAGGGGGGTGAAACATTCAAACTTTCTACTCGGGTCAAAAACCAAAAAGAAGACATGTATTTTTTGCGAAAATGCAGGACTCCTGATACGGGGACAAATTGTTCGGGGGAATTCCGTGACTGCAACACACAGATGAAGCGAAGGTTGGGACCTCAACTTGACAAAATGGTAGACACTGTCAAAGAGCAGAAACCTACTCTACGGCAAACCCCAGAACTTGGAAGTCCGAAGGAGGCCCATAAAGTAAAAACAAAAAACCCGTACAGACACATGATCAAGAATGAAAATTCGGGCAAAGACACCGACTGAAGAAAAAAAGAATGCCCACCTATGGAAAAGACGTGCTTCCCATGCTCAGGAAAGAACCACTTCGGCGAAAAGCCCGGAAGAAAAACCCTCAAAAAGAGAAGTAAATCAAGTGGACCCAATAGAAGAAAACCGTCAGATGACCAAAAAGGAGGGGTCAACAGCATAGCCCAAACAAAACAAGACGTGAAAGCCATGATAGTTCAGGCAAGAAGGGGAAAATTCCAAAATCCATACGGTTCATCAGTGAATATGACCCCGCAAATCGCAAGAACATTGAAAAAAACAGCAAGATCATGAAGATGTGGAACAACGCAAAAATGAAACCAGTTGGTAAAACCCGCAAAACACCCAAAAACCCAAAAAACAAGAAAGTACACAGAGTCACTTCATCGTTTTGGGACAATCTCACCCCCCTGCTCGGACTGAAAAGTCGAAAAGAATGGGGCTGTTCAACATCCAAAAAAAACCTTCGTTCAGGTCGACCAGCTTCAAACCAGTAAATTTCCCAAAGAGTTTTCGCGGCCACGGGGAAAATACCAGGCCTTCAACCCCTAGGTGGACCCCGGAAAAACCGGTCTCATCCCAGACAACGCACCCCTTTGAATACGACCTCACTCAAGAATGAATGGAAGGAGGGTCAAAGAAGGAGTGATTGTCAGTCCCCCAAACCCACCCCTTGGGCAGCCGATCGTGGTCCCCAAAAAGAAACAGGAGGTTAGCATTGCATTGACCCCCAGAACTCAAAAGGCTCTAAGACAAAACGGTACACAATGCCTGTCCTGGAAGATGTCATCCATGACCTAGAAAATCCAAGGTTTTCACGAAGGTCGCCCTTTCCCCTTTTCTGGCACGTCAGCTGACGAAGACTAAAAGCCCCTAACAACTTTCAGACATTTTTTGGACGATATTTGTCGATTTCCGTTCGTAATCAGTTATCAAGATCTTCCAGAAAATGGCTGAAGCTCTCAGCGGATACCAGGGGTGGTTTCCCGTCGCCGATGATGCCATCACCCACGGGGAAATATGGAATCACGACGCCCATCAAGGCATTCTACAGAGATGCAGAGAACGAAAAACAAACTAACAAAGAAAACTGGACTGAGGTCGGACAACGCACATTCATGGGGCATCAGATCACGAAGGGGCTTACAGATGACCCGAGAAAGTGAACGCCATCAAAGACACCGAACCCAAAACATAAAGAACTCAGACGATTTCGGGATGGTGAACCCTTCAAGATATGTCACATTCACAGACGACCTAAACCACTGAAAAACCCTCCTAAAAAAAGATGGCAGGGGACCTGGACTTCATCCAAAAAGACTTTCCCAAACAGGGGAGAAATCGTGAACCCCCAATCTCGCCTTCTAAAAACAAATGAAAACCCTGCGTCATAATGACGCAGTGAATAGGGCCTGGATGGGTATGATGCAGAAAAAAACAGACCAGTCGCGTACGCAAGCGGGGAACATCACCCCAAACGGAGAGAAACTACCCCCCAGATAAAAAAAGAAATGTGGCGTGTGTTTGGGCTGCAGAGTTCACCACACCCCATGGACGCCCTGCACGTAGTGACACCCCACAACCACCGTAGCAATCAGCCGCAACCGTTAAAAAGCCCCGATGCACTACAGTCAAGTTCCCGGGGGCTCAGACATACGCTTCCAGGGAAAACAAACCAGGAACACAGCCCCCGGCCCCGCAACCCCCCTTTCAAGGGCACCACCCCCAACGGGAAACGAAGGGGAAACATGAAGTGCTAACTCATTGACCTATACCATTCACGCCCCAACCTGGATAAAATTTGACGAAAACGCTGAAACCTCACACCAAACAGATTTGAAAGAAGTTATCCTCAGAGGATGGATCATCGAGACAAGACTGTCCACTCCCATCACCCCCTTATTTTGATACAGGAGAGCACAGGAAGACGGAGTCTTCTCAGGGGAGACAGGTAGTATACCACAACAATGAATCAGAAATGAAGGAAAAGGCCCACCGGGACACTCTGGCATCAACTCATGCCTACGAAAACACGACAGCTCATCTTTGGCCCCCAATGCAGCGAAATTTTGACCTTCTTGAATCATGGATTGTGCACTTCTCAAGTGTGAAAAAAACCAGCAGGAAAACTCCGATCACGGGTACCAGTCGCCCATGGGAAAAAAAGGGAACAACTTTTTACCATCCAAGGGAAAAAATATCTCACACCGTGTATTTCAGGGGATTTCTTCGAATGGACTACCCCCAGAGACCCCCGTGAAACATCGTACCCAAACTGAAAAACCCCCTTCGCCCGCCTGGCATTCCCAAAACAGTTTCAGTGACAATGGACCCAGTTCTCGTCAAACGTTCAGAGTTCTCCCGCAACGGGGCTTCAAACATATGACATCCAGCCCCGGTCCATCAGAGCAAAGGGGTGCTGAAGCCCGTGAAAATGGCCCAAGAAAAATGATGAAAAAAGTGTCTACGGGGAAAGAAGACCTTCCCCGGGGTTGAACGTGGGAAAAACCCCCGGAAGAGGGAAGACACAAGTCCAACCCGGGTTATGGGGGAGTACAAAAAACGCGCCCCACCCCATTCAACTGTTACAAAAACCCCCCGCCGCAGATAATCAAACAAAAAAAAACCGCCCTTAAAAAAAGGCAAAACAAAAGCGGGAAAAATTTTGTCACCGAAAGGGCCCAGGCGCATCTAGTGGCGGGCGGTCAAAATACAACCCCTCGACAAGTCATCACAAAATGGAAAAGTGGGGTCATCAAAGGGAGACGACAGGGCTCGATGTGCAACCCCAAAACGGAAGGGTTTACCGGGGAACAGGCTCTTCTCGCCCCTTCCCCACCCACTCAAAACGCCCCCCCGACCCACAAAAAAGTGGCCCCAACTACCACCCAAGTTCCCATTTCCCACGCCTGCCGAAGAATGATGGCCCCACCGGGGCCATCGCGCAGAGGGCAGCCAGCCCGAGGGAGCCTACCCGCCCGGACCCAGAACCCTTCGCAGGAGCCTCCCCGGGCCCAGTTCCCGTGTGACCTTGGCAAATCCAGCCCCCGGCCGCCACAGGCTTCAGCCCCCAAAACCGCCCCGGGCCAAAAAAGGGCCCGCCGCCGGACCAACCGGGTCCCCTCCACCTGGACCCGCTATGACCACCGATCAGGCAGATCTGTGAAGCCCCGAAAACCCTACTTATTTTTAAAAATTTACAAAAATGAAAATGAACAACCGGCCCAAACCCAAATTTAAAAGCTTAAGATTTAAATAAAAACAGGGATTTTTTTGGAAGATTTATAAAATAATTAAAATTTTTGTTCAAATTGTTGTTGATTTAAATTTATATATTAAGATTTTTTTTTTTTTCTGCGTTCAGGTTATATTATTAAAAAGATTTCATATTTTGTTTTTTTGATTATTTGTAAGAGTTATGTGAGTGCTAATTTTGCCTTTTTTTCTTGGGTTCATAATAGTTAAATTTTTTAAAATAGGAGAAAATATTTGTTTTTAAATTTTTATGTGTTAATTTTGTTTCAATTTTTATGATTTATTAATGTGTTAATATTTTTCCAGAAAAACCCAAAAGGGGAAGATGTTAATTAATGGTTTTGTCGAAACAAGGAGCGGGTAGTTCCGGGGTTAGAGGTCTCTCTCTCTTTAATAGATCGTAACGAGATGGACCCTGTCTCCCACTGCTGTCAAATGAAGGGTCTGTTCTGTTTTTTGCATGGGGGTGCCCAAAGGGGGACACTGGTGACTGGACCGAGCACTTGCGGAGCACCCAGACTGTTACGTGTGTCCGCCCCACGAGAACGAGGTAACTCTATGTGGGCCCGCGCCTTTGTTTTGGGGCTATGTGTCTTTGATCTGTTTTTTTTTTTTTTTTTCATTTTTTCTTTTCACAAGACTGAGCAGCTTCCCTTGGTTTGGGGGCTTATAAGAAAGAAACAAACTTTTTTGGGAAATTGCTATGTCAGTCGACATTTAAACTTGGACTTAACAATACTAATGTGAAAAAAATGATGATGTGCTTTTCAGAAATGAATCTTCGTATGTACTCTCATGTTTAACGTTTAAAAAGGTAACCCCATTACACCAAATTTTGACAGTGGTCAAAAAAAACCCCGCGCTCGCCCCCCCCCCCCCCCATTACAATTTTTGGTGCAATTTTTAAAACGGCTAATATACGAAAAATAAAATTAAATGATTGTACACACACACGCAGCAGCACGCACGCACGCCGCACGCCGCACGCACGCAGCACGCAAAGCACGCACGCACGCACAACCCCCACAACAACACAATACACAAGTTAATTTACTCAGTTATAAAACGAGTTAAATCTGAAAAACAAAGTGCATTCACACCACACACACACACACACACACACACACACACACACACACACACACACACACAACACCCACCACGCACGCGAGCGCACACACCCCCCAATCACGTTGTAGGCAAGGGTTTCCCCCCGGTGCAACTCCCAAAAAGGTTTACACGGCTTATATGGGGACGTATTGATTATCTGTGTGCACGTATGCTTCATAACAAATATCCGGGGTCCGTTTAACAGAGGGGGTAGGAGGCGAAAATTTGCCAGGAGACTTTTTTTTTTTTTTTTGGTGGAAGCGTACACTGCCACTCCGCCGATCCACCCCGGATCAATATTTTCCGGCGGTAGCAGCAGGAACATCATCATCGCGGGTCGCACGCAATCTGTGGAGTCTTCAGGGTCAAGGTCACAGCTTCTAGCACGCTCCAAATCTGGTCGACCAGCTGCTTTCATTCTTCCAACGACGACGACGCTTCTTGTTTTCTTTCAACTGCTGGGAGCGGCCACCAACACCACTTTCATTGAAATGTCGTCTGCTACGTTCAAATGTCGTCTGCTTTGCAGCTGAGCGTTCCGGCAAAGCTGTGCGGAACAACAATGTAATCGCTTTGGTTCACTAGGGTATGGGTAGTCTGTTCTCACCGCTGTACCATATTTTTTCCATGTTTTCACGTAAATTTGAGAAATACGTTGTCATCCAAATGCTGCTGAGAAGAAATGATCGTGGAAGAGTGTGAGACGTGACACGAAGAGACGAGCCAAGCAGGTGGACAAAGAAAGCGTGGATGTTCCTTCCAGTTTGCTACCATTGACTGTGGCCACGGTGTTGACATGTTTCCATCGTACAGTGTATGAGTGGGCGTTTCAGTTTGTGACTGTGGAAGATCTGCAAATGTTTTTATAAAGGGATCATCGAATGCTTGCTCGTCAGTCGCGGCAGGAGACACTCCGCTGACTCCGACAGCGTACGACGGCAGACGAACATCGTGATCCATACCGGTGACAGGGGTGTTTCTGGGGATGACAACGAGGAGGATCGATTCTTAAAGAAGGTTGGTTTTGATAAGGCGTTCTTTTGTGTACTGCACTCCCTCCCCCCCCTTCTCTCTCTCTCTTCTCTCTCTCTCTCTCTCTCTCTCTCTCTCTCTCTCTCTCTCTCTCTCTCTCTCTCCTCTCTCTCTCCTCTACGATTGCATGACCACCTTGTTTGCTTGTTTGCTTTCTTACATTATTTCATTTCACTGCATGTTGTAGTCCATACTCAGGGCGAGGACAGGATGTAAAAAAAAAAAGCGCGTCAGTGCTTATCTATTATCCTCGAAAATAAAGAATTTTATCTTGTTTGGTCTAGTCTTGTCTTGTCTCTCTGTGCATGTCTTAAGGCCCAATCTTCCCACTGTCCCTCATCGATATATCTTGGCATCATTATTGTACGTAAACACGTTGTGACCCCAAAGATTGACTCTCATTTCATTTTTGTCTGATAATGTAAACGTCTGTAAAACACGAACGAGGCCAGAGCGACAAATGAAATCCTGCCTACATGTATGTGAGGCGTTCGTAGTCTACTTCATTTTGTGATTGAAGAATGTTAATAAGCATCCGCGCTCTTTCCTTCCGCTTAATGTTCAGCTTTCGTCACTTCTGTCCCTGATGTGACTGAACCTGTTCCCCACAAAGCACCGTTCCAGAAACACTCAGCAGAGGCCTGTCTATCTGTCTGTCTTCTTTATTGTACGAAAGAATGTTGGGATGGGCTGATCTTGATATCGATGAAGAAAGAAGAATTTTGACAGTTTGGATTTCACACGTTGACATTCCGCTGTACTTGTATGGCAGGATAGATTAGTGTGTGTGTGTGTGTGTGTGTGTGTGTGTGTGTGTGTGTGTGTGTGTGTGTGTGTTGGGGGTAAGGGATAAGGTAAATGGTGCTTATAGCCAGCCGACCACAAAGGGCCATATCAGGGCTGTGACCACGTAGAAGTCAACGGGCGGGGGTGGAGGAGGGAGGTGTTAGAGGATAGGGTGAGGGTGGGAAGCAAACGCAGTTGCTTATTGGCGACAGATTACCTGTGCCTGGTATTAGTCGCCAGAGTCTGCTTCACGAGGATTGAGGAGAATGACGTGTGTGTGTGTGTGTGTGTTGTGTGTGTGTGTGTGTGTGTGTGTGTGTGTGTGTGGAGAGAGAGAGAGAGAGGAGAGAGAGAGAGGAGAGAGAGAGAGAGAGAGAGAGAGAGAACTTAATTCGTGTGTTTAGAGCTCACGTAAGATCTGTGTAGATATCTTCCTCCGTTTCTCCCACCCCCTACCCCCTTTTTATCCTCTGTAGTATGTGTGTGTGTGTGTGTGGGGGGTGGAGAGAGAGAGGGGGGGAGAGAGAGAGAGAGAGAGAGAGAGAGAGAGAGAGAGGAGAGAGAGAGAGAGAGGATTATTTACGGACATAATACATGAACACTTACGTGCTTGTTTACGTCCGCGCCGTAGGCAGGGGGGAAACATGTGATGAGAGAGAGAGAGGAGAGAGGGGAGAGAGAGAGAGAGAGAGAGAGGAGAGGAGAGAGAGAGAGAGAGACACCACACAACGAGAGACAGACAGACAGACAGACAGACAGGGGGGCGCAGATCTTCAGTGTACGCTCTACTGCTGTGATACATTCAGTCTTGTCGGCTGCAATCAAACTCACCGAAACAGGGCGCTTCTATTCAGATGCACCGCTGGTTCAGATGGCATCATATTTCAGTTTGCACCTCGGTGATTCGCAGACAAAAGAAACGCAGATGCCAGAGAGGACCATATAGCCGGCATCTGATGAGCGTCGTCGTCATCGTTGTTGTTATTGTGTGTTGTTATTGTTTTAGCTAGTTTGACATTCTTCTGTCACAAAACAATGCGAAGAATTAATACGCATAGAAAATTCTGATTGTTGAACACAGTTATTTTCATTTTACTGTGCATATATGATACAGTTAGTTACAGAGAGAGAGAGAGAGAGAGAGAGAGAGAGAGAGAGAGAGAGAGAGAGAGAGAGAGAGAGAGAGAAATTAGAGTTCAAAAGGGTGCGAGCATTTAAAGAAAAGAAGGGAACTCCACAAATCCTTTTCTCTCCCACACCGCAGCTCCAGTCCACTCTCAAAGAAAAGAAGAAGTAAAAATTCAAAGCATGCAGACAAAAGGAGAAACACACACACACACACACACACACACACACACACACACACACACACACACACCACGCTCAATTCAAATCAGAATCTACCGATGTAAGCCACCATCACAGTGTTACCAGTGGAACATCTTTGTAATATACATACTCACTGTTCTCCGGGAGGAAGACGGGGAGCGTGCGGGATGGGAGGGGCAAGATTTTTAATCATAGCGCGTACGGTGTTTGAAATGGTGGCTTTTGGAGTCTGGTAATCTCATGGAGTCTGGGAGTAAGTTCCACTTGGCCGAGTCCGAATGAGCTCGATTAGAACAGGTCAATTTTGGAACTGGGGCATTGATTTGGGGAGGCTCCGCGGGAATTAATCGAGAGCCTGTCCATTAAAGTTTCAGGTTCGTTTCTAGTCATAATCTTGCGCATTACGAGTCCCCTTTTATATTTTAATCTGTGGCTTAATTAAGGGAGAATGCTAAGTGGTTTATAACCAGAGTCCTCGAGGCTATTGCTTTTTAGAAGGACTAATTTGAGTGCGCGTTGATGCAGACTCGGCGATGGTTTCAGTGTGTTTACGCTGGAGAAATCCGGTAAGATAGATGCATGGTCTATGGTTAGGGAAATTATGTGGCCATTCCAACGGATATTGTTGTCGATGGTGATACCCACTTCTGTGTTATGTGCGACCTGTTTCATAGATTCGTTTTTAAAGGTTTAGTGGAGGGAATGTTAGCGTAAAATTCGACATTTTTTGTCCAGGGGTGATTAACGTGTGATTGAGTGCAGTCCCTTTTACCGATCATTAGCACTTTCTTCGCAATGTCTTTACGACGACTGCACTGCCTAGGTAATTTATGTAAATTGCATCAACCGCAAGCAGGTCGCATGAGGAATATTACAGTGGAAAATGATAAATGCAAATTTGAAAATAGTAAGGGACATGGGATTGAGCCGTATATATATATATATTATATTATATATATATATATATATATATATATATATATAATGGCCTACATATACACGGCGTTCCTCCAGGCTCAGTCCCATGCCCCTTACTATTTTCAAATATATATATATATATATATATATATATATATATATATATATATATTATATATATATATATATATATAATGCACACTATTGCCTACTTGATAAATGTTAGTGAAGGATATTCAGTTTTTTTGTGGACAAGTCGTGTATTTCTTCGAAGAAGGTTTGGTTCAGTTACATCGAAAACCATTCTGAATTCAGCAAATAGGACACCACAGTATCTGTCGTTGTTAATTTTGTTTAGCCAGTCATCAACGAGAGAGAGAGAGAGGAGAGAGAGAGAGAGAGAGAGAGAGAGAGAGAGAGAGAGAGAGAGAGAGGGAGAGAGAGGCGGGGGGTGGGTGGGGGGTTGAGAGAGAGAGAGTGGGAGGTGGGTGAGGAAGAAAGTCTTGAAGTTTAATGTTTTGATCCATACTTTTTGGTGTTCCATTGAGAAACACACACACACACACACACACACACACACACACACACACACACACACACACACACAGACACACACACCGTCCTCCCGCCCGTACACATACACACACACACACACACACACACACACACACACACACACACACACACACACCGCGACACACACACACGCACCACACCACAACACACACACACACACACACACACACACACACACACACACACACACACACACGCACACACACACACACAGATACGCGCGCACGCGCGATCGTACTCGCAATCGCACGCATGTACCCACGCACGCAAGCTCGCACCGCACCCTCAAGCACACTCTCAGACAAGTATGGATATACATGCATGCTAATACGATTGCACGTGCAGACACACACAAGTATGGATATACATGCATGCCAGTACGATAGCACGTGCAGACACACATGCGCGCACAAAAATATACATATGCATGGTTACACCCATTCATACATACACCGATAAACACACACAGAGGCGCATGCATTTACATACACATACGCACACACATGCACACACTCGCAAGACCGTACCGAGAGCACTAACACATGTACACAGAAATGCAGAAACGCACGAAGTCATGGAGCGCGCGCGCACACACACCACATACACACACACAATCACGCACACACACACGCACGCACGACGCACGCACGCACCCACAGCACACACACACACACACACACACACACACACACACACAACACACACACACACACACCACATATATAGACTCACATGCACACACACAACACACACACACACACGCAAGTGCGCTTACACACAAACACACATACAAACACGCACGCGCGCGCACAAGCACACACACACACATGCATACCTGCGCACACACTCACGCGCGCATGCGTTCATACATGAACATGGCGCGCGCGTGTTCAGATACGCACACGCACGAGCGCGCGTGCGCGCGCGCACACACACACACACAGATACACACAGACAGACAGACAGACAGACAGACACACAGAGGCACACACACACATCACACACACACACACACACACACACACACACACACACACAAGGGCGCGCTCGAACGAAGACGCACGCACGCACACATGCATGAACGCATGCGCGCGATCGACACGCGTACACACTCGCACACACACAATACAAGTATACACACACACACACCACACACACACACACACACACACACACACACACACACTCGCGCACCCTCGCGCGCACGCGTATGAGCTAGCGGGCACTCACGCATGCACGCATGCAAGCATGCATGCTTGCGTTCAAAGACGCACGTGCGCACACATGCACGCACGCGTGCACGTGCGCGCTCAGCACGCGTAACACACACACACACACACACACACACACACACACACACAACACACACACACACACACACACCCACACACAACACACACACACACACACAAGCTACACACACACATGCGCGCGCGCGTGTTCGTGCACGAACTCGCGGGCACGCACGCAAGCACGCACGCGTACATGTGTGCAAAACACATTATCCACATATTGAAACCCTCATGCACGCAAGCACGCACACAGACATACACACAGACACATACAAGCACAGACACATACAGGCAGACAGACACACATAAACACAGACGAACGCTCGCGCGCGCGCGCGCACACACACACACGCACGCACGCACGCACGCGCACGCACGCACGCACGCACACACACACACACACACACACACACACACACACACACACACACACACACACGACGCACTCACGTCTGTGCACACACACATGAACACTGTGGAGACTAAGTGAGTGACGGTGTAATTTTATGCGGCGGAAAACGGGAAGGGAAACCAGTACCAAGTCAAACTCGATTATAACATTTATGTGAAAGGGAGGGCAGGAGGAGATGGGAGAAAGGAGGGGGGGGGGGGGGGAGGGAGCTCTTAGTCGAGGATGGGGTAGGGGGTGAGGGTGGTAAGTGGTTCACAGGGTGGGGTACAAGTAGGTTGGGAGAAGAATGGAGGAGGAGGGAAGGTGGAGGAGGAGGGGTGGTGGTGGTGGTGGTGGTGGTACGGTTGTAAGAACAGGATGTAACCTTTCACAATCACTGATCCGTGTCACAAACTAACGTTGAATAACGTGCCCTCGCCTTTCTTGTGCGACTCGGGTTAGAGGGAAAAAGAATCAGAGCGTTGCATTTATCAGTCACGGGACGTTAATTTATATTTCTATCGATCTGGGGAACAGAATAACAACGTGATTCGTTAGGAATTCTTTTACAACTTGTTCCCTGTGAGCTATAAGACTCTATTTTCTGGTGTGCATCGGAATCTCGTCTTTGCTTGTTTGTTTGTTTTAATCTCTATGTCTTTACTTTATGTTTATATACATATACTGGACTACCTGAATCACCGAATTCTGTAAACTTCCGTGTGATTTGTAGCTGAAAAAAAACACACACCAAACAATCGTCATTTCCCTCAAGAAAGCTCGTGATGTTCCACAAGGCACTGTGCTCGCAGCGACAGTGAAATGCCGTCCCTATGACTGTTCGTTAGTGTCAAAAGTCCCGTAATGACCAAGTTCTTTGTATAAACAGAGATTCTCTCCAAGAAAAACGCGTTAATGGCTGGTTTCATGTGAAAAGGTATCATCATTGATGTTGTTACTTTATAGTCATATGTATTTTTGCTTCTTGCCTGGTATGGCGATCCCACAACATCAACATGAAAAAGTAATTCATTATAACTGATGAAAAAACTGCAGTGAATCATGTAAGCAGTAATTTTCACTCATGAAAACAGATAATTGTAGCTAATCAAACAACAGTAATGAACTCATGAAATAGTAATTATGACTTCTGAATACAGGTAATTATGACCCATGAAAACACCAGTTTTGACTCATTACAACAGCAGTGATAACTCATGAAAACAGATAACTATGACTCATGAAGACAGGAGTTATGACGCATAAAAACAAATATCTATAACCCTTAATAGTAGTTATGTTTTATGAAAAAAAGAGCTGTCAGAAAAAGAAAATCAATTATTATGACCTATAAAAAAACCACGTAGCAAAGATTCATCTGCATGCACACTGATATCATAGGTATCATCCGTATGATAGTGCTGAGTTCAGAAGGTTGCTTTGCGAAAACGCAGAGCGCCGGAAGACGAAAGTAACTGCCATAGGTCATCGTTGGAGACGTGGTTTTGTTGTTTGTTGGTGTTGCTACTTTTGACTCAGTATCCAATGTCTTAGTAACGTCCAGCACTGTCATGAAATAGATTTGTGTATGAAAGTTACAGTTCTCGCGTCATAGCTACTCTTTCTTACACGGAGATAATTATTTGACAACACTGATTGTTTCTATTTTGTTAATTAGTGAACTTTTCAATTTTAGTAGTTATGCACTTTTGGGTCTAATAGTATCCCGTTTATGTCAAAGGACACACACACACACACACACACACACACACACACACACACACACACACACACACACACACAACCAAGACAACAGGATGCAAAGTGACGCTGATCTAATAGATGAAACAAAAGCAGACAAGTGAGTTTTCGACATATGCCCTTTTAATACGTCACAAACAACGCCATGGGAAAGGCACGAGTCGGTGCTCTCAGATCCTGGCCTAGTCGGTGCTCTCAGATCCTGGCCTAGGGTGTCGGTGCTCTCAGATCCTGGCCTAGTCGGTAGCTCTCATGCAGATCCTGGCCTAGTCGGTGCTCTCAGATCCTGGCCTAGTCGGTGCTCTCAGATCCTGGCCTTATGTGTATTGCATTATTCACTTGTACGGACACGCATGAAAACTAACTGCCTTAAAATGGTCATATTACTGTTTTCACCAAACATTAAGGAAACTGCCATGGTAACTACTTTCCTTCTTTTTTTTTTTTATCACACATGAAATTGTCCATTTCGTTCCTTCAGAATAATTTTCTTGCTTTTGGGTCTGACGTGTTGCCGTAACCTTGATCACGTTGAAAACAATCGTTGAGACTCGTGAAAATAATAAATAACAAGATGCAAAGCATATAAACGTACTCCCAGTTTATCCTGAATACGTGTGAGATATTCCATAAAGAGGAAAAACCGTCTTGGGCTGGTGTAACCGTTAGTAATGGCTATTCTGGTAAACATCGGCCATCATCTGTGACCTGTAATGAACATACTTATGAAATTTTCAGAAAGATCGGCCAAGTACTTTCTGAGATTTTCCATAAATAAGAAAACCATTATGGGCCGTTAGTAACAGCTACAACGGTAAACTAAAACATCGGGCATCATCCGTGACCCATAATGAACATACCCACAAATTTTCAGAAAGATCAGCCAAGTACTTTCTGAGATATCCCATAAAGAAGACACACCGTTAGGGGCCGTTACAGCCGTAAGTAACGGCTGTAACGGTAAACTAAAACATTGGGCATCATCTGTGACCCATAATGAACATGCCTACAAATTTTCAGACAGATCGGCCAAGTACTTTCTGAGATATTCCATAAAAAAGAAAAACCGTTATGGGTCGCTATAGCCGTTAGTAACGGCTATAACGGTAAACTAAAACATCGGGCATCATCCGTGACCCATAATGAACATACCTACAAATTTTCAGAAAGATCGACCAAGTACAAAAAGAAAAACCGTTATGGGCAGCTATAGCCGTTAGTAACGGCTATAACGGTAAACTAAAACATCGGGTATCATCCGTGACCCATAATGAACATACCTACACATTTTCAGAAAGATCGAGAAAGTGCTTTCTGAGATATTCCATAAAGAAGAAAAACCGTTATGGGTCGTTATGACCGTTAGTAACGGCTATAACGGTAAACTAAAACATCGGGCATCATCCGTATCCCATGGTGAACATACCTGCTAATTTTCAGAACAATCAGCCAAGTACTTTCTGAGATATTTCATAAAGAAGAAAAACCGTTACAGGCCGTTACAACCGTTAGTAACGGCTAGAACGGTAAATTAAAACATCGGGCATTATTCGTGACCCATAATGAACATACCTGCTAATTTTCACAAAGATGCTAATTTTCACAAAGATAGGCCAAGTACTTCCTGAGATATTCCATGAAGAAGAAAAACCGTTACAGGCC
>CM031604.1:24662950-24665450 GCA_018398815.1 Conus ventricosus
CGTGCACTGGTCGCGCACTCCCATGAAGACATCCAACACATCACAGATCGCTTTGCAAGGGCCTGTCAACGCTTTGGACTTGCAATCAGTCTTGGTAAGACCGAGGCCATGTTCCAGCCTTCACCGTCCGCTGCTGGCAGTGCTCCACCATCACCTGTCGTCATCAACAACACAGAGATCAAAACTGTGAACAAGTTCTGCTGTTTGGGCAGCACTGTAAGCAGCAATGGATCTCTGGATGCAGAAGTGATGTTGTGCATCTCAAAGGCCAGCTCTGCCTTTGCCAGCTCTCAAAGAGTCTGTGGCAAGACCATGGCATCAGACTGCGCTCAAAGGTTACCGTGTACAGAGCTGAGGTTGCGAGTGCTCTCCACTACTGTTGTGAGATGTGGACCACGTACCGCCGACACATCCAACAACTCCAACAGTTCCATCAACGATGCTTGCTCAAGATCTGCAGCATCAATGGCAGGCAAGTCAGAGGTCCAACCTACAGGTCCTGAAGAAGTATGGCTTACCCAGCATTGAGTGTATGCTCATCAAAAGCCAGCTCCGATGGACAGGACACTTTTGTCCGTATGGAGGACAGCAGAATTCCAAAGATGCTGCTCTGTGGACAACTGAAGGAAGGACACCGTGCCCAAAGGGAAGGCCTCTCAAGAGATACAAAGACCCCTTTGAAGGCCAGCCTCAGAAGCTGCAACATCGTCACTGCTTCCTGGGAAGATGTCGCTCTTGACAGAACACAGTGGAAGCAACAGTGTGCCCAGGGCACAACAGACATTTGAGTGCAGCAGAGCAGCCGCCATCCAGGAAAGGAGGAAGGGAGAAAAACGGGGGGCATCCTTGCAGGACTCCTTTCCATGCAGTGTCTGTGGACGACTTTGTGCCTCAAGAATTGGTCTTCATTCCCACATGAGGACCCACATCAGCAGATGACCTGCCTGCCTACTTATTCCGTCGGACACGAAGGGATAATCGATCATGCCCTGTTTGAATTAGCCAATAAAAATTTCGCTGTTGCAAACACGTGGCTATGCTTCGCTTTAAAATCAAATAACACACGAGAAGTGGACTAGTCTGCTTCAAGTTCTTTACAAGGCGAACACTTTGTTTCTGATCGGTTATTTTTTTCCCAAGGCCACCAGACTGCGTGGGGGCGCAAGACAGCTAGTTCTTGAAATGGCAGGTGAACTGCTGGAGACACACACACACGCACACACGCACACACGCACGCACGCACGCACGCACGCACGCACGCACGCACGCACACACACACACACACACCCCACACACACACACACACACACACACACAGGCGCGCGCACACCCCGCGCATACACACACACACACACACACACACACACACACACACACACACACACACACACACACACACAATGAAAAGATATACATACGAATACACATACAACTACACACACGCACAAACATGTCACATGACGAAACGTGTGTGTCAGATTCGTTCATACAAACATGGAAAAAAAATAAAACAGAAAAAAAGAAACAGAGACAGACGGACAGACAGAGACAGACAGACGGACAGGCAGGCAGGCAGGTAACAGACAGATGGAAGGGCGGACGGACAGACAGACAGACAGGAAGGACAGAGAGGAGAGAGAGAGAGGAGGGGGGGGGGAGGGGGGGGGCTGCATTTTCATTTTAAACAAAGTCAGTTATCTGGATATCTGCCGACTGTTTCCTGTTTGTTCCCTTAACACAGCTGAATGCCCGCAATCACACAATCATCACGAAGCGGCGTGCTATGCCGAAATGAGCGCGGCAGCACCGTATTTCTGTCCTTTCCCGTCTGACATACTTTAACACGAAACACACGAACTTTCACTGCTTCAGTACCGGCCGAAAACAGCGTTTTATGAAACTGGCATCATGGACCAACGAACGGCGCTGTTTGGTCGACACACGGCTGTTCCTCGCTTGAAAATCAAACAGCAGACGAGAACTGGAAAGCTTTCTTAGTATCTTAGCATGGTTAACAGCTTCGTTTCTGATTGAATGACGTCACTTGGGTGCTCGATAGTCGGCCCCATAGACCAGCAGTCGGAAACCACTGGTAAGTAATTCTGTTCACCGGTGGGCGGTGCAGTGCATCGAGATGCCCACAGCTGGAAAATGAACTGTTGATTCTCTTCGAAAAGCGAGTCACAGCAGGCTTGGTGGCCGAGCAGATGGGCCAAACTGATTTTCATGAAGATTGTCGGGCGAGATAGGCCAAAGTATACTGTGCACAAAAAGAAACGCTTTTTTTTTCGCTGAAAATATTAAGGAAAATTTTGACAGAAACATGCCCCATATAGCAGGGAACTCTGTCCAGTGTGAATAGTCAGACATAATGAATAGACATAACAGTAGATTGCTGTCTTATTTCTTCTGTGGTTGTAATATTTTGAATACTGAATGACGCATGAAATGACTGAAATAAAAATATGCGTTTCTTTTTGTGCATAGTATATTTTAACTT
>CM031604.1:24672950-24755450 GCA_018398815.1 Conus ventricosus
TACTTTTTTTGGGGTCGTGTTTTGGTAAATGGGAGGCTTTTTAGTTGTGTATTAGGAAATTGAAAAGCTTGTAATGTTTGATGCTTTTTTTTTTTGTAAGTAGAAACGTTTTTGGGGTTTAACTGTGATGACAAGAGCCTTCTAATTGTTAATTGTGAAGAGAAAGCCTTCAAAATTTTAACTAATGATAGTAATATAATAATGAATAATGACGAGAATGATGATAATGATATTAATACGGTGCATTATTAAGATTATTTCCTCTGAGCACTTTACATTTAAAATTCATCTTCAGCCCTGCCCTCATCCTTTCGTCCCCAATCACCCCCTCCTCCTCCTACCCCAACCCCCACACACTCATGCAGCTCACACCATGCACAAACATAACACACATGCAAACGCACAAATACACACGTGGGCGCGCGCGTACACACACACACACACACACACACACAACACAACACACACACACACACGCGCGCGCGCACACACTTATACACACATGCACGCAAATGTGCGCCCTCACGCCCACACCTCGACGCGCTCACGCCACGGAGAGAGATTGACAGAGTAATTTGTGAAGTTGCCAATGGTGGAGCGAAACAGAACGCCATGTCGAACACGATTGACAGCAGGTGAAGGCGGCATGGTGTGGGGACTGGGAAGTTGGCCTGGGGGTGGGGTTACAGGTGGAACGGGAAAAGGGAGGATGGTGCAGAATGGGCGGGGAGGGAAGGGGAGGAGGACGAGGAGGGAGAAGGTGGTCAGAAAGGGATAAGTTTTTTCACAATCACTGATCCATGTGACAGGTCGACGTTGGGTATCGAACGTTCGCCTTCATGTGCTTAGTCGGGCGGGAAAGAAAAGTGAGAATTCCGACAACTTCATCTACCAATCGGAGGCTGTTACTATTTCTGGTGCACAAGGGGAAAACAATGGTTGAACATGATTTAACAGTGTTTTCTTTTTGACCCACACACGCTGGATGCCAACAACCAAGCACATTGTGACGCTCTGTCCTCAAGCCTTGGGTTAATAAGATCAGGCCATCGCCACCTTGGCGGCCTGCTGGCTCTCAACGCCTCTGAAATACATTTTGGAGGCAGCTGTCTGGCGCTCCTCAGACCCCTTCTTCAGCCATCACCCCACAGATTTCCGGATTACCAGAGTGGATGGTACCACAGGTGTTTCGTTCATCTTGGTAACTTGTCGTTTTCGGGAAATTTGCGTTCTCTGTTGACTACTAGGGTACACGCTGTTCTCCTCGTACTCTATCTGTCTGTCTGTCAATCTATCTGTCCTCCTCTCTCTCTCTCTCTCTCTCTCTCTCTCTCTCTCTCTCTCTCTCTCTCTCTCTCTCTCACGCACGTGTATGCACACGCACAAACACAAATTCACTTACACACACATGCACCACACACACACCACACACACACACACACACACACACACACACACACACACCACACACACACGCATCGCACAGACGGCACAAGACAGACTATCACACCCCCTGCATCACCACCTCCTACAGGACGCGTACACACATGAAGGCAGTCACGCACGCTGTGGAGACAGACACAAAGAGACGGACAAGACAGAGCTAGAGACAGGCAGAACTCAAAAGCAGGGTACGTCGAATCATGATGAGACACGCTGTGAACAAACAAGTCAATGTAAATGATACTTTCTGGGGAAAGGGTTTTTTGAGCAGTGTTCGGGCCCCCCACATTCACTGAAAACCCCAGTTAAGCCCAAGCCCAAACCCCAGTAGAATTTAAAAACCCGGATACGTCCAGTAAAGTTTGATTAAAATTCAACGAAAGTGTCGATTTTCTGGGGAAATTACACCCAGCATTGCACAAAAAATTAGAAATCTACATAATTCCCGATTTTTTTGGGGAATTTCCTCCACATTGCACAATCAACAAAGTTCAACACAAAATTACTAGAAAAAGGTGCTCGTGAACTAACCCGCCCTCTCCCCGGCTTAGTAAAGGTTTTTAACCCTTTCCTGTTTCCTGCACAATTTTAAATTTTAGGTTAAAAAGAACAGTACTGCAAAGGGAGTTGGACGGGGGATGAACGTGCCCCGGGCCCGGGCCAAATGAAGGGGGAGTTTAAAATTAAAGGGGACAGTCCGCGGTTTTGGGGGAGCACATATTCTCCCCAACTTCTCCTTTTTCTGTTTTGCGCGACCATACTTTTGCGTGGCTTTTTTGAGCAATTCGATCAAGCCCAATTAAAAACGACAACAACAAAACTGAAAATTTTTTTTCCCCTTTATAATCTTTCATACCCATTTTCCCCCCTCCTTCCCAAAAAGGGTTTTTTGATGACATTTTTTTCCCGTTTTTGTTTTCCCAAAGACGTTTTGTGCCTCTTCAAGTTAAAAAAACTAGGGGCTTTTCCGGGATAAAAACTGAAAACCCATGGACAACAGGGCGGGTTGGGGCCCCCTACTCATTCCCCAATTTTTTTTACTTTTTTCTCTTTCTTGTTATCACTTTTCGCGCCACATGTAACCGTCCGAAATTTGATTAGCGAAAATGACTGCCCCCATCCAGGGGTTTTTCTGCAGGCTTTAAAAGGGCCCGACTGAAGTTCCCCCGTTTTTTGGGGTTCCCTTTACTGGTTTGGGTGCCCTTGGAAAAAAACTCCCCAAATAGGACAGGAAAAAAGAAAAGGACTTTAAATTTTTTGGGGGGTTTTTTTTGGTGTCTAGATTAAAAAGTACAAGTGGGATTTTGACGGAAAAAAGGGAAAGTCATTCGCAGTGTTTTGGGCAGGGTTTGCGTATTGAGTGTGGTGCGCGTGTGGCACATTGCATGTACTGGTCGCCCTTTTACCTTAACCCTTAGCAGTTAATATACAGGGGGTTCACGGGGTTTTTTCACAGACACACACACACACACACACACCACACACAAACACACCACACAACACACACCACACACCCCCTGCCACTTTTTGCCCAAAAAAGTATATATTGTGACTTTTAAAACGTGAATAAATCCACCAAAAAAATAGAGGTAATTCCAAAAAGTTAAAACCTTCTTTAAAAAAAACGGGTTTTAATGTGCCTTTCATCCCCCCCCACTCCCTTTTAACCCTGTTCCCACTCCCGGGCGCACTTATCGGAATTTTCGTCCCTTTCCACTGCAACGAGAGAAACATCTCTCATTTATGCGTGGCGACTGAAAATCATTGAGCTTGTAGCTAGGTTACTTTGGGTCACACGTCTTGATCAAAAAATCCCCGGGAAATTTTGTACAAAAATTTAAAAAAAGCATATTTTCAAAAACAAAAGAAAACCCCCAAAAATCTAGTTTTTCCAGAAAAACCATGCTTCTTCCCGCCCCCAGAAAACTTTCCCTTTGTTTTGAAGGGTCTACCCGCACACTTTTTGAAAAAAGCCCAAACCAAAATTTCACTCTTTGGTTTACAAAACGAAACCGCCCTTAGCTGACGTAAATTTTACGCCTCAAACCCCCCCCGTGCCCCTGTTTTTGCGTCAGCTGGAATGCCAAAACGCCCATTCCATTTATTTTCCCGCTGTTGCTTTGGGCTGGCCCTTTACCCCATTTTCCTTTATTTTTTACTGTCTGCCCGGACGTCCAAAAAAGCCCCCTTCCCCTTTATTTTCCTGCTGCGGACGTGCCAAACAGCCCCCCTTCCATTCATTTTTAGCGGGCCGCTGGAAAAAGCCAAAAAAGCCCCCTTCCCTTTATTTTTTAACTGTCGCTGGAGTTTCCAAACAGGGCCCCCTTTTCCCCTCATTTTTTAACTGCCCGCTTGCATGCAAAAAAGGTTTCGTCAAATTTCAAATGGGGAGCTTTTTAGTGAGTATATATAAGGGGAAAATTGCTTTTTTTTTAATGTATTTTTAAAAAGCAAGCATTTTTTTGTGATGTATTTGTAAATGGGAAACTTTTTAGTATGTATGGGTCAAAAAGGGAAACTTTTAGTGTTATGTCATGAAATGGAAATTTTTCTTTTTATTTGAGAGAGGGGGCCCTTTTTTAAAATTTCAATTTTTAAGTGGGAAGGGTTTTTTTTTGTGTGTATGGTGAAAGGGAATTTTTATTTATGGATTTTTTAAATGGGAACTTTTTAATGGGGGTAAGTCCCAACCTTTTTTAAGGGTTTTAAATTTGGGAAATGGGAAACTTTTTTTGTCTGTGTTTTGGGAAAAAGGGAGGCTTTTTAGTTGTGTACTGGGAAATCGAAAATTTTCCCAATTTTTATGCTTTTTTAAATTTGTAAGTGGAAAAAAATTTTTTTGATTTGAATGTTATCAGAGAAGACTGCTAATTGTTAAAATTTTGAAAGAAAACTTTTTAACTGTTCACTAATTTAAAGGTTTAAAGATGATAAACCTAATAATGAAATCTATAAAGGGCATTATTCAGATTAAACTGCTCTAATCAATTTTACCCCTTACCAAAACATTTTCAGCCCTCCCCCTCCTTTCGTCCCCAAACCTCCTCACCCCCTTTCCCCCCCAAACCCTTTCCCCCACTCTGGATGCTCACCCCCATGCATTTAAAAATTTCACACATGCGACTCACACACACCAGGGACGCCCGCGTGCGCGCTCTCTCCTCTCCTCTCTCCCCTCACATTTCAAAGCCGCACGCACGCCCCGCCAAAAAGCCCGCACCACGCAGAAAACTCGCACCACACCCCGCACACACCACCCCACACACACCACACACACACCCCACACACACACACACACAAAACACCCCCACGCACGCCTCACAACACACCCCACCCCACACAAAACACACACCCACACACACACACACACACACCCCTCGCACAACAACACACACCACACACACACACACCACACCACACACACACACACACACACACACCCCGAAAAAACACTCAAAATTGGTGCTTAAAACACCCCAATGGGGCATGTTTTAAAACCCACACGCAAACACAACAACACACCCCCCACACACAAAAACCCCCCACACACACACACACACACACACACACACACATGCATCAGCATACCATGGCGCACACGCGTATCACATTTTCCACCTTCCGCAGAGACCAAAAGAAAATTGGGCGGGCAGAGTAATTTGTGGAAAATTTCCAAAAGGTTTTTGGGGAAACAGAAAGCCAAATCACCCCAATTGAAAAGGAGGGAAAAGCAGCAGGGGTGGGGGGCCCGGAAGCTGGCCTGGGGGGGGGGTTACCTAAGTGTCGTCTCTGCACCAGCCGGTTTCATGTGGTGTAATTTGTGTGTGTGAGTGTGTGTGTGTGTGTGTGTGTGTTTGGTGTGCGAACCGCGCGCGCATGTGTGTGATTGGCGCGCGCGCATATGTTTATGCGTGCGCTTGTGCATGTTGCGTTTTTTGTGTGCATGCGTGCGTGCGTGCTTGCTGGTGTGCGGCGCATGTGTTGTGTGTGTGTGTGTGTGTGTGTGTGTGTGTGTGTGTGTGTGTGTGTGTGTGTGTGCGTGCGCGCGGCGCGTGCGTGCGTGCGTGTGCGCGCGTCCGTGTATGTGTGTGTTACCTGTGTTGGTGTCCTGTCTGTTAAATCATATCTTGTGACGTTTCGTCTACGGTGCCTTCCAGATTCTTTCCATGTCGCTTAGCATGTCCAAGGACGTCCCACTTAATAACAGTAGTAGTGGTAGTAGTAGTAGGTAGTAAGTAGTAGTATCCAGTAGTAGTAAGTAGTAATAGTAGCAGTGATAGCAGCAGCAGCAGTGGTACTAATACTATTGTTAATTAAACACAATATCATCACTAACGGGGCCGTTTTGTAAGCCACTTTCCTCCTTGACAGGGAACTCAACAGCGTTTTACAATAAACATTACTACAACGTTAACATGACCTCACACACCCTAACGCATTAATACATGGTACGCGTCTGTCCAAGGGGAAATAAGTAAATTATCTAATACTTCTAATGCAAATGTTGCCGATCGCAAAGGCCGCATAATCAGGGCTGCCACCGCGTGAAAGTCAACTCACAAATATCCCTTAAGAAAATGCACACCATGTAGTTGTTCAACACGTGGTGGCGCGTAAACACACATATACAATCGCGACAAGCGTCACAAGTACGTATCAACACACTTATACAAACGCACGTCCGCACACGCATCGCACATACACACACACACACACACAACACACTCACACACACACACACACACCACGCACGCACGCACGCACGCACGGCAACGCACAGCACGCACGCACGCACGCAACACCCACAACACTATGTTGCGTAGCTGAGAGGTCATTAGAGAGGTGTTGGTATCAAGACTGTTAAAATAAAAAGATGCCTTTGAGGCCAGTTTTTTAAAGTAGTGAATCGAAATAGAGAGACGAAGATTAGGAGGTAGACATTTTGGACAGAACGGAGCTCAAATGTGAGATTTAACTGACGGATTTATCAGAACTGGAGGCGCAAGAAACCACCGTTGTCAATCGTAAAATGATCGGGTTGGCGTGTGGGGAACGTATCATTTTGATAGGGGGAACATTCTAGCAGGTATTGGGGATCATGAATTTGTTGATGAAGCTAAATGTGAGAGTAGAAATACGTTAAAAAAATTAAGGGAGCGCAAGAAGCGGTGATGAATTGTCGTTAACTTACAACTGAATATTATGAACCATGGCTGCTGGCGTTTTGAACTCGCTGAAGATTTGGTATTCGGCGTTGGAGGCAAAAACCTGTAGTATTAAGGAGCAACAGTAAGCCCATAATCAGCTTGTAATTGCGAACGAAGCTTTGTGGAATTAGATTTTTTTTCTTTTGGTCCACTGGCGGTAATCGAATTACCATTCCATGCCCACGCTGGGTATGTTGTCTGTGGGAAGTCTAATGGACGAAGTCCGTGGTAGCCTGCTCTTCTCACGGCCATGACGCAGCAGATACAAAGTGTGGTCATTAGATCATCATATGGGTCTGCATTCTCGACTCCAGCTGGCATGATGCCTTTCTGATTGCGTCGGTGGCGGTACCACCCCCCCCCCCCGCCCCTCACCCCACGCCCCTTTTTTTCTTTTTTGTTTCAGTATCCGATGGAATTGGAGATTTTGAAAATTCTCCGTCCATGAGGGATTCGAACTAAGGACCTTGGATCTGCCCCTTCTGCCGTGGCCAAAAACATTTGAAGGCAGCGTTTTTACCACCGGCTGAGCTTTCATGTTATTTTCTTCGAAACGTTTGAAATGTGTGTTTGTTTTCCCCCTATAGTTTCCCCGTTTTTGTTTTCCCGATAGTGTTCCCGTTTGCTTTTCTCACTTCCCAACTTTTTTTCTCTTTTAAATTCCTCGTACCTACGACTTATTGTTTTTATTCTTCTTGTTCTTGTTCAGTATTTTCGTCCCCCTTCCTCCTTCTCCTTCTTCTTCTTCTTCTTCGTTTATTTTTTGTAAAGAATGTTTTCCTTTCAATAAGCTTTCTTTAGCACAGATGTCTAATTAGGAAAGGAAGGGGAAGGGGGAGAGAGCGGCTTGGGAGGGGTAGGTGGCGGGGGAGTGGGGGGGAAGGGATGGAGCCCTCCATGCACTCAGTAATCGCATTCTCTTCGATTTTGCAGGATGCGGCAGTTGTGGCCTGATGAAGTCCCCGGGCCTCGTTGACGCACGGCAGCACTCCACAAATCAATCAATTGTCTCGCTTCCTCCATCGCGCCCGCCCCAAACAAGGCAGCCCGACTCCATCATGTGCAAAAGGGCGGCAAACGTAAAAATGGAATTGATTCTCTTCAATCAATAGCCGGAAGGCGACAGTGGTAGGCAGACGACTTGGATCAAAGCTCACCCAGTCGCCCCTTGATTGCTTACCATGGCCCGGCGGCCTGAGAAACAGCTTCCAGTTGCCTAGGCAACCTGGTGGAGGCGATGCCGGTGGTGTTGGCAACAGAAAAGGCCACCACCAGGAATCGATCTTGACGTAAGACGGACAGCCCTGTCGCACGCACACACGCACACACAGTGCAAGCCCGGGCTGCTGCAGATTGAGACCGCAAAAATTTCCCCCGCTAATTGGTACTGGCGGTTTCAGCGCGGGAAGACTGTGCGTTCTGAGAGGAGTTCTAGTCGGGACCTTTTCGTGTGTTTCGTGTTGGCAGAGGTTCTAACTGTACAAGACTTTGACACTCGTGGTTCTGGTTCGTCCGCTGTCTGATCGAGTCCGTCAGTGTCACTGGCGGTGTCGGATAACGGTGATTATATTACGCACAACATATGACTTCAATCTATGAACTAGACGGGAAAGCTGACGCGACTTTCACGTGACGCAAATTTCGAGAGGACCTTTTCTACGTGAATCCCACACAAGGTTTCAGCAAAGTTTCCAATAAGTAGGTAACTCCGACAAATATCGTTTTCAATTTCACATTTTTAAACCAGCACAACAATTCTTAGACAATAAGTTAAGTCAGGCTGGAAAAGGACATTTTGCTTTTGGGATCTAGATTAATTGATGAAGTTCATATTTGCTCCGAATGTATTCTGAAATCCATAGGGACGTGTAGGCCTGTAAACCGTATTTAGGTTTACAAGGAACGATGAAAGATTTCGTTTAAAAATGCACGTATTAATCTCATTACGTTACGAGAAGCACACCTAAAGAATTCTTGATGATGAAAAATTCGGTCTTATGGTATCTGTACAATTTCGTGTCGGGAAAAAGGTAATCGTTACACAAATTTTAACAAACCAATCAAGTAACTGACCAGTCGAATCTTCAGACTAATTGTTTAGCTAGCTAATTGCTAAACTTACAAATGAACAAATGACCAGTCTATTTGTCCATGGACTAAATTCAAGTAAGACGTAGCGACTGGTCGACTTTACTGATCGTTGCGAAATGGAGAGCTGCACGTGACTGTGTCTGTGGAGAACATGCACGCACGAACGATCAGTGAAACTAATTGACCTAACAGCTTGCCAGCAAGCTTACCAGGCTATCAACTGACCGGTTAGATTAATTACCGACTGACTGACTGACCGCTGAACAAGTAGTTAAACTAGCCAGCTGCATACATGCCTAAACCAGCCGACCCAGTCCTTTGATTGAATGTTGCCCTTCCGCAGGACAGACAAGCGGCGTGGACCCATTGATCAGAAGCCGAACACGAGCACCCACTCTTCGTTCCTCCCGAAGGACTCATGAGTACGTTGGCCATCGGCAATCTGGAACAGCCTCACTCCACGGACGAAGCCGCCGCCAAGTCAGCAAACGCCGGAAGGTCGAGAAACCACAGACGAGCAGAAGTGTCGTCAGCTCCGCCCAATGACGCGTTGATGTCGTCAACGGTGATGACGTCACGCGCCGCTCCTGGCCACGCGTCCGTGGGCCGCCGCTGTACAGACAGCCTGCACCATGGGGACAGGTGAGAGGGGGTGGTGGTTAGTGTGATGGGATTGTTGTTTGTTCGGGTATTCATTGCTTGGCTGTGGCCGTGGCCTAGTGGATAGAGCATTGTTTTTGAGATCCTGGGTCGTGGGGTCAGTCCCCCTCGAAACGGCATGTGAGAGGAAATGTTTTCATTAGAGTCAACGTGTGTCCAGACCCCGAACTTTAAAACCGACGTCCTGTGTGTAACCCGTGGATGAATTTTTAAAAAAAACAAAAAAAACCGCACGCACGCTCGCTCGCTTGCACGCGCGCGCGCGCGCACAAACATGCGCACAAAAAAGCGTGCGCGTACGTACACACACACACACACACACACACACACACCACACACACACACACACACACACACACACACACACACACACACGTGCGCGCGCGCGCGCGTGTCGAAAACATGCACACTAATCTAACGTTTGGACATCATACCCAAAGGTGGAATGGTCACGTATGCAAAAAATCTCAGTCATGATTAGCATCAGGGTTCCAGCCAAGAACCGAAGAAGGAGAAAAAAAGAAGGAGGAGGAGAAGAAGAAGAAGAAGAAGCACCAGAAGGAGAAGAAAGAGATCAAAAGAAAAAGAAGGCGAAGAAGACGACGACGACGACGACGACAGTGCCATGTCTGTCAACACGTCAACACATATGCTGACAAGCAGAAACCTCCGCTCGCAGTTCCCCACGTTCCGTGGTTTGTCTGGCGCTAACATGTAAACTCGCCATATTCCCCGTCAAAGACCATTCTACAGGGTACAGTGCAAGGTGCACTATATCTCTCCATGACTCCCCGTCAAAGCCAATCTACAGGGTACAGTGGAAGGCAGACATTAAACTCGCGATGACTCCCTGGTCAAGACCATTGTACAGGTACAGTGCAAGGTGGACATATATCTCACTGTGACTCCCCGTCCAAGCCCATTCTACAACGAACAGTGGAGGGTAGATATTATTTGCCATGACTCCCTGGTCAAGACCATTGTAAAAGGTACAACGAAGGGTAGACATATATCTCGCCATGACTCCCTGTCCAACCCATTCTTAAGGGTACATTGGAATGTGGGCATGTAAACTCGCCATGACTCCATATTCAAGATCATTCTACAGGGTACAGGGGAGGTGGGCACGTGCCTCGCAACGACAGTGTGTCCAGGATCAGTGACGGGTATAGTGAGGCTAAACGTCCTAGATGCAGACTGAAGTCCTGGATGGACGGGTAAAGGAATGTAGAAGACGTACAGCGCCTCCACCCTGACGTTTTATGACTGAGGATCGAAGGCAGGGAAGATCACTGTCCACCTAAGCGTAGGCCCCGGCATTCTTAGGATCTGTTGTCATGGGACAGTAAATAACAATAACGGTGATCATAACAATTGAAATAAATAGTAATCATCGTCATCGTCAGTACTGAAAACAAATAGTAATCATCTTCATCATCATAAGTAACAAGTAAAGGAGCACGCGGGCAGAGCACAGACCTCCACCGAGTCAAACTTTGGTAACTGGATCACCGGCTCCGCACCACATCTTATAACTTCGTCGAAATCTATACATCCTTAAAGCCGGTTGTTTTTTTTCACCCTCATCGAGGTCCTTGTATCATTTCTCTAGAAATTGATAAAAAGATGGAAAAAGATCACAGCTGAGAGTTTTAAAAACAAAAAGTGGGACAAAATGCTGGATCTGCTCTTTGATTCGGATCCACACCCAAAGTTAATGAGTTTGTCCTTTTGGTCAGATTCCATGCACCCACTAAGTTTTGTTAAAATCAGACCAGTATTTTTGCGTAATCATGCTGACCAACCAACCAACAAACAAACAAACGGACAGAAAAGGGTAAAATGTAACCTCCTCGTTTGCAAACCCACTGAATTTGGGTAGAGATCATCACTGAACATAAGCACTGTGAAGTTATTGCTTATGAACTGGAATGTTAGAACTTTCTAGCAATAGAAAAATTTACCCACTCTGCTCTCGATTTTCTCTCCCCACCCTCTGTGTGTGTGTGTGTGTGTGTGTGTGTCCAGAACAAAAAAAAAAAAAAAAAAAAAAAAAAAAAACTACACGAGAAGCAAGTTTTTGAGTTCGCACCTGAGAGTATTTCTTCTCAGAAGAAGGGGATATAAATAATACTTTTAAGACCTTGCATGTCTGCTGGTTAAAGGGGGAAGAGAGATGAATAACAATGATAATATCGTCATAATAATAATTATAGTGATGATGATGATGATAGTAATGATGATGATGATGATGATGATCTTGATGATGATGATAATAACAATGATGCTGATGATGATAGCAATACTACTACTACTACTACTATGATTTATACTCTTAATACTCTCAATATCCCTGCCGGAAGAAGAGGGCAAAGGGGTGACTAGTGATAACAACAACAATAATGATGACATCTAATGTTAACGCAGTGCCAACGATAGTAATAATAATGATAACAACCAGTGTCACGCAGTACTAAAAAACTATCTTCAGCAGATTGTAGGAACATCCAGATAACCGCATGGCGGGGAGGTAGCCCACCGTAGTCAGTCAAGACATTCAAAAACAAAGTTCTGATCTGGCTGATGCCCAATTTAAAGATATCCATTGCCGTTTTGCCACGTCCATATTAATGTGTTCCATTGCCCCCCCCCCCCCCCCCCCCCCCCCCCCCCCCGTCCATCTCAACGTGTCCATTGCATTTCCCCCCGTTCATCTCAACGTGTTCCATTGCATTTTCCCCCCGTCCATCTCAACGTGTTCCATTGCCCCCCCCCCCCCCCCCCCCCCCCCCCCCCCACCCCACCCCGTCCATCTCAACGTGTTCCATTGCATCCCCCCCCCCCCCCCCCCCCCCCCGCCCATCTCAACGTGTTCCATTGCATTTTCCCCCGTCCATCTCAACATGTTCCACCCCCCCCCCCCCCCCCCCCCCGTCCATCTCAACGTGTTCCATCTCCCCCCCCCCCCCCCCCCCCTCCATCTCACTGTTCCATTCATTTCCCCCCGTCCATCTCGACGTGTTCCATGCATTTCCCCCCGTCCATCTCAACGTGTACCATCCCCCTCCCGTCCATCTCAACGTGTTCCATTGCATTTCCCCCCGTCCACCTCAACATGTTCCATTGGCCCCCCCCCCCCCCCCCCCCCCCCCCCCCCCGTCCATCTAAACGTGTTCCATTGCATTTTCCCCCGTCCATCTCAACATGTTCCATCCCCCCCGTCCATCTCAACGTGTTCCATCTCTTTCCTCCCCCCCGTCCATCTCAACGTGTTCCATCTCCCCCTCCCCCCGTCCATCCAACGTGTTCATTGCATTTTCCCCCCGTCCATCTCAACGGTTCCATCCCCCCCTCCCGTCCATCTCAACGTGTTCCATTGCATTTTCCCCCGTCCACCTCAACATGTTCCATCCCCCCCCCCCCCCCCCCCCCCCCCGTCCATCTCAACGTGTTCCATTGCATCCCCCCCCCCCCGTCCATCTCAACGTGTTCCATTGCATTTTCCCCGTCCATCTCAACGTGTTCCATCCCCCCTCCCGTCCATCTCAACGTGTTCCATTGCATTTCCTTTTCCCCGTCCACCTCAACATGTTCCATTAGCCCCCCCCCCCCCCCCCCCCCGTCCATCTCAATGTGTTCCATCCCCCCCGTCCATCTCAACGTGTTCCATTGCCCCCCCCCCCCCCGTCCATCTTAACGTGTTCCATCCCCCCCCCCCCCCCCGTCCATCTTAACGTGTTCCATTTCCCCCTCCATCTTAACGTGTTCCATCCCCTCCATCTCAACATGTTCCATTGCCGCCCCCCGTCCATCTCAACGTGTTCTATTTCCCCCCTCCGTCCATCTCAACGTGTTCCACTGCATTTCCCCCCCCCCCCCCCCCCCCCCCCCGTCCAACTCAAACGTGTTCCATTGCATTTCCCCCCGTCCATCTCAACGTGTTCCACCACCCCCCGTACATCTCAACGTGTTCCCCTTGCATTTCCCCCCGTCCATCTCAACGTGTTCCATTGCCCCCTCCATCTCAACGTGTTCCATTGCCCCTCCATCTCAACGTGTTCCATTCCCCCGTCCATCTCAACGTGTTCCATTGCCTCCCCCTCCATCTCAGCGTGTTCCCCCCCCCCCCCCCCCCCCCCCCGTCCATATCAACGTGTTCCATTGCATTCCCCCCCCCCCCCCCTCCATCTCAACGTGTTCCATTGCATTTCCCCCCCCTCCACTCAACGTGTTTCCATTGCCCCCTCCATCTCAATGTGTTCCATTGCCTCCCCCCGTCCATCTCAGCGTGTTCCATTGCCCCCCGTCCATCTCAATGTGTTCCATTGCCTCCCCCCGTCCATCTCAGCGTGTTCCATTGCCCCCCCCCCCCCCCCCCTCCACTCACGTGTTCCATTGCATTCCCCCCGTCCATCTCAACGTGTTCCATTGCATTCCCCCCCCCCTCCATCTCAACGTGTTCCATTCCACCCCCCCCCCCCCCCGTCCATCTCAACGTGTTCCATTGCATCCCCCCCCCCCCCCCCCCCGTCCATCTCAAAGTGTTCCATTGCATCCCCCCCCCCGTCCATCTCAACGTGTTCCATTGCATTCCCCCCGTCCATCTCAACGTGTTCCATTGCATTCCCCCCGTCCATCTCAACGTGTTCCATTGCCCCCTTCCATATCAACGTGTTCCATCCCCCCCCCCCCCCCCCCCCGTCCACCTCAACGTGTTCCATTGCCCCCTCCATCTCAATGTGTTCCATTGCCCCCTCCATCTCAACGTGTTCCATTGCCTCCCCCCGTCCACCTCAATGTTTCCTTTGCCCCCCCCCCCCCCCCCCCCGCCCACCTCAACGTGTTCCATTGCCCCCCCCCCCCCCACCCCCGTCCATCTCAATGTGTTCCATTGCCCCCCCCTCCCCCTCCCTCCCCCCCGTCCACCTCAACGTGTTCCATTCCCTCCCCCGCCCCCCCCGTCCATCTCATGTGTTCCATTGCCTCCCCCTCCCCCCCCCCCCCCCCGTCCACCTCAACGTGTTCCATTGCCTCCCCTCCCCCTCCCCCCGTCCACCTCAACGTGTTCCCTTGCCTCCCCCTCCCCCCCCCCTCACCTTTACGTGTTCCATTGCCCCCCCCCCCCCCCCCCCCCCCCCCCGTCCATCAAGTTTTAGTACTGCGTGACACTGGTTGTTATCATTATTATTACTATCGTTGGCACTGCGTAACATTAGATGTCATCATTATTGTTGTCGTTATCACTAGTCACCCCTTTGCCCTCTTCTTCCGGCAGGGATATCGAGAGTATTAAGAGTATAAATCATAGTATAGTAGTAGTAGTAGTAGTATTGTTATCATCATCAGCATCATTGTTATTATCATCATCATCATCAAGATCATCGTCATCATCATCATTACTATCATCTTTGATGGCTGTTGACATTAAACTTGAATGTCACTAATTGAAACTAGGGGCCGTATAGACTATCCATGCACGATGCATGAGACAAGCGCCCCATGGCATTTGTCAGGAAAATGTGGTGTGGGTTTTTTTTCTTTCTTTCTTTGCTTTTCCTTTTTTTTTTTTTTCCTTCTTTTTTCTTTTATGTTTTCAGTTGTTGGTTTTTTTAACTACTTTCTTTATGTTCTTTTTTTTTTTTTAGAGGTTAATGGCATAGACGCTTCCCCCGGGTTCTGGAACGGACGTCAGGTAGGAAGGGCTGTATGTGACTGTATATCCGGCTGAAATATCGCAGAGGGTTGGCTGGCCCAGTGGACGAAGCATTGTTGTTCTGTGGACGCGAGGGTCGTGTGCACAGTCCCCGTTTCAGAGAGCCATGGTGGAAGTGTCCTGCAAGTTTTCTCTTCCTACCCCAACTCCGTCAAGTCCTTGGCGATGGCCTTCGACAGAGGTTTTGACTGAATGCAGGCAATTGAAGTCAAACTTGCACTCCCGTTAAATCCTGTTCCATTCTTCATAGAAAATGCGCCATCTTGCGCCGGTAGCATGGAGAAACACACACACACACACACACCCAAGCCGCACGCACGCACCGCACGCGGCGCATGCTCACACATACAACTACATACACATTGCGCGCGTGAAGGCATGCACTCGCGCACATACATAGATAGCCTACACACTCACAAATACAAACGCGCTCACGCATGCGCACACACACTCGCACACACACACACACTCTCTCTCTCTCTCTCTCTCTCTACATTCACACTCCCATCACACACTCTCTCCACCACACACACACACACACACACACACACACACACACACACACTCTCTCTCTCTCTCTCTCTCTCTCTCTCTCTCTCTCTCTCTCTCTCTCACTCTCTCATCTCTCTCTTTGTCGTGTTTAGACACCATCCCCAAAGACAAATGTGTTACCTTAAATGGCGAGGTTGAGAGATGACGAAAAATAGGAGGGAAAAGAAGGAAGTGAAGAGGGGGAGGGGTGCGGGGGGGGGGGGGGGGGGAGATGGGAGGATCGGAGGACGATCGTTACACAGAACTCTCACCAATGGTGAACCTCGGCGCCGAGGAACAAAGAAGAAGAAGACGACGAAGAAGATGGTGAAGAAGAAAAAGACGAGGAGAGACATCATCTCATGCAACACGTTATTACCTCCCTGTAAAAACTCGGTTAAAAAAAACGTTTCAGTGCCAGAGCGAACAAAATACCACAGCAAAGGCTCAGTATCAGCGTTTGATTTCTACACCTATTCAGCCGACCCTACTCCATGACCATCCTCCAAGGACCAGCGCAGGGGAAGAGGAGACAGTATAAACGAAGAGGTGGACAGACAACGTTGCTGAGTGGTTGTCGGAGGAGTTTTTGATCGCACCCCCGAGACTTGCCGTGTGGTGTCGGTGCAGACACACTGGTGCAGTGGTCATCATTACACTGTTCCTACGGTCATGGCGTGGTCAGTAACTAAAACACTAACACATTTTGGAAGATGTTTATGAGAAGAGAAAGATCATAACAATTTTGAAAATACGATTCTCCCCACTGTAAATTCAAGTCTGAGAGAACTTCTTAAAAAAAGGGGATGAAGATACAGGCCATCAGTAACGGTGAGAGATGATAAGTATCTTGCCTTACGCCGTTGGAATTCGGTTGCACCGTATCGAAGGCATTCACCACTTTCCTGTTGATCTGATTGGCTCACTGTCTGCTCCTGTTCACGCGTTGTCACACTTCGCTGCTGATAATGTCAAGCTGTCAACTTTGAAGAGCACACACGGTGGTTCGTAAGCAGGGGGTCAAGGCTACTTTCAGACAGTGGGCCGACCTCACCTAACAGCGGCCAGCATGAAGCCCGCATGTGTGGTTACACGAGCGGGCAGCCCGGCCAACTGAACAGTGCTCCTGCCGCACGCTGTGACTGTGATTAGCGACCTGCGCAAGTGAACTGGACCCTGACAAAGGTGAATTGTTGGAAAAGTGAGGCAGGTGTTCAGACATTGGAAGAGGGTGGTTATCAAACTCACAGCAACCGGCATCGGAAAAAATATGGAATCTCAGTGTACTTTCTTGAAGCGAACCGCTTACCTGTATTTTTGATACTACAATAGTGCAGCAGATGTATTGACAAAGTTCTTTTTGGTGTTTTGGGCATACTGGTTTAAAGTAATAATCAGGGGTATTGTCTGGTGTGTGTTTGTTCTCTGTGTTGATCCCCCAGCCACTGTCTGTCAATCTATTTGTTTTTGTCTGCAACTGCCTCCTGCTTATGTTTACCTTCCATCTCTCTCTCGCTCGACACACACACACGTGTGCGCATTGTGTGCGCATTGTGTGTGTGTGTGTGTGTGTGTGTGTGTGTGTGTGTTGTGTGTGTGTGTGTGTGGAGAGAGAGAGAGTTTTGCTCTCGCTCTCTGTCTCTCGCTGTCTCTGTCTGCCTGTCTGTCTCTTATCCTCTTTCTTTTGTTATTTGTATTGATTCCCCCAGTCCCTGTCTCTGAATCTGTTTGTCTCTATCGAACTCTTCCAAACGTGTACTCTCTCTCTCTCTCTCTCTCTCTCTCTCTCTCTCTCTCTCTCTCTCTCTCTCTCTCTCTCTCTCTCCTCGCTCGCTCTCGCTCTCTTTCTCTTGTGTCACCATGTATATGCTATTTTTTATATTGACGGAGGAATTCTTTGCCTGCACTTGTTTCCCCCACCACTTATTTGTTGCGTATGATTATATGGTCTGCTAGTGGGGGGTGGAATCCCTTAGGAGATGCAGATAAAAGCTGTTTCATTCAATGCTTATCCCTGCCAGTGCTATGGTTATTAAACAGTGCAGGTAACCTCACTGGCTGTTAGCACATTTTACCCTTCACATCCTTTTGGGGTCCTCAAGCACACGCATGAAGATGTCCTTTTAAACGGATTTTTATTGTTATTATTATTGTTGTCATCATCATTATCATTATTATTACTATCTTTATCATTATTGTCGTTATTATTGTTATCATCATCATTATTATTATCTTTGTTGTTGTTGTTGTTGTTATTGTTATTTATTATTGCTACTTTATTCTTTATAGCATTTCCATTTTCCGTTATTCTCCCCTTCACTGCCTGCTTTGGGAGTCAGTTGGGTTGTGATCCCCCCCTCCCCCCATCCCCCTCCATCCCACCCCCTTCCTTCTCCACGTCCCACACCCGTGGTAGCGAGCATACCACACAATTTTGAGATGTTAAATCTCAGCTAGATGCTCCGAACGTAGCAACGTAACCAGGCCAGGTCTTACTGAGGAGTTTTACCCAGGAGACGGAAATCGACCCCGGGCAGGCGCAGTAACAGGTTCTGTCCATGGAACAGAATTCCGTGTCTTCCATCATTATGTTGCCAGGAAAGGTTGGATATTAAACTCTAACGCGTTCTTCACCACCCTGCCTCTTCACCCTGCCCCTCCCTCCCCTCGCCCTCAAATCTTTGCTGAGGCAGCATTTGTTTGCCAGCACTTGCCCCCCCCCCCCCCCCCCCCCCGCCGCCCCCTCCTCCTCCTTCCCCTCTACTTATCTGTTCAATACATGTGTGTATGTGTGCATCTCCATGTGTCTGTCTCTCTCCCTTTCTCCTCTTTGCTGTGCATACACACACACACGCATGCACGCACGCACGCGCGCGCACACACGCATATCCCTCTCCTCTTTTTCTTTTTACACACGTGCGCGCGCGCACGCGCACGCGCGCCACACACACACACACACACACACACACACACACACACACACACACCACCACGCACACACACACGCACAATCACATATGAGTGTGTGTGTGTGTGTGTGTGTGTGTGTGTGGTGTGTGAGAGAGAGAGAGAGAGGGGGGGGGGGGTCTGTACGTGTGCATACGCCCCACCTGAAGACAGTGTATTGTGCTGGTGTCGGTGAGATGCAATCTGTTCTGCGTTTAGAGATCGTCATGACGTTAACTACCTCCACGGTGAATGAAATCTATTGATTGGTTGTCAGTGTCACTGTTTGTTGAGAGTGGCGGGTCAGCGTGACACTGATTGCTTGATGATTATGTATAAATACTGGAGGGGCTTCTTTCTGGTCGGTTGATGTTGGATGTTTCCGTTCTTCCTCCCTTCGTCTCTGTCAGCTTGTCAGTCTGCCTGTCAGTCAGTCCGTCTCCCTCTCAGTCGATCTGCTTGTCTTTCTGTTTCCTTCTCCACTGTCTGCCTTCCTGCCTGTCTGTCTCTGTCTCTGTATGTGTACATGTACGTGTGTGTGTGTGTGTGTGTGTGTGTGTGCGCCTTTATCCCCCGTCCCCTTCCTTCTCCCAATCTTCTTGCCCGTTCTCTTACCCTAAACCCGCGTACCTTTTATCCCACGAATCCCTCGATCTCTCCCTTCCTTGCTCACTCTCACATTAATTTCCGACCAGCATAGCATCCCATAATGAACAGTATTCGAACGTATATAGTCCGTGCAGGTTTGACTGCTTTAATTCAGTTTCTAGGTTTTTTTCCTTTTAATAACATAATACACATGCTGAGCATCCCTCAACCTTTCCCTCCCCCCCCCCCACCCCCCCCCCCACCCCACTCCACCCACCCCCCACACACACACCACACACAACTCACATACACACACACACACACGCCACGCACACACCCCACTCACACACACACACACACACACACACTCCAGCACACCACTGGTTCACACGCACAATGCGCAAATGATACTTCGCAAGCTTTGCCCAAGTCGCCACTTGTTCGTTCTGTCACATCTGTTGTTGGACGTTTGGGTTGGCTGGGCTGCCTTTTGTCGTTCCTCATGTCCCAACAAGTTCGCGTCTTTACCGAGTCTCAGCTCGCGAAGAGGGATATGGGTGACGAGTCTTTAAAAGAATGAGTTCATTTCCTGATTGGGTTTTCATGTTGTTTGTTTTTTTGTTTTATATTTTGTTTTGTTTCCACTAAGCTTACCGTCTTGTTTCGTTAATTACCACCTGGTTTTATTTATGGCATCACCAGGTGACCTATGAACCCAGGCAATTCCCTGAAGTACTACTGAGGTTAGCTGCTCGGGTGGATACGATGGGGAATCATTCAGTTGTTGTTACGATGGGTTCTACCGAGGTATTTGAGGGCTTAATTTCTCCCATATGAACGTACGCCATCCACCCCCCTCCTCACTCTGCCCTTCAAATGGCGTCAACACTTTTGTAAGGATCTTAGTGGCATGGTCGCAATTCCGAGCGTCTGACTCGGACGTCCCATCGTGTCCACTACGACATCCCAGAACCTTCGCTCCGGCTACGCCCGTCTGACTAACCTCGCCACGGCATACGTGGAGGAGCATCAGAACTAGGGTTACCTCGGGAACAGGGAACGAAGAACCGCATTATTTAGAGAGTCTTTTTTTAATGATCGGTGAGGATGGTGCTGCTGCTGCTACTGAAAATGCTACTGTTGTATTCCCTGCGATACGTGACTATGTGCCCCGGCTGTATTCTACGCCTCTCATGGCGTCACCAGATACAGATACCCGCACAGTTGGTCAGGAAATTATAAATAAAACAAAACAAAAAAACAGAAGCACATCCGTTTAGAGGATGAAATTCGAGTGTGTGGTTTCATTCTTCTCATTTGACTTCATACCGCACTCCACTCGGGGTAGGAGACGGCCGTGGTCAAGAAATCGCACAAATCATGGCTAAGATGTCTTCATCGTCAGACAAGGTGCACGTAGCCTTTTACCCATTTCAGTCACCAGGTCAGTATTTATTTCCTTATGCAATGTACGACAGACGATCACGCTGCTTAGACACTGACTCGAAGTAGAAAGTGCTGCAGGAAGTGTGGCAGCTGAATGACCATTGAGTGACAGGAATGCTGAAAGGCGCGTGCGCGCGCGTGCGCGCCGGGGCGTGCGTGCGTGCGTGCGTGCGTGCGGACCGCGGCGTGCGGTGCGTGCGAGAGAGAGAGAGAGAGAGAGAAGAGAGAGAGAGAGAGAGAGAGTGTCCACTTGATGTTGGCCTACCCTTCAACGACGGATGGAATGGGATGTAGATGCGTGCGTTCACACACGGGGTATGTCGATTTTAAAAGTGTCTGCAGAAACTTCGAGTAGGGTTGGACGCTGCATGGATGTTGACCTGAAGAGAAACTCTCCAGGCTTGCCTCAAGTTGGGTTGTAAACCAGGACTCCTGAATCAAAAGGACAACGTCTTATCCGCTAGTCTAGCAGGCGCTGGGCTGTTGACAAATTCATGGCCTTGTATGGTCCAGCAGCTTCACTAATCAGTGCGACTTGGCTGCTGGGTCGGTGCGTGGTTCGGAAACTTCCTGTAACAGGAATCAGTGCAGCTGCTGTTGTAAACGGAACGACGGATACTTCACCGGCGAGAAGATCGGGTCGTTGTATTAGGAGTGTCATGCGGAGCTCTAGAGAGGGAGATGAAGAGAGGAGAGAGAGGAGAGAGAGAGAGAGAGAGAGAGAGAGGGGAGAGAGAGAGGTTTGTGACTTACACGAAGATCGTAGCACTGATGCGCTATTTTACATCCACTTCTGGCCTGAATAGGTTATATGCTGTAAAGGAAAGTGGTATATAAGCGCACACGGAGAAAGTTTATCTAAAATGAGGGAGAGGAGATTGGAGGTGGGGGGGGGGGGGGGGGGCGGAAAGAGAGAGGCAGTTCATTAAAAGACATAGTATGACGTTAAATTAGGCATATTTAGCTCTTTTGGAAAGAAATAACATGAATAATGCAACACATACAACAGGGGAATAGGACACAATCTGTAATATAGATACGAGAGAGGTAATAATGGAAGCATATCGATCGCAAATTCAACCGTTACGTTGCTACACAGCTCAGCCAATCATGGAGGCCATATAAGGGCTGAGAAGTGACAAGTTCCCCCTTTTCTGTAATGGGACATAGTTGTTCAAATCAGAGAGAGAGAGAGAGAGAGAGAGAGAGAGAGAGGAGAGAGAGCTCATCCTTTATGCACTTCACGTCAGTGATCTGTCAGCCGGATGAATGCCAACCACAGCCAGACTTGAATCATTCCTGACGACACTGCAAACCGTAATGACACCCCGACAGACGTCTGTTTACGTTAGTAATCGGTGATGGAGATGAAGATAACCTAACCTAATCTTCGCTAACAATTATTATTATTATAGTGCACAGCTCAAATCCCAACAGACGTTGGCACCAAGAAAGACTGGGATGCGATTTGAGTCGTTGAACTGTCCGCAAAACTTTTCACATACATGTCAGCATGTGAGGTTGAAATCGTTCAGCGTTGTTTTAAATTCAATAAATACAAATCGCAGTTGAAATATATCTGTCAGTAGGAATCAAAATAGCAGTCTGTGCAATTAAGAATCAGAACTCTTCCGGTAGAGAACGCAGCAATTATTTCTGCAAGCAGGAGGTGAATCGCGAATAGTTTTAGTCAGCTGTGCAGACACAATTTTCGATTTTTACCTGTTGAAGTCGAAATAATGACATTTATTCAAAAAGATTGAAATCGTTTAGCAATATTTCTTGTCATTAACTCGGATTGATACAAACCGACTTTTGTCTGTCTGTCTGTCTGTCTGTCTGTCTCACACACACACACACACACACACCACACACACACACACACACACACACACACACACACACACACACACACACATTTTCTGATGTAGACCCACGTGCCTGAAAACTATATGACTTTATGATTATGTTGTTTTTACTGTATCATATGCGCTGGCTTTTTTTCAAGATCCTGAAAGCTTGAGTATTACATATTGTTTGATCGGTTCTATAGATGTGTTCAAATTTAATTTTGCTCGCGCTGGTTTGTTGCTGTATAACTTATTGTGAAATTTCAAAAGTCCCACTTTTGAAGGGTAGAAAATCAGGACGACCCAACCTTTGCTGAAGACACGGCAGACCGTGAGGGCATTCTACCACATTTCAACACAAACACACGGCAAACCGTGAGGGCATTCTACCACATTTCAGCACCAACACAAGGCACGCCGTGAGGGCATTCTACCACATTTCAGCACACAACACACGGCAAGCCGTGAGGGCATTCTACCACATTTCAGCACCAACTCATGGCAACCGTGAGGGCATTCTACCACATTTCACACAAACACACGGCAAACCGTGAGGGCATTCTACCACATTTCAGCACCAACACAGGCAACCGTGAGGGCATTCTACCACATTTCAGCACCAAACTCATGGCAAACCGTGAGGGCATTCACCACATTTCAGCACCAACCACGGCAACCGTGAGGGCATTCTACCACATTTCAGCACCAACTCATGGCAAACCGTGAGGGCATTCTACACATTTCAGCACCAACTCATGGCAAACCGTGAGGGCATTCTACCACATTTCGCACCAACTCATGCAACTAAGCCACACAAACCGTGAGGGCATTCTACCACATTTCAGCACCAACACACGGCACGCCGTGAGGGCATTCTACCACATTTCAGCACCAACACACGGCAAGCCGTGAGGGCATTTTACCACATTTCAGCACCAACTCATGGCAAACCGTGAGGGCATTCTACCACATTTCAGCACCAACACACGGCACGCCGTGAGGACATTCTACCACATTTCAGCACCAACTCATGGCAAACCGTGAGGGCATTCTACCACATTTCAGCACCAACACACGGCAAACCGTGAGGGCATTAGAGCAGATTTCAACACCAACAATGATCACGACAACCCCTAGCGCAGGAACTGTTCATCCACACCAGAAATATTTAGCTGATAACACATGCAACCCGTCTCCATCACGCAACTAAGCACCAAAGAAGAAAACGCACCCTGAAACAAGGTTGTCAAGAATGGGTACTGCATGAAAATCACCGTCTCCAAAGCAGACCAAAGCCCGAGCTTTAACTAGGGGAGCATCCTGCATCCTAAGCTAACCGCTTCATCCTCCTACAGGTTGCCTACCAAGCATTTATTTATATGCTGTGCGACTGCTCTGAGAGCGTTAGCCCTGTTTGGAACGAAGCATCCCTTTGTGCCCACGTCTCTTTGTGCCCACGTCTCTATAAAGTGGTTAGGGTTAGGGTTAGGGTTAGGGATAGGGATAGGGTTAGGGATAGGGATAGGGCTAGGGTTAGGGTTAGGGTTAGGGATAGGGTTAGGGTTAGGGTTAGGGATAGGGTTAGGGTTAGGGATAGGGTTAGGGATAGGGTTAGGGTTAGGGTTAGACGTGGGCACAAAAAGACGTGGGCACAAAGAGACGTGGGCTCAAAGATACGTCTGTGGGCACAAAGAGACGTGGGCACAAAGATACGTTCCCGTTTGGAATCACTTCTACACAGTGAAGACTCGGCTAGACTGGCTCAAGAAAATCGGGCCGTTGCGAATGCGATGTCGGCTAGCTTAATTGTTGGCTCTCTCGACCTTTGGACGGGACGGTTTTTCCAACAGGTGGCTAGTTTCAAATACAGTTCCCGAGAAAGTTTACAGCATTGTGCAAATCATGTAGCCCGGTACGCACGCCTAACGGTAAATCGCGTAACCAGACACGCGTTGAAAGTTATACTAATGATAGGGAAAAACAGAGTAGGCCTACTTCTTAACTCTTGTATGATTCACCTTCTTTCGGTTTAAAATCCATTTTATTAAAGAACAAGGTAAACACTGTTGTCTGTAAAAGGGCTTGAAGTCGAATTCTTTTAATCATATATGGTAATTGCCATAATGCCAGCCCTGCACAATAAGCAGCTACGTCATCTGACCGGTGCATGAAATGACAGGTATTCTCAGTCCACTAGCTCAGTCCAGAGCATGGCTAACCGCAGTTGTCGCCGCTGTCTTACGACCGGACTTCAGTTTGGTCAGGGAACACGAGTTGTCACAAAGACCTTCAGCTAGTAAAGACGTAACACTGTCCGGCCGGCCAGTCACCGCTGTGTTGAACGAGTTCCGCCGGCTTCAGTCACCAGCCGACTGTTACACTGGCGAGGTGCCTCCGGCTTCCACTTCAGTAGCGGTCCACCAGTCCCGACCATTGTCACAGGACATCGCCATCGGGCTTGCTACAATCACTTCAGTGATTGAACCAGAAAGCTTCTTTTGAACAAGTGCGTTCTCAGACTTGACCGTTGGCGCTCTGACAGCAGCGCAGACCACCCAACGACTGGCTGCCTTTCATATTAAGATGCCCCCCCCCCCCCAACCTCTCCTCCGACTCTCGCTCGATCTCTTTGTAGTGATCGGAAGGGGAGGGGAGGGATGGAGTAACGATAGGAAGGGGGTTGGGGGTGGGTGGGTAGGGGGTGGAAGGTACGGGGGGAGGGGGGTTGGAAGGAAGGGAGGAAAGGAGGCTTATTGCAGTGAGTGGCAGTGAACATTGGCGTACAAACTTCGATCTTTGGCTTGGTGGACACGCTGGACACGCTCGAGACACTCCGCCTGTGACTGAGGCTGTCCTTCAATGGGCTGAACGTAGATCCGCTCCTGCTCCACATAAGACTACCACATGACGATCGGCCGTCCCTGATCTTACCTGTCATGCCAGCTGTTCTGGCATCAACTATCGTCCCCCCCCCCTCCCCCTTCGTTTTCTTTTTTTAAATGATATGTGAAAATATTTCTACAATACCACACCCTAATTAGGCCATTTGCGGTCGGCTTGACTATTAGCAACAAGAGAAATGTGAACTGTTTGCTTCCTTTTCTTCTTTGAAAGAACAACGTTTGGCGTAGCCGGCAGTGTTTATGCTTAACTGCAATATTGGCACCAAATTTCCCTGTCCCGTTCTGGCACATCAGTGAGGTAAGGGTGGTGGTCATTTTCTCGCTAACTGTTGTCTGCTCCAAACTGGACTGAGGTCCCATGTTGCAAATCTTATCACGGCAGATTCGTCGACAGGCCTACCCCCCCCCCCCCCCCCCCCCTCCTTCCCTTCTGAACCCCACCGGCCCCCTTCCCCTTACTCCCTGGCCAGTCACACCTCTCGAAGCCAGGAGGATATGTTGCTGCTTCAGCTGCATACAGCTGTCCTAGCGTACGACTGCTGCTGTACTTATTAAGCTTATTGTTCAGTTGTCACGAATGAAACAGCTTTATTCCCGGGTCATTCTGCAATGTCTGTTTGCCATATGTATTTCTATGTATGTTTATGTAACGTTCATATGTCTACTCTTTTCATTTTTTTTTTCTTCTTTTCTTTCCTTTTTTTTGTTTTTGTACGAAGAGGGTTTTTTTTTCGGTGACACCTGGGAGTGAGAAATCAAAGAGATTGCCTGGCGCTATCAGCACCGCCTAGTTTTGTCTGCCACGATAGTTTAGCTGCCATGCCAAGCCGTGCTTTTGGTCGTTTTTTGTTGTTGTTGTTTGGGTTTTTTTAACGATAATTTTCTTCGTCTCCTTCTTTTTCTTCTTCTTACCTGTTCAGGATGTTGCCTCCCCCTCCCCCCAGTAGGCTAGACATTTGACAGTCCAGAACAGGCAGTGTGTGGTCGCCTGGGCTATATTGATAAAGCCTTAAACCATTCACTGACGCCGCCTGGCTGCTGCTGATGTAGGCCCTATTGTCATGTGACAATAATTATTGTCAAGTACAGTTCCCGTCTATGGGTAGGCCAGTAGCCAGCCTAATAGAGTTATACAGCGCTTGTTATAAGCACAGCTCCATTGGGCTGTATAACCTGCTAGATCTACTTACTGTGTCGTAGGGCCTGTAAGGGTAAAATCACATTTCAGTCATCATTGCGCATCGCAAATTATTATAGCGTCTCGGAATCACTCTGAGATCACAAGCTGTAAGAATGGAAGAAGATGAAATATATAGCCTATAGCGGTTAAAGGTTAAAGACGACTGCTACAAAACACTGGTTAGACCAGTACTGGAATATGGTTGCTCAGTTTGGGATCCTTACCATCTAAAGGACATTGATAACCTCGAAAAGATTCAGAAGAGAGCAGCACGGTTCGTAACAGGGAACCACATCAGAGAAAAGGGGAATACTAGGAAGAACATGAGGAGATTAGAATGGAAACCCTTAGAAGAGAGAAGAGCTTTTATCAAACTTAACATCTTCTTCAAAGGCAGAGCTAAAGTAATTGATATTCCAATGGAACAACTAGTATTGAATAAAAGTAGCACCAGGAGTGGCGGTCAATGTTATACCATACCTGCATCAAATATTGACAGCCACTTACATTCTTTTTATCCCAGTTCTGTACGGCTGTGGAACTCACTGCCGGGTGCCATCAAGATTGCCACAAATGCAATCTCATTTAAAAAACAAATTGATTCGACAGTTTTGAGATCTGCATATTGACGATTTTCTATTTTTACTTCCCCAGATATTTTACTATTACCTGGGCCTGAATTTGGCCATTGCTTTTAACTTCTTGAATATCGAGTGCGACCCTTGTTGCCAAATTTGCTCCAGGGGCCAACAGTCTGAGTCGCACTGTTTTATGTTATTTTTTTTAACTTTTTAACATGCGCGCTGGTGACCTACTCGTTTTTGAGTGAACCAGTATTTTAGGAAGAAGAAGAAATTCACACACGCGCACGCACGCACACGCGCGCAGACAGACAGAGAGAGGGGGTCAGGACTGGATCACAATGGTTATGCGTATACGTGTCTCAGTGGTAATGCATACATGCCATCAGCACCACCACCAACACACACACCCTCCACACATCACCAACCACCACCACTACCACATCACTGCATGCGCGCACAACCAGTCGCGGGAATTGCCACAGTCCTTGATGACTCCGGAAGTAGTCTTGAGCGAGGTCAAATCGAAAAAGAGGTTGGGAGCACCACATGAAAAACAAGTGCTCCACGCAGTCGTCTTCGGCGTGTGAGCTGCGCGGTTGACTGGAGGCTGTAGTTGAGAAAAGGAAAAAAAAAATTCGCCTTTCCCTCTCTGTTGCAGTATGGCAGACTACCTTATCACCGGAGGAACTGGCTACGTCCCTGAGGACGGTATGACGGGCTCACAATTGTTCGCAACTGGGGCAGGAATGACATACAAGTGAGTGATGTGAATTGTCCTGTTTAGCACAACATGAGTAACAGCAGTTTGTATTCGAACTATAACGTAACATGCGTAATTAACGAACAGACGGTACTGGAAAGAAAACCCGGAAAACTTTGAGCTGTCTAGTTTTTTCCCCAACCACTTTTTTACGTGACAGTAAAATGTTGTGTATGAATTTGTAACGGACTTTCGAAAGTACTCGGTATTGTACTGTAGAACATATTGAAGAGTGTTATGGCCTTTCGAATGCGAACAAAGATCGACACACCTAGCACTCCTACTCATGAATTCGATGATTTCTCCCTCTTTGTGAATTAGCTGGCAGCGGAAGCATTTGCTGCTGAGTAATGGTTGTAAAATTAGACGCAAATTGTGTCAATGTATGAGTACAAATGCTTGGTACCAACGGTTCAATCAGCACGGTTGTGTAATCCTAAGAGGCGCACTGGCACATGGCTCACTACTGCGTCAGTCAGCGCGCACGCGTTTGACCCAGGTCTGACACCATTGTAATCCTCGCTGCGGCAGACAGCTGAAGATTTTCAGCGGTATTCTCCCGCGGAAAGACGTTCCCACCCTCGTTCCTCCCCCATCCTCTCCTCTTCCACCCCCAAGCGTGCTTGCCTTCTCGTTTTATTTCAGAATACTGACACGTGACAGGTAAAACACTTTTACAAAACAACTAGGCCTGTTGGGGAAAGATTTCTTTTCGTATCCTCCAACTATACACGAGCTTCGTTCAGTCAAAGTGTTAAAGCTGATTCATTAAAATGTAGTGTGGCATTGTATATTCAATTTCATGTATAGGTAGTTCTAAATATTTTCTGCAATCCAACTGTTTGCCTTATTTTACGGAAAGAGGCATTGGTAAAAGAGAGGGAATGAAAGGAAATGGTCACACTGCATGTTGTGACTACATTCTGGATCAGCGGGTAGCAGGGAAAGTCTGGATATTGTCTGCAGTCACACTGACCTTTTTGTACACTCCTCCATACCCCTCCCCCTTTCAACAGATGTTTTACTCTGTGTGTGCATATGAAAGGGGGTGGGTTGGGGGGTAGGTGGGAGGGTGAAGGGGGGGATATCTTAAGTCCCTTCTGTGGGGAAACGCACACACACAAACTCTTGCTTTCCACAGGTAGTTCGTTTTTCATTCAATTTCAAACCAACCTAAATCAAGCAAAAGCAGCCAATACCAGTCGAAACTCGTCTCTGTGATGACAGTAAAATGAGTATAGAAGAAAAATGAATTAAGCAAAACCCCACCAAAACCGACAGACATCATTTGCAACTAGCAATCTCAGGTGACTGACAGACAGAATGCTTGAGATAGTTTGTGTGCCTGCACACGCATGTGCTCATGTCCTTGTGTGGTTGCAAGTGTGTCCCAGACCACATTTGTATTTGATGTTTCTAAAAACCAGTCTATCTGTATATGCATTCAACATTTTTTTCAGAGAAGCCATGACTTGTTTGTTGATGACTTTGACAGTCAGGTATCTGATATTTAGTCCTAAATCAAAGTGATGATGCAAATAAAGGAAATAATTTACTATTTTGTATGTGTTTGAGGGTAAACAAGTGAATAACATTTTAATTCAGCATGCAACTTTTCTTTACAAGAGCATGTTTTTCACATGTGTGTGTGTTTCTAATTTGTCTGCTGAAAGCTGGGGTGGGGGTTGGGGTCTGGAACCTGAGCTGTCAGGTGCCTTGATTTGTACATGTATCAGCTGATCATGGAGGCAGTGTCAAGGCTGTATGAACACTCAGTAAAAGTGAGGCCATAGAGTGCATATCGTAGGGTGAGGAGATGGCAGGTGTTCAAGACATGGCCTTTTGGATCACCTCACCATGGAGATAGCCAAACTCCATCTTCAGAGGAATCGGCTCCTCTTTAGGACAGCTGGAAGTTAAAGTAAAGTAGGAGACTGCCATGGCTAAAGACAAACAGGAAATGGGAGTAACCTACCATGGCTAAAGGCGATAAACAGGGAGTGGGAGTGACCTGTTATGGCAAAGGCGATAAACAGGGAGTGGGAGTGACCTGTTATGGCTAAAGGCGATAAACAGGGAGTGGGAATAACCTATTATGGCTAAAGGCAATAAACAGGGAATGGGAGTAACCTATTATGGCTAAAGGCAATAAACAGGGAGTGGGAGTAACCTGTTATGGCTAAAGGCGATAAACAGGGAGTGGGAGTAACCTGTTATGGCTAGAGGCGATAAACGGGGAGCGGAGTAACCTATTATGGCTAAAGACGATAAACAGGGAGTGGGAGTAACCTGTTATGGCTAGAGGCGATAAACAGGGAGCGGGAGTAACCTATTATGGCTAAAGGCAATAAACAGGGAGTGGGAGTAACCTGTTATGGCTAAAGGCGATAAACGGGGAGCGGGAGTAACCTATTATGGCTAAAGGTGATAAACGGGGAGCGGGAGTAACCTACCATGGCTAAAGACAATCATGAAATGGGAGTAACCTATTATGGCTAAAGGCAATAAACGGGGAGCGGGAGTAACCTGTTATGGCTAAAGGCAATAGGGAGTGGGAGTAACCTATTATGGCTAAAGGCAATAAACGGGGAGTGGGAGTAACCTATTATGGCTAAAGGCAAATAAACGGGGAGCGGGAGTAACCTGTTATGGCTAAAGGCAATAGGGAGTGGGAGTAACCTATTATGGCTAAAGGCAATAAACGGGGAGTGGGAGTAACCTATTATGGCTAAAGGCAATAAACGGGGAGCGGGAGTAACCTACCATGGCTAAAGACAATCATGAAATGGGAGTAACCTATTATGGCTAAAGGCAATAGGGAGTGGGAGTAACCTATTATGGCTAAAGGCGATAAACAGGGAGTGGGAGTAACCTGTTATGGCTAAAGGCGATAAACAGGGAGTGGGAATAACCTATTATGGCTAAAGGCAATAAACAGGGAGTGGGAGTAACCTATTATGGCTAAAGGCAATAAACAGGGAGTGGGAGTAACCTATTATGGCTAAAGGCGATAAACAGGGAGTGGGAGTAACCTGTTATGGCTAAAGGCAATAAACAGGGAATGGGAGTAACCTATTATGGCTAAAGGCAATAAACGGGGAGTGGGAGTAACCTATTATGGCTAAAGGCGATAAACAGGGAGTGGGAGTAACCTGTTATGGCTAAAGGCGATAAACAGGGAATGGGAATAACCTATTTTGGCTAAAGGCAATAAACAGGGAGCGGGAGTAACCTATCATGGCTAAAGGCAATAAACGGGGAGCGGGAATAACCTATTATGGCTAAACAGGGAGTGGGAGTAACCTGTTAATGTTATGGCTAAAGGCAATAAACAGGGAGTGGGAATCGCATATTATGGCTAAAGGCGATAAACAGGGAGTGGGAGTAACCTGTTATTGCTTAACATGGAATGGAACATGGGAGTAACCTACCGTGGCTAAAGGCATTCAGTGGAGAGTGGGAGTAACCTACAACAGCTGAAGATCTACAGGGAGTGGGAGTAACCTACCATGGCTAAACAGCGAGTGGGAGTAACCTGCCATGGCTAAAGACAATCTACAGGGAGTGGGAATAATCTACCTTGTCCAGCCTAGTAAGAGCAAAGCATTTGACAATGATGCAGTTGCTGAGTAAGTGATAAAGCAATTAAAACAACAAAACAAAACAAAGGCTATACAGTGTCTCATTGTATATTTTGATTTTAATATGTTACTGCGAGATCGTACAACATTCAGCAACTGCTCTGATTCGGTGATTGACTTGAAGTTGATGTCTTTTTATTTTTCAGTGACTTCCTTATTCTTCCCGGCTTTATTGACTTCACAGCAGAAGAAGTGGTATGTAATCCACTGTTGTCTGTGATATTTCTCTTGTAGATTCTTGTTGGACAGACAGAAACAACCTTCACACAATATGAGAACATTGAATGGCATCTGAATTAAGTAGATCCATTCAGAATGACTGTGAATTGTATTGAACTGATGGAAATAGGACCATAGTTTTGGGCTACAAGGTGCTTTGGAAGATGAGGCTTATTCTGTGATTTTTTTTACAGAAACCTTTTTTCATGCACAGAAAAGACCTTTTGGGATAAAACACCATTAATACTTCATACAAAATTTGCTGTGTGCAGATGTGTTACCAAATTCTAGGAATTTAAATGTGACCGTATTTGAAGTTCCGATCATTATTGCAGGTGAATTTACAAGCTGACCAGCACAGCTGGGTGCCATGCTGATTTTATCACAATGTGCTCCTAAAATCAAATGCTGTGGTTAGAACTTGAAGTGTATTCCCTTGTTGTCCTGAAATTATGATATACATACGTGTTCAGGATTTGTTTTTTCAAACATACAATTTGTTTGGTTTGTGGTGGTTCTTTGTCATGTCCCACACTAGTATTCAGCTCCCCCATGCACATTCTCAGTCCCAGAACTGGCATTTCACAGAGTGCAGTCAGTGTCAGGTGGTTGTAAGGCTACCCTCCGGAAGAGATGCTGCACAGCTGCCAAGTCATTTTAATGGCATTAGTGGTGTCCGCTAAGTTATTTATGGTGGACAGTGAGGATAGTGATGGTAATGTCATAGAATTTCCATTTTGCTCTGAGATGAGTCTGAGCCGTATTCTACATTTATTTTAATGGTGTTCTGGAATCAGGCTGGGGAAATCCAGACACCTGCAGTGTTGATAGGAAGTTAGAGCAGTAGATACAGAGATGCATCTCATTGAGTGGATGAAACTTTACTCTTGAAGTCTTCCTGTGTGAGCCCATAGCACACAAAACACAACTGTGGACAGGACCAGGAGCCAGCTGGGATGAAAAACTCTACAAGTAAACATGCTTCTGACAGCATTCAGATTCATGACCTTCCAGACACAGCCATTAACGGCTGACCATGGCACCACAATGGCTGGTCAGATGCTGTGATCTGTTCAGAGATTTCTTTTATTCAGTATTCATAAAATTGTTGGGAATATTACAGATTAAACATTTTTCGTCTTGACATTTTATCCATCAGTGAGAATGTATTCATGATAAAAAAAAATCGATATGCTTAGACCTAGGGAATGTTTCTGACACAGCATCAGTTTTATGGTAGAGATAACAAGAAATCTTTGTTTCATTTTGAAAGTCAGTACATTGAGTTTATTTCAGTCCTTTGACTTTGTCCCTGGGTTGCCTTTAGCATTGTGTTCAGCTCGTTTTCATCCAGGTGTACCATGCCCCGTTAGTTCTGTCTGCCATGTGAGCAGTATGACATGTGTGACCTTGACAGTGGTAGCTCTTCTTTGTCCTCTTTGAAAGTGATGACCTTGATAGCTCGGTGTGACTGGTATCCTATTCACAGTGAAACCGATTTGAAACAGGATCACTCTGTGGAAAGGCAGTGGACTTGCCTGTCTCGCGCTTTGTCAGAATATTCGAACTGGCATAAGCCATGTCTTGTGAAGGGATAGCAACGTTCAGTTTTGTACGTCTGTACATTTTTGTTTGTTCTTCCAAGTGTGTGTGTGTGTGTTTGATTGCACGTGTGTGTGTCTTTGTTGGTTCAGAGGAATGTGTGTGTATGTGTCTGTATGTGTGCGTCTTGGTTCAGTGGAATATGATATGAAACCATTTTGACAGATGGGAATTTACTGGATATCTGGAGAATTTCAGTCTAAAGCAGATGGTTGTTTACTTGGCGCTGTAGTACAGATGGCTGAACAGTGAGGTCTGCAAACTGTTTAAACCATATGTTTGTATGTGGGGTTGCATGTGTGGGAACATATCTGAAGTCCACTTTAAACCATATTCAGCCATTTGTTCACATTGGTTACTGATTATCCGTTCGTTTCTGCAATTCCAAGCAGTTCTGAGATTGCCTGCTCAAAGTATCTTCACTTGAAATGCCAGTTCAAGGGGTACGCTTTATGAGTGAGAGGATTGTTCTTTGATCTGTTTTTTTCTTTGATCTGTTTTGGGTTATCAGCCCTTTTAGGCAGCCACATCTGGTCTTAAATGACAGTATTTGAAAATAACCTCTGGTAAAGACATGCATTCTGAGGAAGGCCACAGAAATGTGTGGAGAGGATTTTTGCACATGATTGTTGAAACATTCCTGTAATGGATACCGTTATGTTTTACATAAGGGGGCATTTAGATTTTCCTTAAAAGAAAAAAATAGTCCAGTAGCTTCATAGATATTTTGAAAATCTTTTATCTCCTTATTGATCTTCAAACGCTCCATTTAAAGTGAACTATGCTGTCTCTATTTGCAGGATTTGACGTCGGCCCTGACAAAGAAAATCACATTGAAAGCTCCCTTGGTGTCCTCCCATGGACACTGTTACAGAGTCACAGATGGCCATTGGCATGGCGGTGAGACCTTGACCTTCCTTGCAGTTTTTAGACCCAGATCAGTGCTGTCTGGAGTGGATTGCCTCAGTGAGAATGTGGACCAGAGATGAGTTATCTGGAAAACAGATCAAACAGTACAGAACCTAAATGCAATAAGATAAGTTGTTTCTACACTGAAAAATATGAACCTGGCGTATTCAAAGAACGCTAAAATAGACATAAGAATATTGTTTTGTGTAGTGTAACGTTAATGTCCTCAAAGTTGAAATGTTATAGTTTTGTGTGCATGCATGTCTTGACTTGCTTGATTAATAAGTGAAAGATTTTTCATTTAAATTGAATAGCTTGTTGGCTGTAGGGTTGGTGAATTTTCAGAGGATTGTATTGACTAGGACATGGCTTGATGGAATGGTTGAACCTTCCCTCTCCTTGCGTAGCCTGCCTGCCCTTCTCTGAACTGAATTAGGTACCAGTTATTTCTAATATTAAACACATTGATAAATGAATTGATGATAATCTTGTTTCAAAAAGTGATAGTTAACAGTGATTACGGAAACCTTGTTCACCCAGCACACTTTCTCTCCGCCCGTTCCCATCACCCTCAAAAAAGGTGAGATATGGAAGATGTGAGAAGAGGGGGAGGGCGGGATGGGTGGAGAAGTTCATTTAAACAGCAGATTATGATTAAAAATTAAAAGCAGGAAACATGAACAAGAGTTGTTCAGATGAAGTTTATCAGGGATGTGTAATTAATGCTAGGGCCCACTCCTTTGAAACGGCATAGTTGTCGTGTTTATACCAGTTTATTTTCCTATTCTTGGAAAATCATGAAAATAATTTTTTGTTCTGTTTCAGTGTGTGGGGGAGTGGGCGTTATTCACCATAACTGCACACCAGAGTTTCAGGCCAACGAAGTGCGAAGAGTCAAGGTGAGTACAGTGTCACTGGAGGAATGAGGAAAGTGAGCTTTTGCTTGGGTGGAGGAAGGACTGCTTTTTTTCCGGACAGGACAATTGCCTTTCAAGCAGTGACGGCTCTGAACAGGCTCTCTTTGGTCAGCTAAGGTGTGATTAACCCTCCAATACTGATAGTCCACCATTTGGGTTGAGTGGGTGGATGGGTGGCCAAAAAGGCCTTCCCAAACACTGATTGTACTGTGTGCTGAGAATTGCGCCATGGACTTTAACTTTTTAAAGATTTTTATGAACAAAAATAAGAATTGATTTGAAAAAAAAAACACATGAAAACACATTTGTGTATGCATGCATGTATGGAAATATGAAACTCATTGCAAACAAGGCCTTTACGTCTTATCAAAACCAGGTTGCTCTGTTGAATTCTCTACAAATGGCCCATTTGCAGGGGTTAATAAAGAAGAAAATACACACGTACAAGCGTGTGCATGCGCGCACGCACAATTGAAAGTCGGGAAAATCTCTCGCGCGCACACACACACACACTGGACACAAGCAAAATCAAATGCTGTAAAAGGCAAGAAAATGAAATGCCACTTGGAAAAAAAATCAGAACTTTAAAAAAGACTTGGGCTGTTTGTCTAAACTGTTGCTAACTGATGGGCACCTGTTTGGGCCATTCTTCTGAAAGGAGTTAGTTCTCGAACACATCCTGAAGGAAATGTCAAGAAAAGGTTAGTAACTGGAACTGAATAACCTGTTCAATATGCTGTTCACAGAAATACGAGCAAGGTTTCATCCTCGACCCGGTGGTGATGTCGCCCATGCACCGAGTGGCGGACGTCATGGGGGCCCAAAGAACGCTTCGGGTTCTCGGGCATCCCTGTAACGGAGAATGGCCACATGGGAGAGAAACTGGTGGGTCTGGTCACACAGAGAGACGTCGACTTCTTGACGCAAGAACAGTACAACACTCCTTTGTCTGAGGTAGGGTGCTCTGTGTTTTGTGTGTGTGTGTGTTCATACGTGTTGGTGTTGGTACACTTTTACGAGTAAGAAGTGACAAAAATGAAAGGATTAATGGATGAAAGAAAATTGGACAGTGTGTGTGTGTGTGTGTGTGTGTTCATACGTGTTGGTGTTGGTGCATTTATATGAGTAAGAAGTGACAAAAATGAAAGGATTAATGGATGAAAAGAAAATTGGACAGTGTGTGTGTGTGTGTGTTCATACGTGTTGGTGTTGGTGCACTATATGAGTAAGAAGTGACAAAAATGAAAGGATTAATGGATGAAAAGAAAATTGGACAGTGTGTGTGTGTGTGTGTGTTCATACGTGTTGGTGTTGGTGCACTATATGAGTAAGAAGTGACAAAAATGAAAGGGTTAATGGATGAAAAGAAAATTGGACAGTGTGTGTGTGTGTGTTCATACGTGTTAGTGTTGGTGCACTATATGAGTAAGAAGTGACAAAAATGAAAGGATTAATTGATGAAAGAAAATTGGACAGTGTGTGTGTGTGTGTGTGTTCTTTACGTGTTAGTGTTGGTGCACTATATGAGTAAGAAGTGACAAAAATGAAAGAGGATTAATGGATGAAAAGAAAATTGGACAGTGTGTGTGTGTGTGTGTTCATACGTGTTAGTGTTGGTGCACTATATGAGTAAGAAGTGACAAAAATGAAAGGATTAATGGATGAAAAGAAAATTGGACAGTGTGTGTGTGTGTGTTTTTCATACGTGTTGGTGTTGGTGCACTATATGAGTAAGAAAGTGACAAAAATGAAAGGATTAATGGATGAAAAGAAAATTGGACAGTGTGTGTGTGTGTGTGTTCATACGTGTTAGTGTTGGTGCACTATATGAGTAAGAAGTGACAAAAATGAAAGGATTAATGGATGAAAAGAAAATTGGACAGTGTGTGTGGATGCACGTATGTGACCATATGTAAAGAGACTGTAAAATTTTTTTAAAAAGTGCAATGGGATGTGAAAGTGTGTGTGTGTATTTGCGGTGTTTCTGAACATTTTACCACTGGAACAGTTATCATTTTCTCTTATTCAGAATCTGAACCATGTTCTTTCAAGTTGTGGATGGTGTATGGAAAAAAGTGCATACATTCTGTAATGAAAAAAATGTTACCCTGAGCCAAAAATTGTCATCCCACATTGAACTTTTAGTGGGTCTTCAGCCTTTTTTTTAATTATTTAACCTGTGAACTAATATTTAACAGATGTGAATAAGATCACATGTTTCTGCCTTTTTGGTCTTGTTAACACATGCAGTGAACTGCTATGGCCAATATTGGATAGATTTTTCATAATAAATGCCCACTTGGATTTGTGTTTATCATTGTATGTGTCTGCATACTGTGGTATTGTTCAGGTGATGACCCCGTTTGAAGACATGATTGTGGCAACTCATGGTGTGACCCTGAAAGAAGCCAACACCATTTTACAGAAAAGCAAAAAAGGTGAGATCAGGATAGAGCAGATAGAGACAGACAGGTTGACAGACAGGGAGGGGAGAGTGACAAACGTTTTCGTAGATGATCTGATCAACGAACAGTATGCATAGAATAATTGCATATTTAGCATTTTAGTTTACAGTTTGGCCAAGTGTCTTTTCAAGCCTGTGTCTTTAAGGTTTTTCCATGTGGTTGCCAGTGGCAGTCTGGTCAGTTTGTATGGGAAGGAAAGAGGTGGTTTGGAGAGGGGAGGCGTGGGCAGGGTGAGGGTGTTGGAGTTCAGAAACTTTAGTAGATGGCTTTAAACAAAGTGACGCATTTCATCTGTTACACATAAAACTTTCATAGATGGCCATCAATGTAGTATTGTACGTTGTCAGTTGTTGCACATTAACTGTTGTAGATGGGCCACGATCGGTGTACTTTATGATGTCTGTTTACGTAAACTTCCATAGATGGCCATGATCAGTGTGCAGTAGGCTGTGTGCTATACATACATGATCTTTACAGACAGCCATGATCAGTTTACGGAATGTGTTGTAGTTTGCTATACATACATGATCTTTCAGACAGCCATGATCAGTTTACAGTATGTTAGTTTGTTTATCATACGTAATCTTTACAGACAGCCATGATCAGTTTACAGTATGTTAGTTTGCTATACATACATGATCTTTACAGACAGCCGTGATCAGTTTACAGTGTGTTGTCAGTTTGCTATACATACATGATCTTTACAGACAGCCGTGATCAGTTTACAGTGTGTTGTCAGTTTGCTATACATACATGATCTTTACAGATAGCCATGATCAGTTACAGTATGTTGTCAGTTTGCTATACATACATGATCTTTACAGACAGCCATGATCAGTTTTACAGTATGTTAGTTTGCTATACATACATGATCTTTACAGACAGCCATGATCAGTTTACAGTATGTTAGAGAATTTTCATATGTGGCCATGATCAACGTACAGTATGTTTTCACTCTGACAGTCATGATCAGCATGTGTTTGTCAAAACGTTTTAGAGACAATCATGATCGACATATAGTATGTTTATTTTACAAAAGCATTCTATAGGCAGACAAGAACATCTGAATAATGAAAGTCTTATCGTAAATTTGTGCAGACAGCTCTTTGACTTAGGGTTTGTTTTTTTATTGGTAAATTCTCTGTAGAGAGCAATGATTGACACTGTTGTTTGTCATAGGTAAACTGCCCATTGTTAATGAGCGAGGGGAGCTGGTTTCACTCATCGCTCGCACAGACACCAAGAAGAACAGGAATTCCCACTGGCTTCCAAAGATGAACGGTACAATTGACTTCCTCGCCATCTTGTCCTATTTTGTAAGCCCCACTGCCCTATACAGGTGACATTTGTTAGGTCATGTCCAGTTTTACACATTCCATATTGCGTTTTGTGTGGAGAGGGAGTTTTGTACACACAACTGAAACTTAGACAACTTGTCTTAAAGAAATGACCCAAATTTATGTAAGGGTTGCAAACTTAATTGATTTATTCGGAAGAGTTGAAGTAAAACAAAGTACTCCATAGTCAGAACATTGCATAATTCTTGAAAAGAAAAAGGGACCTCTTCAGGCATCTAATAATATGGCAAAGAATTGCACCAACAAACTGATTTCCACTGATAAATCTCCCTTATTGTACTCTGAAAGAAAGAAGTTGGAACCCTGGTTGCTTGATTTTTTTTTTTTCTTCAATTTTCCTCAAACCTACACTCATCCAGAGCTACAGAGAAAGCTGTTTAGTTGACCCCTCGCACTGACTTGGCTGGCTGCATCTGTACAACTGTGTGGGTGTGTATGTCCACAGAAAACAGCTGTTGGTGGGGGCAGCAGTGAGCACGCAGGACAGCGACAAGAAACGCATTGAACTCCTGGTGGGAGGCTGGTGTGGACTTCATCATCCTGGTCAGTATGATGAGTTTTGTGCATAGAGCGAATGTGAGGTTATGCGACTGCCAAGCCAGTGGAACACAGCAAATATGGCGCTACTGAACTGAGTTTTGTACATAGAGTGAATGTGAGGTTATGCGACTGCCAAGCCAGTGGAACAAAGCAAATCTGAGGCTACTGAGCTGAGTTTTGTGCATAGAGGGGAATATAAGGTTATTTGCTTGCCAAGCCAGTGGAACAAAGCAAACCCGAGGCTACTGAATTTTGTACATAGAGTGGATATATGGTTATGTGCTGCCAAGCCAGTGGAACAAAGCAAATCTGAGGCTGCTGAACTGAGTTTTGTACATAGAGCGATTATAAGGTTATTCGACCGCCAAGCCAGTGGAACAAAGCCAATATGAGGCTACTGAAGAGTTTTGTGCATACATGGGTCGTAGGGTCCTTTGAAGTCCTTTAAAGTCCTTATATTTAGAAGTTTTCAGAAAAGGCCTTTAAAGTACTTTAAATTTTACCAAGAGGTCCTTTAATATTTTGTCAAGGGCCTTTAAAAGTGCATTTGGTCAGTGAAAGTCTTTTAATTTTGCGATACAAAAAATACTTTCGGTTGCGGAAAAGAACTTCAGGTATGAAATCAAAAAGATCGCATTTCTGTCGGGTGCGCAAGCAGACGATGCTTCTCACAGCCAGTTTCCTCGCAAGTCTCGCGTTCGAGATTTGACGATACTTCCAGGCGCCATCTTGCATCGTTCACACGTGTTTACCTGCTGAAAATTTTAAGCCCAGTTTTTCGTCCACAATGCCGGGCAAATGTTCATTTCAAGATCGTTGGCTGAGAGACAAGGATTACAAGGACTGGTTGCAGAAAGTTCTGAGCGACAAACATGTAGCGCGCTGTGCGTTTTGCGATTGCTCCGTAAACATCGCCTCAATGGGAGAATCCATGCTAAAGCAACACGCAAAAAGTGTGAAGCATCAGAAGAAAGAGAAACAGCATCAAAGTGACAGTAGATGCAGTGTTGCTGATTTTTTCGCTTTTGGTTCAACGCAGCCCCAGAGTCATGATGATTCACAGCCAACTTGACAGCCTGAACCGACACATGTTTCAGCGTCCACTCCAAGCACGTCTGATAAAGACCTGTGTGTGTGGTGTGTCAGACCTGTGTACCTCTACAGAATCATGAATAGTTTTCCACGGAAATGGTCTGTTAATTATGGTCCTACGGTCATACAATCTCGAACCATGGAGAGGGGGAGGTGAGAGGAGGGGGGTGGACAAAAAAAAGAGTTGATAGTGACAGCCCAGGCAAGGGAAGTAAACAGAGTAGATAAGCTTGTTCTGATTATGCCCCCTTCTGTCAGACATGCATGCTGGTTCCATCCCTTACACACACACACACACACACACACACACACACACACACACACACACACACACACGCTCACTCACACACACTCGCTCACACACACACACACGCACACACACACACACACACACACACACACATGCATCCCTTTCACACACGCACACCACACACACACACATCCCTTTCACACACACACACACACGCTCACACGCTCACACACACACACACACACACACACACACACACACACACACACACACTACAGAGCAAGGCAACCATCATGACTAAGTGAAAGGCCTGCCTGGGTTTGTGAAACCCGACACCCATGCTAGTTTAGTTGCTGGGCAGTGCAGTGGTGGAAGGGTGAGGGATAGGACAACAGATAAGGGGAAGGGGGAAACTGAAAAGGATAGCTGGTGGATCCAGAGTATGTAGTGGCTGTGACTACTGACAGTTGAGCTCCAAAACTATGACTTGGGTCGCCTTGACCACTGAAAGGTGAAGTGAGGGGTAAACAGGTCTGGTGGTGTGAGTGTGCGTGGGTGCTTGCATGAATGTGTGTGACTGTGAGGAAGAGATCCACACCCTCAAGAGGAGAAAGACAGCCACTGGAAAGGATGCCAAACAGTTGCTGTTTGAAGCTGATGCACTATGCCTCAAAGCCCAGCAGCAAAGCAGCTTGAGGCTCTTAGGACAAGCCAATGAAGTGTGTAGTTCTTCCAAAAATAAACAAGAAACAGTGACCCTCTTAGAGAAGGAACTTGTCAACAAACAAGAAGAGCTGAAGCAAATGTGAAAAACACAGACAGTAGAAGATATTTCGGTATGTCCTGTTTTATTTTGGTAGGGTCCTTTCATTGGTCCTTTAAAGTCCTTTTTTTGGTTCATAAGGGATACCTGGGATGCATGGCATAGAACGAATGTAAGGTTATTTGACTGCCAAGCCAGTAGAACAAAGCAAATCCGAGGCTGCTGAACTGCCAAACCAGTGGAACAAACAAGCAGCATGTTTTGACGCATTGCCCTTCTTCGGGCAGGACAAACGACTCAAAGACTGAAGAGAAAAAAAAATCGAGAATCACTTGATTTAGCTTTTTTTTTTTTCTGTAATGTTTTGTTTTTGTCCTGTCTGAAGATGATTAGTGGGTTGAATGCCGTGTGTCTGTTTTCTACCTTTGTTCCATTCGTTGGACAGTCCAGGAACCTCGCTGTTATTTCTTTCATTACTGCCTGCAGTTGTCTTGCCTTGAAAATATTTCGCACGTAGAGGTATGTGTCAATGAATTGGCCCCGGTGGTGTTCTAGTTACTTTTGGTGTGTTTTTTTCACAGTGTTGTCATAGAACTTCAGGTGCATGTCAGTAGACATCTTTATGCTCTTAAGTGTGCGTGTGCATGTAAAGATAATTGAAATCCTGGTGCAGGCTGGAATGGACATCAGTGGAGTCGGGAACATTTTGTACATAGATGGTCGCTGACCAGATACAGTGTGGAGCAGATTCCTGTCATCTTGGTCAGTTCATGTTGGTAAAGAGGTGGCTCTGTCTGTGCAGAATTCTTCTTCCAGATTGATTCTTGTGTGTTCTGTAAATCCAGCTACAGGTACAGACCACAGTGAATTCCTGTCACCTTGGTCAGTTGTGTGTTTTGTACATCCAGCTACAGGTACAGACCACCGTGAATTCCTGTCACTTGGTCAGTTGTGGTGTTTTGTACATCCAATTCTAAATACAGACAGTGCTAAGTTCTGAGCATCCTGGTCAGTTGTGGTGTTTTTAAAAATCCAAATGCAGGTACAGACCACGTTAATTGTTGTCATCCTTGTCTGTCAGTTGTGTGTTTTGTAGATCCAGCTACAGGTACAGACCACGGTGAACTGTCACCTTGGTCAGTTGTGTGTTTTGTAGATCCAGCTCGGGTGCTGACCATAATGAAATCCTCATCTTGTTAGTTGTGGGTCTGATGCAGGCTCAGACAGACACCTGTTTGCTATCCTGGTTGGTTCAGGTGTGTTTTGTAGACTTGTCATTGAAATCCAGGTGCATTCTAGAGTTGATTGTTCACAAGGAAAGTTCTAGCATTTTGCACATAGATGTCTCCAAGCTGGTGCGGGCAAGTTGTGATTTTGTTATCCTAGTCATTCTGTGGTTGTCAACAGAGATGTCTCGGCTGGTATTTTCAAGTATAGGAATTTCTTCTCCAGCACTGCCTTCTTTCTGCACTTGGTCCTATGTTTATTAGGAAAGGGGAAAAAATACATTGTCCTGTGTTGTGCCACAGAGTCTGTGAAGTGGGTAAGATATACAAACACCTGAAACGGCCTGTTTGTGCATGCGTGGGTGTGTGTATGTGCGCCTGCGCGTGCGTGCGTGCGTGTGTGTGTGCGCGCATGTGTGTGGCGTATGTGTGTGTATGTGTCATTAGCTTGCACGAGAGACTGCAGAAACTTGCTAGGCAAGCAAGCTTTTTAACTGAACAGCATAGTTCTCTACGCAGGACTCGTCCCAAGGTAACTCCATCTACCAGATCAACATGCTGCGGTGGACCAAACACAACTTCCCTGATCTTCAAGTGGTCGCCGGCAATGGTAAGAGGAAGACTGCAGAGTTGGTCTTTTACAGCTTTTCTGAAGCATTCACCGGACTGATCAGTAAGCCTGTACTGTAGAAATTTAACTGTCAGTCTTGCAGATTTCTCTACAGACAATGTGATGCAGTACAGCTTCTGGCAGCAGTGAACCTAACAACCAACCCTCTTGTGTGCCATTTCCCTGTAACTGTGATCAGATCAGATCAGTGTGACTTTGTTTTGTTTCCATATGGATTGTTTGGGAAGGGTGCAGAATAAATGACATTTTGAACTGTCTGCGGAAACCAGTGGTAGTGTACTCCACACTGGTGTTCACCTCGTATTGAGTATAGCTGGCAAACACTAGAAGTGACTGTGAAGGAAAGTCCGTTCAACATGATTATAGTGGATCTTGTGGAGCAGGCACTTGTAAGTCCACAGTGAAGACTTGGACATCCGTGTGGACTATTTTGTTGTGTGGCAGTTTACGTTTGTGTACAAGATCTGGAGCAAGATGGACTCGCTTTCATGAATTAGTCTATGCTTAGTACTTTGGAGATTTCATACTACAGAGGATTGTGACGGTGACTGACCGACTTTCATGAAAGGGGAAAATTCATTACACATACAAGCAGGCTCTGGTTTACTGATTCAACAGGATGGAAATGAAAACATACAACTTTTTTTTCTCATTTTTTCTTTTTTTTTTTTGGAACAAAAACGTGTAACTATCCAACTACCCTATAAGCATGTGTACTCTGATCTGGAATGACACCTTTATCAGTACGCCTCTCTCCCATCTCTTACATTCTGTTTTCTGATACATGCACATTATCGTGTGCATACGTGGTTCTCCTCACCACCTTCCCATTATTACCTGGCTTGCTTCCTGCTTTGCCTTCCGCAGTTCCAGTGACAAAGAAATGATTGTGAATGACTTTGTTCTGCAGTGGTGACGGCAGCCCAGGCCAAGAACCTGATTGATGCCGGGGCAGATGCCCTGAGGGTGGGGATGGGCAGTGGCTCCATCTGTATCACACAGGAAGGTAAGAAACCGCAGAGCGGCATAGTCCAGTTAGAGTGGTTTAATTTCATTTAATGAGATTGAAAGTGTGTTCAAATCTGTGGTGCGTTTGACATCTTACCAGGCCTTAAGATGTCGATGTTGAACTATGATATGTAATTGTTGCACACGGGGGCCTGTTTTTGAGTTGGAAGTTTGTGATATTTCCTTTTAACCGTGTGCATTTTAAAATCTGTCATCAGTTTACCGTGTTGTGTTCTTTCTTTGTGGTTTCACCTGTTAGTTGCGCGTTTTAAAAAAAAATGGTTTTGTTCTCAATCAAAGAAACGTTTTTAGGTGAGTGCATTTTTCTTAATAGTTTCTCGTGATCTTTTTTCAGGTACAGTTTCATATGCTGCAGTGTGTGTGTGTGTGTGTGTGGTGTGTGTGTGTGTGTGCGTGTGTGTGTGTGTGTGTGTGTGTGTGCGCGTGCGTGTGTTTGTTGATTTACATACCTGTAGCTTTTCTCTTGCAGTCATGGCTGTGGGCAGACCTCAGGCCACAGCAGTGTACAAAGTTGCAGAGTACGCCCGTCGCTTCAGTGTCCCCGTCATTGCTGATGGCGGAGTGTCGTCAGTTGGCCACATCATCAAAGCTCTGTCTCTAGGGCATCCACAGGTAATGGGGAACGTTGTGAAGATGGTTTTCATGTATGTTTTCTCTTGGGAGTCGGCTGCTCAACTCTCTGCCCACCGCATGACTTTGTGCTACATGACCATGAGAATACCATGCCAAGTGAGGTAACTCGGCAACACATACACACTTGCCATAAAGAAACCTCAATAAAAAATTTTTTTTAACTCATCTATTCAATAAAGGTAATGAAAAAAATTCAAAGACATCAACTGCATCCAAAACAGCCACTTTTTTCCCCCATATATTATGAACTGGTACACAAGGAAAAACTAACTCTACGCAGTGTTCTCGGTGCTAAAACAATTTTCCCAAAATTCACCGTACCCACAGAATGTCATGGATTAGGGGCACATAGTGATTTTCCAAGTCTAAACGAAGTACTGAAACCTTCAGGAACAAAATGTCATTCTATATGGTCTGCACACTAAATCAACTTTGTTGTGAAGGAGAAAAAAAAAACCCAACCCAAACTAAACAATTTTGTTAAATGAAGGCATCACATACAAGATTTGTCTTCTAACTACCGAGGGGAAAAAAAAAACAAACAAGAACAGATTACTGAATACTGGACTTTAGATTGTGATGGAAATTCAGCAAAAATGTGTTTTTGCTCAAGTGCACTAAGTAATCCCCTCCCCAAAACACACACTGTGGTGATGAGTACCTCTTGTCCATTCTTCTCTTTGCTTTTTGATAAATGAAGCAGTTTTTTTTCTATTTAGGTCAGAGTTTATGTTCATTCTTTTCTGCTTGCTTTTGTTCAGCAAATAAATTTGTTTCTCGCTAAAAGTCTGCCAAAATTCCTCTGAAATCAAAAGGCTAAAGGTGAGGCTCCCATGGGCAAATCATGGGACACACACACTCACTGACCCGATGTCCTGGCTGTCAAAACAAGCGAAAGCTTTTTGGGGGCTTTACTTCTTGTAGTCTACCACTCCAGTCAACATTTAAAGAATCTCTAGCAATTTTTTTGAATTTTCCTTTTTTGGGGGCTGGGCCCAGCAGCAATGGACTATTCAACATCGTTGTTATCATCAACTGAATCATTATCGATTCCGGCCTCAGGATCAGTCGGCAGTCGATCTTTATAACTAGGTCAAGATCGACGTCTGAATCGTCTCGCTTCAAATCTTCAAGAGTGTAGCCCGCAAATACGCTCTCTTCATCCCTATCACATCTGAAAATGAAAGTCTGCAAGTTGTATAGTTCAGGGTGGGATTTTTCCGCAGATTTCCGCGGCAGATCTTTGTTCGTTTCGCGTAACGGTGTCAGTTCCGCGAAGCGATCTGTGTTTCATGTCTTGAAAAACATTGGGTGTCATTTATCCACAAACTGTTCAACATTCTTAAATGGCTTGGATTCGCAGTTAACTTGGTAACTTTCTCCTTTCGGTTTTGCGATCTTCAAAATGGCGACATGTCAGAGACGTAATTTCACGCGCAGAAAATGTTTCCTGCGACAGTTCTTTGAAGAACAAGTGGAAGTGGGACTGGTTGGAGAGTAAGGTGGATGATGATGAAGTGATAGGCCAGTTCATAGCCAAATTTAATGCCTGTGGCCTTGCTTACTGCAATCTTTGCCGAGTGCAAATAAATTACAGTTCACGCGGAAAAATTGCTTTAGTGGATCACATTAAAAGCAACAAGCACAAGACAGCTCTGGATCAGCAGACAAAATTAATGCAAGATGTCCAGCTCCACACTTGGGAGCTGGACATCTTGCATTAATTTTGTGTGCCATTAGGTTGAAAAGGAAACTCCTCTCGTCTACACTTGGTCCAAGTTGTGAAAGATAGTATTAGTACAGTTGATTTTTATAGCTTTTTGTGTAAAAAAAAACAAAACAATATTGGCTTTTTCCTTTAAAATTTAATTTCAGTCTCAATATGCACCAGATTGCACAGAATTGAATGTAGCAACCCAAAATTTTCGGGGGGGGGAGGGCAGGGGGGCAGGCATGCCCCCGGACCCCCCTAGACCGTTTCCTCTTTTTTCCTTTATGGAGAGTCCCACCCCTGATAGTTACTTGATCCTCCATTTTCTCAGAAAATCTTCGCGAAAAAAAGCTGAACTTTGAACATTCACAGTAGCAAAACTCCACCGAAACTCTTGCAACAAAAAACAAAATGGCGTCCAGAAACTTCTGTACCTGAAGACTCTTCTGTTGCAGTTGCATTCTGGGATATGCAATGGTGAAAGTGAAAGTCGTTGACCTAGTATTCAGCAGTCGGTCTCGGTCAATCCGATATTCAGAAAGGGGAAATCTCTTTTTCTGCAACGGGTAAAGAAGAGGTTTTAAAGTGAACCAATGTCTCTGTCAGGTCCATGTTTAGAAGCATTAACTGGTAACTTTGATAAACGTGATTAGTGCATTTGAAGGAATAACTGATTGGCTCACCTTCATAAAGTGATGCTGTCTTGACGTGACGAGACAGCATGACAACTGCAACCAATGGACAAGCCTTTGATACATGTTTGGGCCTTTGGATATGATTCACTGCGGGAGTGGTGCACCGACATGTACATGAATGTTTTCTTGACACCAGTATGCTGTTTTACATGCAGGTCACCTATTATTAATTTTGTTCTTATGTTTCCTCCATTTCTGTTGAACTTATTTTCTTTAAAGTAAGATGTATTCATATACCTCAAACACACACGCCCAGTCACCTATGGAAACGATGATACTGAGGGTTTTTTTTTGTCTATTTATCCTGAGAACTGACCTCAGTTTTAGAAGTTCCAGGATTCGAGAATGCTCAGCTTTTCTTCAGTGCCATTAGAAATGTTCATACCTTTATTGCTATGAAGCAGATTCCAAATGATAGAATGAAAGTGTTTGCTGATGTGGTAGTGACCTACATCCCGGTTCATTCTGGCTTTGGTCCGTTCGTCTATCACCAAATCAGACGGAAGCCGGCATGTTTCTTGAGAGTTGCCAGTTGTGTCAGAAACCATACTCTGACATGCTTGCTGCCAAGAGTGTATTGGATGTATTCTGATGTAGACACCATTTTTGAGAACACACACACACACACACACACACACACACACACACACACACTCGCACACATATTTGTATCAACTCTGCTGACAGGCCAGGTTAGGTTTGACCATATTTTTTTCTATCCAGCATTGTTTTAGTTTATATCTTGCATACACTCATTGTAAAAAAATTTTTTCAAGTAGACAAATACTGTAGGATTTCAGGGAGAGTTATGGCCCTTTATACCACAGCAGGATTGAAATTAAAACGCAGAACACTTCAGGTAATTGAAATCATGGTCAGGAGAGGGCTCTAAAGAAGAAACGATTTTTTCGGATGCAGTGATGATGGGGTCTATGCTGGCGGGCACATCAGAAGCGCCGGGGGAGTATTTCTTTGCGGATGGAGTGCGGCTGAAGAAGTACCGAGGCATGGGGTCCCTGGATGCTATGGAGGCACACAAAGCCAGCCAGGCCAGATACTACAGGTAGGTTATGCTGTACGATTGGTTCTTATTAATTATGATAATGTTACTGGACATTTTTTTGGCACACATCCTACAGATCAGCTTGGGGCTTCACAAAATTACATGTAGATTTTGCAATTAGATGCACAGATTTTCTCACAGTGGGTCTCGGGGATGCATAGTTTTTTTAGGTCACGAGGACAATAATTTTTCTTCTGCTCTATTTGCAGTAAAAAGTTATGGACCCTTCAAGAGATGCAGTGACTTAGTTTTGTGGACGGTAGCGCGCAAACACATCAACTTTTTGCCTCCCCTGAATACCCAGATCTTCTCATCGGTTTCAGAAAAGACGTAATCACCGTTTTGATTCAGTCGCTTTTGCCCACTTAAAAACTTGCTGGAGGCAGGAGGAGACCACTAATTTTGTTGAAGAGATCGACTGATCGCTCTTCTTCAGTGTTCCCCATGAAGAGGTCAACAAAGGTTCTATGTGTGTCCATCTGGTTTTCAATTCTGAAGAAGACATCAAAGGTTCTATGTTTGTCGATCTTGTTAAAATCTTGTTGAAGAGATTGACAAAAATAGCAGCAGTGCTCATACTACCCTTGAGGCTGTTATGAGGGAAAAAAAGGTACATATGTGAAATCTCGGTCCATTTTTTAGAAAAGCAGGCAATTGTGTACCGGTGGATACAGATGATGCAAACGCTGGTTGTATTTAATTTTTAAACCAGGGCCAGATGTCCATGAAATGGAATTTGTTTCACTCAGTGGGAACTTTGCATTCACCTGTCTAATACCGTGACAGGCTTTCTAAAAAAATATCTTTTTTCAAAGTAGAAAAAAACTAGTCGCTTAAAGGTCCCATGCCCACATCTCATGCGTGTTGTATGCCATGAATTGAATCGTGAAAGAGCATGATTTCATTGTGAAAACGAGGTGACTGAGGGCGGAAAAATGAAGCAATTTTTAAAAAGTAACGGTTTTAATTCCGCCAGATGATACAGACAAAACACAATGCATTTCGACCTTTTGCGTCTTCTCCAGGCAAAAATAAGTAACATTTAGGACAATGAAAACGAAGAACGAGCAACCACATATCTTCTCATATTCAGGGCAAAAAATGTTTTAAAAGTTTTAATCACCGATTGAATTGAAGATAGGACAGCCAAACCTGTATCGTGGTTTGAGCCAAAGGTGAGAGGGCATTATTAGTGCTGCCCACAAAAAAAGGGAAAGTCTGTGCTGTGACTGCAGTGTTCTCTGTGCCCATGGTCTGTGCTGTGACTGCAGTGTTCTCTGTGCCCATGGTCTGTGCTGTGACTGCAGTGTTCTCTGTGCCCATAGACCTCACCGGAGAAAGGATTTTCAGCCAATCAGAAAATGGGTCACATTCGGTGCGCGCCTAGCCGCAGGCAGTATAGAAGGGGGGCCACAAGCTACAACCGTAGCACGCGCACGCACACACAGAATAAGAGAGAATGTGTGTGTGTGCATACAGTGTGTATTGTAAATCGGGCAGTGTATGCTGTATTGTGTGTGTGTGTGTGCGCGCGCGTACGTGCGTTCGTGTGTGTGTGCGTGTGCGTGTGTGTGTGTGTGAGTGTGTACAGAGCCTATTGTTAATCGGGCAATGTGTGTGTGTGTGCGCGTGTTTATGTGTAAGTGTGTGTGCAGAACCTAAGACGTGCACATCCATTTCCGTGTATGCACATATCTGTAGTCGTGTCACACACGCACAAACATGCAAACACACGCACACACACACACACACACACACACACGTACACGGCGCGCGCGCGCTCAAACATATAGACCTCGAACGCGCGCGCGCGCGCATGTTCACACACACACACACACCACACACGCACGCACACAAACACACCCACCCATGCTCAAACACACACACACACACACACACACACACACACACACACACACACAGAGTCTCTTTCCTCAATGATGTACACAATGCATGCTCACGTTGCGTTTAAATACATAGTTAATAGGTACACTTACACATACCAGCATAGAACCCCACACATAGGAGATAGATATTTGACTATTCCACAGTCTGTATTGACCTGTACTGTACTGTCCACAGTCTGTATTGACCGTACAGTACTGTTCAGTCTCTATTGACCTGTACTGTACTGTCCAGTCTGTATTGACTGTACTGTACTGTCCACAGTCTCTATTGACCTGTACTGTACTGTCCACAGTCTGTATTGACTGTACTGTACTGTCCACAGTCTGTATTGACTGTACTGTCCACAGTCTGTATTGACCTGTACTGTCCACAGTCTGTATTGACTGCACTGTACTGTCCACAGTCTGTATTGACCTGTACTGTACTGTCCACAGTCTGTATTGACTGTACTGTACTGTCCACAGTCTGTATTGACTGTACTGTCCACAGTCTGTATTGACTGTACTGTCCACAGTCTGTATTGACTGTACTGTCCACAGTCTGTATTGACCTGTACTGTCCACAGTCTGTATTGACTGTACTGTAGACTGTACTTGTTAGAAAACAAGACACTTACCCAGCTTTGCATTCACATTTAGCTTCCACGACAAGCTGCCTCTTGTTGTCGATTTCACGGACCATTTTGTGGTGTGCTGCTTTCTTGTGGTAGGAGCGGTAACACGTGGCACACACCTCCACCTTCTCGCTTCCATTTGTATGGAAAATCTTGATGTTATCAATAAAACAGGATGCAAACTTGTTTTTTCCTCGATCAAGTACAGTTTTTGAGAGCGGCTGTACTTTGGAAGGTAATGAGGGCCGACGGAATCATGGATGCCTTCGAGCGAGTCTGTCGCGCTGTTCGTATCAGCCGCCATTGTTTCAGCCTCCCGCGAGAGCTTGTGGCCCCCTAGCAACTCTATGATAATGAGGCCCGCGCGAGCCGGTGAGGTCTATGGTCTGTGCTGTGACTGCAGTGTTCTCTGTGCCCATGGTCTGTGCTGTGACTGCAGTGTTCTCTGTGCCCATGGTGTGTGTAGTGAAGTCATTGTGGTCATCTGTCTTCCCCATGGTCTGTGCTGTGACTGCAGTGTTCTCTGTGCCCGGAGAGGTACTTAGTATGGGTAGTGTAGAGGAAAAAAAATTAGTGAAAAATGAAATAAGACAACGCGGCTGATTTCCTGATCCGTCTGTGCCCATGGTGTGTGTAGTGAATGAAGTCATTGTCAGGGTTCGTACAGAGTCCTGGAAGTCTGGAAAAAGTATGGAAAATGAAAAAACCATTTCCAGGGCTGGAAAAGTCTTGGAATTTTGTAATTTGTGGCCATGGGTCTGGAAAAGTCCTGGAATTTTGTAAAAGATGTGCAAACTTTTTCATGATGTCGAATTTGCTTGAAGTTTCTTTACAAAACATTGAAATAGGAATAAAAACAGAAATTAAATCACGCACAATGATCGCATTTTTCAGATTTCCTCTGGCCGGAGGTTTAGCAGACGATTACCAAGGAGGTAATTTGTAACTTCATCAATTTTGATCAAATTACCTCCCTTGGTATTAACGCTCGCGACGTTTGTAAACTTTCTTTAACTATTTTTTTTTTTAATACTTTTTTTTCCTCCAACCAGTCTCTTACACACCATGCATAGTCTGTATGTTATCTTACAAATGGACATATTTTTTGCTGATTTTAGTGTTTTGGCATTTAATACAAAGTCTGAGTTAGTTAATGTTCTAATGTGTGGTGTACTGCACACTCACTCTGATAAAAACTGGAAAAAAAGAAATGGCAGTTTGACTTTTCTCTGTTTAGGTTGATGACAAAATTATTTTAAAACAAAGTTTTTTGTTTTCTTTGTACAAAAAAAATTGTTAGTAATTTTTTTTTTCATCAACCTTAACACAGAAAAATCAAACTGCCGTTTCTGTTTTCAATTTTTACTCCTTGAATTTTGTTCTTGGAAGTCTGTAGAACCCTGTACACACACACACACACACACACACACACACACACACATGCTGTCTCTAACGCACTTGCTCTCTCTCTCTCTTATCCAAAAATTATGTCAAAATTTAATACGGATTTGAATAGAGAGCACATTGGCTTGTAAGTACTCAGCCATGTTGAACATCCAAATTAAAATGAAAGGACAGTTGAGAGGCCGCGAGGCCTAGTGTCCTAATTATCTGACCTGACCTGACCTGACCATATCTCTCTCTCACACACACACACACACACACACACACACACTCCCACAAACACACACACACTGTCTGTCTCTCACACACCTACACCCACACATGCGCGCACGCACTCACTCACAACACACACACCGTCTCTTTCCCTCTCACATACATAGACACATACACTGTCTCTCTCTCTCTCTGTCTCTGTCTCTGTCTCTGTCTCCATGTCTCTGACTTTTTCACGCATGTGCGCGCACGCGCGCACACACACACACTAAATTTTTTGGTAAGTATTGAATGCCCTGCTATCATTAAAGCAGTTCTTTTCTGGTGTGTTTAGCATGGTAATCACATACAAGGTGCACGCACACACACATTCTGGGGTCTGGAAAAATTATGAAAGCCCTGGAAAAAGTCTGGAAACAGTATGGAATTTTGTTTGGTCACATCTGTATGAACCCTGCATTGTGGTCATCTGTCTTCCCCATGGTGTGTATACTGAATGAAGTCATTGTGGTCATCTCTGTCTTCCCCATGGTGTGTGCAGTGAATGAAATTGTGGTCATCTGTCTTCCCCATGGTGTGTGTAGTGAAGTCATTGTGGTCATCTGTCTTAACCATGGTGCGTGCAGTGAATGAAGTGATTGTGGTCATCTCTGTCTTCCCCATGGTGTGTGTAGTGAATGAAGTCATTGTGGTCATCTGTCTTCCCCGTGGTGTGTGTTGTGAAGTCATTGTGGTCATCTGTCTTCCCCATGGTGTGTGCAGTGAAGTCATTGTGGTCATCTCTGTCTTCCCCATGGTGTGTGTCGTGAATGAAGTCATTGTGGTCATCTCTCTCTTCCCCATGGTGTGTGTAGTGAATGAAGTCATTGTGGTCATCTGTCTTCCCCATGGTGCGTGCAGTAAATGAAGTCATTGTGGTCATCTCTGTCTTCCCCATGGTGTGTGCAGTGAATGAAGTCATTGTGGTCATCTCTGTCTTCCCCATGGTGCGTGCAGTGTGTCACGACCGACCCCTGAGGTCTGCCCTGACAGATCGGTCTAGATGGGAGTGAAGGGAATGGCTGACCTCGCACGCCTCGCAAGAGCCCACACGAGAAAGATTACGATACAACACCCCATTTATTCACACCAGCACACACAGTCATAAATAAGCATTCCAACACACACAACATGCACAATCGCAATCAAGCATTCCAACGCACACAACAGGCACAATCACAATCAAGCACTCCAACACACACAACATGCACGATTATAAATAAACATTTCACCATATCGACTACACAATCACAATTACAGCATTCCAGCACATATGATATATACACAATTATAAAGAAACATTTCCAGCATCCATCCCTTCCCACACCATGGAGTGCCTCACACACCCCTGCCCCTGTCAAGTCTACTGGGAGCACCCTATCGCACTAGGTGCTCCGAACCGGGTCGGTTCTCGCAGGGAGTCGCTCAAAGCCGACGCCCTCGACACACAAGCAGGCAGTGAAGAGCGCGTCCCGGAGGGGGGGGGGGGGGGGGGGGGGGGGGGGGGGGGGGGGGGGAACGTGGCGCTGTTACTGGAGGTCCTGGACGGGGTCAGGGCCGCCAGTCAAGACGGCGGGCTCCTCTACCAGTCCGCGGTCCCGACCAGAGCGTGGCCTCAACCAGCGCGTGGCACCATCCAGTCCGCGGTCCCAGCCAGAGCGTGGCCTCAACCAGCACGTGGCACCATCCAGTCCGTGGTCCCAGCCAGAGCGTGGCCTCAACCAGCACGTGGCACCATCCAGTCCAGACTCCGGGTGAAGCCCCCGGGAGGTGGGGAGGAAACGTAGCTGGGAGGAGAGAAGAAAGGGAGGGAAGGAAGAAGGAAGGAGGAAGGGTACTGGAACCCCGCGCTGTCAGTACAGTCTGACCCATGCTGTTAAATCTTAACAGCCACTCGCATGATGGGCGAGGGGAAGTCTACTAAATGCACCAATAATCCCAGCTCAACACAGACCTGAGCATAACACAGTAAACCCATCGAATCAGGAATGTTCACTAGGTCTTCTCACACGATGCAGGAAAAAAAAAAACTGCATTAAATCAACGGTTATAAAACAAATATGAATTATCTTCACCCTTCTCTCACTCACGTTTAACATTTGCCTTTCTAGAAATAACCAACACAGCGACCATCGCTTTAACAACTGCCACCACATTGCAAATAATAATTCAATGGCATAATTGTCACATTTTATAGCCACATTCAAAATAACACAAATCTCCAACCACGCATCCGAACGACAAATCGTGCGTACGCACGCTCGCGAACATAAAACTCGTTCTCCTTGCACACACAAACAGACGTGGCCGAAGGATAAAGTCCGGCGAATGTGACAGGGGCGGACGAGCGAGACCAAGCAAGTTCCAACCCTGAATCACCAGGTCTCTCCCATCCCCACCGACTACCGCATCACCAGATGCATAAACAGGAGAAAGAATTTTGGAAATAATTTAGAATGGCCAGGTTAAAGATTGAATTAACCAGAAAAAAGGTCTCCCACAATATTTCTCTTACAATTTCGAAAACAAAAGAAAATTGCGCAAAAGAGAAGACTAAGCCGCTAACAACAACAAACCAAAACAAACAAACCACGAAACTGATGCTTACCAGCTACCCGTGGTGACCCAGAAGAGGCGGTCAAACGACTCTCTCTGCCCTCTGTCCAGTCGAGAGGACAGAGGCACAGGTGCGGAAAAAGAAGTGATGTCCCTCTCCTACAGGCCGACTGTAGAATGAAGATACCGACTGTACCCTCGATGATACGGTGAAGAACCAAGACCGGAGCAGGCGCTCCCAGAGACATCTTCCGCTCGAGTGAAGAGCTAACCTCCCTCGCGATGGCGGCCAACATGCCACCTACGTCACAGAGTGAGCATACTTCAAGCTAAAAGAAATGAAGCACGTGCGACAGGTAAAAAGAACGGGCGAGAGGCCGATAGACAGCAAGTTCGAGAGAAAGGTACCAGCCACCCGTGAACCTGCAGGATGAATAGCACGGGCAGTGGAATTAGAGAGAGAGAGAGAGAGAAAGCAAACCGAAGTTGAGCTGAACTAACACCAAGGTGCAACCGCACCACAAGCCACATTAAGGGACGATACACGACAACAGCAACGACAATAAACAAATGAATAATTCCGTCACCCTAGATGGGTCAAACGTCGTAGGCCTCGTGACAAACTCGTGACACAGTGAATGAAGTCATTGTGGTCATCTCTGTCTTCCCCATGGTGCGTGCAGTGAATGAAGTCATTGTGGTCATCTCTGTCTTCCCCATGGTGTGTGTAGTGAATGAAGTCATGTGGTCATCTCTGCCTTCCCCATGGTGTGTGTAGTGAAGTCATTGTGGTCATCTCTGCCTCCCCATGGTGGTGTAGTGAAGTCATTGTGGTCATCTCTGTCTTCCCCATGTGTGTGCAGTGAATAAAGTCATTGTGGTCATCTCTGCCTTCCCCATGGTGTGTGTAGTGAATGAAGTTCATTGTGGTCATCTCTGTCCTTCCCCATGGTGTGTGTAGTGAATAAAGTCATTGTGGTCATCTCTGTCTTCCCCATGGTGTGTGCAGTGAATGAAGTCATTGTGGTCATCTCTGCCTTCCCCATGGTGTGTGTAGTGAATGAAGTCATTGTGGCATCTGTCTTCCCCATGGTGTGTGCAGTGAATGAAGTCATTGGGTCATCTCGTCTCCCCATGGTGTGTGTAATGAATGAAGTCATTGTGTCATCTGTCTTCCCCATGTGCGTGCAGTGAATAAGTCATTGTGTCATCTGTCTTCCCCATGGTGTGTGTAGTGAGTGAAGTCATTGTGGTCATCTCTGTCTTCCCCATGGTGTGTGCAGTGAATTAAGTCATGTGGTCATCTGTCTTCCCCATTGTGTGGTAGTGAATGAAGTCATTGTGTCATCTCGTCTTCCCCATGGTTGTGGTAGTGAAGTCATTGTGGTCATTCTGTCTTCCCCATGGTGTGTGCAGTGAATGAAGTCATTGTGGTCATCTGTCTTCCCCATGGTGTGTGCAGTGAATGAAGTCATTGTGGTCATATCTGTCTTCCCCATGTGTGTGCAGTGAAGTCATTGTGGTCATCTCTTGTCTTCCCCATGGTGTGTGTAGTGAATGAAGTCATTGTGGTCATCTGCCTTCCCCATGGTGTGTGTATGAAGTCATTGTGGTCATCTCTGTCTTCCCCATGGTGTGTGTAGGTGAAGTCATTGTGGTCATCTCTCTCTTCCCCATGGTGTGTGCAGTGAATGAAGTCATTGTGGTCATCTGTCTTCCCCATGGGTGTGTGTAGTGAATGAAGTCATTGTGTCATCTGTCTTCCCCATGGTGTGTGTAGTGAATGAAGTCATTGTGGTCATCTCTCTCTTCCCCATGGGTGTGCAGTGAATGAAGTCATTGTGGTCATCTGTCTTCCCCATGGTGTGTGCAGTGAATAAGTCATTGTGTCATCTCTGTCTTCCCCATGGTGTGTGTATGAATGAAGTCATTGTGGTCATCTCTCTTCCCCATGGTGTGTGTAGTGAAGTCATTGTGGTCATCTGTCTTCCCCATGGTGTGTGCAGTGAAGTCATTGTGGTCATCTCTGTCTTCCCCATGGTGTGTGTAGTGAATGAAGTCATTGTGTCATCTCTCTCTTCCCCATGAAGTCATTGTGGTCATCTCTGTCTCCCCATGGTGTGTGTAGTGAATGAAGTCATTGTGGCATCTCTGTCTTCCCCATGATGTGTGTAGTGAATGAAGTCATTGTGGTCATCTGTCTTCCCCATGGTGTGTGCAGTGAATGAAGTCATTGTGGTCATCTGTCTTCCCCGTGTGTGTGCAGTGAATGAAGTCATTGTGGTCATCTGTCTTCCCCATGGTGTGTGTAGTGAAGTCATTGTGGTCATCTCTGTCTTCCCCATGGTGTGTGTAGTGAATGAAGTCATTGTGGTCATGTCTTCCCCATGGTGTGTGCAGTGAATGAAGTCATTGTGGTCATCTCTGTCTTCCCCATGGTGTGTGTAGTGAAGTCATTGTGGTCATCTCTGTCTCCCCATGGTGTGTGCAGTGAATGAAGTCATTGTGGTCATCTCTGTCTTCCCCATGGTGTGTGTAGTGAATGAAGTCATGTAGTCATCTCTGTCTTCCCCATGGTGTGTATAGTGAATGAAGTCATTGTGGCATCTCTGTCTTCCCCTGGTGTGTGCAGTGAATGAAGTCATTGTGGTCATCTGTCTTCCCCATGGTGTGTGTAGTGAATGAAGTCATTGTGTCATCTCTGTCTTAACAATGGTGCGTGCAGTGAATGAAGTCATTGTGGTCATCTGTCTCCCCATGGTGTGTGTAGTGAATAAGTCATTGTGGTCATCTCTGTCTTAACAATGTGCGTGCAGTGAATGAAGTCATTGTGGTCATCTGTCTTCCCCATGGTGAATGAAGTCATTGTGGTCATCTGTCTTCCCCATGTGTGTGTAGTGAAGTCAGTGTGGTCATGTCTTCCCCATGGGCGTGCAGTGAATGAAGTCATTGTGGTCATCTCGTCTCTCCCCATGGTGTGTGCAGTGAAGTCATTGTGGTCATCTCCTCTTCCCCATGGTGTGTGTAGTGAATGAAGTCATTGTGGTCATCTCTGTCTTCCCCATGGTGTGGTAGTGAAGGTCATTGTGGTCATCTCTGTGTCTTCCCCATGGTGTGTGCAGTGAATGAAGTCATTGTGGTCATCTCTGTCTTCCCCATGGTGTGTGTAGTGAATGAAGTCATGTGGTCATCTGTCTTCCCCATGGTGTGTGCAGTGAATGAAGTCATTGTGGTCATCTGTCTCCCCATGGTGTGTGCAATGAAGTCATTGTGGTCATCTCTGTCTTCCCCATGGTGTGTGTAGTGAATGAAGTCATTGTGGTCATCTCTGTCTTCCCCATGGTGTGTGTAGTGAATGAAGTCATTGTGGTCATCTGTCTTCCCCATGGTGTGTGTAGTGAATGAAGTCATTGTGGTCATCTCTCTTACCCCATGGTGTGTGTAGTGAATGAAGTCATTGTGGTCATCTCTTGTCTTCCCCATGGTGTGTACAATGAATGGATTCATTGTTGTACTCTCTCTTCTTCCCCCCCCCCCCCCCCCCCCCCCCCCCCCCCCCCCCCTGGTGTGTGCAGCGAGTCTGACAAGGTGAAGTGGCCCAGGGCGTGGCTGGGAACATTGTGGACAAAGGTCCATCCACAAGTTTGTTCCTTACCTCATCTCCGGCATCCGTCACGGCTGTCAGGACATTGGGGCCAAGAGCTGTCCATCCTCAGGTGAGAGGGACAGGGAGAGGCACAGGAACGAAGTAGAGGGTGGGGTACTCAAAGCTTTAATCAGACTAATTAGTCCTTGGAGGTTGAAAGGAATGCCTGGGTAGGTCTGCGTGTGTGAAATATCGTTTTAGCCTAGGGTTGTATCTGACCAAATGAATTGTTGGTCGGTAATATAATTGTTACCTAGTTGCTCACGACAAGGGTCAAATAAGCATTATAATGATGATGGAGAATACCTGTACAATATTTTCCTAATCTGCCACACACAGCAGAGAAATATACCACCGTCAAATAGAATATGGAAATATGATTTTATAAAATTGTGTCGCCCAGTCATGAGTAGTCTGTGGATTCAGCACCCCATTGGTATTTAAGACGTCTACAGCCAGGTTTATTCCCCACCCCATCCCTTGGTGCCTCCTCATACAAACCAAAAAAACAAAGAAAACCCCACCAAACAACAAGCAATAGGAGTACATAGATAAAACATGAAAAAGAAAATTGTCTAATACGTCGCTGAAATGACCAATTGAACTCTCTTACCTTCTGAAATGTTTTCAAATGAAAATCTTTGTTGGTTTGTAATTTCACAACAGAATCATGAGCTGATGTCACAAACTTTGGAATAAAAGAAATCGCAGAATACGTTTTTCAGCTTGGTCAAGCTAGCTTCATTGATGTAGATTCCAAACGGGCAGAAAATATTTGCGTCTGTATTAAGTCATGAGAAACACATCTTTGTCTTCCTCACTAGTTTTTCAAATATATCGCAATATGCGGTAAATCATGCCAATATTGCTGCTGTGACTACATAACAAAACTTCACTGTCTGCTATGAGTACAGATTGATTACAGTCGTGTGCTGATTTTGGTGAGCCCAAAAGCATGTGAAATTGACGCGACTTGCTCTTCACATTAGAACAATGGTAATTGGTGCAGAAAATGTTGTTGTGAACAGTGATCATCAGCTCACTCCGTATCAACATGTGTTCTGTTCTGTCATATTGCAGCCTCAGCATGGCACACATACTAGTTGTGGTTTTTTTTAATCCTAAAATCCGTTACTTTTTCTTCTCCTAATCTGTCATATCTCCTGCCCACCCTCCTACCCACAGCATCCCTGCTGATAGTTTGTACAGACCTGTTTACCAGTAGAATGTTCCAAATGCAGGAATGCGATATTAATGTATAAAATACAAATTTTTTTTTAATCATGTTTTTGGCCCATTTGTGAATCTGTCTTGATTCCACACCTAGTCGGCACATGATTCAGGACAAGATTAAGTTAGATGTTTATTGCTAAAACAAGTGCAGACATTGTTTCGTCCATCTGTGCTATATTGATTCGTTTCGGCCGCTTGGCAGAACTCGACAGTCAGCTTTGTTCACGAGGTAAATTCCAGACACTTACCAGCCCGTGGCGAAGTGGTTAGCGTCGCGGACTCACCGGCTGGGAGGTCGTGGGTTCGAATCCCATCAGAAGTCATGTGGGTTTTTTCTGCCCCGACCGGCTCCTACCCAGAGTTGAGTTGCTGCGGACTCAGTTGGGAAGACTGGGACCACATAGTCGAGTTTCATCCACTTAATGAATGCGTTTCTGAGAGTGTTGCTCAAATTTCCTGACCAACACTGCAGGTGCCTGTATCTCTCGGGCCTGGTTGACGCCGGGATATATTATGAAAGGAAGCATAGAGTACAGCCCTGTCATGTAGTCTCAGACCGAAACGGAAATCCGTAGCATCATCTTAATCATCCTCATTATCATCGATCGGCATAAAAAAAAAAGTCAAATTCTGTGGCCCTTCATGCCCTGCTCTCATGGTGACCTCAATTTCGATGTCTCTCCACGTCTGTGGCCTTGGTTTGGTTCCGTCGAGGTCACCGGTATCGGCGAGTCCATGGGGCTGTCGTTGGACGGACATGGTGGCGCCCTCCGGAGGGAGAGCTCGCTCACGCCGGCTCCGCGACTAAGCAATTATTGTCGTGAGTAGGGGGCTTGGTAGGTGGTGTCCTGCGTATGTTCGATCAGAACAGGCGCCACTGAACACCACCGAAGTGACTCGGCAGCAGTGCAGTGTCTCCTCCGGTGGGTTGCCTCTTGACGACTTGACATTGACTGCTTCCTGTGGATTGCTGGTGCCGGGGCTGCGGCGGGGCCGACCGGGCTGTGGCTGTGGACTTGGACGGGGTGTCGGAATGAGCTGCGTGGGTGGACTGCCTCTGAGGTGGCGCAGAGAGTGAGACGGCAAAAAAAAAAAAAAAAAAAAAATTTCCAGACACTTTAGCAGTTAACAAGAACCAAAAAGATCACCAGATTTTGTTTCCGAGTTGACCAGTCCAACCTCTTCGTAATCTTTGAAATCTTCATTGGTTGGTAAGTTCACAAAAGAATTGAAGAGCCACACACATGCTGTCACTGTCGCACACTCACAGAGGAGAGGTTATTTTTCTGGGTTATTAGCTGTGCACATTAGGATAGCTGAATTTTGGTTGGTGTACTGAGAGTGACAACTTACGATTCTAGAGAGGGAGAACATGGGATAAATATGTCTGCCTGTCTGTGGATACAGTATTGACAGAAATGGTAGTTTTGATTACAATGAGATTTTTTATATATTTTTTTTAAATGATGAAGATCAGTGTTATGAAAAGCGCCAAGAGTTTGCATGATAAAAATGAACATGACAATGCATATGTATGCTCACATTGTGAATAAGTAAGCAGTTTTGAAGCATTTCCCAAACAAGGAAAAATACAAACAGAAATTGAACAAAGTGACTTAGAATTAAACGAAAAGTAAAGGGATCGATAAAAGTAACATGCAAGGATTGTTTTCCTGTTGGAATTAAATTTGCATCAAATTGCACGCAGGGGAAGTAAACTATGCATCAGATATGTTGTAATTAGGTTCTGATTTTTTGTTTTAAAGTAATGAAAAGCTGTCCCATGAATACTGAAGTTATGGTAAGGGTAAATGGGTCTGGTGTGTTGGTTTATTACAATGTGTTATTGTTTGTGTCAATTTTGGTAAATACATACTGGCAGTTGCTGGGGCTTCATGATGATGTGTGTGTTGGCAGGTCCATGATGTACTCTGGAGAACTCAAATTTGAAAAGAGGACAACGTCAGCACAGATTGAGGTGGGGTTCATGGCTTGCATTCGTAAGTTTATATCTATTTTGTTTATTTTTTGTTGCTTATCCATTTATTTGTTTATTATTGCTGTTCTTTTCAAATATTTATATTTCGCTTTGTTTTCAACCTTGTGTTTGGCTCGTAATTTCTTTGGTTTATAATTTCATTTTATTTTACCCAAAAATTCCAGACAAATTCAAGAGAAAGGCCTGCAGACAGAAAGCTATGGACAACATGCCCGAATGAATGGTGCCACATACTACAGGTGAAAAGTTAGTTGGTGCGATGGGAGTTTGAACCTACCAAGTTGTCAGCCTGCGAGATGGCCAACATGACAGCTGCATTGTAAAAAGCAAACCAAAAAAAAAAATCTAAAAAAACTGGATAAGTGCTGGTGAACACAGTTCTTGTGAAATCCCATTGCACAAATGTTTTATCCGACAAGACTACATAACTGCACAGAAAGGTGTGTAGTGGACACGAGTTGTCCATTCTGCAACGTCTATTTTTCCACAGGTCCTTTATGTATTTACAGAGCTGCCAACCGTCCCGCTTTTATTATGCTCAAACGCACGTTATTCCGCTTAACGTTAAAAAAAAAAATTCTGCTCACACACACGAACAAAAAAACGTTTCTTCACAGAGTTTGCACATCTTTGTATAGTCAAAGAGCTGTTTGGAAATTTACTTCTGGTTCAGCTTCTTCCGCCACCATGTCTGAAACGACCTACTGGACCAATTAACCCTGAGGCAGAAAACAAGACAAAGAAACTAAGTCGTGCAGATTCAGGTTGATTTCTGCTATCGTGGGAGTGCTTGCTAATTGCACTGAACAATCTGCCCTGTGGAGTGTTCGGCCTTGTAAGGAAGAACCTTGAGTCGGAGACTTTCATCCCTCCTTGGGTCAAGACGTCACGGAGGCACTGATGATCCTGAAGTGCAAAAAGGAGCCAAGTCATCAGATGAAGCTTAGTGACGGAGTACTTCAAAAATGTGAAAGAGCAACAGTGTATTGGCTGAGACGGTGATTTGATGAAAGCACCTGACGAAAGGATAGAAAATAATGTGTCTGGGATACCGTTTTGTTTTGGGAGCGATAACATATGTATTTCACTCCGTCGGAACCTAAATTTTCAAAAAAAGTATTCCTCAAGTGTCTTCAGAGGTTGGCAGCTCTGTATTTAATTACATTGAAATTTTTTGTTTTGTTGTTTTAAAGTGGGAGTGAAAAATTAATGGCAGTGGCTGGTGCTTTCAGCGTGCAGCCTTGTGGTACTTGCCTAAAAGATAATAGTTGACCTCAAGCCTGTTATCGCTCTAGATACAAGTCCTACTTGCTTTGCTTTTTCTCCAACTAGGTGGCGATAGCCCTGAAAGAGGCCTTGTCTGACATGCATACCCAAAATTATTCTATCGGGAACTGATGTGAAAATCAGGAACAGAAATATTCTTACAATTAGTTATGCTGTGCAGATGTACATGTATGCATGTTCACACTCGCATCGTTAAAGCCGCGGTGACTGAATCGGCTGTTGGTCTTAAACCAGTCTCTGGTATTTTGATTACTTGTGACGGCTAGCTAACCTATCACTGTTTTCCTGAGATCTAGCATGTTGACTCGGGACATTCTGATTTGCTCATTCTTGCCAGCTATGTCAAGCTCGGTTCAGTCTTCAGTAGTTCATTATGGACTTGAGCACATGCGCACAGTATTTCACTCCAAGTGCTGTTAGGTTTGTCCACCTGTGAAAAAAGTGCGCATGTGAGGTCTAAAACAGATTTTTGGCATGTCTGCCTGTGTGGTTTGCTAGGCTAGATCTCGTCCAAAAGTTTTTTGATGAAAATTACTAGGTGAAGGAATGGCAAACTTGCAAAATCTGATGTGTGAGAACATTTGTGGATGACAAATGGTGCCCCATCACTGTGTGAGGAAGACGTTTCATGAACTTTGAACTGCAAATGGTGCCATGTAATATATGAGAACATTTGTGAAGTACAGAGGGTACCATATGACGTGAGAACATTTGTGAACTGAATTACAAATATCTGATAATACAGGCGAGAACATTTGTGAAGTGTGAACTCCAAATGGTACTGTTGTAATATATGTGAGAACATTTGAATTGTGAACTACAGATGGTGCCTGTAAGTGAGAAGCAATGCTCTGTATTGTGTGGGAAAACATAAAATTTGTGAACAAATGGTGTCCAGTAATATATGAGACAAGTTGTGCCCTTTAACGGGTGCCCTCCAGTGTGTGGGAGACGTATGGTGCCCTGTGATACATGGGAAAGATCATTAGTGAACTACAAATAGCCATGTGAATGTATGCATTCAGTGACACTGCACAAGCTCTTGCAGTATACATTATAATGGGAAAGCTTCTACACTGTAAATCTGAATAAACGCAAGGACAGTCTGTATTCTGTAAACTTGATATTGTATGTTTCAGATACGAGAAACGGCTGTACTAAAGACGAGCGGCAGTGCAATAGACGGTCAACGGTGCATCTCGCTTCAGACTGTAGAGCTCAAACACACGCAGGGGTGCTAAAGTTTCTGGTTCATACGACATGCAGTGGCTTGGCTGCAGAATTCCAGCTGGAGGCTCGTTTGAGAATTGGGCAGACTTGTGAAAGGTGGTCAGTTCGTACCAGGGTTGATTGAGTGGAGGTCCATTTTTCATGATTTAAGGCAGTGCCAGTCGGATAATGGTTAAGAAGTGCTGCATTGGATGGGGTTTGAAAGCTCTTAAGCCATTTTGTTGAGATTTGATTGACCCCCCCCCCTCATGTGGTGGTCAGCACATATTGAAACCAAAATGTCCAGCTCTTTTTTTCATTTTTTTTTTCAGTAAGCATTAAAATGTGGTCCAGGAATGACCCTACTTGCTATTTTTTTTTCCAGTTGGAGACTGAAAGAGGATAATGGTGGTTGTGGGGTCAGATTGTTAGAGCATCCCTTGTAGCTGTTGATGACATTCTTCCATCATGTTCTCGCTTTTACCGACATGCTCCCTCTAAATGATTGGACAGACAAACCATGTGGCAAGCATGCCGACCCCCAGGATTTTAGGATATGGAAAAGTGTGTCCCTTCCTGTTTGTTCCCTTCCCTATTGTTGACCCTTTTCTATTGTCTGTTGCATTCCCTCTTGTCCGTTCCTTTCCCTCTTGTCCCTTCCCTATTGTTGACCCGTTCCCTTCCCTATTGTTGACCCGTTCCCTTCCCTATTGTTGACCCGTTCCCTTCCCTATTGTTGACCCGTTCCCTTCCCTATTGTTGACCCGTTCCTGTTGTTGACCCTTCCTTGTTTGTTCCCTTCCCTGTTCCCTTCCCTATTGTTTGTTCCCTTCCCTATTGTTGACCCTTTCCTATTGTTGTTCCCTTCCCTATTGTCTGTTCCCTTCCCTATTTGTTCCCTTCCCTATTTGTTACCTTTCCTATTGTTCGTTCCCTTCCCTATTGTTGACCTTCCTATTGTTCGTTCCCTTCCCTATTGTTGACCCTTTCCTATTGTTCGTTCCCTTCCCTATTGTTGACCCTTTCCTATTGTTCGTTCCCTTCCCTATTGTTGACCTTTCCTATTGTCTGTTCCCTTCCCTATTGTTGACCCTTTCTATTGTTTGTTCCCTTCCCTATTGTTGACCCTTTCCTATTGTTCGTTCCCTTCCCTATTGTTGACCCTTCCCTATTGTCTGTTCCCTTCCCTATTGTTGACCTTTCCCTATTGTCTGTTCCCTTTCCTATTGTTTGTTCCCTTCCCTATTGTCTGTTCCCTTCCCTATTGTTGACCTTTCCCTATTGTTGACCTTTCCCTATTGTCTGTTCCCTTCCCTATTGTTGACCTTTCCCTATTGTCTGTTCCCTTCCCTATTGACCTTTCCCTATTGTCTGTTCCCTTTTGTCTGTTCCCTTTCCTATTGTTGACCCTTTCCTATTGTTTGTTCCCTTTCCTATTGTTTGATCCCTTCCCTATTGTCTTTTCCCTTCCCTATTGTTGACCTTTCCCTATTGTCTGTTCCCTTCCCTATTGACCTTTCCCTATTGTCTGTTCCCTTTCCTGTTGTTGACCCTTTCCTATTGTTCGTTCCCTTCCCTATTGTTGACCCTTCCCTATTGTTGACCCTTCCCTATTGTTGACCCTTCCCTATTGTCTGTTCCCTTCCCTATTGTTGACCTTTCCCTATTTTTTATGTCCTTGTTATTAGAAATATTGATCCTTTTTCAAGAGTATCGATTATGTTAAAAAGAAGTCATGCTCATGAGATTTTTACATTTCTGTTTGTGAGAACCGTTTGAAAAATTGTGCCTGGAAATTATGAATTGTGAATTATTGTATGTCACATGGGAATGTTGTGACGCAGTCTTCAATGGTAATGGATGGTCGAGGCTGTTGTAGAACTAATTTTTCATGGCTTTAGTCCTGTTGTCAGATAGTGGTAGCCCGAGATACAGAAAACTTACAGAAAATCTTGCTGTACGTTTTCACCATAGGTGTTCAGTGTGCTCAAATGTTACCTGTATTTACGCTGGTCACCTGTACTTATGCCCTCTACCCACTGACACACTCTCTCTGCCTTCACCTGTTTAACCAGGTGTGTTCTAGACTGCCAGGGCTGGGTCCATTTTATCCAAAGCACCTGTTTTCAGGAATGTAGAAGAGAATGTGTATAGGTCATTGTGTGTTTCTCTGCATTTTTTATTTGTTAAGAATAAAGACGTGTTGTTAATAGTACACACAGATATCCGTAAGACGCCCCAACCACGTGCAACTTTGTTCTGCACAACTAGCATGGTTAGGAATGGAATTGTTTGGGATTTTTTTGTGAAGGGATTGACTTGACCCAAAGTAATGCCTGTTCCTTGAGATTGGAACAAAAAATGACGGATTTAATTTCGCCTGCAAATGAGAGTATATTGTTTACAATCCTATGCATGATAAAAGCAAAAGGGTATGAACGCATAAAGAAAATTAAAGGGTCCACACACGCGTTAGAATAAGCTCTGACGGTGGCAAATAGCTGAAACAAGGCAGAGTACTTTTGTCCAAATTCAGGTTTTTAGAGACTAAAAGCTGTGGGTACTGACTTCCCTTTGTGGTGGATGTTCAGTGGCTTAACTCTCCATCAGGATCCAGAAAAACTTGCTGCGATCAGGGCTTTTTTTGTTGGCCATAGGTTATCAAATGAAGTTTCCATTTCATAGACCTTGTGATCAACACAGCCCAGTACATAGTTTGAAGAAAAAAAAAAGCGAAAAATGTTGAACATTTGAAAAACTAACATTTAGTAAAATGAGAAAAATGTTGAGCAGTGACATTGACCACACACAAAATTCATGATGAATCTCATGGCATACATGTTGCTATATTGCATGTTGAAACCCTGCACGAGCTACAAAATTAAATCTCCTGAATTTGGGGAGGAGTATAGTGTGGAGGAGTATAATGCTAGAAAGCAATATTGTTGAATCTTGACCCATGATTAAGTTTTGTATTATGTTTTTTTCTGGATGCAGTGTACATATTTTTTTGTTGTGTGAAAATCTACTCGAGTAGCCATCGAGATTGTTTTGAAAATGGAATCTGAAGGCCCTGCCCCCCCCCCCCCCCCCCCCCCTCTCTCTCTCTCTCAATATGTCTTGTCCGATTTGTTGCAATGGACCTTTTCAGATGTCTGGAGAACCAGTGCTGTTTTTTTTTTTAATCTGTTGCTTGCATTGATAAAGGATCCTACCTGTGCTAGAATTCCACTTGTATTCAGTAGCACAGGCAAGGCAAGGGTACAGGTTGTCCTGGTTGGGATGACCTGGGTTTTTTTTAAATAACAGCAGTGTTGCTGTCCATTTCCCAGTTTTCATACGCCTTTTTTTTTTCTTCTGTATCTTAGACCCTGGGGTATGAAAAAAAAACCCTGCCAAATGACTTGGTATTGCCCCAGTTGTGGACAGGACTAGATGAAAATGGCTGCATGTGGCCATTTCACATAGTCCTGTCTACAACTGGAAGTTTACAGGACATGGTTACCTTTCAGAGGAAGAACTGAGGCCATGTCAATGGCATAAAGAGGAAATTATGCATGTAATAGTATAAACTTCTAAATGGTGCATTTTGGCCTAAAAAAAAATTTTCCTGTGGTTTTATTTTGGGGAGGAAATTTTTCCGCTTTTACCATGGGGTGGAAAGTTATCTCCATGGAAGGATGTACACCGTTACAATGAATCATCTTGTACAAATAAAATATGTATGAACAATGTTGTTTCATCAAGTTCTGTGGATGTTTGCGCAAGGATGAAGCACAAGTTTATTACATGCATCAAACAGTTTTTTTCTTTTATTATTCAGCACTTATTGAATGATCACCAGTCAAACCATGGGGTTGGTTTTAAGACGGGAGGAAGCTGAATTTCATTTAAATTCTATCAATTGTGATTGGTGGGAAGAGCGTTGGCTCATTGTTCATGGACGTGAAAATTCAGACCTGTGAAATAAGTCCCCCCCCCCCCTCCTCCAAAAAAAAAATGACGTAAAATAGGCCCAATTCCCTTTTGTCAATATGGATACGACTTGCAAATTAAGATTTCTTCCAACGAAATAAAAGAATGAAGCATTCAATTAACAGAAAATGACCGTTACAAAGATTAACAACAGATAAGTCCAACGGGTTCAAATGGCGACGGAGATAGCAAGGAAGGAAGGTCATCACTGAAGGCTCAATGCGGTTTAAATGACAACGGTTTGGAGTGTGAGAGGGTAATTAGGCGATTGGCGGATTAGTGCATTTAAGGTATTAAGGTTCTCGGCTAGTACAGACCTCCAGGCTGCGTGAAGTAGATGAAACAATCGGGTGATCACCGACAGGAAAACGGCAAAGACAGGCGAGATGCCTGAATTAAACCTTGAAACCATTACGAGGGGACAGCCGATCCGATCTCGGCGCACCGTAAGTGTGGTCCCCAGTCCGGCCAGTTGAAGGCTGTTCAGTAAAGGTGAACAGACCGAACCCATGGACAATGCCAGAACAATAGGACTCGTTTCTTTCGTTCAACAGGTATTGCTGCAAGGTGTTGGGATGATGTTAATGTCGGACTGTTTGAATGCCTGCGGACAAAGTAGCTGTGGCTTTCAAGAGGATAATCACTGTGTGAAAACATTAAGAGTTGTTGTGAATAAAAGATAGCCATAAATGAGAGCGGGCCCGAACGTATTCGTTCGGTTATTCAGATATTCTGCGCGGATGCTGGTGTGTGGGAGAACGTAGTTTTAGAGAAATTCATTGTGGAGTTAAACATGGCTTTAGAGAGGCCCAACTGGGAGATGGACACAGCCCATGGGATATTCTTTGTTAAAATCCCTGATTAAACTGGACTTGGGAAATCCAAGACACGACGCCACACGAGGACCAAGCGACAGATAAGAATGTTGCTTATAGCCCAGCCGACCGCAAAGGGCCACATCAGGGCTGGACCAAGCGACAGGAAGAGTGAGCGAGCAGATGGGTTTGGAGAGAACGTGGTCTAGGTAGCACTAAAGTCATAGTCCTGACAGAGAGAAAAAGCGTTGGAAGAGAGAGAAGAAAACGTGACTCGCCCAGAAGCCGGAGAAGAAGACGACTTCCTCCTGGAAGGAGAGCTCACAGAAGACAGCCATGGAGACCCTGTCCTGAACCTGGTGCCAGACGATTGAAGGCGTCACCATCCCCTGCTGCCTGTCCAGAGAAAACGAAACGTTCAGTGATGACGTGTTCATGTGACAGACAGAACCGTGCTGTGGTATGCAAGTGTGTGGAAACCTGTCCAGGTAAGAAGCCTATTATAGCATCTAACGCTGGAGTAAGATGAGATAAGATAATGTTGCTTATAGCCCAGCCGACCGCAAAGGGCCACATCAGGGCTGTCACCACGTTTAATGCTGGAGTGGATAGCATTGGTCCATTGTGTTTTGTGTGTGCGCGCGCGGCGCGATTTGTATGCGAGTAGAAAGTATATTTCTGGTTCTCTGTCGTGTCAGAAGAAAAGCGAATGCCTGACACCCCGTTCACGAAGAGAGTGGAATGTTTGGTGAATGCACGAGTGCGCACATGCGCGTAAGAGGGCCCAGATACCCTTGTGTGTTAATCCTAACTTTTACATCTGCAAATTTGCTTAATACTGTCACGATGTCACACCTACCATGTCCCATCTGAGTGACATGTAATTGTTCAGTATTTGTTCCGATAGTTAAAACTGGTTGATTTTAAAGCACAAAGCACTGGGATAAAATGTAATTTATTGGAATGGGAAAATTTAACTTGCCTGTATCATATTTGTGCGCATGAGTCAGTTTAGCAGTTCAAAAAAACTATCAACACTTACACACACGCACGCGCGCGTTCACACTCTCATACACACGACAAAGAGAGCCATCAAATACACAATCGAAGGGGCACGCAGAGATTCATGGTCACGGTGCACACGCAGACAACCGACTGCGTAGCCATAGGTTTACGTGTATGGTCTGAATTACACAGACATCAGAAGTATGTATTTGTAAAACCCCTGTGAATATTATGTGGTAAACATATAACCCGTTCACACGATTAAAAGGACCAGCATTTCTTGCTCATGAGGTGTGTGTGTGTGTGCTAAATTCACGTGATAAGAGTACAATCGACGTGGAAAAAGAGTAGATCTTGCGAACACGAACAGTACTTCGAGGACTTCTCGCATGAGTGTAAAAACCCTGTTGTTCACCAATACTTGTGAAAACTGGCGTCACTGTCTCCAAGCTGAATCTGTCTTGTTGGGGTAAATGCGGCTGCCGACAACGAAGCTGTGTTATAACACCTTGGTGTTGTGGAATCTGATGACGTGTCTCTGGATACACATGTTTATACTATTCTCTGTCGTTCGACATTCCTTGAATTCCGTCGCATGAGCTCCGAGTTGCCAGGCCTGTCTTGTCACCTGCAAAAGCGAGAGTACGTCACTCCTCCCCTTCAGTAGTTGCACTGGTTACCGGTCCGTCCCAGAATGAAACACAAAGTCCACTCTTTGTCATGCTTTCTGTCGGACTGTCCCCCGCGCGACATGTCTGGTCTGCGTCACATCTCCAGTTCCCAGTGGGCAGCTTCGTTCCTCGGCTGACACCAGATGTCTGGTTGAGCCACACGGTGGAAAATCTTGCCGTTTCTTTCGGCAGGTCACGTGGGTGAATTAGTCTGTCCATTTTAACCCCCCTTCTTTGGTTTCCCTTTCATTACCTTCCAGTCTAGTTTTGCAGCTTCCAGATACTGTACAGTGCAGTACCGGCGTTGAATGCAAGGTGCAGCACACCATACATCTGCATAATCATCTCCTCCTCCTGCCCTCTCCCTCCACCCCCGCCCCCAACTCTCCCTCATGCATCTAACCCCATTCATTCTCCAGTTGCAGTATTGGTTCATGAAAGACCCGACAGGAGTGACATCTCAGAAAGAGGCCTGTACGGGGCATAATTTATTAATATTTGGAACGGACTGCTTTATTAATGGAAACAGCAGCCCCTCCATCCCCTCCCCCCCCCCCCCCCCCCCCCCCCCACCCCTATCCGGCCCCCTTTCACCCCCACGGCGTCTGGCTGATCGACCACGTGACAAAAATGGATACGAGCCTGCGAGTGTATCCTGTCCGCCTCTGTCCACCGGGTGTCACGATCAGAGGGGACCTGCCCGGAATAGAAGCCTGTTAAACGCACTGTGTCACGCCTTCTCCAGAAAAAGACCATATCTCGCCCTGCATTCGCCTCACAGCTGTCTTCGATCGCACTCCCATGTGGAAGGAGAGAAGAATTATCAAACAGACCTGCACGCTCAGAGAGAGAGAGAGAGAGAGAAGGAGCGAGAGACTGACAGACAGAGGTGGGGGAGCGCAAAGGATTTCAGTGAGGCTGGGACGTTAAAGAGAAAAAGTGTTTGCACAAGGGGTGTGTGGTGTTGCACGTGTGTGTATGCGTGCGTGCGCGCGCGCGCGTGGGTGCATGCGTGCGGGCGCGCGCCTGTTTGTGTGTGTGTGTGTGCGTATTATGTGTGTGTGTGCGTTGCGTGTGTGTGCGTGTGTTGCGCACGCGCATGTGTATGTGTCAGTGTGTGTGAGAGAGAGATATACAGTATGTGTGTGTGTGAGAGAGGGAGAGAGACAGAGGTATTAGAGATACCTCTAGAGAATGAGCGAACGGTATCTGTTCCGGACTAAACCAGCCGCATCAAGATCTCCAGGGAGTCATTGGGCATTTCGCAGGAAACCTATCTATAGCCCATTCTCATTACACGGTCCAGCAAATTAAAAACACCGATCACACACGCTCACGGCATGTCCGTTAACTGTACCGTGACAGAGCTAGCAGTGGGACTCCTCCCTCAGCCCTCCCACCACCCCCACATCTGACGTGGGCGGATTACTCTTGAAGCCCCAAGGGGCAGACAACTGGCAACACGCTCAGCTGACCACGACCCGGTGCCGCCATTTAAAGCAACGGGCGGCAGCCTGGCGGCGATGAATGTCGAGCACCGTCAATCCTGTGACAACCCGTCACTCCTACAAATCTGGGCTTGAAGAAAATGACATCTGTCAGTCACAGCTTACACACACACACACACACACACACACACACACACACACACACACACACAGAGCGAGAGAGAACAAGAACAAATTGGCACTAAAATCTCTACATTGATAATTACATCAATATTGCGATATCAAGTGCTCAAAATCATTCCAGTTACGAAAATTATATCCATATTCAAATCGAAAAGTACAATCAGTCCTCAAAATCACCACGGAAGTGATAATGATGTCAGCATAGTGATCAAACAGTATTCAACTCGGAGAGCACATGTTGGATTACTTGTCCACCAAAATGAAGAGAACAAAATAGGACAGATGCAACGCGTTTTGACCCAAGACTTTTTTCTCAGATACGACTTGCAAGTGTGACAGACACCACACAACATCTTGACAGGACAAATACAACGCGTTCGACCTAGAGCTTTTCTACAGATACAATTTGTAAATGTGACAGGCATTACATAAGGTCTTGATAGGACAGATGCAACGCGTTTCGACCGACAGGTTTTCTACAGATACAAACTGGAAGAGGGACAAGCATCACATAAGGTCTTGATAAGACAGATGCAACGCGTTTCGACCAAGAGGTTTTCGACAGATACGACTCACAAAGTGTGAAAGACACCACAACAGATCTTGACGCACCGTTTTAATCACCCCCCCCCCCCCCCCCCCTCCCCCAATTGTTAGTGTCAAACTTCACCATGACCACAGATTTCTCTGTGAAACTTTCGGGCCGCTCCCCCCAGAGAGAATGCGTGGCCAGGGCGTCGCCCACAGGAGTTTCCTCTGTGACGGCCTGCTGTGTTTCCCTGTCCCAGTGACTGTTCCTGCAGAATCAGAAACGCCTGCTTTGCTGCCGTGGCTTCTTTCACTGGATTTGAGTGACATGCTGCACGCCCCAGTGACTGTTCCTGCAGAATCAGAAACGCCTGCCTTGCTGCCGTGGCTTCTTTCACTGGGTTTGAGTGACATGCTGCACGCCATTCTCATCCGAAGGACCAGCACTCGGCCCACACCTCGTGAGGTCTAGTGCCCAACAGGCAGAACAAAGTCTGTCGGACGCAGTCAAACCGTGGACTGTGTTTTCTTGTATCTCAGTCAAATGTGTATTCCAGCTGTCTCCCTTTGACGCACGATATGAAGTTCCTTATAGTCTGCTGTAGGTGCCTAATGTCTAGACGGGCAACGATTCTGGTTCTAGATTAAGCCGCACATACGTGTGTGTGTGCGTGTGTGCGGGTGAGTGTGTGTGTGTGAGTGTGTGCGCGCGCTCGCGTGTGTGTGCGCGCTCAGGCGTGCTCGCGCGCATGTGTGTGTTCGGATATAACATTTGTGCAGATTTCAAACCCCTCTCAGTCCTATAAAGACTGTAAACCGAGGTCTCCGATGCGAATGCACGCTTCATTTTCCAAGTCAAACCCCTCCCGTTCCACCTCTCGGATAAGAGCAAGCCATCTTGCGCTAATGTGATAGGCGACACGAAAACAAAACACACGCACAGACTGTGCTCAGTGATTCCCCCCCGAAGACCGGGAATGTGGCTACCACAATGATGGGATCCAAAAGACTCGGCAGAACTGGGGCTGATGGCGTGCTTGCAGTCCTAGCCGAGCACACCGCTGCTCTTCACTCCCTCAGTACTCGGCACCTCGAGAGTACCCCGACAAAACTAGGTCACTCAAATCTCAGCCCACCTGTTTACCCAATGCTGCGCAGTCTGTGAACTCCTGCATGTCAGCAAGTGTCGATGTCTGACAGCTGGACATGAGTCAAAGATGAAGAAGAACGAGGAAAGGAAGAGTTGTCACTCCTGGAATGCCTGTCTGGTGCTTTTTTGTTTGGGTGTTTTTTTTTTTTTTTTTTTTTTTTTTTTTTTTTTAATATTGTTTCTTATCACCAGAGGCCAGATCTGAGCCGAGTCCGATTGTTTTCGGGCTTCCGCTCACATCTGGAATTATTATCACTAGTACGAGATTAGTCACTGCGATCTGCAGACCCCGTGTATGACGGAGGGGTGGGGTGGGGAAGGCGGGTAGGGGCGGGGGTGCGAGCGGCTATCTATGCTGGAGAGAAAAGATGTCGCAACACACGTCAAACAGCAGTATCATTAGCTGCTACAAGAGAAAGGAATGGGCAAGAGGGAGATGGGAACGGTGTGTGTGTGTGTAGAGGTGAGGTGGAGGGGAGGGGGGACAGTGGGGGCAGGGAGGAAAGGAGTGAGGGAGGGGCGTATAGGGGGGAGAGGTCAGGCACAGAATGAAGTGCCAGAGATGGCAGGACAGCAGGCGCAGTCCGCCCTGCACTGCTGCGTGTCCACAGAGAACTGTCCCTTCCATTCAGCTCCAACATCCACTCCCACCACAGCTGACCACACAGGCCACTCTGTGGGGGGTTCGAGTCCAATTCACATTACACCTATACCACCAGAACGACAACACGATAGCGTGGACAGTGAGCACGGCCATTAAAAAAAATTTTTTTTTACTCGGGGTGCTCGCAGGATTTGAACCCGCAACGTCTGGATGCTAAGCTGATTCTACACCACTGACCCAAACGGACCCCAAGCACAGTCCCTGGAACGGACTGTTTACTTTCTGCTGTACACCAGTCCAGAGAGGAGGAGGCATATGCCGTTCGGTCTGTTTTTACGTAGCGTTCGGTGTTGTTCTGAAACAAGGCCGTTTACCACACAAAAAGAGGAACAGTGATGCATGCAACCCATAGATCTTCGTTTAGGTATGATCTTGGGAATACTCTGACCTGCACCTGTATCAAGACTGTCAGCCATTACAATGCCAGTCTTGGTCCACTGCTTGATGAGCACGCACCGGAGACCCCTAAAAGGGCGTCCAGCGACAGGAAACCACTCCCTGCTTCCATCCTCTGCTGAATGAAGCCAAGCGCGCAGGCCAGCATGCACAGCGTGTCTGACAAGTCTGGCTGAACGGAACGCAGTCATTCTACACACAAAAGGAGGACGACACGAACAGTTTAGTTCTCGCCGCAAAACAAGATTTCTTTTCATCTAAAATGAACCGAAGCTGGACTTGTAAAGAACCGTTTGTCACCGCACACTCCCTATTCGGAAAGATCTCCCCTTTCCAGCGAATTCCTCAAACTGAACTCTCATTCGGGCTGTAATTTTTTTTTCAGCAACAAAATCAAACAAATCAGAACATTTGACGACAAGCCGACTTCTCAGAATCCCACAGCCTGTTCTGCAGTTGAAACACTACTTGCTCTCTCGTTACCTGTGTCAGAAGATGCAGCGAGTCAGTCTCGAAGAACAAGCCACACAAAACTTGCTCTTGTGTTGAGCGAGTCGTTCGTACTGACCTACCAGTCCATCTTCGGATCAACGATCCTGAAATCTCTGTCAACTAGCCACAGTGCTAGACCCGCTCCTCATCCCGTGGGAACTGATCTCCCAACCGCCTCTGATGACCAAAACATTTTTGTGCTCTTGCTGTCTTTGATCTGTCCGCGGCTTTAGACACCACTGACCACATTCCTGTAGTCTGATGTCTTCATCTCGACTTAGGTGTCACGGGAACTGCCCTTCAAAAGTGAGTCCTGTCTCTCACACACATCTCAGCCATACGTCGCGAACAGTGTCAGAAATCATACAGCCGAGTGTGGATCTGAGGTTCCACGAGGTTCTGTCCTCGGACAGTTCTCTGTGTAATGGGCACCCATCTGTTTTTCTCAGATTCTTTAAAAAAAAATTCTTCTGATCTTATTAGGCGTTCGGTGATTACACCAAGAGGTAATACGCTCTGAAAGTGTCTGAATCCGAGCGATTGAAGTGCGAATTGTCGGAATGTGCTTCTGTCGCCAGGAACTAAATGCTTCAAAACAAGCTGTCCTCACCCATGATGAACATGAGAAGTTGTTGGTCTGTCAGAGCTGAAAGTATTCTCTCTTCCTACTTCGCTTCCGAACAATGATAGTGTTATTCCTTTCTAAGAAAAGGTTAGTGCCGTTGTGTCTGTATGAATAATGATCTAACATCAGGCCACAGCTGAACAATGTATGTAGAGTATGCCTTTTGGAAACAACTGGCATCTTACGACTGATACAATCTAAACAGTTAAAACTTCGTATTTCCTCGAACACAGTCATTCAAGACGAGAATAAGAACTGACATAAAAACCATAATATCCTTATGCATCAAGACGCCTGTCGTTTTGCTTGTAAGAGTAGAAACCAGCGTAGCAGCGTAGGTACAGAAGTGTACGGAACAAAATTTGTCCTGACAATGCACAACTAAACTAGTTGTTAAAAATGAGAAATGAGGCCAGTTCCAAACGCAGTTAATGGATATATATATATATATATATATTATATATATATATATATATATATATATATATATATATATATAATATATATATAGTTGTGTGTGTGTGTGTGTGTGTGTGTGTGTGTGTGTGTGTGTGTGTGTGTGTGTTTAAATGGTAGAAAAGAGCATATTACTTGCAAAGAATTTGTAAGAAGATGGGAATACAATTTAACCTGAAACAACCCCGGTATCCTCACGTGTGCATGAGGCCAGTTTCCGTGTGCGAAAAAAAAATTATCTGTCCATCATTAACTGCAAAATCCTTAAAGATGAAACAATACACGTCAAATTCAAATTAATTTTCTTGGGAAGAAGGAGGGGGGGGGGGATAACTGTAACAGGGTTTTAAAAAAAACTGCACACACACACACACACACACACACACACACACACACACACACACACACACACAGGCACTCACCCTCCACATTAGTGGGCCCACACACCTCTACACACACACACACACACACACATACACACACACACACACACACACACGCAGGCACTCACCATCCACATGAGTGCGCCCATGCACCTGAAACTGATACGTGAATTGTTTTGAAATGTCAACCCCACACATGGCCACATCATCTTCCCAGATCCCATTCTGTGAAAAACGGTGATTATTCTCGAAGATGGAATATGGCTGCCTTAATGGCGGGATGAAAAACGGTCATATACACAAAACTCCACTGCCTGTCAAAGCAGAGAATCCCTTATTACGAAACATACCGGAATGGACAATGCTAAACGTTACAAACATCTCCACTTCCAAACTTCACTGTAATAACTGTGACACCCCCAAAAAAGACGCCCGCCCCAAAAAGACGCCGGTGTCTTTTTGGCCCCCGACATCACACCCCAAAAAGACGCCTCGCCCCAAAAAGACGCCGGTGTCTTTTGGGGCTATATCACACCCCAAAAAGACGCCTCGAAAGTGATGTGTGAGCACTCTCTCAGCCCTTCGGCTTACGTTTCTTCAGCCTTCGGCATCAACCCCATAGCTTCGCTACGGCCTTTATTTTGATGAGATCATCGATCAGACGGGAGTAGACTGGGACACAGCTTCGTATAAAAATATAAGTCAAAAGTTGGTCATGAAATGAAAATATCGACAGCACAGTCCCAAAAAGACGCCGGTCCTCCGGCGTCTTTTTGGGGTGTGATGAAGGGGCCAAAAAGACACCGGCGTCTTTTTGGGGCGGGCGTCTTTTTGGGGTGTAATAACGGTATATACATACACACCAGTCGATCGTTTCAACCACCGAGTTGTGAAATCACACAAAAAACGCCTTCGCACTTCTCACAGAGCTCGTCATTCGCAATGCGGTTAAAGGGGGTAATTATCACGTTTGACAATGGACTTCACTCCTCCTCACCATCGTCTGGTCATTGTCCCGTCTGTACCATGTCAAGTTCCACCTGCTCAGAAAGAGGTCAGCAACGTGCTCATCGACAACGAGCCCACCCACTTCTCCCAATTACCTCCCCTGCGACAAGGCGCGGATGGTGAGCGTGGACTTCACATGCTCTGCCGGTGACAAAATGGAAAGGGTGGGGCCTGAAAATTGGGCGTGTTCACATGTGATTTCCTCCCTGTGTACTTGGCTGATAACGTAGAACAATTTTCATTTCTTTACGCTGTGTGTGCATATGTACATGCGTGCGTGTGTGTGTGCGCGCGCGCGCAACGTGCGTGTGTGTGTGTGTGTGTGTGGTGTGTGTGTGTGTGTGTGTGTGTGTGTGTGTGTGTGTGTGTGAGAGAGAGAGAGAGAGAGAGAGAGAGAGAGAGAGTCATTCATTTATAATCTTTATTCCGCATGGTAACAAATGAACAAAAAGATGATTTTCCATCTGGCCATTATCCCATTCAGAGAGAGAGAGAGAGAGAGAGAGAGAGAGAGAGAGAGAGAGAGAGAGAGAGAGAGAGAGAGAGAGAGAGAGTGTGTGTGTGTGTGTGTGTGTGTGTGTGTGTGTGTGTGTGTGTGTGTGTGTGTGTGCGTGCGTGCATGCGTGTGTGTGTGTGTGTGTGTGTGTGGTGTGTGTGTGTGTGGTGTGTGTGTGTGACAGAGAGAGAGAGAGAGAGAGAGAGAGAGAGAGAGAGAGAGAGAGAGAAGAGAGAGAGAGAGAGACTCTGCGTTTACATGACAAACCCTCAGAGATCCCTTGCTGTACTTTTGTTCCGAAAACACTATCTAAAAGGGTATGGATTTTTTCTCTTTTTAATGGAGATGTCTTAAACACCAGTCTCGATCTCTCGAACGCTCTCTACTGCGGGTATACGAGGCAGTGGCATCTTCAGAAACAGTTTTGGGGCGATGTGTGAAAGCGTGAGGGCCCGTACATGTGGGGGAGTGAAAGCAGTGAGCGACTGTGGCCAGAGTTGTTTTCCAACCGCAAGGAAGAGTGTGTTAAATGGCTCGCACATCAAGACAACCATTTTTAGGTTGTAACTTCACGATGCAAGGGCAAAACAAAAAAAAGAGGCGGTACATAATTGAAGCTTTCCTTTCTGACCCCTAGTCCGTGTGGCTAACATTGGTCTGGCCTTTTCTTTGTGTTCCCGCCTAATTTCATTTCTAAGACATTAACATGGCCCTATAAGCCATTAAAAATGGGCCCTATAAACCATTAACATGGGCCCCATAAGCCATTAACATGGGCCCCATAAGCCATTAACATGGGTCCTATAAGACATTAACATGGGCCCTATAAGACATCAACAGGGGCCCTATAAGCCATTAACATAAGCCTTATAAGCCATTAACATGGGCCTTATAAGCCATTAACATGGGTCCTGTAAGACATTAATATGGGCCCTATAAGCCATTAACATGGGCCCTATAAGCCATTAACATGGGCCCTATAAGCCATTAACATGGGCCCTATAAAGACATTAACATGGGCCCTATAAGACATTTACATGGGCCCTATAAGACATTACATGGGCCTGATAAGACATTAAGATGGGCCCTATAAGCCATTAACATGGGCCCTATAAAGACAGTAACATGGGCCCTATAAGACATTAACATGGGCCCTATAAGACATTAACATGGGCCCTATAAAGACAGTAACATGGGCCCTATAAGACATTAACATGGGCCCTATAAGACATTTACAGGGGCCTGATAAGACATTAACATGGGCCCTATAAGCCATTAACATTGGGCCCTATAAAGACAGTAACATGGGCCCTATAAGACATTAACATGGGCCCTATAAAACATTTACATGGGCCTGATAAGACATTAACATGGCCCTATAAGCCATTAACATGGGTCCTATAAGCCATTAATGGGTCCTATAAGCCATTAACATGGGTCCTATAAGACATTAACATGGTTCCTATAAGCTATTAACATGGGTCCTATAAGACATTAACATTGGCCCTATAAGCCATTAACATGGTCCTATAAGCCATTAACATGGGTCCTATTAGACATTAACATGGGCCTTATAACGCCATTAACATAGGCCTTATAACGCCATTAACATGGGCCCGATAAGACATTGATTAACATCGGTCCTATAAGACATTAACATCGGTCCTATAAGACAGTAACATGGGTCCCAAAAGACATCAACATGGGCCCTATAACGCCATTTGTCTGTTTCTGTTAACTTTCTGGCAACTTGCACAAGCCGATGGCCAGTGTTCGTTCAGTGGTCATCCTGCACCGCTGAGTCATCATCAAAAGCAGCCTCTGTGCCCCTCCTCCTCAGGGTGGTCATTGACCCCGGCTACCGTCAGGTCAAGGCACCTGTTTATTATCTAGCCGACCACTGTGGCCGCACCAATACTGCAAGCAAGTCAAATACGAACATGTACACAAATTAAAATGCCAGAATTCCATTCCTCTTGCCTGAATTTTTTTGGACGCACTTTAGGTTTGGGGTTCGAGGTCTGTGAAAGGAACGGATTTGCTCATTTGCGTCGGCAAGCTGGGCATGCAGCAACTTGGTTGCATCGCATGCCGAGGTGACCTGTTAGGAGCCAAGCGAGAATAATGACATTGCCATCGTTTGTCAGAGAGAAATATTCAGTTCGTAAAATTCTGAGAGTACAGGTGGGTTATATGTGAACGGCCCCCGGAGTACAACGGTGATTGGACACGGGGGAAAGTCTGTGTAATGGAAAGAGGGAGGGGCAGGGTTTTTAGGGGGTTTTTTTTCTGATTCAGAATCAGAGCGGTCAGTTGAGTGGGGTAGACGGAGCTGCCAGAGAAATGCTTTGACATGACACCATGGATAAACCCTGAGGACAGATTCTGACCGAGGCGCAGCTTCAATGTAGCGCTGTCTGGGAGTCGGAAAATCTCTCTGTACTTCGTCGTGGCCGTCGGTTTGTACGTACATCAGTGAACTGGCGACACCATCTTCAGAGGAGGCAAGACCCGGACGTATAAATGGAGGCAGGGAAAGATGTAGTTACCAAGGAGGTAATGCTGTGGACTGTGGTACTGACTGCTGTGGACTGCGGTACTGACTGCTGCGGGACTGCCGTACTGACTGATGCGGACTGCCGTACTGACTGCTGTGGACTGCAGTACTGACTGCTGTGGACTGCCATACTGACTGATGTGGACTGCCGTACTGACTGCTGTGGACTGCCGTACGGACTGCTGTGGACTGCCGTACTGACTGCTGTGGACTGCGGTACTGACTGCTGTGGACTGCCATACTGACTGATGTGGACTGCCGTACTGACTGCTGTGGACTGCGGTACTGACTGCTGTGGACTGCCATGCTGACTGATGTGGACTGCCGTACTGCCTGCTGTGGACTGCAGCACTGACTGATGTGGACTGCAGCACTGACTGCTATGGACTGCAGTACTGACTGCTGTGGACTGCCATACTGACTGCTGTGGACTGCCATACTGACTGATGTGGACTGCAGCACTGACTGATGTGGACTGCAGCATTGACTGCTGTGGCTGCCATACTGACTGCTGTGGACTGCCATACTGACTGCTGTGGACTGCCATACTGACTGTGGACTGCAGCACTGACTGATGTGGACTGCAGCATTGACTGCTGTGGCTGCCATACTGACTGCTGTGGACTGCCATACTGACTGCTGTGGACTGCAGCACTTACTGCTGTGGACTGCCATACCGACTGCTGTGGACTGCAGTACTGTCTGCTGTGGACTGCCATACTGACTGCTGTGGACTGCCGTACTGACTGCTGTGGACTGCGGTACTGACTGCTGTGGACTGCCGTACTGGACTGCCAGTACCCGTGGACAGGGCGGGAACTCTTTCAGCACAAACAGGTTGCTCCCCCCTCCCCCCACCTCCCCTCTATGGAAGTTCTGGACTCGTGCCGTCCTT
>CM031604.1:24760450-24815450 GCA_018398815.1 Conus ventricosus
CCTGGGGGTGGGGGTGGGGGGCGAGGCGGAGGGAATATACCAGAGTGCGATAACAGACAGAAAGATTAGAAGAGGCTTTCCTGATTTTACTTTATTAGATTTATTCAATTCTATCAGCTTTCTTCGCGTGTATGCGCGCGCGCGCGCGCGCGTCGTGCGTGCGTGCATGCGTGTGTGGGTGTGTTGTGTGTGTGTGTGTGTGTGTGTGTGTGTGTGTGTGGTGTGTGGTGTGTGTGGATATTTCTGTTCCCAGAAAAAAGATCTTGACATCCGTTATAATGGTTTCTTAAATGTAAGCACAAGCAAAGTTAATATGACAAATCAGTCGTCATATGCATGCGACTGTGTGTGTGCATGCGTTTTAACTCATCGTCGAAACTTCCTACCCTCCCCAACCCACAAAAATAAATGAATAAATAAGTAAATGAATATAAAATTCTGGCAGTCTGACTAATGGTAACCTGAAAAGTCTTTACGCGCCTGTCATTGCCAGAGTGATGGACCCTTGAGAGAGAGAGAGAGAGAGAAGGAGAGAGAGAGAGAGAGAGAGAGAGAGAGAGAGAGAGAGAGAGAGATTCAGATAATTTATTCGTAATAGGCCATGAAACCTAAGCAAGCGGTGTGTGAACATATACAGAACAATAATTACAAACAATTATAATACGTAATGAACCAAAAGCAAATCGTTGTCACATGTTTAATAATACAAAAACACCACTTTTATCTCAATTTAAAGGCTTTGTATAGAAACAATGAAAACTGTTTAGCCACTTCAGCAGAAGTGGAAGACAGAAGTAGATTTAGTTTAAACAAAGATGGCTGTCTGTAATATTTGGCTTAATGAACTTTTCTCTGATGTTTCTGAGAGCTGGACAGCATAGAACAAAATGTATTTCTGTTTCCTGTGACTCTCTACATAAAGACACATCAAATCCAAAACATTATGCGTTCGCTATCTAAGATAATGGCAAGTTAATTCTGATATTCCTATTCTAGATTTTGCTGTTACATGCTTTAAGTGCCAATCTTTCATCTGTATTCAAGTAAGTTTTCAAGTCATGAGTATATGAGAAATTGCTATAAAAATCAAACCTATCACTATTATGAATATGGTCAGACCATTTCTGCCATCTGCAGTCCACGAGTCGCTGCGAAAAAGTTGTAAAAAGCCTTTTATATTCTCGACTCCTTGGTTCAACCAGACGAATCCGAAATCCATATTCAAACAGAGTCGCACTTTGTCACCCAGTTACTTTTATCTTTAGTATCTAAGTGATACAAAATATTATACGCTTTCCGAGGTATTCTAGTATCTTCCATGTGAAGTAATTTCAGCCAGTATCGGATACATTTAACAGCAGAGACAATGTAAATAGGAAATTGATCAGTTTCGCCATAACTAAGATCATCCGGAGTACGTCTATCAACACCTAGAACTTCTTCAAGCAAAAACATGGGCCGATTCACAGTAGGTAGCCGCTGTATCTAGTCCCATAACTCAGAACCATATTGCGCAATTGGCTGAACCTGGGTATTAAACAGTTTGATAAATAACTTAAAAGATGAATTGTTTAGAACACGTAACTTTTTCATGATACAAATCAAAATATTTTAGCCTTACTTCACAGGTCTTTACATGTACCAAAAAAACTCAAACGAGTTGAGAATAAAATACCCAAATGTCTATAGGCACTGACAACTGGCGTAAGATTACCATTATATAACCATCTTCCTCGAGCACTTAAATATCCACCTTCCCGGAGTATTACAAGATTGTTTTTATCCACGTTAACTGTTAATTGCAGAGATCTAGCAGCACGGTGTAAACTACTGAGTTGTGTTTGTAAACCTACAACAGATTCTGACATCAAAATAACATCATCTGCCAACAAAAGGATAAACAATTCAAAAGCACCAAGCGAAAGTAAATCACTATGTTTACCATTATCAATTTCTTCAATAGCTAACTCGTTAATAAACAAAGAAAACAAAATGGGATCGCATGGGTCGCCCTGTTTCACTCCTTCTGGACCGTTAATAATACAGCATGCAAGTTTCGCTCCACAGCGGACCCTGGTTCTAACTTTTTCATACATACTTCTAATACACTTATAAAGTTTACCGTTAATAATAATAATAATGAATACTTATATAGCGCCTATTCTCGGCTAGAGACCAAGCTCTAAGCGCTTTACAATCCACACTCGTTTACACAACGGGCTGCCTACCTGGGTAGTGCCGACTGAAGAGCTGCCAGCTGGCGCTTCATGCAGTCGTTTCCCGTGTCATCCAGTCAGTATCGTTCAATATCGATCATTCATTTTCCTTACTTCCTTCATTCTTTCCATTTCTCACGCAGGGTGCATGCTATGTGTAACGTGTCATCCATACCAACGGCCAAACTGGCCTACTCTTTCCGAAAGTTGGCGATGGGATTTTACGTGTGTGCAAGATGTTATGCGTGCGTTCACACACGGAACCTCGGTTTATAGTCTCATTCGAAGGACTATATGGAGGGAAAAATCCCCCTGTACCGAAACGCCCCGGCGGAGGTTCGAACCAGCAACCCCAGGATCACAGAGATTACGAGTCCGGCGCTCTACCAACTGAGATATTCCGGCTCCCATACCATAATACCATTTTTGAGCAAGACTGGCCACAGAAGATTTCTATTGATCGAGTCGAGAGAGAGAGAGAGAGAGAGAGAGAGAGAGAGAGAGAGAGAGAGAGAGAGAGAGAGAGAGAGAGAGAAGAGAAGACAGAGAGAGAAAGAGAGACAGACAGACAGAACAAACAACAGACAGAGCAGAGAGTAGAGAGAGAAACAGAGAGAGAGAGAGAGAGAGAGAGAGAGAGAGAGAGAGAGAGAGAGAGAGAGAGAGAGAGGAGAGAGAGAGAGAGAGAGAGTCAGTCAGAAAGACAGGCAGAGAGAGACACAGAGAGACAGAGAGAGACACACAGAGAAACAGAGAGAGAATCAGGGTTGCTGTTAGTCTGGCCTATCCAGTCATCCAGGGATCGGCCAGTGCCGTCAGCACATAACTTTAAAACTATAGTTCTGCCCTCAACAACAACCACCACCACCACCACCACAAAGCCAAACAACACGACATATCTAAAAACAAATAAACATGCACATCAGTGCAGAACATAGCAGTTGTACTTCTGACATTCACACACAGGAGAGAGAGAGAGAGAGAGAGAGAGAGAGAGAGAGAGAAGAGAGAGAGAGAGAGAGAGAGAGAAGGGAGAGAGGAGAGAGAGGAGAGAGAGGAGGAGTTTATTCATATTAATCCATGGCCCCTATTGAAAGGACGTGCAAACATCATATATGAAATCAACAAAGAACAAACATGAACAAGCATATATTAAAAAAAACAAAACGTTTGAGTAGATACCAATAAGCATTTACAGACAAAAGGGCCAAATAAGTACACATTCCTAAGAAGACGGTGGTTCTCACTGGAGAGCCTTGCGCAAAAGATAGTGAATGACAGAGTGGGACACATACACCCACGCAGCACCCACGCACAAGCACACACACATACACACGCGCGCGCGCGCGCACACACACATACACACACGCACGCACGCACGCGCGCACACACACACACACACACACACACACAAACACACAGGAAAAAAAAGAGATGAGAGAGAGAGAGAGAGAGAGAGAGAGAGAGAGAGAGAGAAGAAGGAGAGATGAGAAGAGGGGAGAGAGAGAGAAGAGAGAGAGCAGAGGAAGAGAAGAGGGGAAGAGAATAGATGGTTGCGTGATAGAAGAAAGGAGAGGGGAATGAGAAAATGGTTCCTATCAATCTAAATGTAATATCAATCCATCCTTTTCCACTCTGCCCCCACCGCCCCACACCCGCCCCCATCCCCGGCCACTCCCTTCCCCCGTGTTTTTCCATCCAAGCATCAATCCAGGTTATTGACCAGTTCATTTCTTTTCTTCCTTGTGGATTATTATCATATATATAATCCCAAACCGCCTCAGAATAGTGTTGTTTTTTTTATCCAAACAAACAACAAGTCGAGCTCCGGTTTCCACACTTTGACAATGCCTCCCTGACACACACCACAGCAAACGTTAAAAAAGTAAATAAATAAATAAATAAATATAAGCAAATAAATAAATAAATAAGGCATTGACAGGAACGTTGTCCTCACAGGGAGATGAATTCAAATCGGTTTCGCTATCCGAGCGGAAACCAGCTCTCCTGGTCATACTGATAGTTCTCATCGTTATCCCCCAGCCCACCCACACCGAGCCTTGTTCGGGGCTGTCATAGTCCAGGGTGAAAAGATCACACCCTGAACAGGTCAGGCTCTGGGGAAAGGGCAACAATCTAAAAGAGAAACAACAAAACCTAAGCCGTCTCTGATATCATCACGGCGGATCAGCCTACGCCATGCTCGAGCGCCGACCACTCCACTGGATGTCTCATTCCCAGATTTTCTTAAATAGATAATCAAAAACTATCTTCAAGGATGTTCTGAAGATTTTGCAATAGAAAAAAAAAATCCAGAACAGAATTCGTCAACGTTCCATCCTGAACCATCTTTGGGACCGACTTTTTTTAAAAACTGAAAACGTTTTAATTTTACCCCTACCCCCCACCCCCACCGCCGCCCTCCTCCCCCTGCCATCCTCTTCTCAAAGAAAAAGCGACTGCTACGAGGACAAACAGACAACGTAGAATGGATAGCTAGTGTTCATGGACAGTGTGTGTGACCTTCACTACCTTGGCAACAAATTAACACCACACACACACACACACACACAAGCTGGCCTGTCGTGGCAGAAGTAGGTGCCCGATTTCCGGAACAGAGAGAAGAGAACGATTCCCCCCGAGGCAGAAAAGCAGTAGTCGACAGTAACGACAGCGACAGAGAAGAGGACATTTCTGCTAGCACCGACCTTCCCTGAAGGCTGGGGACCTGCCCTTCCCGCCAGCTTTGCTATGAAGGTTCCCCTGGAACGACAATCTGAGCGGCCATTGCTTCCTGATCGCTTCGTGTGGTCGTATTTTGTCGTCCCCCCCCCCCCCCCCCCCCCCCCCCCCCCCCCCCCTCCACATAGCGGTATGGCGATGGAGCGGTCTTTGCCCAGGAAGGAAACACGAGCCGAGATTTTAATCAGAGCCGGGCAGGTGTGGGGCGGAAACACCGCGCGTGTCCTCCTGGTTAATGACACTGGAACGCGAGCCCTCATAACATCCCTTGCTCTCTTTTCAAAGACGACAAAAAATGGGTGTGTTGGTGTGTGTGTGTTGTGTGGTGTGTGGTGTGTGTGTGTGTGGAGGGTGGAGAGCGAGAGAGAGGGGGGGGGGGGAGTGAGGGAGGGAGGAGACAGAGACAGAGACAGAGTGGGAGAGAAAGACCGAGAGAGGAGGTGGAGGAGGAGATGTGGAGAAAGAGAGAGAGATAGGGGCGGGGGGGGGGGGGGGGGGGGGGGGGGGAGAAGGAATTTGAGAAAAAGTATGCGTTCGAGTGTAGTATATCACTGTGGCCCGGAATTCTGGCAACAGGCAAACCTATACACACCGCTGAACGCATACATTCATCACCGGGTAACTGATTTCCCCTCCCATCTCTCTATGGTGACGTCAAATGTCCTTAACGCACCCATTGCCCCAACGGAAACCAAGCGTTTTGAGTGCCACAGACAAGAGAGAGAGAGAGAGAGAGAGAGAGAGAGAGAAGAGAGAGAGGGGAGAGAGAGAGAGAGAGAGAGAGAGAGAGAGAGATTCTGTGACTTAATTCGGACGCCACGAGGTCTCTGAAGCAACGTAACCTCTCCTCGATATCACGATGATCGGTGTGCTTGGCGACTTAATTTGCGCGTTTGAAAAAAGAAAAACAGAAAAAATAAAAAAATAAAGGAGAGGGGGGGGGGGGGGGGGGGGGGGGGGGGGGGACTAATTTCGTCCGTCATCCAAGACACGTCCACAAGACGAATCATCATTCTTTCCACGGCAAGCATTCTTCAGCAACAGACACAAGAACTTCACAAAACAGCCTGGTGATTTCATCGTTAATGAGTGTATCCCGCAGATCTGCACTGTTCAATTTGCAAAAGTTTTCAACGTCTGGTTTGCTACATTTGAATATTGTTCTTTTGTATGAATAGCCGGCTTTGATTGTATTCTCTGAGGGAGCAGAAGGATATTGAGAACATTGTTGGCAGAACTCAGTCGATTTGATCAGATGCAGTCAATGTATTATTCATCAAGTCTAAGCAAGTGGTTGAATTTCCTGTCATGCATGTAGGTTCAGTCATCGGCCGATAAAGACTACACAGACGTATTATGTTTAACAAATGTTGAGAAAGGTTATCTAAATAATCAGCGGTAAAATTGCCAAGAAGGATCAACTGCAACATCGTATTGTTTACTCGCCTAATTTTTCGCCAATCACGTGGCAATACACTACTTGAGAACTTAGAAGGGCGGTAGAAAGACCCTTTCAACAAACTCTTCTGTTTCAGCTTCGGTTCTGCCCAAACGACCGACAGGTTTCACAGGGTTTTCCGTCAATCCACTTCATACAAATGTAATATCATTCAGATCATGAATCACACGACTGCACCGAGAAGACATAGTAGTGATGAAATCGTCAGCCATTCCAGATGGGGAAAAAAAGTTACAATAGAAAAAATAAAATCAAAAGCACGTGCGCTCATTTGAAAGCTGAAAGTGCGAATTTCTGTCGTTCTGTGGACCAGTTAAACTAGGTGGTGGTGAAATCATCGGCCATTCCAGATGGAAAAAAAAAATTACAATAGAAAAAAAGAGAAGGAAATCAAAAGCACATGCGCTCATTTGGAAACTGCGAGTGCGAATTCCCGTCGTGCCTACCGTTGCCATTTACTATGCATGGCCATAGACGTAAGTAGAAAGATTACCACTCTGACGAACACTAGAGCAGCCATTAAAAAGGCGATCAGTCTCTTGGTATGGAGGCCGAAGACACTGAATCGGAGATAAAATTGTTTAAAATTTCGGGTGGGCGGGATCTCTCTCTCTCTCTCTCTCTCTCTCTCTCTCTCTTCTCAACTTTTTTTTTTAACTCCAAGACTGGCACACGAAACCAGCGACTGATTAATGACACCTATCCAAATAACACAGTAGCATGGCTACAGTGTCAATCCCGACGCACACAGTCCCAGTACCTAATTAACTTTCTACCAATCACCAGACCCCAGAAATAGCAGCGGTGCTGCCGTTCAATGAATTGGCAGCACACATCAGTCACATCAGAGGGCGGGAAAGGGGGGGGGGGGGGGGGGGGGGGGGGGGGGGTGGGGGGGGGGGGGCTTGGTAGTCGCAACGTCGTAAACAAATCAGACGGAGCGCGCCTCCCCCTTCCATCCCCCACATCCCCCCCCCCCCCCCCCATCCCTGCCTCCCAGTTCCACGGCCATCTATCCTGGGAGGAAACGCATGGCGGTCTACACAAACAGTGCTAAGAAAACCTCGAAAACAACAACAACAACAAACTCTTGAACCATCTCTCAGCTCTGGCATCCTTGGAACGCCGTTGCTGGCGCGAAGCATCACACACCAGGCTCCACTGCAGAAGCACCACACACCAAGGGCTCCACTGCAGAAGCGTCACACACCAAGGGCTCCACTGCAGAAGCGATCACACACCAAGGGCTCCACTGCAGAAACATCCCACACCAAGGGCTCCACTGCAGAAGAATCACACACCAAGGGCTCCACTGCAGAAGCATCACACACCAAGGGCTCCACTGCAGAAGCATCACACACCAAGGGCTCCACTGCAGAAGCGTCACACACCAAGGGCTCCACTGCAGAAGCATCACACATCAAGGCTCCACTGCAGGAAGCTCACACACAAGCGGCTCCACTGCAGAAGCGTCACACACCAAGGGCTCCACTGCAGAAGCGTCACACACCAAGGGCTCCACTGCAGAAGCGTCCACACACCAAGGCTCCACTGCAGAAGAGTCACACACCAAGGGCTCCACTGCAGAAGCGTCACACACCAAGGGCTCCACTGCAGAAGCGTCACACACCAAGGGCTCCACTGCAGAAGGGCTGCGCGTGTTGACGGCCGAGGGAAAGCGTCTGCAAAGCACACAGACCGTCTTCATCAACGTCGCAGCAGTACTCTGGGCCCACCCAGCCCCCATCCCTATACTACGCCAACCTACGGATGGGGGCTTGTCGTTGTCATTGCCAGCGATGAATACAGAGCATCACCACCTTGTTGAAGTGAAGACGAACAGCGAAGATCTCCAGGATTGGAGACCGCCACTCCATGAACGCGAGCGGATAGTCGCGAGGAAGGGAGTACGGGGAGTGCGGGGTGAAGGGTGAAGGGGTGAAGGCTGCCCCCCCCCCCCCCCCCCCCCCCCATCCTATCCTAATTCTTCGCTAAAAAAAAGAAAATCTGAAATCGGATTTCAAAAGAAAATGTAAACAGACAAACGCTAGTCCAGTGGCGTAACATGTCAGCAAAGTCTTCCACTGGGCGGGACTACCATTCGAACTTTTTAGTATTTGTTTGGTGAAGGATGAGTTCTGCGACTCCTCCCCCGCCCCCCTTGCCTCCCTTTCCTCTGTGGGGGATGTAGTCTCCCTCCCCCCCCCCCCTCCACGCCCCCCCGCCCCACCTCATTCCTGGGCATCATGATCCACCCTTTATTAATTCTGGTAAACAGACGTGGAAGGCTGAAAGAAACGAGGTCAAGAGCAGCGACATGAAGGTTCCACGCCATAACGCACCTTGATGGATGGTGAAACCCGTCCCTCTCCTTCGGCCGCCTTCACCTTTCATGACCTGAATCATGTACCCATGTACTGCTGGGCGAACAGAATCGAGTTTGTAAGCCGTAAAAATCCGACACCACAAAGTGCTTCCACGCTCCTAGACACCGACAAACTCTGAGGGCAACACCCCCCCCCCCCCCCCCCCCCCTCCCCCCCCCCCCCCTTTCATTCATGGGAAATGGAAGGGACCAAAGGGAAAAAAAAAGAAAAACAGGACCGACAGAAGAGGAAAAGTAGACTAAAGTACTGCAACCACTGCAACACAGAGAGGCAGAACAGGGAAGTTAAAGCAAGGACTAACAGAAAAAAAATTAAAAAGCGGCAAAACAGGGGAACTTGAAAAAAACACACACCAAAAAAACAAGGACTAAAAGAAGAAGAAGAAAAGCCACAGAACAGGGACTATAAAAGACTCGAGTCACAATGTTCATAACCCAAATGACGACGACACCACATCCAAACTACAAACGAGTCCAAGACTGATCTATGTTCTGTTGAAGTGCCAAAGCTTCCTTCAAAACCAAGTCGACTGCTGAAGTCATATCAAGTAAAAAATATCGATTTAACAAAAACGAACAAAATCTTAGGTCAAAGATCTTGGGAAAAGAGTGTTGTGGAATCTGCGGTAAACATTCCAGCACTAAATGAACATGTATAACGCTGGCCATTTTGCTGTAAGGAATGCATAGTGGAGAGTCCTCACTACTTCATGAGGTAATAATGAGCTACAGAATAAGGAAAATTTAAGGCACACCATAGAGTGACAGGACTGGAATTTTTCTCAAAGAGCAAAATAATTGCGCGCGCGCACACACACACTACACACACGCACGCAAACACACACACACACACACACACACACACACACACACACACACACACACACACACCACACACACACAGAGTCATTGGAGAATTTACAGATAGGATCAAAAGAAAGAGAGTAACAGGAAAATGGAAATTAAAAGAGCAAGAGGGGGTTAAAATAGTGACGGAACGTGGGACATGAAAGTTTTTTTTTTAAAAAACTGAAAGGGGAATATGCGAAATTAAAGATGAAGTTAGAAAGAAGAATTGAGAACGGTAAACTAACACCATTTTTTCAAGCACCAATGAAAACAGAACTGCAAGCAACAGAAAAATGGGGAAAAAAAGGAAAAGGATGAAAAAATAAAGCAAGAATATGAGAAGTTAAAAAAAACAAAAAACCAGAGACACGGAAAAGGTGAATTAAATACAGGAGAGAAAAAAAAGAACGGAGGAAATGAAAGGAAGAACCAGAGGAAAAATAGAGCAGAGAGCGACACAACACGTGAAATCAAAGAAAGTACTGAAAGCAACAAATGAGAGCATTAAAACAGGCGAAATTAAAGAGAGAAAAAAACAACAGAAATGCAAAAAAAATTTTTGAATAAAGCTGAGGGCAACAGAAGAGGAAAATAAATAAAGGTAGGTACACACAAAACAATGAACCTATCGCTACAGAACGCATGAAACTAAAGAAAGAACAAACAGAAAAGGATAAGAATAAATGAAAGAAACAGAACAAGAAGCATACAGGACAAATGGAAGAGAGTGCAAAAGAAGAAATTTTAAAAAGTGTAAAAACAACCAATGGAGACTGATAGAACAGGGAAAAAAATACAGAAAGGACAAAGAAAACCGACAACGAAAGATCAAGAACATGTACAGAAAGGACAAAGAAAACTGACAACGAAAGATCAAGAACATTTACAACAAGGACAAAGAGATCAGATACTGACAGAACACTGACAACGAAAGATCAAGTAACATTTACAACAGGACAAACGAGATCAATACTGACAGAACATGGAAAAGTGTTAAAAAGACAACCAGAACTCTGAAATTGTAGAAAGGACTGGTAACAGACAGCGACAAACCAGAAAAAATAAAGAAAGGACAAAAAATGAGAGCAACAGTACAGAAAAAATCAAAAGAAAGAAAAAATGGATAGAGCAGCGACAGAACAGGAGGACTTAAAGACAGACCAAAACAACGTGAACCGAGAGCCACAGGACACAGGAATTTTCAACCACGGGTCTCTCACAGTGCTGACCAGTAAAGTCCTTGATGCCCTTTGCCGTCAACAGCTCCATTCATCCGCCCACCACAGCGCTGGGAGTCGGATTCCCAATGGAAAGTGCCCTGAAGAAGTCGTCGGGTTCCAAGCCATTCATGAAACAGTTTCAGCAGCCTTTTAAATCTCTTCTTGCTTTACCTACAGACTGTCGGACCAGACTTACCGGACGGATCAAAGCGGCCGCCGTCTTTTGTCGCTCCTTCCATTGTTTGGGATCAATTGTTCATAAACCAAAGAGGCCAGATCAAACCGCATTTTCTGGAATAAAAACATGAACCATAAGAACGTACAGAGAAAAAGAGAAGGAGAGTGGGGGTGGGAGAAACACAGAGAGAGAGAGAGAGAGAGAGAGAGAGAGAAGAGAGAGAGAGAGAGAGAGAGAGAGAGAGAGAGAGAGAGAGAGAGAGAGAGAGAGAGAGATCAACAAAGTGTACAGAAATTAAAATGATGCAGACGTCTACAGTGAGTCATGCAGCATCTTCCACTATTTTTCGATCGCTTTAATCTGAGACAGACGTGGGGATTCTTCTCAAATGGGAGGGGTGGGACTGGGAAGGGAGAGATGGAAGAGGGAGTGTGTGGTGTGGTGAAGAGGCATGGACTTATGGAGAATGTCTTCCCTTCGTTCTCGTACTTACAGAAAGGGGGAATTAAGGAAAGGGAAAAAAAACAGTGTGCGAGAGAAGAGAGGAAACAAAACGAAGTACTAAACGAAAAAAGAACTGTGAGTGTGTCATAACGCTGGAAATTTTTCAAACTTCCTGAAAGAACTGAGAACAAAAAGCAATAGAGCATGTGAAATTTAAGAACAAATGGGAGAAAAGCAGAGTGATAAAACATGGAACATTAGTTAAAGAAAGGACTAGGATAACAATGAAGTGATGGTCACAGTACAAGGGAAATCGAAGAAAGGACAAACAGAAAAGGTTTTTATTTTAAAAAAAACAGAACAATGAAATCCATAGAAGGTAATTTAAACATAATGCGACAAAAGGAAATCAAAAGAGAAAAAACATGAACAGAAACCAACACAACAAGGAAAGAGTACAGAAAGGACAAAGAAAACTTACAACGAAAGATCAAGAACATGTACAGAAAGGACAAGGAGATCAGATACTGACAGAACATGGAAAAACATGTAAAGGACAAATCAGAACACTGAAATCATAGAAAGGGCCGAGTGAACATATAGCGACAAAACTTGGAAAATTACAGAAAAGACCAAAAGAATGGAGAGCAACAGTACAGAAAAAAAAATCAAAAGAAGAAAGAAAACTGGACAGAGAGCGACGGAACAAGAGGACTTGAAGACAGACCTAAACAACGTGAACCGAGAGCCACAGGACACAGGAATTTTCAATCCACAGGTCTCTCAACACAGTGCTGACCAGTGAAAGTCCTTGATGCCCTTTGCCGTCAACAGCTCCATTCATCCGCCCACCACAGCGCTGGGAGTCGGATTCCCAATGGAAAGTGCCCTGAAGAAGTCGTCGGGTTCCAAGCCATTCATGAAACAGTTTCAGCAGCCTTTTAAATCTCTTCTTGCTTTACCTTCAGACTGTGGGACCAGACTTACCGGACGGATCAAAGCGGCCGCCGTCTTTTGTCGCTCCTTCCATTGTTTGGGATCAATTGTTCATAAACCAAAGAGGCCAGATCAAACCGCAGTTTTCTCGAATAAAAACATGACCATGAGAACGTACAGAAAGAGAGACAGGGGGTGGGGGGGGTGGAGAGAGAGAGAGAGAGAGAGAGAGAGAGAGAGAGAGAGAGAAGAGAGAGAGGAGGGGGGGAAAGAGGGGGTGACATCAGCGGAATGTGCAGAAGTTGACATCTACAGCAAGTCGCCCATTGTCTTCAAGAAATTTTCCATCCACTTTATTCAGACATATGACTTCTTCACGAACGTAAAGTTGGGGATGGGAAAGGATAATAGAGGGGGGGGGGGGGAGGGGAAAGATCGAGTGTTTGGTATGGATGGTGTTATGGGGAATGTCTTCAGTTTATTCTTGTACCCACTGCTGAACGTAAAGAACGTATCTTCATCGGCGAGTGAAGAACAAGTAACATCGATGCACCAAAGACAATGCAGTGGTGGCCACCTTCTCCTCCTGTCGGTCGTCATGTTTGACCATGATGGCCACATCAGAGCTACCAGCAAGTTAGACAGGGAACGCTGAGCACATTCAAAAATATCAAGATCGAAATCAAAACCAAATCGTCATCAATTAGAAGACTGATCTTAAACAAAGCACATCACCAATACGTGAAGTCTAGGCAATGAAAGAACGTTAATTCCTTTAAAAATTGCAACTGGAACAGAACAGAAGTTTAACTGGGGGTTTGGGGAAGAATCAGAGAGAGAGAGAGAGAGAGAGGAGAGAGAGAGGGGAGAGAGAGAGAGAGAGAGAGAGAGAGAGAGAATTTTGCTTATAGTCTAGCCGTGGGAAGTTGTCAGGAATGAAATCTGCTATCAGCTCCACATGAACACCGGCACAGGTCTAACAGCCCGCACCCCGTTTACACAGGCAAAGACACCATGACATCTATGGCCATCAGATCATCAGACCGTCAACAGAGACTGTGCATAATAGCAGTCAGCTTCTGATGGGTCCTTCCCACTCACCGATCTAAGATCGAAAGGCTTACACCAGATGTTCAGATGCAATTGCCATGCTTACCTTTATTCCATCCCCCACCTGCATCCCCCACCCCACCCCCATGTCCACGGCTTACAGTGGGTAGAAAGGTTCAAAGTTATTTTCTTTCTTTTGACTCACTGAGGCTCTGAAGGTGTTGAAAAACAATGAAAAATTTGGGCTGAACATCCAATTCGGCGCGTCCTATACATGCTTAATATCAGAGACAAACGGTAATCATCTTTTGATCATCACATGGAACAGATTAATCTCCATTCAAAATAATCGTGTCATATTCACACACAATTTTGCAGTTAAACAGCTATCACGATTCACTGACGCAAGTAAACAGAACAAATTACCATCCATTTATCATGAGACCCCTTGGCTGTCACCGTACTGTGTAAAGAAGCTATCCTCGGGGAATTATACTATGTACAAATCATGTTCATTCAGTACATAACTTAGTCTCCATCCTTCAGGTTCACCAAACCTGGCCGTGCTGAAGGCCTCTGGTATCACGTTTGATTGATCACCTCTACACCACGAGAAAAGCCACAACAATTCAATAAAAAGCCGAACATGCAACAGACACTGTGGACGGGACAATGTGCACTCTCACCACCAGGTCGCAAGATTACAACAATGCTGGGCCATTCCCGATTCATTACGCAAAAGAAAATCCCAACACTGGAACAATGAGAGAAGAATCATCACGACGGCACGTCAGTTTCAAAATGAAATAAAAAGAACCATACCCAAAGAGAGTGTACCAGGATAGGGGGAAATTAGTAGCAAATCATTTCCAGAATACGGAAATATTTTATGATGATTACAACTGAAGCATAATGATAGGCCTCAGTGAACGAAAATGTTTAAAAAGACACCGATTATTACATCTGTTAACACAGTTCTTTAGCTCGCGATTTCATCCCAGACATTCCTTTAATGCCACCTCACAAAGAATGCTAACTGACATGTATTTCAGTTGCTTTTTTTTTTTTTTTTTTTTTGCTGTCCCAATCTCTGCGCTACCTCAGAGGCAGTGCACCCACGCCGCTCATTCCGACACCCCGTCCACAGCCACAGCCCGGTCGGCCCCGCCGCAGCCCGGCACCGGCAATCCACAGGGAGCAGTCAATGTCAAGTTGTCAAGAGGCAACCCACCGGAGGAGACACTGCACTGCTGCCGAGTCACTTCGGTGGTGTTCAGTGGCGCCTGTTCTGATCTAACATACGCAGGACACCACCTACTAAGCCCCCTACTGACGACAATAATTGCTTAGTCGCGGAGCCGGCGCGAATGAGCTCTCCCTCCGGAGGGCGCCACCACGTCCGTCTAACGACAGCCCCCATAGACTCGCCGATACCGGTGACCCCGACGGAACCACACCAAGGCCATAGACGTGGAGAGGACATCAAAATTGAGGTCACCATGAGAGCAGGGCATGAAGGGCCACACAGCTAGAGACATTTTTTTTTTTAAAATGCTGATCGATGAGAATGAGGATGATTAAGATGATTCTACGGATTTCCATTTCGGTCCGGGACTACGTGACAGGGCTGTACTCTACGCTTCCTTTCATAATATATCCGGCGTCAACCAGGCCCGAGAGATACAGGCACCTGCAGTGTTGGTCAGGAAATTTGAGCAACACTCTCAGAAACGCGTCCATTAAGTGGAATGAAACTCGACTGTGTGGTCCCAGTCTCCCCAACTGAGTCCGCAGCAAACTCAACTCTGGGTAGGAGCCGGTCGGAGCAGAAAACCCACATGACTCTGATGGGATTCGAACCCACGACCTCCCAGCCGGGAGTCCGCGACGCTAACCACCTCGCCACGGCGGCTGGTTTTAGTTGCTATTTTTGCCACAATGAAGCAAAACAACAGCTGAACTAGACCTTCTAACCCGCCGGTAAACATATACGACCAGTCAACTGCAAAATTGTGATTTCATTTTCCCCCGAAGAGAAGAGGAAACTCGGTACGAAATTACCTGCGTGTGAAATAAGTCGAAAGCAAACAATCTGTCTGCACTGCATTTCAGTCGCCATCAATGACGTCGGAGTGCTTCCGGTAAGGAGGGCGCCACAGCAGTCTAATTCCCTCCCCTTCACCATTATTCCAGTCCGATTTTAGCGGGACCGGGAATCATAGTGCATTATGGGGCTCGGCAAACCGGATGTCTCAAAAGTCGATCGCCTCGGGCCACCCTTCCTATAAAAGCTCCCGTTGCTATTCTAGGGTGCCTGGTTGGTTCGATTGATACAGCACCGCGTTAGCCGTCAAATGCGTCGAGCTGGGGTCACCTTTGCCTCCGACGCAAACACGCCTCATTTCGATGTTCCACTTAGTGCGGTGACGTTCTGGTGGTATGGGTGTAGAGTTATGTCCCTGCCCCTATTTCTCCTGAGAGGGCTTACCACTAGTGGTGGGTGCAGTCGTCAAACTGAGTGTAACCCAGTGGGTGACACGGATCAACAGAACAGCGGTAACATACAATCTTGGAGCACAGAACTCCATTCTCTGTCCCGATGCACCGCCCTAGAGCGACACTGGATACGAAGTTCCCCTTAAACATGTTGACAGGGTTTTAAGAACAAATTGATTTCTTGTCTCGTGTTCTTCTATTCCCAGTGCCCCTCTCGGGAGTTCGTTGGATTGTGATTTTTCACTTGGTGCATTGGAAACACCACAAAATGATGTTAGGGGCTGTGGGAGGACTGTCAGTGCTGCTGAAGACCTGACTTACTGAGGAATTGTCGTCCAGGTGACCAGTGTGGACAGTCAGTAGGCATAAGCAGTTGGTTCAGTTCAAAAGACGGAACTCGGTGATTCCCAGTGCAGCCATTGAAGGATCCGATATATTTCAACGTCGTCTTTGTCACCCCATCTCCCCCTTCACTCCCCCCCCCCCCTCCAAACCCAACCGCTTAAATCATTTTCACAGACACGTAACTGTTCACCCACATTTATCCCCCAGCACCTGTTTATTTCCCTTTGTTTTGTTTGTTTGTTGTCGTCGTCCTGCCTTAAGAAGACCAGCAGGTCAAGGCTTGTTATCCGAGTGTTTGTTGTGTTCATCTGCCTGCTCAGTATTTCACACTTCTGTTTCGCTGTGCTAACCTCCGCCTGCAGTCGTTGCAGTTTGACACTTGAATTTCAGCTCAGGCGGACAGCTGTACTGTTCTTCTTACGCCGACAGGAAATGTGAAATCCGCCTCCTGCCGCCGACAATGCGGTCGCTGATCTTCCCTCCCCCCCCCCCCCTCTTTGTACTTTGTGCGTACATGTGTGTGTGTGTGTGTGTGTGTGTGTGTGTGTGTGTGTGTGTGTGTGTGGTGTGTGTGTGTGTTGACGCAACTGTTTGTTGATGTGTGTGCGCGGTGTGTGTGTGTGTGTGTGTGTGTGTGTGTGTGTGTGTGTGTGTGTGTGTGTGTGTTGTGTGTGTGTGCGTGCGCGTGCGTGTGCGTGCGTGCGTGCGTGCGTGCGTGCGTGCGTGTGCGTGTGTGTATGTGTGCGTGCGTGTGTGTAGGGAGAGAGGGGAGTTGGGGGAGGGGGTTCGGAGAGAGAGCCAAAGAATGATACAGGGAGCCTGGTAGGAGACAGGGAAGGAGGTGGGGGTGGTGGTGTCAGATGAGCGGTACTGTGGTCGATGTCCAGCAGAGGCGAGGTATCGCGTGTCCACCATAAACAACGGCACATACAGCTGGCGCAGCTGGCCTTTGACAAACAAGACGTCGGAGTTGGCGATAGCTCCGTGCTGTCCTCATCACAGCCACATCCTTCATAATAAAGGATACGTCAGCGTTTGTGATGAACACCGCCCACCCTCATTGCCAAACAGATTCCGTTTCATTTCGTTTGGACACCACACACCTGTCTATCACAGGCACACTCTTGTGATGACATTCGAGCTGTTTTTGTTTTGTAAACACTTATCAGACTTTATGCCACCTGTGACAATGCTCAATGTGTGTGTGTGTGTGTGTGTGTGTGTGTGTGTGTGTGTGTGTGTGTGTGTGTGTGTGTGTGTGTGCGTGCGTGCGTGCGTACGTGTGCGTGTGCGCGTGCGTGCGTGCGTACGTGTGCGTGTGCGTGTGCGTGCGCGTGTGTGTGTGTGTGACAGACAGACTGACTGACCAACAGACAGAGACAGAGAGAACGAGTCGAACGAATCTTTTTAGTGAAGGGAAAAGAATAAGCACATAAAGTCTCCTTTACAACTTATTCTCATAAAAGTAGGAGATTAAAATATGCACGTAAATTTAAGACTAGCACAGGATAGAGAGAGAGAAAAGAGAGAGAGAGAGAGAGAGAGAGAGAGAGAGAGAGAGAGAGAGAGAGAGAGAGAGAGAGAGAGCGAGACAAGAGAGAGAGCGAGAGAGAGAGAGCGAGAGAGAGAGACAGAGTGAGTGAGTGAGAGACTGAGAGAGAGAGAGAGAGAGAGAGAGAGAGAGAGAGAGAGAGAGAGAGAGAGAGAGAGAGAGAGAGATTTTGACTGTATAGAATTACAGCTTTCAGACAAATGATCAATAAAACTACCTGCGCTATACTTTGAACATGAACATACGTTGCATATACCTAAACACAAACACATACCCACACGTACACGCGCTCTCGCAAGCCCAGCGCGAGCCCACGATCACGTCCACTTATCCCCTTCTTCACCCAGCAAGCCATCTCACACACATACATACACACGCACACGCACACACGCACACGCACACGCACACACACACACACACACACACACACACTCACTCACTCACTCACTCACTCACTCACTCACTCCCTCTCTCTCTCTCTCTCTCTCTCTCTCTCTCTCTCTCTATCACACACACACACACACGCGCGCGCACGCACGCACGCACGCATGCACACACACACGCATATATCACTTACACTCTACCATGTCCGTCCCTCTCCACACTCTCCACAATCCTCACCACTCTCCACATCCCTTATTATCCCCACCCCTCTCCACACTCCTCTCCATCCCACCCCTCTCCGCACTGCCCAACATCCCAGCCCATCACCGTTTCCCCACCATTCCTATCTCTCTTCACACACACCCTCCGCACTGCCCAACATCCCAGCCCATCACCGTTTCCCCACCACCATTCCTATCTCTCTTCACACACACCCTCCGCACTGCCCAACATCCCAGCCCATCTCCAAGTTCCCATCATTCCATACCGTCCCCACCCGTCTCCAAACTCACCACCATCCCTTCCATTCTCTGCTGTGTCCACCCCTTTCACTATCCTCCTTATCCACCCCGTCCACTATCCATCCTTCTCACTATCCTCCTTATACACCTCTTCCACTACCCTTCTTATCAACCCCTTCCACTATCCTTACCACCCTTCCACTATCCTCCTTATCCACCCCTTCCACTATCCTCCTTATCCACCCTTCTACTATCCTCTTTGTCAACCCCTTCCACTATCCTTATCCACCCTTCCACTGTCCTCCTTATCCACCCCTTCCACTGTCCTTATCCACCCCTTCCACTCTCCTTATCCACCCTTCCACTATCCTCCTTATCCACCCCTCCCACTATCCTGCTTATCCACCCCTTCCACTGTCCTTGTCCACCCCTTCCACTGTCCTCCTTGTCCACCCCTTCCACTGTCCTCCTTGTCCACCCCTTCCACTGTCCTTGTCCACCCCTTCCACTGTCCTTGTCCACCCCTTCCACTGTCCTTGTCCACCCCTTCCACTGTCCTTGTCCACCCTTCCACTGTCCTTGTCCACCCCTTCCACTATCCTCCTTGTCAACCCCTTCCATATCCTCCTTGTCAACCCTTCCACTATCCTCCTTATCCACCCCTTCCACTATCCTGCTTATCCACCCCTTCCACTGTCCTCCTTGTCCACCCCTTCCACCGTCCTCCTTGTCCACCCCTTCCACTGTCCTTGTCCACCCCTTCCACTGTCCTCCTTGTCCACCCCTTCCACTGTCCTTGTCCCACCCCTTCCACTGTCCTTGTCCACCCCTTCCACTGTCCTTGTCCACCCTTCCACTGTCCTTGTCCACCCCTTCCACTATCCTCCTTGTCCACCCCTTCCACTATCCTCCTTATCCACCCCTTCCACTGTCCTTGTCCACCACTTCACTCTCCTTGTGCACCCCTTCCACTATCCTCCTTATCCACCCCTTCCACTGTCGTCCTTGTCCACCCCTTCCACTATCCTCCTATCCACCCCTTCCACTGTCCTCCTTGTCCACCCCTTCCACTATCCTCCTTGTCCACCCCTTCCACTGTCCTTGTCCACCCCTTCCACTGTCCTTGTCACCCCTTCAACTGTCCTTGTCCACCCTTCCACTGTCCTTGTGCACCCCTTCCACTATCCTCCTTATCCACACCTTTCACTGTCCTTGTACACCCCTTCCACTATCCTCCTTGTCCACCCCTTCCACTGTCCTTGTCCACCACTTCCACTGTCCTTGTCCACCCCTTCCACTATCTCCTTGTCCACCCCTTCCACTATCCTCCTTCCCCACCCTTCCACTATCCTCCTTATCCACCCCTTCCATTGTCCTTGTCCACCACTTCCACTGTCCTTGTCCACCCCTTCCACTATCCTCCTTATCCACCCCTTCCACTGTCCTTGTCCAACTCTTCCTTCTCCTTGTGGCACACCTCCACGATCCTCCTTATCACCCCTTCCACTGTCGTCCTTGTCCTCCCTTCCACTAGTCTCCTTTTCCACCCTTCCACTGGTCCGCCTTGTCCACCCCTTCCTCTATCCTCCTTGTCCACCCCTTCACTGTCCTTGTCCACCCCTTCCACTGTCCTTGTCCACCCCTTCAACTGTCATTGTCACCCTTCCCTGTCCTTGTGCACCCCTTCACTATCCTCCTTATCTCACTTTCACTGTCCTTGTACACCCCGTCCACTATCTTCCTTGTCACCCCTTCTCTGTCCTTGTCCACTCTTCCATGTCCTTGTCCATCCCTTCCACCTTTCATCCTTGTCCACCCCCTTCCACTATCCTCCTTCCCCCACCCTTCCACTTTCCTCCTTATCTCTGTGCACCCCTTCCATTGTCTTGTCCTCCTACTCCACTGTCTTGTCACCCTTCCACTTGGATCCTCTTGTCCACCCCTTCCAACTGTCCGTGTCCACCCATTCCACTGGCCTCCTTGTCCACCCCTTCCCATCTAGCCTCCTTATCAACCATTCCCCCCAGTCACTCCTAGTCCACCACTTCCACTGTCCTTGTCCACCACTTCCACTGTCCTTGTCAATCCCTTCCTACTTTCCTCCAGTACCCTCACCCTTCCACTGTCCTTGTCCACCACTTACATAGATCTCCTTGTCACCCTTCCTCTGTCCTTGTCCATCCATTCCACTGTCCTCCTTGTCCACCCCTTCTCTCTCCTCTTGTCCCCCCTTCACTTCTCCTTGTCCGCCCTTCCACTATCCTCCTTATCCACCCTTCCACTGTCCTTGTTCCACCTATGTCCACTGTCCTTGTGCTCCCTTCCACTCATCCTCCTTATCCCCCCCTTCACTGTCCTTGTCCATCCCTTCCACTGGTCCTACTGTCCCCACCCCTTCACTGTCCTTGTCCACCATTCACTGTACTCCTTGTACACCCCTTTCCACTGTCCTCCTTGTCATCCCCTTCTTGTCCGTTCCACCCCTTCCATGTCCTCATTGTCCAACCGTTCATCCGGTCTTGTCCACCCTTCCACTATGCCTACTTGTCCCACCTCCGGACCACTGTCCTCCTTATCCACCCCTTCCTCGGTCCCTTGTCAACCCCTTCAACTTTCTCCTTGTCCACCCCTTCCATATCCTCCTTATCCACACCCTTCCACTGTCCTGGTCCACCCTTACACTATCCTCCTTGTCCACCCCTTCCACTGTTCTCCTTGTCCACCCTCCCACTATCTCCTTGTCCACCCACTTACACTGTCCTTGTCCCACCCCTTCCACTGTCCTTGTCCACCCCGTCAACTTTCTCTCCTTATCACCCACACTTCCACTCTCCGTGTCCACCCGGCACGGGCCTTGTCCACCCCTTCAAACCATCAATCTTATCAACCCCTTCCATGTCTGGTCCAACCCCTATACCACCTAATCCTCCTTGTCCGACCCCATTCCATGGCATTGGTCCACCCCCTTCCACTATCCTCCTTGTCCACCCCTTCTGCCTCTCCTCCTATCCTCCCCTTCCACTGTCCTTGTGATCCACTTCCACTATTACTCCTCTTCCCCTTTCCACTGTCTCCTCTATCACCCCTTCACTATCCCCCTTGTCCTACCCTTTCACTGTACACTATCCCCAACCCCTTCCAGGTAACTAACTTCCACACCCCTTTCCATCATCCCCACCCCTTCCACTGTTACCACCAGCCCCACCCACTTCCAATGTACACCATCCCCACTCCTTCCACTGTTCCATCATCCCCACCCCTTCCACTGTACATCATTCCCGCCTTTCCATTCAGTCCACACCCTTTCCTCTGTACATCATCCCACCCCTTCCTCTGTGTCCCATACCTCGCCCTTCCATAATCCCTCACCCATCCACTCTACTCTTCCCCACCCCCTTCCAATGTTTACTCCATCTCCTCTATCCATGCCACTGTACTACCCATGCCCCAACCCATTCCTTCACCTCCCACCCACTTCCTCTGTACACCAACCCCACCCCTTCCTTCACCCACACCCTCCACTGTACACCATCCCCACCATGGCATCACCCCACCCCTTCCCTCGCGCTACAACCTACACCACCCTTTCCATCCCCCCACCCATTCCACGGTACACCATCCCCTCCATTCCATCACCCACCCCTTCCTCTGTCACCAACCCCTCCCTTCCATCACTCCCACCCCTTCCAACTGTACCTCCATCCCACCCTTCCTCGGTACTCCTAACTCCACCCTTCCTTCACCCAACCCCTTCCACTGTACACCAACACCACCATTCCATCACCCCCACCCCTTCCACTGTACACCATCCCCACCCCTTCCTACTGTACACCAACCCTATCCCTTCCTATACCCAACACCGTCCACTGTACAACCATCACCTCCCCCTTTGCACGGTACACCTTACCACCCGTCCAATCATCCCCACCCTGCCATGTTACCCACGTCCCCTACCATTCCATGTACTCCAACCCCAACCCCTTCCTCTGGACAACCATCCCCAAACCGTGCACTGTTTATGTTACACATCCCATCCCTTCCCATCATCCCATCCCTCCGTGCCACACTGTTACACATCCCCACCCTTCCTCTTGTACACCATCCCCACCCCTTGACTGCACACCAATCCACCTTCCAAATCTTACCCACACCTTCACGGTACACATCCCCACCACTTGCACTGCTTACACCATCCCCACCCTTCCCATCATCCCACCCCTTCACTGTACACCACCCCACCCCTTTCCATCTCCCCACCCTTCCACTGTTACACCATCCCCACTCCCCTTGCGTCACCCCCCACCACTTCCTACTGTACATCCATTCCAACCCCTTCCTCTGTACAACATACCCAACCCTTCCAATTCTTCATCCCTCTTCCCCGTACACCATCCACCCCATCCACTCTTCACCATCCCCACCCTTACACTATACACCATCCCCACCCCTTCCACTGTACACCATCCCATCCCTTCACTCTTCATTTCATACCCACCCCTTACTCTGTACACCATCCCACCCCTTCCACTCTTCACCATCCCAACCCTTCACTGTACACCATCCCCACCCCTTCCATGTAAACCAATCCCCACCTTCCTCTTTACACCAATCCCCAACCTTTACACTATACACATTCCTAAACCCCTTCCACTGTACACCATCCCCACCCCTTCCAACTCTTCCACCATCCCCACCCCTTCCACTTTACACCATCCCCACCCCTTCCACTCTTCAACTTCCCCACCCCTTCCACTATACACCATCCCCACCCCTGCCAATCTTCACCACCCACACCTTCCACTATACTACATCCCACCCCTTCCACCTCTTCACCTTCCCCACCCCTTCCATATACAACATCCCACCCTTCACTTTACAACATCCCACCCCTTCCACTATACAACATTCCCCACCATTCACTTTACAACATCCCCACCCCTTCCACTATACACATTCCAATAACTTCCACGATAAAACGATCCACCATTCCCTTCCACTCTCACCATCCCCACCCTTCCAATGTTCTATATCCCAACACCTTCCACTGTACACCATCCCACCCCTTCCACTCTTCCACCTTCCCACCCCTTCACCCAATGATTCACCATCCCCTACCCTTCCACTCTACACCATCCCCACCCCTTACAATATAAACAAACCCCCTATCCATTCCACTGTACACAAACCTCACCCCTTGCAACTCTTCACCATCACCACCCTTCCACTCTTCACAACTCACCCCTTCCAATGTTCACCATCCGCACTTCCACGTCTAACACCATCCTCACCCCTTCCTCTGTACAACTCCATCCCCAACCCTTCCCTCATCCCCACCCCTTCCTATGTACACTATACCCACCCCTTCATCATCCCCATCCCTTCCAATGTACACCATCCCCACCCTTCCCATCAGACCCATCAGTTCCACTGTACACCTCCTCACCCCTTCCATGATACTCCGTCCCCACCACTTCTCTGTACACACCATCCCCAACCCCTTTCAATGTACACCATCTCACCCTTCCAACTGTACACCATCCTCACCCTTACCACCTGTTACACCATCCTCACTCTTCCACTGTACACCATCCCCACCCTTACAAAGTTCACCATCCCATCCCTTCCATATGTACATCTATCCTTCCCCTTTACACTGTCACCAACCCTCATCTCGTCCACTGTACTCCATACCTCAGCTCTTCCACTGTACACTTCCCCACCCCCTTCCACTCTGCACCATCCTCAGCTCTTCCACTGTTCACCATCCACACTCTTACACGGGTCACCATCCCCACCCATTCCACTGTACAATCCTCACCCAGTCCTTCGTCCCTCCCCTTCCAATTTCATCTATTCACCATCCCCACCCTTCCACTCTTCACCATCACCCTTCCCTCCACTATACACAAGCTCACCCATCCACTCTTCACCATCCTCACCATTACACTATACACCATCCCCACCCCTTCCATCTTTCACCCATCCCGACCCCTTCCACTTTACACCAGCCTCCCCTCCACTCTTCTCATTCCTCCACCCCTTACATATACACCATCCCCACCCCATATTCCACTCGTCACCATCCCCACCCCCTTCCACTTTACACCATCCCCACCCTTCACTGTACTCAATCCCCAACCCCTTCCATTGTTCTCCCATCCCCACCCCTTCCCTATGTACAACCATCCAGCCCTTCCTCTATACACCATACCCCCCTTCCACTCTACACATCCCCCCCCTTCCATGTTATTCACCATCCTCACCTTTCCACTGTACAATCACCCCACCGCTTCCACAATGTACACCATCCTCACCCCTTCCTCACTACGCCTTCCCACCCTTCCTCTGTACATCCATCCCCACCCCTTCCAACTGTACACCATCCCCAACCCCTTCCAATGCTACCCATCCCCCATCCTTCCAATGTACACCTTCCCCATCCCTTCATATGTCCTTCATCCTCTCCCTTTTACACTGTACACTGCCCTCCCCTTCCACTGTTCACCCATCTCTCCACTCTTCCACTGTACACATCACCCACCCCTTCCAACTCTGCACCCAGCCTCTGCTCTTCCAATGTACACCATCCACACCTCTTTCAATGGTCACCATCACACCCCTTCACGGTATACACATCCTCACACCGACCTTCATCCCTCCCCTTCCACTTTACACATTCCCCACCTGTCCATCGCTTACACCATCCCAATCCTTCCACTATTACTACCCATCCTCTTCCCTTCCACTATTCACCATCCGACTCCCCTTCCAATTTACCACCACCCCACCCTTCACTCTTCACCTTCCGCCTACCCCTTCCACTCCGTCACCAATCCCCACCTTCCACTATACACCATCCCACCCCTTCCACGGTACACCATCCCCACCCCTTCCACTGTACACCAGCCCCATCCCCTTCCTCGGATTCAACCATCCCCACCCTTCCTTTCTTCACCATTCCCCTGCCACTTCCCACTCTCACCATCCCCAACCCCTTCCACTCTACTACACCCCAATACCCGTTTCTCTCTGCCCATCCCCCACCCCTTCCACTCTACACCCGCCCCACACTTCCACGCTGCTCCATCCTCAGCTCATCCTATGTACACCATCCACACCTCTTTCACGTGGTCACCATCCCCACCCCTGTCCACCGTACACATCCTACTCCTTCATCATCCCCCGTCACTTACACCATCCTCATCCCTCCATGTACACCATCCCCTCCCCTTATTTCCCTCTGTACACCATCCTCAGCCCTTCCACTGTACACCATCCCCTCCCTTACACTGTACATCATCCTCACCCCTTCCACTATATCCCTCCTCAACATCTGCCCACTACACTCCATCACCATCCTTCCACTGGTACTCCATCCCCATCCCCTTCCACGGTACACAATCCACTCCCCTGGCGCTGTACACCATCCCCACCCTTTCACCGGTACACCATCCCCACCCCTTTCTCTGTTACACCATCACCACCCCGTTCACGGTACACCATCCCCACCCTTCCACTCTTCACCTCCCCACACTTCCACTCTTCACTCCCCTACCCCTTCCACTCTTCACCATCCCACCCTTCACTGTACACCATTCCCATCCCTTCCACTGTACACCTTCCCCCACCCCTTCCAATGCACCATCCTCTCCCCTTCCACTGTACCACATCCCCACCACTTCAGTGTACCACCCAGCATCACTTCCACTGTACACCATCCCCACCCTTCTGTGTACACCTTCCCCAACTTCCACTCTTCAAATCCCACCCCTTTTCCCACTATTAATTCATCCCCACCCCTTCCAACTATTCACCATCCCCACCCCTTCCACTGTACATCTCCCCACCCTACAGTGTACACCATTCCCACCCCTTCCACTCGTCACCATCCCACCTCTTCCCACTATACACCATCCCACCCCTTCCCACTCATCTCCATCCCCACACCTTCCACTATACAACATTCCCCACTCCTTCCACGATACAACATCCCCTACTCCTTCCCTATACATCATCCCTACCCCTTTCCACTATTTACCATCCCCTCCCATTCCACTGTACAACATCCTCCACCCTTCCACTCGTCACATCCTCACTCTCCTTCCACTATTCACCATCCCACCCTTTCCAATCATAAATCTCCCACCCCTTCCACTCTTCACATCTCCACCCCTTCCACTCTACACCATCCCAACCCCTTTCACTGTACTCCGTCGCACCCTTCCGCTGTACTCCATTCCACACCACTTACACAGCTTCACCTCCCCAAACCGTACACTGTACTCCATCCTCACCCCTTCCACTAGACACCTTCACTACACCTCACCTCGTACACCTTTCCCACCCTTTCCATGTACTATCCCTGCAACGGCACCATCCTCAACACTGCACTGTATCAAAATCCACCATCCCCTTCCACTGTTCACCATCCCACCCCTTCCTCTATTCTCCTTCCTCACTCTTCCACGGTACACCATCCAAACCTCCACTTATTCCATCCTCACCCCTTACATCGAGCTGCACTTCCTCAACCCTGCCACTCTTCACACATCCTCACCTTCTATTTTACACATCCCCACCCATTCCACTATAATCATCCCTTCACCCCTTGCACTCTTCACCGTCCCTCACCTTCCATCTGATTCACATCCCTACCCCTCCACTCTTCTACTTCCTTACACCCTTCCATTCTTCCACACTTCCCCCTCCCCTTCTTATTATACTCAATTCCCACCCTTCCTACTATTCTCCATCCCCCGCCATGCCTTGCTCAATCATCCCTTCCACTGTCCAAGAGTACTCCATTTTGTCAAACTCCACCATCTCTTCACTCCCCATTATCTCCCCATATCTTCAATTCTCTACCATATCCCTCTCCCACTATCCCCCTGTCTTCTCCCACTCCCCAACTGTCCTTCCATTGCCCCATCTTCCCTATACACTCTCCACCATCCCTATCCATTCTCAACCATCCCTATTCACTTTACACCATCCCTATCTACTCTACCATCCCTTTCAATTCTCCACATCCATTTCTCACCTCCTATCCACTCTCCACCTTCCCCCATCCCCTCTCCCACCATCCCTTCCAATTCTCCACATACCACTCTCCACCAATCCTACTCCCCCGTTTCACCATCCCCATCCACTCTCCACATCCATTCCATTCTCCCATCCCACTCTCCACCATCCCTATCACACTCCACCTTCCCTTCCACTCTCACCATCCCTATCCACTCTCCACCTTTCCCCTTCATACTCTCCACCTTCCCCATTCCACTCTCCACCATCCCTTTACATCTCCACCATCCCCATCCACTCTCACCATCCCCATCCTCTCTCCTCCATCCCTTTATCCACTCTACTCAATCACTATCCATCTACACCAATCCATATCCACCTCTACCTCTCAATCCCTTTTCCGCTTCCACCATCCCTTCCTTCTCACCATCCACTCTCCACCATCCTTTCCTGCTCTACATCCACTCTTCCACAGATCCCTTTCCTTTCTCACATTCCACCTTCCACCATCCTTCATTCTCCAACCACTTCACACCATTCACCCTCCATTCTCCCAGTCCGCTCTCCCTCCATCCCTTCCATTATCCTTCCACTTCTCCACCCTTTCCTTCCATTTCAATCCACTCTCCACTCTTCCTTCTATTCTCACCCTGCCTATCGCAACCATCCCTTCCATTCTGCCCATCCACTATCCACCTTCCCTATCTCCACTATCCACATACCCATCACTCTCTCTCCATTCCCATCCCACTTCTCCACCATTCCATCCATCTCCACATCTCATACCACTCTCCACCATCACCCTTCCACTCTCCTCCATTCCCATACACTCTCCTCACATCCCATCCACTCTCCTCCATCCATACCACTTTCTCACCTTCCCATCACGCTCCGCCTTTCCCATCACTCTCCTACAATCCCGATCCACTCTCCACCATCCCCATCGACTCTCCACATCTCCCCATTCCACCATCCCTATACATCTCCACCTTACATCATCACTCTCTCCATCCCGATCCAAATGTCCACACTTCCGATCCACTCTCCACCACCCCTATCCACTCTCCACCATCACTATCCACTCTCCACCATCCCTCATCCACTCTACACCTTCCCTATCCACTCTCACCATCCCATCCACATCTCAACCATCCCCATCCTCGCTCCACCATCCTTCCTCTCTCACCATCCCGATCACTCTCGCACCATCCTAGCCACTCTCCACCATCCCTAGACTACGATCCAACCTCCATATACGCTACTCTCCTCCATCCCTATCCACTCTCACCATCCCATCCACTCTCCTCCTTACCTATCACTCTCCTCACATCCCGTTCCACTCTCCACAATCCCTTTCTCTCTCTCCACATATACCTATCTCGCTCCACCATCCTATCACATCTCCACCATACCCAATCTCTCGCCACCATCCCCATTCCACTATCCACCATCCCCTTCATCTATCACAATCCCTATCACACGCTCCTACCATCCCTATCCACGCTCCTCTTACCCTACCACTCTCTCAGCCACCATCATAATCTACTCCATGCACCAACCCATCTCCCCACCATCCCTATCCACTCTTCCTCCTTCCCCATTCCACCATCCACTTACCACTCTCAACCTCACTATCACTTCTCACCATTCCCCATTCCACTCTCCACCATCCCCATGCCACTCTCCACCATCCCCAGCACTCTCCTCCATCTCCTACCACTCTCCACCCATCCCATTCACACCATCACCTTCCCTCTCCACCATCCCATCCACTCCTCCACCATCCACATCCTCTCTACTCCATACACCATTCCACTCCCTACCTCTCTCCACCTCCCATCCACTATCAACCATCCCGACCATCTATCCACCTCCTTTACCACTCTCCACCATCCCCTTTCCACTTCCTACACAATCTCCACCTTCCCCTATCCACTCTCCACCAGCCCTACCACTCTGCCGCTTCCCTATCCCACTCTCACCTCCCTTCCACCATCCCTACCAATTCCCCATTTCCCCTTACACTCTCCACATTCCCTACCACTCTCCTCTTCCCCATCCACTCTCCACCATCATTACCACTCTCCACCATCCCTCATCCACTCTCCACCAATCCCTACCAACTATCCACATCCCCTTTCCACCATCCCTTCCACTCTCCACCATCACCCTTCCACTCTCCACCATCCCCATTCCACCTTTCCCTTCCACTCTCCACCATCCCCATCCACTATCAACCTTCCCTTTACACCTTCCCTATCCACTCTCCCAATCCCTATTCCAACTCTCCACTTCCCTAACAATCTCCACAATCCCTATCCACTCTCACACCATCCCCATACACTCTCCACCATCCATATCCACTCTCCACCCCCCCCCCTTCCCCATTCCACAATCCACGACCACTCTCCACCATCCCCTTACACTCGCCACCGATCCCTACCACGCTCCACCATCCCTATCCCTCTCCTCCATCCCCATGCCTCCCTCCCTACCATCTCTCCTCATCCCCATTTCCACCATCCTACCACTCTCCACCATCCCCTTTCCACCATCCCTACCACTTCTCCACCATCCCAGCACTCTCACCATCCCTTCACTCTCCACCATCCCCATCCACTCTCCACCCATCCCGCTTTCCACATCTCCTTCCAATCTCCTCCATCCCCTTCCACTCTCCACCATCCTACCACTCTCCACCATCCTACCACTCTCCACCATCCCCATCCACTCGCCACCTTCCCCATTCCACATCCCTACCACTATCCACATCCCATCCACTCTCCACCATCCCTACTACTCTCCACCATTCCCTTTCCACTCTCCACCATCCCCATTCCACTCCTACCACTCTCCACCATCCCATTTCCACCATCCCCATCCACTCTCCTCTCTTCCCATCCACTCGCCACCTGCCCTAACACTCTCTCACCATCACCCTACACTCTCAACCTTCCTCTATCACACTCTCCTCTGCCACTTTCTCCTTCCCTTCCAATCTCCACACTTCCCCATTTCATCCTGCACCAGTCACTCTCCTCCATCCACCATTACAACATCCCTTACCTCTCTCTCCACCTTTCCCCATTCCACACAGCCCTACCACTTCACACTTAACTGCACCAATCTCCATCCTTCCTTCCCTATCCCCAGCCCATCCACTCTCACTCCTCTCCCTACCTACTCTCCACCATCACCTACCACTCTGCCACAATCCCTACAACTCTCCTCTGAACTTTCCACTCTCAACCATCCCAATTCCTCCCTTCCTTACCTCTTTCACTCCTTCCCCATTTCCACCATCCCTACCTCTCTCCACCTTACCCTTTCACTCTCCACCCATCCCTTCCTCTCTCACCTTCCCCATCCACTCTCCACCATCCTACCCACTTCCTCCATCCCTTTCCCTCTCCACCATCCCTACCACTCTCTCCATCCCTACCATCTCTACTCCATCCAACGCCTACTCTCCTCCAATCCCCATCCACTCTCCACATCCCTTCCTCTATCCTACATCCCAATCCACTCTCCTCCTTCCCCTTACTCTCTACACCTTCCTATCCACTCTAACACCATCCCTTTACATCTCTCCACCATCCCCATCACTCTCTACAAAAGCCCCCATCCTCTCTCCACCTTCCCTATCCACCTCGTCTACTTCCACCCCCCCACTTTCCTCTTCTAAATACTTCACTCGCGCCTCTACCCTTTCCACGTCGCCACCATCCCCATCCACTCTCCACCATCCCCATCCACTCTCCACCATCACCATACTCTAGCACAATTCCCCTATCCACTCTCCACCTGCCTTTCACTGATACCCATGCCATCCTACTCTCCCACCATCCCCATCACTACTTCCTCCATCCCCATTCCTTTTCCCTACCTCTCGCACCTATTCCCATCCTCGCTCCACTTCCATAGCCACTCTCCACCTTCCTATACCTCTCGCCACATCCTATCCACGCGAATCCTTCCCCATTCCACCTTCACCTACCTCTCGCCACCTTCCCCATTCACGTCCACTCAAGCCCTTTCCACGCCGCATCCATTCACTTCATATATCCTCCATCCATTGCAAAGTCGCCACCATCACTTCATCGTACTTAAACTTCACCATCATACTCGACTAGCACTGCCCAGTGTGTCGGCCAACATCACAATGGACCACGCCTCCACCATCCCTTGCATAGAGCCATTCCCTTCCGGCTCCTCCTGCCATATTTCTCAGCCACCTAGCCCCATCCTATATACACACTTACCGTCCACTCGCCTCCTTTCTGGGATCACTCTCAGCACTCATTGAAAAAGGAATCACTGCCCAGTCTCGCTTCACCTTCCCCAGTACACATCATAGCCCGTCATCGCCGCCTCCTTCCCAGCAATACTCTCCTCCTTCACATTACTCCTTCCCATGTAACTCTCGAATCCATCCATTTCCATTCCTCCTTCCACCTTTAAATATATATATCCCACAGCCCCCTATCTACCTCACTGACTCGTCCTCCATCCCTTGCCTCCACTGCCTGTCCACTCTAAACCTGCACAAGTACTCCATCACTTCCACTCTCCACCTCCCCAGCCATTCTCCTCCTTCCCATTCCTCCATCCCTACATCTCCAACCATCCCTCACTCTCCACCATCACTACCATCTCTCCACATCCTACCCACTCTCAACCATCCCCATCCATCTCCACCATCCCTACACTCCATTCACCAATCCCATTCCACCATCACTTCCACTCTCCACTCCCCATCCACTCTCCACCATCCCTACCACCTCCACATCCCCATCCTCTCCTCCCTCCTTCCTATCTCCACCATCCTACCAACTCTCCACCAATCCCTACCACTCTCATCCAGCCTTTCCACTCTTCACTTCCCCATCACTCTCCACCATCCGATCCAATCTCCTCCATCCCTTTACCTGCTCCTCCATCCCCATTACACCTATCCCGACACTCTTCCTCCTTCCCTTACCACTACTCCTCTCCTATCCACACTACTACTTCCACAAGACACTCGCCACCATCCCTATCCTCTCTCCACCATCCGTGCCACTCCTCCACCATACCCCATTCCACCATCCTACCACTCTCACCATCCCCATTCCACCCATCCCTACCACTCTCCACATCCCTAACTTTCTCCATCCCTACCACTCTAACCATCCATCCACTCTCCACCATCCCCGTTCCACCATCATACCATCTCCACCATCCCCATGCTCACCTTCCCTACCACTCTCCACCATCCCCATCCACTCTCCACATTCCCCTACCACTCTACAACTTCCCTACCACTCTCCACAATCCTATCCATCTCCACCATCCCTACCTTCTCATCCAATCCCTACCACTCTCCACCATCCCCATTCCACTCTCCACCATCCCATCATCTCCACTTTCCCATTCTCATCCCTACCACTCTCCACCATCCCCATCCCTCTATCCACATCCCTACTCTTCCACCATCCCACCAATCTCCCACCAAAATCCCTATCCATCTCCACCTTTCCACTTCCTCTCTCCACATCCCTATCCCTCTCTCCACCATCCCGACCAATCTCCTCCCAGCCATATCCAGCTCCACCATCCCATTCCTCCTCTCCACCATTCCCCATCCACTCTACACATCCCTACCTCAATCTCATCCATTCCCATCCACTCTCACCATCCATCAACTTCTACACCTTCCCCATCACTCTCCACACTTCCCTATACCTCTCCACCATCCCCATCCACTCTACCCATCCACCTTCGACTCTCCTCCTATTCACCCATTCCACCATCCTCCACTCTCCCCATCCACTCTCCACCATCCCCATCCACTCTCCCACATCCCATCCACTCAACACCATCCCCATCCACTCTCCTCCATCCCCCATCCACTCTCCACCCTCACATCCCTATCCACTCTCCCATCCCTACCACTCGCCTACAAATCCCTTACCACTCTCCACCATCCCTACCACTCTCCACCATACCACTTACACTCTCCCCATCCCTACCTCTCTCCACCATCACATCCACTCTCATCCATTCCCTACCACTCTCCACCTTCCCCATTTCCACCTTCCCTACCACTCTCCACCATACATATCACTCTCCACCTTCCCTACCCACTCTCCACCATCCTCTCCACCATCCCTATCACTACTCCACCATCCTACCACTCTCCTCCATCCCCATCCACTCTCCACCATCCTACCACTCTCCACCATTCCTACCACTCTCACATCCCTACTCATCTCCAATCCCGACCACTCGTCCACCTTCACCTCATCAATTCTACAACATCCCTATCATTTACATCACATCCCTATCCAATCTCCACCATATCCCTAACACTCTCACCATCCCTTCCATTGCCCACCTCCCTTCCCACTTTCCACCATCCCTACCACTATCCACCATCCCTTACTTGGCCCACCATCCCTATCCACTCTCCACCATCCTTTCCATTCTTCACCATTCCCTTCCACTCATCCACATCCCTACCACTCTCCACCATCCCTACCATCTCCACCATCCCTACCTCTCTCACCTTCCCTACCACTCTCCACCATCGCTACCACTCTACTCAATCCCTTACAATTGACCACCATCCCTAACCATTCTTACACACCAGCCCTTTTCCTCTCTCTCCACCATTCCCAACCACTCTCAACCATCCCTTCCTTGCCCCAACCATACCTTCCCATTCTCCTTCACCCCTATCATTCACATCGTATCCATTCTCCGCCATTTTCTATCCACTTCCACCCACCCTTTCCATTCTCCACCGTCTCTTTCCACTATCCACCAACACCTATCCATTCGCCACTCGTCTCCTATCAACTCTCCACATTTGTTTACATTTTATCGCCATTTCTATCAAAGATCCAGCTCCTCCCTTCCTTATTCCTATTCTCCACAGTCTCTTTTACACTCTCCACCATCCTCGTCTCCTCACTCTACACCCTCCTCCATCCCTTCGACTCTCCTCAATTCCTTCCCACGTTCACCTTTGCCGTCCCTTCCACTGTCCTCCATTCCATCAATTGTACTCCACTCTACCGTCTCCTCCACTACCCACCATCCATTTACCTGGCGCCATCTCTACCGCTCTCCTCTCTCACACCACACGACTTTATCTGTCTCTCTTACATTACCTATTCCCGTCAATTTCTCACCACATCGCTATCCCTACCTACTTCCTCCATTTCATTCCTTCCCAACTCTTCGCCTCCAGTCCATTCCTCCTATGCGCCACCGCCCATTCCTTTTCTCTCCCTCGGTACCCTGCCGTATCTACTCCCACCACCATTGCTAGTGCTGAACCTCTTCCCGAAATTCCACCTTCGATTCAGCTGTTTGTAATTTTTTCTGTGTTCTTTTTCCCCACATTCGCACGTGGCGGCTCATGTATTTTTATGTATCTGCGGTAAAACAATTTTCACAATTTAAAAGAGGGCTTGCCCCGTTACGGTTTGTATTAGTTACTATGGAGAAACGGTTCCAAACGGTTCAATGCGTTAGGTTGAAATTAAAAGTGAACCCAGTTAGACGAGATAGGGTGACGTCTTCCTGATATTTCGGAGATTTGAAACCAAGATCATTTTTTTTTCATATGATCGAGTACTCCGAGGCAACAAATACTCCGTCACTATTTCTGTGTCCAATAATTTTTAACTACTTGATATTTATTTCTTCGCCTTTTTTAATCCTCTGGAGCGCCGTTTTGTTAGCTAGTTTTAAGTTGTTTTGTGTACTTATGCCCGTTATAATTTTATTTCTATCTTATATTGACCATTTCTTTATATATCTATTGATTTTATTTTTCTTTTTACCCCATTTTTTTACCCTCCTTAAATCTTATTTCATACAACATTTTTATTTTTAGAAAATGACGACGTTATATTCCGAAATCCGATTACAGGACACTAACTTGCTGCTCTGAATTCCTTGTACCCAGGTGAAGCAGGGGTCCAGTTTCTTGTTATAATACAAAGCTTTATATGCTTGTTGGCCATTGTCTAGTCATGGCAAGATTAACAAGCTTGACAAGTAGCAAGGTCTTTCAAGTAATTCCGTTGTGCAGTAAGATTATCTTCCAATTTTTCTCCTCTATTGTTTGTGTAATGCGGGATATTCTGGTTTATACGGACAAAAGGGATGCACCGCTTTGCATTTGTTTACATTTTTCCTCCCTAGTCTCCATGTTCTACTGCAAATCAGTTTACAGAGAAAACAGACTTGAATTTTTTTTATGGTTTTTAAACTGTTCTGTGGCAGCTTTCTTCCCTTTCTTCAAAAAAGCCTAAGTTGAAACAGAAACCATACTCGTTTTCGCTGTGGAATGGTGTTTACACACATTGTAATGATCTCCCCCCGCTTCCTGGATTACTGAAACACTCTTTCTCTGGTCTCCCATTCTGCGTGAATCTTTAAGACGTTCTATGGGCACAAGGCCGCCTTCATCTTTCGCTTCTTCTGCGTTTGACCTTTTCAATCTGTTAGTGACTTTTCTTTCATCGCTCAATGTTCAGTAAAGGTCTCCTATAATAGTTGCTTCAGTATCTGCAATGATATCCACGGGTCCTGTAATCCAGCTTCTGTACCAGTGTTGTATATCTGCATAGCCCGCCACTTTTATCCTGCTCTTTCGTCGATACTCGTCTTTTCTTTCTCCCGTCAAACCCTACATTCAACTCCCAACCCGATCAAACACCTCTACTCTACCCCCATACCCCACCCCACCCCCAAATACCCTCCTCCCCATTGTGGTCTTACCCAACTTTTGGTCATCCACTCCCTTGCCTGTAAGGCTTGTTCATTCGGGCATCACCTTCCACGTTTTCCCTGATACACTGGCCTCTCTGCCCTTCTCAAATCAAACCACGAAAGACTTGTTTTTTTCGCCGAGGACATTTATTCCAAGTTTATGACAGGTGTTTGGAGAGTGTGATGTTATCTTGGTTGGCATGTCGAACTTTTGGTAATCATGGTTGTTTCCCGGGGAGGTGAGGGGGTGGTGGATGAGGTGGGGGGGGGGGTGCTTTTTTGTTTATTCTTTGGATGGTAGGAGGGTTGAATAAGGAGGAGAGGGGTGTGTGCGGGATATTTTGTCAGTCCGCTTCGACGTGTTTTGAGCTTTTGGTTGGTGCTGCGTTCTGTGATCTGCCGGTTTATAGTGTGTAGATGGAATGTGTTACTTGGCGTGTAGTTAACGCCACTATAAGCACATTATTTTGATTAGGCCTTAACGCCAAAAGCATCGATCTGGTAAGAAATAAACGTCATAATCAGCATCGTACTTACTTCCGCGGGTGATCGTGGGGTAAATTCCCACTGTCTATACAATGCTCCTAAAGGCATGCGTGTCAAGTAGCCTCTGACAGCTGAAGTCCAACTCCTGGCCTTCTCGGGTAGCCTAGCCTCTAAGCCTGGCGGCCATGGTCCACTGACAGGGAAAGGGGAGAAAGCTGTCATTGGCGCCTTAAAACCAGGCGCTTCAGGTACAGGGAGCTCGTCAACGTGGGAGTGAAGTCCACCTACAAGAAAGGAATCGCTGATTCCAAACCTCCGCTGCATTGTGGGTAAACCCATCGTGGAAAGGCAAAGGGAGTAAACCCTGACAGAAAATCCGGGGTGGATCCCTCTAAGGTGAATTGTTGATGACCTCGTTTTTTTTTCCGGCAGCTCCTACAGCCCAGTTGTGGTCAAGACGTCATGCCCTGCATCCCTCTTGCCTGTAGGGGCCGGGCCCAGAAGGGGCCATGAAGCTTGGGTAACCCACAACTTCCATGCCCCTTTTGCCCACAATTCACCGACTCTATTCATCTCCGCTATGCTTTTTCCCAAGCCCTGGGACCATGGACGAGCGGTGACGGTGGCAGATAGAACATGGCTCTGGTTCTCGCCAGTCACGGACCTGCACCCTGGCGGCCAGGGCAGGATGATCGTTCTCTGCTCACTCCAGAGGAGCACAGGGCTGACAGCCATACCGGAGACGCAGCAGCTCTCTGTAGGGACAGCACTGCTCCCCCGTCTGGGTAAGGGTCTAGAAGAGGTGACCTAAAAAAATTCTACCTCATTTCATCCACCCCCCCCCCCCCCAAAAAAAAAAAAAGAAAAAAAAAAGTTCTTGTAACTGAGGGACTTCAATGCTGGCGTTGGCAGACACTCCGAATCGTGGCCGAATGTCATGGGCCCCATGTGCAAACGGACCCCATGTGCGAACGGACCCAATGTGCAAACGAAACACATATGCAAACTGACCCAATGTGCAAACGGACTCAATGTGCATACGGAACCCACAAGCAAAAGGACAACTGCTCCTCTATTTTGCATGGAACATGGCCTGACCATCACCAAGCCTTCAACCAGATCCCTGACAATAACACGGTCATCTGGAACTTTGCAGTCCTCCTCCTTCCACACCTCTCGGGCAATTGAAATGATCAGCATAACTTCTTTTATTGTGAACCAACACAGCAGTTCATAAACACGTCGTGAAGCATGATAATCCTTACCGTTCATACCATTTTTCTCTTGACAGAATGCCCAGAGTACTAGTCAGTCTGCAGAAGAAAGCCCTTTCAAAAAAAAAAAAAAAAAAATAATATATATATATATATATATATATATATATGCACGGTTAAAATGTGATCAACTGTACTATACTGTTCTAAAACCTTCACTATTTTTTGTTCTTGTTCTGCGAGTCTTTCTGTTCAAAATGTACGAGTACACCTTGCTTCAAACCCTTGTTAAAGGCTGTATGTAACCTCGATTGTTATGTGGCTGGTCCTCTGTTTCCTCCGTTAAGTAAAGATATCAAAATTGATTTTCACACTTGTTAGTTTCGGTTGATCAACTGTGTTTTCCCTTAGTGTACCGAACACTTCCTTTCCTTCCCGTCACAACTGAGTCACTCTTTTCCTGCCTTGCTTTCTTTGCTCGTTTGAAATTTCCTGAAAGTTGTATGACCGTTTTTGTTGGTGTTTTTGTTTTCTCTAAAAACACCCCTCGCACTCGGCAAACCATTGTTTGTTTGTCGGTTTGTTTGCTTAACAGTCTGCTCTTTTCCCCGTTGTTCTAGTCATACGTCATAGCGGTGCTGCGTCATGCCTTGTGATGTAAATATCGGTTGAAGCGTTAATTTCTGCACCAAGGTCAACCAGAGCATGTTCCATACCTTGCTTTGAAATAATCAAATTATGCTTTATAACAAACAAAAAAATATTATACTCTTCAGACAAAACAAGACATCAATTGTTAGTCTTAATCGTATGAATAATAAATAACACTTTCCATTTAAATTCTACTCACAGAGAGAGAGAGAAAGAGAAAGAGACAGACAGACAGAGCTCTGATTTCGGGAGAGAAAAAAAAACCCTAACAATCTACCAAGGACAGGTATTTTGGGCACAGTCTCTTCTTCTAGCCACACGCAGCAGCGTTACTTTTTGTGTGGATGGCAAGTCCATCTCATCATCATTAGTTACCACCCCCATTACCACTGCACCACCACCACTCCCCTCCATTGCCCTAAAACGACACATGAGGCCGCTTAAGCGCTGGAAGAACGGCAACAAAAGGGGCCGGAATTCATAAGTACTCTTCAAAGCCGCTTTTCCCCCCCCCCCCCAGTCGTGTTACTGTGTGCTGCTTCCCCCCCCCCCCCTCCATCTTCCTTGTGTCCACCCACCCCACCCCTCCCTCCACTTTCCTTTCCACCCCCACATACAATGCCGTGATTTGCAATACTGTATGTCTAATTTGTGGAGGAGGAGGGAAGGGGGAGAGAGGAGGAGGGCAGCAGGGGGGGGGGGGGGAGGGGCGATTGAAGGGGTAGGGTGGTGATGGGGGAGGTAGCGTAGGAAGGAAACCAGGAGTGCATCTACCAGCACAGAGTGTTCTGTTGTGTATGACACAGAACACCCTATTCATTCATTCATTCCCATTCGATCTGTCCATTCATCAGTGTCTTCTTTCACCTTCCAAAGCTTCCTTACTGTCGTCTGCTGGGTTTTTCCCTCCTTCACGGCTAATTCTTTAATCTAATTCTACACAGCGTTTACCCGTTTGGCGTTACGTTTAGTCTTCGACATTTTAAATCAATCTTGATAGGATTTCTATATAGAAACCCAGTTGAAACCACCGACGGGCATGATAAGTTTAATTTAATGATGGATGCTGCAATTTTTGAGTCAAAAGAAAGAATTCTTTTGGATGATTTTAATATAACAAAACCTGGAACAAAATGGATTCGTATTAATGCTAAGTAAGGATTAGAACAAATAATCGATCGACCGACTGAACATACTGAAACTCTAATTGATCATATTCACGTCAACACAAAAGCTAACGTACTGGAAGCGTCTGTTCGTTTAACATGGATGAAGAAAGGTGTCAAAATTCCCAAGTTGGGACATAAGGAAATCTTTTATAGATGCTTTACACTTTTTGATAGAAACGCTTTCCTTTATGATTTATTTCACCAAGGTTTAGATTATGTTTATCAGGTAAGAAACCCCGATGATGCTGTTAAATTCTGGAGTAATACGTTTAATTCAGTACGTCATAGACATGCTCCTTTTGTAAGAAAGAGTTAAATATGTAATTAAATCACCTTGGTTGATTTAGGAAATAGACAATACTAGATATAAAAGAAACCATTCACTCAAGTCGAATGACAAACAATCATTCAGAAAACAAAGAATAAAGTAAATTCTAAGAAACGAAAAGCGAAGAAAAAATACGTTCAAGATTTATTGTCTTCTTCACAGCATTCAAAAGTGACTTGGAAGGCTATTAATCCTTTAGATCAATAGTAAACTGAAATCTTCTCAAAATCCAATAAAAGAAATATCACCAGAAGATTTAAACTCTTATTTTGCAAATGTTGATATTGACATAATAATAAATGATAAACTAATGAAAACGATTTACAAGAGTTACAACAATATTGTCGTTCAAAAAAATATCACTTTGGTTTTCATCATACTGTCAATTTCAATAAATGAAGTCTTTAATGGGTTGCTGAATTTAAAACAATCAGGATCCAGAAACTTGGACGGAACCGATGGAAAGATACTGAGAATCTCTTCAACTGTTGTCGCCGATACACTCACCTATGCTTATAATCCGTGCATTGAAAAAGTACATTTCCCCATAAAATTTAAACAAGCCAACATTGACTCTGCAAATCCCTCTAGACGCATCTTCTTCCCCTTTTGTCAAAACCATTTGAAAGACATGTTCAAATACATTTATATTCACATCTAAAATATTATGATCTAATTCATGAAAATCAATCAGGTTCTCGACAAAATCACTCGTCATTCATTGTAGGTAAATGTCTGTCTAATATAAGCAACAATGAATTTACTGGAGTTCTTTTTGTTGAATTTGCTACAGTTTTTGACGCTATCAACCATTCGCATCTTGTAATTTTTTTTTTACCCGCGTACGCATTACAAACTATCAAGCATGGCTATAGAGTTTATCAGATCTTTTTTTACTGATCGCCAACTACTTGTCGAAATTAGTTCCAAGAGGCCCGAGTCACTTCCTTTTGGTGTTCCTCAAGGATCTGTGTTAGGGCCCCTCTTCTTTTGTATCTATATAATTGACTTGCCTTTATACACAAAGTGCAGTTGTGAAATGCTTGCTGGCGACACTTTACTGCAATCAAATAGTGCTAATCCTACCACGTTAGTAAAATCATCTTCAGAGCAATTTCAATAGACTAATTACATGGACAGAAATGAACCACATGGCCCTCAATACAGATAGAACTAAATGCACGTTTGTGACCACACGTCAAAAACAGCAGAAAATGAGTTCCCTGTTTGCATCATTATATGTCAAAGACCAAAATTTCGAGGAGGTAAATCTCATAAAATATTAGCGCTTATTATTGACAATGACTTATTATAGTATGGTCACTACTGATCTTGGAAAACTATATCCAAAAGAATTTATCAATTTACAATAATAATGCATTTTTTTCTTAATCTTCAAAGCTGGAAATTATTCTTCCACGCACACATTGTATCTCTTATTAATTATGCGTCCACCTTATGGGATAATTCTGGTGAAATTAATTTGAAACAAAAATCAGTGTCTACATTAAAGAGCTATGAAGAAAACACAGCTAAAATCTACTACTTGGAGAGGGAATAATTTCAAAACATTAAATTTTCTACCGTTTAAAGATAGTCTCTTCTTGAACAAATGTTTATGTATGTACAATGTAGTGAATGGAACAGCTCCAAAGAAAATCATCCAAAACTTTGTAGTCATTGAAAACAAAACTTTGTAATCAATGAAAACACATTCACACAAGCTTTCCTTCCCCAGACCCCGCAACAATCTCTACAAACCAAGTATAGTATATTCTGGAAGAACTTGGAACAATTTGCCATCTTCTATAAAATCATGTCCTTCGAACTAACACTTCACATAGTTCTGAAAATGAATTTGATGTTAAAATCATTGAACGATTAACGCTTATTCTATTGTCGAATTCTTCTCTCTCTCTCTCTCTCTCTCTCTCTCTCTCTCTTTCGTATATGATATGCTACATAATATTAATTACAATGATTATTGACATTTTGTACCAACGTTTTGATAGAATTATGATGCTTTGAATGTGTTAGTCACTTGAAAATATTTTTTGCATATTCGTCATAATTTGTCAATACATGATTTTGTTTGTTTGTTCTTTACGATTATGATTATTTTTGTGAGGGCAGAATGAAAAAAAAAAAGCTGTAAAGCTTATTCTTTAACCCTCAATAAAGATAATTTTGACTTGATGTGTAACTAAGCGAGTCTATGTAACAACCTTTTTGGTTGTTCCTGTGCGTGCGTGCGCACGCGCTCGCGCGTGTGTGCGTGCGTGCGTGCGGCGCGCGCGCGTGCTTGCGGTGTGTGTGTGTGTGTGTGTGTGTGTGTGGTGTGTTGTGTGTGTGTGTGTGTGTGGTGTGTGTGTGTGTGGTGCGTGTGTGTATGTGTGTGTGCACATGTGTGAGTTCGAGCGTCCATGACAAACTTTAATGTTGCATACTGCACAGACTAGCATGACCAAACTCGGCACAACGAGAAACACGGTAAGAAGTCCTCAGCGATCCCGCAAACAGACGTCGCCGGAAAAGCGGAAAAGGTCATAGATCTCTGACACAAGTCTCAGCAACATTTTCAACATAAAAAAAAATAAATAAATAATCTGCTCTCTACAATGATTATGGTCTCTTCCTTTCAAGCAAATATTACAACCAGTATCAAATCATATTAACATCAGATCATTTTCTGCAGTTGCTACCAAGCGTATAACTATGCACTAAATACGGAACTAGGATAGTCCCACATAGGTGCGTCTTCATTTCCTTCACTCGTTTCCTCCAAAGCAGTCGTCAAAACAAGGCCACAGTGATGACGTCAATGTTGCCCTTGTGGCCCAGGTCATCAATTAAAAGCTGTTAATGGAGGACAGACAAGATGCCAAGTCCCTGTTGTGTGACGTCACCGAATGACGAACAGTCCAGTTTTGAACAAACACGTCTTCTTCTGACGCGACAATGACGCACATGACCAAGAGGGTACTCGGTGCAGCGCTCACTCACCTCTGACACAGTCAAAACAGAATTCCTGATCGTTCCTTTTTAAAAAGTTGGCGAGGTGTTTCATTGTTTTTGTTTTTCTTTGATTATGGTCCAGTGAGTCCATCATTCAGGGTCTTTTCTGGGCTGTCCAACCATACTGGGATAAACGTCACATCTTGCCGATCCCCAAACAATAATAATAATGATGATGAAAGAAGAAAAAAAAAGTAAAGAATAGACACAAGAAATAAAATCAAGCCTGAACAACACCTAAAACGGCAACAAAGATGAAAAAAAAAATTATATATACCCGAAGCATTGACATCTTTAAGCACAAGGGTGAATTTTTTTTTAAACTGGGTGAATCGATGTAAGCATGGACTGATTAATTCCTGTGAGTGCACGAGCGTGCACGCGCGCGCGCGTGTGTGTATGCGTGTGCGTGCGTGCGTGCGTGCGCGCGCGCGGTGTGTTTGTGCGCTCGCGCGCCCGTGAGTGTATTTTATTTAAAACAACAAATGCAATGTTTAAATCACTAGACAGTTCAAACTCTCCAAGACATTATGTTCACAAACACTCATCAACTCGTAGACAGTAAACATTCATGCTCGGTGGCATATGTGTAATAATCTGGCTGTACGGATCCCGGATCTGCCGTTCAATCCGGATGGATCCACCGTGTAATGGGTTCACCCACTGCCCACACTGCACCTTCCCACCCACTCTGGTGGACTTCAGGTCGTTAGTTATGACGTCATCTGGCCGACAGGCAAACAAGCCCCACACCAACAGACGCTGGTCAAACGGTAACCTCCCCTGGGGAGGATAGAACAAAAGCGAAACAAAACAAAACAAAAATAAAAGAAGAAATCTCCCAACTGTAAGCCATCTAGGGAGTGTGTGTGTGTGTGTGTGTGTGTGGTGTGTGTGTGTGTGTGTGTGTGTGTGTGTGTGTGTGTGTGGAGGGTGGTGGTGTACACCGGTCAACAGGGCACCACTTCCCTTCTTGTTGCAGTTTATGATATGCCGACGATACAACTGGAATCAAGTAACTAAGCAGTGATGCTGACACTGCACTGGGTACCTAGTGCCCATTCTGCTGCCTCATATCCGTGAGGTGTTTTTTTCTGCATTTCTGAAGCACCTAACGTTTTCATTTGGTGTTAGTGAAGGTGCTGGTGGTTTTAACTGGGTGTGAACAATCAACCTAAAGAGTTAGCAGACTCGGAGCGACCCGGTCTGATCAGCCATGATCATGTCAACAGCTCAGTTATGACGGTGTGCACTCAAGTCATCATGTTTATTGCCCAGCTCCTCTGGAAGGATACAGCACGGCTGTAAGCATGAAGTGTTCGAAGACACATGCCACGATTCTGGTATCAATTTTTAAAAAATCAATTCATTGAATTAAAACACCAAATCTTACACGTCATTATCACAATCAACGTCTTCATATCATTTGGAAAAAAAAATCACGTTAGATTAGGTTAAGTTCCACAAGCCAATGATTACAGGTGGAAAATCACGTTAGGTTAGGTTAAGTTCGACAAGCCAATCATTACAGGGGGAAATCACGTTAGGTTAGGTTAAGTTCCACAAGCCAATGATTACAGGGGGAAAATCACGTTAGGTTAGGTTAAGTTCCACAAGCCAATGATTACAGGGGGAAATCACGTTAGGTTAGGTTAAGTTCCACAAGCCAATGATTACAGGGGGAAATCACGTTAGGTTAGGTTAAGTTCCACAAGCCAATGATTACAGGGGGAAAATCACGTAGGTTAGGTTAAGTTCGACAAGCCAATCATTACAGGGGGAAAATCACGTTAGGTTAGGTTAAGTTCCACAAGCCAATGATTACAGGGGGAAATCACGTTAGGTTAGGTTAAGTTCCACAAGCCAATGATTACAGGGGGGAAATCACGTTAGGTTAGGTTAAGTTCCACAAGCCAATGATTACAGGGGGGAAATCACGTAGGTTAGGTTAAGTTCCACAAGCCAATGATTACAGGGGGAAATCACGTTAGGTTAGGTTAGGTCAAGTTCCACAAGCCAATGATTACAGGGGGAAAATCACGTTGTAGGTTAGGTCAAGTTCCACAAGCCAATGATTACAGGGCAGTAAACTGGTAGGAGTTACACCGCGTGCGTCGTGACAGAAGCTTAACCTATCGTCTCCTTTCCTTCAAAATTTGAAAATTTTAATCACAGTTGCCCAGCCGACCACACCAATTCTTCTCAGGACTTAGAACTCACACAAGATAAAACGCCACATCACATACCAAGTCAGAAGATCGGGGAAAAAAACTCCCGTGAACTAAATCAGGTACGCATTATTCCGAGTACTATATTATGAAATATTGTGTATTTGTATACTGATGAATCTGCGGCTTTTTCCTGACATAACTTTTTCCCCCTACGGCCATATGGGGTAAGCTAGACTATAAGAACTAATCGCTCATTTGTTCATTGACATTTATTTATACTCCTGTTGCAGGGACAGTTGGAAAGGAAAGCGAACCGTCCATGTAGAAAAAAAAGAATGAGTGACAGACAAGCATGATCTGCTCAACAGCCGCCCATCAACAAACCAACAGTCCACCGACAGTTTACTGCTTTCAAGTTGTTAACCAAGACCGTGCACAAGTCGTCATCCCAGGGTGATATACAATGGCCAGGTTACGTCATCCATTGTGGGTCCTCTCCTCCCTCCTCTCTTTTTCCTTTCAGTTCTTCCTGTACAGTGCGCATGCGCAAGGGAGTCCAGCCGACTTCTGGTCCCGCATCTCCAAACTGAGGAACGCCGAAGCCCTTCTGAACGGTGTGCTTCACAGGCGTCAGAATTCGCTTCAAGTCCGGACTGATACTGGTGCCAAAGATTGTGAAGGTGACGCTGAAGAATCGGCCAATTATTTGGATCATTCTCAACGACTGCGCTTAGGCGATACACTGGCACGTGAAGACGATGACCGAAACGCTAGCCAGTTGCTGACCAGCGATGACAACAACTATGTTCATCAGTCTGACACAACCCTCTCTTCTTTGAAAAATGCCCTGTTTCAGTGGATGCGACAGGACGTTCTAGATGACAACACAGACAGCAGTGCTTTTGTGGCAGAATCGGAAGACATTTCTGATGACATTCTTTTCAGGGAATCCGCAGATGTTCGTGAGGAAATCAGCAGAATGAAAGCAAAGCGTGCGGATGGAAATGACGGAAACTCCATCTTTGGGGATTCGAGGGTTTTCAGAAACCGCGCGGGACGTCAGCCGACCTTGAAAAGAAATGAATATGAGATGAACGGCAAGGGCAAAGACTTTTTATGGAATAATTCGCAAGATGAAATAGACAGCTGGTCAGATTATCTTTCCATATCAGCGGTGACAGATATACAGGTGCCAGACACAAAGACAAGCTTCAGACAGGACACCGATCCAGCCGCTCTTTCCGTTGTGTCCGTTCCACCCAGGAAAAGAGACACTTCACTGTCCTTCAGCACCAACATCCCCTCTCCCAGAAAACACTCTGAAAGGAATGCAAAGACTCAGAAGGACGACACTCCCCCAGTACAAGCACCACCGAGTCAATGGATTGCTGGACCTGACAGCCAGAAGCTCGCGCAGCCCCCTTCACTCAGCAAGCGACCTTTCAGCCAGCAGCTGTTCCTGCGCGGGCACCACGACCGCCGCCGCGTGCTTCTACCCCAGATGAGGAAGTTCCCCTTTTCCAACATCGCGCGCCTGTCCACGGGCTGCACGGGCACCCTGGTGACCCCCCGCCACGTCCTCACCGCCGCCCACTGTGTGCACAGTGGCCTGGGCTTCAGGAACAACCTGGAGAAGCTCAAGATCGAGATCCCGGACACCATGGGCTTCAAGAACTACTACGCCCAGAAGATCACCGTGCCCACAGGCTGGCTCCGGGTGAGCCGGACCCGGACGGGAGGGGGCAGCGAGAAGAGGGCCATGTACGACTACGCCGTGGTCCACCTCACGCTGTCCGTGGCGGGCAGGACCCGCTTCCTGCCCCTGGCCGTGCCCCGCCCCGAGGTGCTGCAGATGGACTTTCACTTCCTGGCCTTCCCCGAGGACGACCAGCAGCTGTGGAGGTCGGTGTGTCTGGCCTCGCAGCACATGGCGCTGAGTGACGGCAACCTCATCATGACCAGGTCAGTGCCTGGCTGGACACCAAGCACCAGGACTCCGTCTGGGGCCTCCGTTGTCTCTCTCTCTCTCGGCTGTGTGTGTGTGTGTGTGTGTGTGTGTGTGTGTGTGTGTGTGTGTGAGTGTGAGTGTGTGTGTGAGTGAGAGAGTGAGTGTGCGTGTGTATGTGCGTGCGTGCGTGTGTGTGTGTGTGTGTGTGTGTGTGCGTGTGCGTGTGCGTGTGTGTGTGTGTGTGTGTGTGTAGACTGGGGTGTGAAGGTTGGAGGCAGAAGGGAGGGGGTGTTGCGTGTGCGGATGTATGCAGGTGACCCAAACTTAAAACGTTTTGATCCAAGTATTGGTGGAATCGGTCTATCCTGCGTACAGAACTACACATCTGACCAGGGCTTTGCTGATCACACTCCTCGCCGTGGACAGAAAGAACCGAGAGCTGAACGGATGGACGGACACCAAGGCAAACCGTGAATTCCCACCCCACCTCCACCTATCCTCCACCCCAACTCCACTCCACCCCCGGTTACCCCCCGCGTCCTGCCCGATCTTTCCATTCTCCAGCTGATCCAGACCATCACCACCCCCGACCCTCCGTGATCATTACAATGCTCTGAATCAACAGCAGCACAGACGACTTCTCCCCGCTACCCCTGGGAAGACCAGGTGAGGGTGTCGCACCTATGAGCTGGCCACTGCAAGCTGAGGCTGTGACACGATCGCCAGGTACCCCCACAAGAGGTACACCGACATGTGCCCACATGGGACAGCTACGACCGAGGAAGACGTCCTGCAGACCTGTCCACGTGTTCACAGGGAAAGTATCGCAGTCTGTCCACAGGCACACCACTCTGGGAGAAGATCGTCGGAACACTGGAGAGTGTGAATTAAACAAACAAAAATGATACTGCACTCAGTGCCAGTCAACTTCTCAGGTCAAAACCCAGGCCAGACCAGATGAGATGCGACCTTGACAAAGCCACCCAAACCGTGGCCGAAGAACACAAAGAGGGAAAGGATGTCAACACGCTGTGGACCACACTCAAGACACATCTCCTCCAAACCATGGAAACGAACATCCCCACTTTCGTGCTCAAGCACTCACAGTCACTACCCTGGCTAACCGCAACCGCTGAAACGCATGCTGAAACGCAAGAAACGCCTCTTCCAACGAGCTAGAACCTCCAACAACTGGTCTCCTTGCCGCCTGTTCCAGAAACACTGCAAGAGAGAACTACGCCGAGCTGAGTGGAAGTACATTAATGGCACCATGAAAGAAGGGCTGGACAAGAACGACACCAAACCATTCTGGCGCTTCATTAAAGCAAGAAAACAGGATAACGTTGGTGTAGCCCCCCTGAAAGTGAATGGCCAACTCCACAGCGACAGCCAGTCCAAAGCCGACATCCTGCTTGGACAATTCAAATCTGTATTCACCAAGACCCCTCCCCCCCCCAATCCCTCCCCCACTTGCACACTCCCGTGCCAGACATCCAACCAATCACCATTACGGTTCCCGGAGTAACAAAACTGCTGCAGCAGCTGAAAACCAACAAAGCGGCTGGCCCCGATGTCATTCCAAACGCCATCCTCAAAACCCTCGCTATCAACATCGCACCGTCACTCACCCTGATCTTCCAAGCCTCCATCGACAGTGGTCGACTGCCCCAGGACTGGCTATCAGCCTCTTTCTCTGCCATATCAATGATCTCCCGCAGACAGTCAATTCCCAAGTTAGGCTCTTTGCCGATGACTATCTAATCTACAGAGAGATCAACACATTCCAAGACCACCACACCCTACAAGCGGATCTGAAGTGTCTTGAAGCCTGGCAGAGAAATGGGGAATGCGCTTCAATGCTACAAAGTGCTACGCAATGAGTCTCTCCCTTCACCCACCCTCCACTTTCATGTACTCCCTCAATAACACTATCTTGAAATCAGTATCCTCAAACCCATACCTAGGAATCCAATTCTCTGACAACCTCAAATGGAGCAACCACATCAGCGGCATCACCAAAAAAGCGAATAGCACCCTTGGATTCCTCAGGAGAAACCACCACCACTGCCCATCAACCTGCAAACGTAACGCCTACCTGGCCCTAGTCCGTCCTCTCCTTGAGTACGGGGCGTTGGGTCTGGGACCCGCATCAGAGCAAGCAACTATCGCTCTACCACCCCTGGCTTTGTTACGGGCCTCCTGACACGACACAACCTCCCGACTCTCCAGGAACGACGTGAACAGCTCCGTCTGACCTTCTTATACAAGGTGGTTGAGGGGCTGGTGCCGGCAATACCTCCTCATCAGTTCCCGACACCTCAAAGAGCTGGCCGCATGATCAGACCCAGACGTAACGCAGCAGACTATGTAACCAACAACCCTGTTGAAAACTACATTAGGAACAACGATCGGTGTTTCTTCGTACCACGTTATCAATCAGATCAATATAGGCAGTCCTTCTTCCCACGCACCATAATAGTGTGGAACCACTTGGACAATTCGGTGGTCCACTCGCCATCCACTGATTCATTCAAGAGGGCGCTGACCACCAAGCGCCATTAACAACCTTCGCTGCGCACCCCCATCCGTCGCGCCAAAGCCAGATCACTGGATGTCAAGCGACGTACAGATACAGATACAGATTAAGTCCGTATCTTGGCCAAGGCGGGACGAAAAACAAATGGACAAGAGCGAAGCACTGGACTGGTCACACCACCCCTGTTTTGTTGCGCAAGACTCGGGGCCCCCAGCCCGTGGACAACCCTGACGGCCAGACAAACTGAAGCGTCTGTCACGACACCATGTCGACTCGGGGGCAGGGGAGACAATCATGGCGGTCATGCTGACCCCACGCCGAACGACAGCTTGTCAAGATGAAATTTAAGAAAACGGCCGTCGTGGTAAAGTGGTTAGCGTCGCGGATTCCAGGATGAGAGGTCGTAGGTTCGATTCCCCATCACAGCCATTCTTTTCTTGGAATTTTCAGCCCCAACCAGCACCTAGCCAAAGCTGAATGTTATCGACTCCACTGGGGAAGACTGGAACCACACAGCTCAGTTTCGTCCTCTTACCTGATTAGTTACTGAGAGTGTTGCTAAAAATTTCCTGACCAAAATTGCAGGTGTTTGTATTACTCGGGCCTGGTTGACGCTAGGGAAATACAGTTCTGTCATGCAGTCCGAGACCAGAACGGAACAACTCGGCACCATCTTCATCATCCTCATCCTCACTGATCGGCGGGGGAAAAAAAAAGAGACTCGAATTCTGTAGCGCTTCATACCCAGTTCTCATAGTGACCTTAGTTTCAATTTCCTGTCCAGGTCTATGTCCTTGATGAGTCTGTGTGGAGGTCATGGGCATCGTCAGTTCATTGGGACTGTTGGATGGATGTCGTAGCGGCCTTCAGGAGGGGTTTGTTCACTCACGCTCAAGCAATTGTCGTCAGTAGGTGTCTTAGCAAGGGGTGTCCTGTTTTTTGCTGGATCAGAACAGGCATCCCTGAACACAATGAAATGACTCGGCAGCAGTGAAGTGCCTCCTCTCGTGGGTGTCAATGGTAGCTCCTAGCGGGGCCGGAATAGCTCAGTTGGTAGAGCGCCGGACTCGTAAACCAAGGCTTGCGGGTTCGAATCTCCGCCAGACCGTTTCGGTACAGGGGAATTTTCCCTCGAAGATAACATTAGTTCTGACTCCATTTCCCATACAGTCCTTCGAATGAGACTATAAACCGAGGTTCCGTGTGTGAACGCACGCGTAACATCTTGCACACACGTAAAATCCCATCACCAACTTTCGGAAGAGAAGGCCATTTTGGCCGTTGGTATGGACGACACGTTACACATAGCATGCACCTTCTCCGAAGATGAAGTATGGCTGCCTTTATGGCGGGATAAACAAAACGGTCATGCACACAAACTCCACTCCCTTTGTAGGGTAGATGGGATTAATACTTGCCTGTCCATATTGGGAGTGTCCACAGGAGTATCAGCCTGCGTAGGCAGGAGGAGGTAGCTCCTAGTGGACAGCCTATGCTTAGGCAGCGACGCAATAAACCAGAGCGTGGCTGTGGATGGGAGGCGGAAAGAGCGGCATGGCGGTAATGCCACTGAAGGGGACGGAAGCTTTGACAGTACAGAAAATAAAACAAAGAAAAAGGAACCCTCAAAACCAAAGAGTAAACAGAGACTCAATTCCTTCTATCTGGAAAAGAAAGAGGAAAAATAACAAAAAGGTTGATATGGGAGAGAGATTGATCGATTCATTTATTTATTCATTTTTCAAAATCCTAAGAATACAGTTCACCACTGTGAGAATGGGGGCAGTCAAATTGTAAAGGATGGCATCGGCAGAGAATGTTTGGGAGCTTATTCGTCTTTTCTTTCCATTAGTGACAAGAATGGCCGTTTCAATCAAAACGATATATCTGAAGTGACGGAAAGGCGAATTTAAAAAAAAAAAAAAAAAAAGACAGGGGTGCGGTACCGCGACCAAACTGAATCTGAGAGTGGACAACAGAGCCAGGGCGTTTCCGACCTCCTTCACCACCTCTTTCCACAGCACACACACCTTCCATCTCTTCTCTCCACCCCCACCTGCTCCTTCCTTCCCCGCACACATACAAACCATGCGCGCGCGCGCGCGCACACACACACACACACACACACACACACACACACACACACACACACACACACACACACACACCCCTACGCTCTCACGACGGTTAGACTAAAGAAACCCATACATCTGAGCCTTAGGAACACACACACTAACGTCGTCAATTTGGTTGGGGTTGGGGGAAGGGTAGTGGACAGAGAGAGAGAGAGAGAGAGAGAGAGAGAGAGAGAGAGAGAGAGAGAGAGAGAGAAGAGAGAGAGAGAGAGAGAGCGAGCAAACTATGCGCATTAGACCCCCCGGGTGTCGTCGGTGTCATACGGCAAAGCTGACAGTTTTCAAGGTTATGTGCTTCTTCTACAGGCATATCTAGTATGTTCAGTACCACCTGCAGTTGCCAAGTACCAGCCCACTACACGTCAAAGTCCACGGCTCTCCCTACCAATCGCATGGCAGTTTACAGATTGCAGCCAGTCACGAAGCCTGGTGCATATTTATAAAAAAAAAAAAAAACCACACAACTGATATCAGTAAAAGCGACAGAGATGAACATCAAACATTTTGAACAGTATAGTTTCCAGTAAATTATACATCAGAGTCCTGACCAGGTATCTCTATACTACATTACATTCAGAGTTACATAGTTATGGCTCTTTATTCTAATTACATCTACTTTTTCAATTATTGCTAAAAATCTTGTTTTATCTTTATTATGCTGATTTATTTACAGATCATTATTATCATTCTTATTATTATCATTATAATTATCATTGTTACTATTATCATGATTCTTCTTATTATTATTATTATTGTTATTCGTCGTCTCCGTTTAAAATCCACGCCATCTTCGGTAGAAACAAGGTAACTGTTGCCTTTGTCGGCCAGAAGTCACGAACGAAATCTTTTCATATGATCGTATCGCCATCATTTTATTCAGATAATTCCCCGCGCACCACGCACGACTAAGGCCTGTGACTGGTGATGAGAATTTTTTTTTTTTTTTAAACTGCCGTGACACTTTCCGTCCGCTTCGTCCACCACCTGCTGTGGGGTTTTAACCGCACTCCAGCATCGTCTGCTCTGATGTCTCAGTCACGGTATCACCTTAACCTTTTCCCGCGGTTTCCAATTCAACTCTCCCCCTGCTTGAAGTGCATTTGACACCGCCTGCGAAGATAGTCCACAACCCTTTCATCACCATCTTGACTTTGAGCCTGGAACTTCGTTTCACCTCCGCTCCTTTTTTTTCTCTCCATTTTTCCCTCCCTTTTCGTCCTCGCCAGTTTTTTCCCCCTTATTATTTTTTCTTTTCACTACCCACCCCCCCCCCCCCCCCCCCCCGGTTCTTCTCCATCCTTTAACCCCTTTCTCATTCCTTTTCCATTTTTCTCTCCATCTCTTCTTCCTGTTTCATTTTCCTTTCATTCTTCTTCCATTTTTCATCATCTCCTTCCGTTCCTTTTTTGCTCATATTAAACATTTTGCATTTTTCCCTTCCTCTTCCCACCGTTTTCTTTTTTCTCCTTTTTTGTCTCCACTCGGTGATCCCTTTTCCGTTTTCTTTTCTCCCCTTTCTCCTATCTTGCACTTTCCATTTCTGCTTCCTTTCTCTTCTCCCTAGACAATTTCCCCTCCCCTTTCTCTTTTTGCAGTCCCCCTCCCTTCTTCCTTGACCAATCCCTTCCCCACTCTCTCCTTTCCATCACCATTACCTAGCTTTCCTTTTCTCCATCACCTTCATTATCTAGCTTTCCTTCTCTCCATCACCTTCATTACCTAGCTTTCCTTCCTCTATCACCTTCATTATCTAGCTTTCCTTCTCTCCATCACCTTCATTATCTAGCTTTCCTTCCTCTATCACCTTCATTATCTAGCTTTCCTTCTTTCCATCACCTTCATTATCTAGCTTTCCTTCTATCACCTTCATTACCTAGCTCTCCTTTCCATCACCTTCATTATCTAGCTTTCCTTCTTTCCATCACCTTCATTATCTAGCTTTCCTTCTTTCCATCACCTTCATTATCTAACTCCTTCTTTCTCATTCTTCATCCACACCTTCATTACCTAGCTTTCCTTCTATCACCTTCATTACCTAGCTTTCCTTCTATCTATCCACCTTCATTACCTGCATTCCTATTCCTTCTATCACCTTCATTACCTAGCTTTCCTTCTCTCCATCACCTTCATTACCTAGCTTTCCTTCTCTCCATCACCTTCATTATCTAGCTTTCCTTCTCTCTATCACCTTCATTACCTAGCTTTCCTTCTTCTATCACCTTCATTACCTAGCTTTCCTTCTCTCCATCACCTTCATTACCTAGCTTTCCTTCTATCACCTTCATTATCTAGCTTTCCTTCTCTCCATCACCTTCATTGCCTAGCTTTTTTTTTTTCACCTCTCCTCATACCTCATTTTCTCCTCTTCGTTTTTGTTCGTCCTTTTCTCCTCTCTTCATTCTCATTCCTTTCTTCTTTTGTTTTCGCGGCAGCAGCTTTCACACGCGCTCATTGACACAAAGGATCCATTACGTGCATGTCTCAAAGCCCTTTCACAACACAACACAACTGTCTCCCGAGTCCCTCTCTTTCATCCGTCTGACTCACCATCAAAATCCTCCTGCCTTTCAGGTGTGACGCAGCGGTCGGCAACTCGGGAGCGGCGGTCTTCATCCAGGACCCGAACCACGGGGGCCTGAAAGTGGTGGGCCTGCTGTCCAACACGCGCCACGTGGGCCACCACCGCTCCTTCCTCCGCTACAGCATCATCACGGCCCTGACCTGGCCCAAGCTCAACCACATCTGCCAGGAGCTGGACGTGCTGGGCCAGGTCTACAGCGTCTGCCCCCCGGTCCGCTACATGCGCCGCCCGCCCCCCTCCCCCCAGCGGCAGCAAGAACTT
>CM031604.1:24825432-24851776 GCA_018398815.1 Conus ventricosus
TAGGTTTTATTTGGCGAAACTGATCAATTTCCTATTTACATTGTCTTTGCTGTTAAATGTATCGATACTGGCCGAAATTACTTCACAGGGAAAGATACTAAAATACCTGGGAAAAGCGTATAATATTTTGTACACTTAGATACAAAAGGTAAAAGTAACTGGGTGAAAAAAGTGCGACTCTGTTTATTGAATTGGATTTGGATTGTCTGGTTGAACCAAGGAGTGGAGAATATAAAAGGCTTTTTACAACTTTATCGCCAGCGATAGTGGACTGCAGATGGCAGAAATGGTCTGACCAAAATTCATAATAGTGATAGGTTTGATTTTTTAGGAATTTCTCATATACTCATGACTTGAAAACTTACTTGAAACAGATAAAGATTGGCACTTAAAGCATGTAACAGCAAATCTAGAATAGGAAATCAGAATTGACTTGCCATTATCTTAGATAGCGAACGCATAATGTTTGGGATTTGATGTGTCTTTATGTAGAGTCACAGGAAACAGAAATACATTTTGTTCTATGCTGTCCAGCTCTCAGAACATCAGAGAAAAGTTCATTAGGCCTAAATATTACAGACAGCATCTTTGTTTAAACTAAATCTATTCTGTCTTCCACTTTGCTGAAGTGGCTAAACAGTTTTCATTGTTTCTATACAAAGCCTTTAAATTGAGTAAAAGTGGGTTTGTGTATTATTGAACATGTGACAACGATTTGCTTTTGGTTCATTACGTATTATAATTGTTTGTAATTATTGTTCTGTATATGTTCACACACCGCTTGCTTGGGTTTCATGGCCTATTACGAATAAATTATCTGATTCTCTCTCCTCTCTCTCTCTCTCTCTCTCTCTTCTCTCTCTCTCTCCTCTCTCTCTCTCTCTCTCCTCTCTTCTCTCTCTCTCTCTCTTTTAGCAAGGTCCATCATTGGCAATGACAGGCGCGTAAAGACTTTTCAGGTTACATTAGTCGCAGAACTGCCAAAAATTTTATATTCATTTACTTATTTATTCATTTATTTATTTTGTGGGTTGGGGAAGGTAGGTAGTTTTTGACGGTGAGTTTTAAAAACGCATGCAACACACAGCGCATGCATACTGACGACTGATTTGTCATATTAACCTTTGCTTGTGCTTACATTTAAGAAACCATTTATAACGAAATGTCAAGTCTTTTTTCTGAGGAACGAAATATCGCGGCGCACGCACGCGCGCACGCCACGCCCCGCACGCACGCACGCACGCACGCACGCACGCCCAAAGAAAAAACTGATAGAATTGAAAAATCTTTCCTGTCTGTTATCGCACCTCTGGTATATTCCCTCCGCCTCGCCCCCCCCCCCACCCCCAGGTCGCCCACCCCCTCTCTCTGTCTCTCCCTCTCTCAACAGAGGGGCTGCCGGCTCCCTTGAGTGTTCTCCCTCCTTTCACTCTCTGTTCCCAAGGGCTACACTTCAACATAGGAAAGCATTTAACATATAGGCCAAAAGACATAGCACCCCACAAAAAATTTACACACGCAGGCGCAAACACACCACCACCACACCACCACAACCACAACACACACACACCACACACACACACCACAACACAGGACGCGCGGGCACACAAAACAACACACACACACACACACACATACACACACAACAAACACCACACAACACACCACAACACAACACCACATCAGCACAACTTGCCCGGTGTGTTGTCTCTCTCTCTTTCTGTCTCTGTTCTGTCTCTCTCTGTCTCTCTCTCTCTCTCTCTTCTCTTTCCCCCAACCCCCCCCCCCCCCAACCCACACCACACAACACACACCCCAACACAACAATCATACACACTCACACTCATCCAGAAAGGGAGCGCCGGTCGTAAAATGATTAGTGTTGGCCGTGTTTAAAACCAAAAGAGAGGATTGGGAATAAAACTTTGATCAATAAGCAACTAGAGAGGAGCAAAAAGCCTTTCTCAGCAAAAAGCAAGGCGTTCCACAAAGAAAAGGTTTAAAGTTGCCCCTTCCCAACACAGATATGTGTCTGGTACTTCGGGTATATGACCCTCATTCATCGCGTCGTCGTCATCTTCCCATTTTTGATCATGATAAGTAACAGTGTGTAAAAAACAGTCTTTGGGTTTCTGTTTTTGTCCTTCGTGGTGGTCCCTTTGCTCACGCCCCCTTTTGCCCGCAATACTACTTTAACATTGTCCACCCACCCCCATAGCTATCGCTAACCAAAGTAGATGCCTATAACCGCATTGTGCTCTCACGTGTCAATGACAGAAAAAAAAAAAAGGGGGGGGGGGGGGAAAGAAAATAATGGGGGTTTAAAAGCTTCAAAAGATCTTCCAATGATTTAAGCGCAAAAGGGGACGTCTGAAAACGACGCTACAAGCTTCCCAAAATTCGAAGGATGAGTGACTTTTGTGCGTCCTTTGTTTTATTGTTTTTTGGATGGGGTTTGTCGCGCTGAAGAAGATCAATAGTCGAAAACGCCCGCAGTTTTCTTTTTTTAATGTTGTGTTCCTTCGTTTGCGGCCCCGGAATCCATTTTGCTTTTGGGTACCATAAGGCAGATTTCCCCATGTGTACACTAAAGGCAGAAGTTCCTTGTGTACATATAAGGCAAGAAGTTCCATGGGTACACATAAAGGCAAGAAAGTCCGTGTGTAACATAAAGGCAAGATGTCCATGTGTAAATAAAGGAAACCCCCCCCAAAAGTTCCATGTGACACATAAAGGAAAGAAGTCCAGTGTACATATAAAGCCAAGAAGTCCATGTGAAAACCATAAAGCAAGAAGTTCCGTGTAACATAAAGGCAAAAAGGGGGTTTCCCATGTGTACCTTAAAGGCAAGAATTTCCCCTTTGTTTTCACTAAAGGCAGAAGTTCCGTGTGTACACATAAAGGAAAGAAGTCCGTGGTCACTAAAGGCAAGAAGTTCCGTGTGTACCATAAAGGAAAAGAAGTTCCTTTGTGAAACATAAAGGCAAGAAGTTCCTGTGTACCTAAAGGCAAGAAGTGCCATGTTCCAAAAAACCCTAGAAGAATTTCCCATGTGTACACAAAAGGTAAGAAGTTTTCCCAGGGTACATATAAAGGCAAGAAGTTCCATTTTGTACACATAAAAGGCAAGAGTTCCAGTGTACATATAAAGGAAAGGGAAGTTTCCCATGTGTTACAAAAAGGCAAGAATTTCCCATGTGTAACACTAAAGGCAGAGTTCCTTGTGTACCTAAAGGCAAGAAGTCCGTGTGTACCATAGCAAGGAAGTTCCGTGTGTACACATAAAGGAAAGAGTTCCGTGTGTACACATAAAGGCAAGAAGTTCGTGTGTACACATAAAGGCAAGAATTTCGTGTGTACACAAAAAGGCAAGAAGTTCCTGTGTAACATAAAGGAAAGGGAAGTTCCTGTGTCACTAAAGGCAAGAAGTTCCCATGTGTACACAAAAAGGGCAAGTTTCCTGTGTCACATAAGGCAGAGTCAGTGTACATATAAAGGCAAGAAGTTCCAGTGTACATTAAGGCAAGAAGTTCCTGTGTACCATAAGGCAGATTTCCCTGTGTACATATAAAGGCAAGAAGTTCCTTGTGTAACTAAAGGCAAGAAGTTCCAGTTTTTACATTAAAGGCAAGAGTTCCATTTTTTTAAAAAATTACAAAGGCAAGAAGTTCCATGTGTACACATAAAGGCAAGAGTTCATGTGTACATATAAAGGCAAAAGAAGTTCCGTGTGTACACAAAAAGGCAAAAAGTTCCTATGTACATATAAGGCAAGAATTTCCCTTAGTACATATAAAGGCAAGAAGTTCCTTGTGTACATATAAAGGTAGAAGTTCCAGGGTGTACATATAACGGCAAGAGTTATACGTGTTTATATTAAAGGCAAGAAGTTCCACGTGTATATATAAAGGCAAAATTTCCCATGTGTACATATAAAGGCAAGAAGTCCCATTGGCATGCTGCAGAGGATTGCTTCTCACGTCATCATGTGTCTTTTCTGACTTGGAGAAAGTGAAAACCTCTTTTTCACAGTTTTTGGATATTTTGTCTTCATCATTGCCTACTGACTTAAACGAACGGAACATTTACTGTCAAAGTTCGCTGAGGATACAATACAAGACAGAAAAAAGGAATGGAAAAACAAACAAGACGGAAAACAAAGACAGTCTACTAAGAAGTCTGACAAAGATGAGGTGTTTACAGGCAAGTACATGCGGAACACCCTTTCTTTACTTCCACACTCTATCGTCCTGTGACAGAAAAGTGCGCCAAGACTTCCTGTCCTTAATGCATTTACGTTATCCAAACGTATTCACATTCTTTTTGTCCATCTGAAAAAAAGAATCCCCAAGGAACTTTGAGAAGGATGCATTGAAAAGTGACTTTCAAAAACAAATTGTTCCAGGAATCGATGCAGCTTACCTCCAAAACGAAGATAATTCTGTGCGTTCTTCTCTGCTTTTGTGTGTGTGTTAAAGTTGCCACGACCCACGCTCTTCTACGTTCGGTCCAGCCTCCGTCCACCTCCCGTGTCCAGTGTTGTGGTGCCAGTACGATCACATCAGACCTGGGGGTAAGACTCCGCTGTCGGACAGGCAGAGCAGTCGGCAGCCTTGGGCCACAAAAATGGACAGGTAAGCCGGGCAGTTTGGCCCTTTCCTTCACCTGCTCATTCTGATTAAGTATCTGTGGTTGGTCTGTCTGCTGTCTGTTCTTCTATCTGTTGTCTGTCTGTCCGTCTGTCTCTCTCTCTTTGTGTCTGTCTGTCTCCCTGTGTGTTAAAAACCTTAGTCTCTGAAGGGACAAGGGCCAGATGAAAAAAGCAATTTTTTGTTTCTCTTTTACCCTAGTGAATAAAGCAATTCTCTCTCCTCTGTCTGTCTGTTGTCTGTCTCTGTCTCTGTCTCTGTCTCTGTCACTCTCTCTTCTCTCTTCTCTCTCTCTCTCTCTTCTCTCTTCTCTCTCCTTTGAATCCCTTGTTCTTGAAGGACAAGAACCCGATAATATAAAAAAAAACCCCATCTTCTTCCATATCTGTTTAACCTTGGAAATAAATGATCAATCTCTCTCTCTTTTTGTCTTTCCTCTGTTCTGTCTTGTCTGTCTGTTTTCTCTCTCCTCTCTCTCTCTCCTCTCTCTCTCTCTTTTCCTCTCTCTCCCTCCCCCCTCCCTCCCCGCTGTCTCTCCCTCTCCCCCCCCCCCTTCCACACACCCTTTCAGAGACGTTAACAGGTACTTACAAGGCATGAATATTGAAGACGATGAAACTAAAAAATCCAAACCATCGACTTCCCGCCCCCTGGCTTTGATTGATCCGTAACAGGCAGCTTTAAAACCCAAAGGTCCAAAAAGGGCTGGCCGTGGGGTCTGGAACCAGATTATATAGTCAGTCCACACTGCTGCGCACGAAGACTGCTGACGTGCACGTGTGGTGGGTTGGCAAACCGGCAGCAAAAATTGGCCAAGATGTGGAAACTGTGGAGGCGTTTTGGTTCCTACCAGGTGTCAAAAGTTAAGAGAAGTAAAAAAAAAAAAAAAGAAGTCGTTGGTTTGTAGTGGTCATGTCTTTGGTTAATCTTTATCACATTTTAGACGCTGGAAGCAAACTGGTTGTAGCGTCTGATATGGTAAAGTGATTATCATGCATTGTCACCGCGTAATTATCCGAGTGGAGTGGAGCAGAATAAAAGAGCCACGAATGAAACAGCATAGTAAATAATCAAAATGCACATTGCGTAGTGAACCATTTACTCCGGATTCTGGCGTTTACAAACTAATACTTCGACTGCATCAGACCGCGATGAGAGTACCACTTCAGACTGCTATCAGTGGTTGGAGTTCTGATGCAACAGGAATTGAGTGGAATTGGCGGCAAAAGAACTTGTCTCGCAGCCTCTGTGACACTAACAGCATGTTGATAGTGGGAGTAAGAGCTGGCAGCGATGGTTGTCATAGTAGTTGGGGGAATTGGAGAAGGAGCGCGGGGGGGGGGGGGGGGGAGGGGCCGCGTTAGTCATCATGATGAGAATTTTACTGGTCACTGTGTGTTTTATCTGGACGAATGTGGAGTGGCAAACGCATGAGCGCTTGTGGACATATTGATTTGGGGGAGCAGTGGACAAATAGGAATATGGAGCAGCACCCCCCCCCCCCCCACACCCCCCTCCCCCCCCCCCCCCCCCCCCTCCTGCCCCTCACCTCCTCTCCCTCTTGTATACCTGTCCTTTATTCTTTTTGTTTCTTTTTATTTTTTTTTAAATTTAAAGAGGGAGTGTGAGGAAGAGGGGGATGTAATTTCGTTCCCTGTCAGAGACGGTGTTCTGTGCTCGCCAGTGCACAGGCAGCAGTTTCATGGAGGTCTCTGGGAGGCAACCCACCAGGGGAATACTGCGTTTCTGCCCACCTGTCCAGTTTGCTCTGCCCTTTTTTGGCGAACCGCATTGGCAATTGGGCTCCACGTAATTCAGAGCGTCGCCATGCAGCCGATAAATAAGGAATGGCCGCACTGCCAGGAGACAGGAACTCTGTGTGGCGGTCAGCGACTTCCAGACAGATTGGCAGAGCGTAATGAGGCCTAGTCCTGCAGTGCCTCCGCCTTCCATGCCCTCTCCTCCCTTCCCCCATCCTGGAGTGGCATTCCTCCCAGGTCGCTCATTCCGGTCCCCCGTGGACAATACGTACAGGGTTGTTCCTGTGGCCTCTCAGTGCCGGCGTGTAATCGCCCAAGCCGACCTCAGGGGGCCTGTGTAAAGCCGTCAGAGTCATTTGCCGTCAGGAAAAACGGTTACATGTCGCAGAGGGAGGGAGGGAGAGAGAGAGAGAGAGAGAGAGGAGAGAAAAGAGAGGAGAGGAGAGAGAGAGAGAGAGAGAGCAAAGACCCTATGAGCCACTACACGGCAAACTAGACCGCGGGGACTGCCCCTTTGGCCCAGTGGGTCTGGGTGTTGCCTGGTCGCCAGTTTACGAAGAGCAAAGCGAGCAGTCTGAATCGTGACCAGAAAATGGAGTGAGAAAAATGTCCAGAATAAAGAGAGGTGAACGGCCCACACAGACAGGAAAGCGGACGATAGTGAAGACAAACGAAAAACTAACAAATTTAAAATGAATGAATAAAAAAACAGATAAATAAATAACTCTGTAAAAGGCCCGAATCGAAGCACAGTGCTAGAAAAAAGGACGGCACGAGTCCAGAACTTCCATAGAGGGGAGGTGGGGGAATGGGGGAGGGGGGGGGGGGGGGGGGAGCAACCCGTTTGTGCTGAAAGAGTTCCCGCCCTGTCCCAAAGGGGACTGGCAGTCCAGTACGGCGTCCACAGCAGTCAGTATGGCAGTCCAAAAGCAGTCGTATGGCAGCCACAACAGTCAGTACGGCAGTCCACGCAGTCAGTACGGCAGTCCCCAGCAGTTTAGTATGGCAAGTCACAAGCAGTCAGTATGGCAGTCCACATCAGTCCAGTTTCTGCAGTCCACAGCAGTAAGTGCTGCAGTCCACTCAGTCAGTGCTGCAGTCCACATCAGTCAGTGCTGCAGTCCACAGCAGTCAGTGCTGCAGTCCACTCAGTGCTGCAGTCCACATCAGTCAGTGCTGCAGTCACATCAGTCAGTTTCGGCAGTCCAATCAGTCAGTGCTGCAGTCCACAGCAGTCAGTGCTGCAGTCCACAGCAGTCAATGCTGCAGTCCACATCAGTCAGTGCTGCAGTCCACAGCAGTCAGTGCTGCAGTCCACATCAGTCAGTATGGCAGTTCCCCATCAGTCAGTATGGCAGTCCCCATTTAGTCCCGTGCTGCAGTCCACATCAGTCAGTGCTGCAGTCCACATCAGTCAGTATGGCAGTCCACATCAGTCAGTGCTGCAGTCCACTCAGTCAGTGGGTGCAGTCCCTTTAGTCAGTGCTGCAGTCCACATCAGTCAGTGCTGCAGTCACATCAGTCAGTACGGCAGTCCCATCAGTCAGTGCTGCAGTCCACATCAGTCAGTATGGCTGTCCACATCAGTCAGTATGGCAGTCCACATCAGTCAGTATGGCATTCCACAGCAGTCAGTATGGCAGTCCACATCAGTCAGTTTCGGCAGTCCACATCAGTCAGTATGGCAATCCACAAACAGTCAGTATGGCAGTCCACATCAGTCAGTTATGGCAGTCCAGATCAGTCAGTGGGTGCAGTCCCACATCAGTCAGTGCTGCAGTTCACATCAGTCAGTACGGCAGTCCCATCAGTCAGTGCTGCAGTCCACATCAGTCAGTGCTGCAGTCTCACAGCAGTCAGTATGGCAGTCCACAATCAGTCAGTGCTGCAGTCAACAGCAGTCAATGCTGCAGTCCACATCAGTCAGTGCTGCAGTCCCATCAGTCAGTGCTGCAGTCCACATCAGTCAGTACGGCAGTCCACATCAGTCAGTGCTGCAGTCCCCATCAGTCAGTGCTGCAGTCCACATCAGTCAGTACGGCAGTCCAATCAGTCAGTGCTGCAGTTTCCCCATCAGTCGGTGCTGCAGTCCACAGCAGTCAAGCTGCAGTCCACATCAGTCAGTATGGCAGTCCACATCAGTCAGTATGGAGTCCACATCAGTCAGTGCCTGCAGTCCACATCAGTCAGTGCTGCAGTCCACATCAGTCAGTGCTGCAGTCCCCTTTAGTCAGTTGGCAGTCCATATCAGTCAGTGTGCAGTCCACATCAGTCAGTACGGCAGTCCACATCAGTCAGTTAGGCAGTCCCCATTTGTCAGTGCTGCAGTCCACATCAGTCAGTATGGCAGTCCACATCAGTCAGTTATGGCAGTCCACATCAGTCAGTACGGCAGTCCACATAAGTCCGTGCTTTCAGTCCACAGCAGTCATATGGCAGTCCACAGCAGTCAGTATGGCAGTCCACATCAGTCAGTATGGCAGTCCACATCAGTCAATATGGCAGTCCACATCAGTCAGTATGGCAGTCCACATCAGTCAGGTGCTGCAGTTTCCCCAAACAGTCAATGCTGCAGTCCACATCAGCGTATGGCAGTCCACATCAGTCAGTATGGCAGTCCACATCAGTCAGTGCTGCAGTCCAAGCAGTCAATGCTGCAGTCCACATCAGTCAGTATGGCAGTCAGATGGCGTCCACATCAGTCAGTATGGCAGTCCACATCAGTCAGTATGGCAGTCCACATCAGTCAGTACGGCAGTCCACATCAGTCAGTATGGCAGTCCACATCAGTCAGTACGGCAGTCCACATCAGTCGTATGGCAGTCCCCAGCAGTCAGTCGGCAGTCCACATCAGTCAGTACGGCAGTCCACATCAGTCAGTAAGGCAGTCCACATCAGTCAGTGCCGCAGTCCACATCAGTCTGTACCCCAGTCCAAGCAGTCAGTACCGCAGTCCACAGCAGTCAGTACCACGTCCACAGTATTACCTCCCTTGGTAATACATCTTTCCTGCCTCCATTTATACCCTCCGGGTCTTGCCTCCTCTGAAGATGGTGTCGCCAGTTCACTGATGTACGTACAAAAACCGACGGCCACGACGAAGTACAGAGAGATTTTCCGACTCCCAGACTGCGCTACATTGAAGCTGCCGCCCCGGTCAGAATCTGTCCTCAGGGTTTATCCATGGTGTCAAAGCATTTCTCTGGCCGCTCCGTCTACACACTCAACTGACCGCTCTAATTCTGAATCAGAAAAAAAAAAAACACCCCCCCCTCCTCTTTCCATTACAAGACTTTCCCCCGAGTCCAATCACCGGTTGTACTCCGGGGACCGTTCAAAATATAACCCCACCTGTACTCTCAGAATTTTACGAACTGAATATTTCTCTTGAAAACGATGGCATTGTCATTATTCTCGCTTGGCTCCTAACAGGTCACCTCGGCATGCGAGCAACCAAGTTGCTGCATGCCCAGCTTTGCCGACGCAAATGAGCAAATCCGTTCCTTTCAAAAGACCTCAAAACCCCCAAAACCCAAAAGTGCGCCAAAAAATTCAGGCAAGAGGAACGGAATTCTGGCATTTTAATTTGTGTATGTTGTATTTGACTTGCTTGCAGTATTGGTGCGGCCCACAGTGGTCGGCTAGATAATAAACAAGGTGCCTTGACCCGACGGTAGCCGGGGTCAATGACCACCCTGAGGAGGAGGGGCACAGAGGCTGCTTCTGATGATGACTCAGCGGTGCAGGAAAGACCACTGAACGAAACTGGCCATCGGCTTGTGCAAGTTGCCAGAAAGTTCACAAAACCAGACAAATGGCGTTATAGGGCCCATGTTGATGTCTTTTTGGGACCCATGTTACTGTCTTATAGGACCGATGTTAATGTCTTATAGGACCGATGTTAATGTCTTATAGGGCCCATGTTAATGGCGTTATAAGGCCTATGTTAATGGCGTTATAAGGCCCATGTTAATGTCTTATAGGACCCATGTTTAATGTCTAATAGGACCCATGTTAATGGCTTATAGGACCCATGTTAATGGCTTATAGGGCCAATGTTAATGTCTTATAGGACCCATGTTAATGTCTTATAGGAACCATGTTAATGTCTTATAGGACCCATGTTAATGGCTTATAGGACCCATGTTAATGGCTTATAGGACCCATGTTAATGGCTTATAGGGCCCATGTTAATGTCTTATCAGGCCCATGTTAATGTCTTATAGGGCCCATGTTAATGTCTTATAGGGCCCATGTTACTGTCTTTATAGGACCCATGTTAATGGCTTATAGGGCCCATGTTAATGTCTTATCAGGCCCATGTAAATGTCTTATAGGACCGATGTTAATGTCTTATAGGGCCCATGTTACTGTCTTTATAGGGCCCATGTTAATGTCTTATAGGGCCCATGTTACTGTCTTTATAGGGCCCATGTTAATGGCTATAGGGCCCATGTTAATGTCTTATCAGGCCCATGTAATGTCTTATAGGGCCCATGTAAATGTCTCATAGGGCCCATGTTAATGTCTTATAGGGCCCATGTTAATGGCTTATAGGGCCCATGTTAATGGCTTATAGGGCCCCATGTTAATGGCTTATAGGGCCCATATTAATGTCTTACAGGACCCATGTTAATGGCTTATAAGGCCCATGTTAATGGCTTATAAGGCCTATGTTAATGGCTTATAGGGCCCATGTTGATGTCTTATAGGGCCCATGTTAATGTCTTATAGGACCCATGTTAATGGCTTATGGGGCCCATGTTAATGGCTTATAGGACCCATGTTAATGTCTTAGAAATGAAATAGGCGGGAACACAAGACAAGGCCAGACCAATGTTAGCCACACGGACTAGGGGTCAGAAAGGAAAGCTTCAATTATGTACCGCCTCTTTTTTTTTTTTTGCCCTGGCATCGTGAAGTAACAACCTGTAAATGGTGCCTTGATGTGCGAGCCATTAACACACTATTCTCATTGCGGTTGGAAAACAACTCTTGCGACAGGACGCTCATGCTTTCACTCCCGCACATGTACGGGCGTACACGCTTTTCACACATCGCCCAAAACTGTGATGAAGATGCCACTGCTGTATACCAGCAGCTCGAGAGCAGAGAATGTAAATATGTGAGTCAAGACCACCCATGCGTTTCTGCCCGGAAACCCCCTTTTTCACATGCTAAATCACCGTCCATCACATAATCAGTTTCTAGCCAATTTAACCACCTGCTTTTAAAAAAAAATTAACATGCCAAAAAACTCTAACATTGAACCCGTAATTAGCACATTGATAACGGGGGTGTCGTGCAGAATAACATGGATGATCGTGAACTCACATATGACATTCTCTCCAAGACATAAGAAATTAATGGTTTACAGACGCTCTTCAACTTTAAACACTATTAATAAATTAGAACAAAACAACTAGTCTCCAATCTTGATTAGTTATTTTTATATTTAATGAGTTATGTCTAGGTTAATTAATTCTTTAAATTGACCTGTCTCCACCAACCTGTATAGCTTGATAATCGCAAAAACTGCCTTATTTTCTGGCAGTGCTCGTAGAACTGTAGAGGGCAGCCCCATAAATAAATTCGTCTGTTTTTTTAACTCTTCTAAATAGACATACAACATCGGGGACATGAGAATATTGGCTGGGCTACTTTCTACATACTCATAAAGTTCACTTTTTAAGTGCTATTGTGTTTTATAGGATATGTGTCTCACTATTCATAAAAGCTAAAATTCGAGCAAGGTTCTAGGAAAAACGTACCCTTTCTTTAAGTTCTGGAAAATTCATAGTAATTATAAGATTTGCTAATTAATTTTTAACTTAATGTTAAAATTGCTAAATGGTCTCATAAGAACAAAAGTTGTAGTAGCCATCGGGTATTTTTAAATGTTTAAAAGATTGCCTTGTTCGTCCTTAACATCTAACCAGATATTCTTGCTTTTTCAGATATGTTAATCCATTTTACTTTAAAAACCAATTTCTTTAAGGGGCACTCCTATAATTACCGCGCCTATTGGTTAATTGGGTGCGTTAAAGGAACCACACTTTTGTTTTGTTGGTTTATATAGAAGTGCTATCTTTTTTATAACTATTTAAAATCTATTTTAAAAAATGGGGGAAAAAAAACCCTTTTTTTAAAAAAATTTACAACGAAAGTGACACTTACAATGTAGGGGCGTTTTATAACCCCCATTATCTTTGAGACTTTCAGTTTACTAACCATAGCAGTAGTGAAATCATTACGGTTCAAGTTAGACTTGTAAACCCGTTAACGTAGATATTTAAATCGCACAATAAAATGTGATAGATGTACCTCAGCCATGGGCATCCGTCCTATGGAGTTTTACCAGAACCAGTTAAAATTTATGCCATTTACTGCGCAATACTGGCTGCGGTGTTTCATACGCAAACAATTTAAAACCATGCCTAATCTATTAGTAGGCAGTATATAAACTTTCTTGTTTATTTACCTGTACGACGATTACTAACTGAACTACAAGTAGCCCTCCAAGCGACAGCGACGGTTTATTCCATTTACTGCCCAATGGACAATTATGCTTATGAAGAATTTGCACGAATTTAACATTGATCCTTCAACTGATTTTAGACAAAGTTAGACGGCATTCATGGGTTAGGCACATGTATTTGTGGGGCGCAAAAAGAGGAATATACTTATGGACTACTGGCAGGCCTACCTCTTTTCAACCAAACAAACAAGTTCGATTGGGATCATAGAACAAAAACATCCTAATGCTTGGAACATTTATCTTAGATGAAAGTGAAGGCTAACTATGCCAGGAGTGCAAGACTTATTGACACCCTAAGGACGTATCGTTTGGTGCTATTAGGAGCACAAGACAGACTAAGTTTAGCATATGGATCAATCTACCGGCTTTTGACGCCGAAAACATTTCTAGCTAATTTAGAGATGCTATTACTCTGCTGTTGATATGCCTGCTAGAACAATGGTATCAAGACGGTTCTTAAACTGCTAGGTTTCAAAGGTTACTTGTTGTAGGCCATGGATTATACATGCTTTACCCTCTGACCTTAGACTCAGCATTGGCCATGATACTGAATGATAATATGAAATTCCTCTACGAGGCGCCCCCCCGATCAAACTTAGGGCACAATCAAAGGCTTAAACACAAGGCCGCTCCATCCATTTTAAAAAGTACCTAGCCTGAAAGATCCAGGAGAAAGCGGACCCACAACCAGAAGCGGTTCACAGCCAGAAAGCAGCCCAGAAGCACACACTGTTTAATCTGCCTCACACTGAACAGTCCACACTAGCGAAAAGACAAGCCCTTGTTGTATTTTTAACTTTTACTGGATTAGCCATACTTTATTTCACTAAAAATTAATCCAGCAGCTAGCCTTTTATGTCCACAGGATGGGCGGCCATATAACCAGCAACTTTGCCTATAGTTGACAAAACACAACTAACCAACACTGCTATTATGCAGGCCAAGAGCATCAAGCGCTTTGCTGCTAACTTTCTTTAATAAGTTTGCTAGGATGATTTGCAATTGTTTTTCTAATCCAACTTTTACCAGGCTGAGGGTGATGGAGGGTGGTACTGGCTGTTGGTGCAATGCGGTTTAAAGCATAAACGATGTGTAGAGATAGCAACCCAAACAGCCGTTAATATGCTAAACTATTGTAATCCCCTGTTCCCTGAACAGAAGTCCTTATTCTTTCAGCTAGCGTAAGTGTTTTCATAAAGTATTCTGTTTATAGTTTCTCTTATTCTGCTTGGTTTGTGATGCTAAAACTGCGGCTCTGTTAGTAGACAGCACTTCTAACCTGAGCCGCCTTTGTAACATAAAATCCTGTATTTTCTGCTGTATTATAGCCTTTTTCTTCTCGCACTAAATTGTTTATCATCTGAAGCAGCCAGTTTCGTTTTTTCTTCTGCATCTCTCTATCTAACCCATAAGTTTTGCCATATTGTTTCTAGTTTCACCCCTATTGACTTAGGCGATCATTAAGCCCCGATTTCACGCATAGGCAATGGAGGGAATTGTCAATTGTTTCTAATGTTTTTCTGAATGTTTTCCTCATTAAAACTCGTCTCCATTTCTGTTGCTGCCTCATTTATTCTTGGTCTAATCCTGAAAAGAGGTCATTTCTATTTCAGATCGTGTGTTGGCAACCTTGCACCAATGTTTTGTAAACGACTACCAACTCAGAGCTTAAAGCTTCAAATAAAGTTCAATGTCATTTTGTCAGCATCAGGGGTTTTCCAAGAATTGTCTTTGGGCTTAAAACTGGGTTGAGTCTGGTTTTATTAGTAAACCGCACAGGTACCCTTAAATGGTTATATAATTCAAATGATTACCGTTATATCTATCTCAAATTGGAATCCTAAGCGCTTCTGGATGCTCTCGGCTATATGTCTATATAATGATACAATTCTATCTAGCAAATCGTATTTGACGAATCCTCACTCCCTGACCTACTGCTGCTTCTTCAGCTCTTCTTGCAATGAAGGACCCGTTCTGTTTCATCTTCTTCTCATTAAGGATAGGCAACTTCATAATGTTCTCCATATTTTTTATTTATATTCTTTTTGTTTTATAAAAAATGAACTCATACGGTGTTGGACCTCGACCATACAGAAAAGAGAGGAACCCACAGGTTTAAAAGGTATAAGACAGACTGTATATTAGTGTAAATACTCCATCAACAGTTGAGCCTGGACAAGCTTTATCAGTCAAGTTCCTGGATTTGGCGCGACGATGTTAATGCACGGCACTGCAAACTATCTTCAAAATAGATATTAAAATCGAAAGATCCTAATGCTACTGTTGTTGCTAATTTAGGCAGGGCTATCGTTAACGTATAGCAATCAAATCGGTGGGAAGTAGAGAAGACTTTGTACTAAACGAGGCAGACATTTTTCGCACTTTATTTGATCTATGGTTGCCTAAAAAGGAAAGAAAAGATAAAGTTTATCAGGGGAATTCAAGACTCAAACCGGTCTCAAGCACATGCTTAAAGCGGAGGATGCAAGAATGATGTTAAAGATGGAGGCAAAGTAGCAGAAGCATTTGGCAATTGATTCAGCAATCCCTCTAGATTTTGAGCTGTTAAAGACGCATTTGTCATTTACCAAGCGCACTAAAAAGAAAACTTATTATCATCTGACCATTGAATCCTAGCGGTTCTGTTTGTTCTGTTGATAAAGACCCTGAAGCTAAATACAACAGGTCAGCGACATCTCTCTGAGTTTGATGTTGTTACTAACCCCGAACTGGCTAGAAACAATCTTAACCAGTATAAAGGTTAAATTAAAACGGTTATTTATAATGAAATGGTATCATGGCCATTACAGAAAATAGAAACAAGCGAGGACACTCTTTGCGAACTACATCTAAATCTGCTTGAAGTCTTTAAAAGGAAATTTTTGTTCTATGTTTAATGAAGAAGAAACAACTCCTTTTCAGAGAGAATCAGAGCATTTTATAATCCAAAAATTGAGGAAGGTTGACTGTGTATAATAATGGCAGTCTGATCGTTGTCATTCAGGGGCGCGGGGCTTTGACTCACCAAACCACTTTGATGAATAGTATGTTATTCGCTGGAGGTAGGCAAAGAGATCCTGCAGTTGATCGTGTAAGTAAAAAACTTCGCCTTTATGGTGTAAGGACTCGAAGAACTACTTAATAAGTAAATATGGGCTGTGGCTGGATTTTAGATCCACATTGACATCAGATTGTTTGGAAGTGGGAGAAAGGGATAGGGCAGTTGGTATAAAATAAATATTCACAGAAAGCAGACGGAAAGCCCCAATAAAAATGCATGTTTTTATGGTTTGTGATGCCTCTGTTAAACATTGAAGAAAAAAAGCGGTTTAAAAACGCAGCTTAGTAAAATACAGAAGAAAATAACTATTTAAAAACAGTGGATATTTGAAGTTTACTGCCCAAAGATCCGCAATGTTCCGGCTTATTAGCGGCCATTACTGGGTGACGGGAAAACGGTCTTCGTACTTGATTTTGTTACAAACAATATACAGGTTTCATTACGAAAAAACATTGTTATATTCTGCACAACTATTAAGCACAACAAGGTTCTTACAAAGAAAGGAAGTTTATTTGGCAGACGAGAATATATTTTAGTTGATCCTTGCGACAAATCTGAGCGACTGTTTAGAACATTACTATAAACTATTTGAGGGAAACTGAAAAACTGTTTTTTATTGATGACCTGTTCAGCTGAAACGAGTGTCATTGTTTTAAAAAAAGACAAGCTCTGTCAGAGCTAGCTTTAGTGGCCGCCGCCTTAGTTTCTGTGTGCTCTTAAAGCTCAAAATACAAGAGATTCCGCTTTCGATCGCAGTTAAAATCGGTTGTATTATTTTTTCACTAAGGACAAGATAGTTTTGAGAGGTTTAAGTGAAAATTATATAATAAGAGACAAAGATGAGCTAAAAAAAATAAAGAGCGTTAGAAAATCTAGCACGTAAGCTTTGCTTACGGACTGACCCCCAGTTCAATACGTTTGTTTATTGTAGATCTGTTTATTGTAGATTGTTTATTATTTGATTGTTTTTTATATTTGTTTATTATAATTTATCTATATATTAAAAAAGTCTCGAGGGCGAATCAAAAGCGCAGGCTAGCTATAAATGAACTGCAGTAAGGAAGCTAAAAAGACCTAGAAGACACAACGAGTTTAGTTTGATTAATAGGAGTGCAGGAAATGTTATGGATTTGAATACACAGTGGACGGGGTTTACAAAACGAACAGAAATTGAAGACAAAAAAACGGCAGCAGATCCTGCCCTAGTAAGAGATAAGAAATTTAAGTAGCAAACGATTTTGGCAAACGTGAATACAACTTCATAAAAGAGAGTATGCTGGGCGTTGACTTCCTTGAAATTGACTGGAATTTAAAGTTTGGAACTACGAAGCCCCAATGTTTACATGATAGAACAACAATTTTAGAAATGCTTAATGAAGGGCCATTCTTGTTAGCCTGGTGCCAGGAACACAACAGGAGAAAAAGCAGATTGAATAAACTAAGCGAGTTCTGAATATGTGCTTCAGAGGAGAAAGAAGGCCTTAGCTGAAAGTAGGTGTGTGACACCGTCGACTTAGAATTTACCCCAACGCTAGATTCACTACCTAGGATGTCGATGATTTTTGTTATCCTTATTACTCCGAGGGAGGGCGATTCTAGTTTGCCAAGAACATGCGTTTATTAGAGGCATTACAAATAAGGCCGAAAACTGATGCCCTCTTAAGTTTGTTATTGTTATTACTAATAAAAAACGGAGGATGAAATAACACCCACGTATCATCTGACAATAGGTTCTGTGATGGTTGACAAAGAAAAAACTAACAGTGTACTCGACTTTATTTTCATTTAGTATGTGATTTTATGCGTTTTTACTCTGTGATGAAGTGCTGCCAGAGGATTAATAAGAAATATGTATAAGATCAATTAATAAATCATCTTGATTAAAAAATGGAGGTTCAACTGTTTAGGTTAAAAGCAATAACTGAACCTTCAAAAGGAGAATAGAAATGGGACTGGATAAGTATAGGTGGCGTTACTAGAAAGAAATATGCTAAAGCTTTAAATACTTCCTTTCTTATGTAATTACTGGCTCATCGGCGTAGCTAGCGTAAGTGCTGGTTTTCTAGTGTTGCCTGCTTTTAACCCACTGGAGTGGTTTTGCGCCAGCCTCTTTAGCATTAGGGGGCCTGGGTTTAGGGTTAGGCGCCGTTCTATGATTGTAAGGCGTTTTAAAAAAAATTAACCTCTAAATTTGACAAAAGCACATTGCCATTGTTAAGGCCTAGCATCAGCCAAAACTTTGTTCATTAGATTAAGAATAAGCAAATCATAAGGGATGAGAACTGACAGACGAAAAGAATTTCAGACGCTTCAGGGCTGACGGTGCTGATTTAGGCGACAAAAAATTGAACTTCAAAAGGAGTGGAGAAGACGTTTTACTTCGCGGAGGTAGACGCTGATGCAATTAAACAGAACATTGCGAAAAACAAGCACATGATCGGTTAGACCCAAAATAGACAAAAAAAAGATTAACAAAATGTTTACAGACTAATCAACCTAGCACAATTAACACACGCAGCTCTCTTACTGGGCTTGGTTAATAATTGATTGCAGCCCCCACACGCAGTGATTCACTCGCCCCTAGCGCTTAGCTGATATTGATTGCAGGCCCCGGCCGTCGTCTGCTTCAGACATGCGTTATAGTGAGAAAGTCTGTCAATGTATTCTGTTAAAACCTTTTTCGCAAGGTGAGTTGACCTAATTCCTCTTTCTGAAAATTTTGTTCCACCGGAAATAGCGTGACAGAAAATCACTGCGCATGTGCTAACCTCATTAACATGATGGAAATCGAAAACAACATTTGTGATGTACGCCCCCACATGGGCGTAACCTTAGTGAATTACAAATAACATGATGAAATCGAAACAACATTTGTGATTGCTCATGTGCAAATATATTAGGATAATGAATTCCTAGACATGGACGACCCTCTCCCCCTCAAAAGCCAGCCATCAATAGACCAGCCTTCAACTAAACAACCATTCAACTAACCAACCATCAACTAGCCAGGCTTCAACTAGCCAGCCTTCAAGCAAGTGGAAAATCGTGTGCTTTCGTTTTTTAGAAAAGCGTTGAGACAGATTCGAGTATTTCAACCACTGAGTTAAAAGTACGCTTTCCAGAAAGAAAAACGAACTTGTAGATTAAAAGAAAAAAGTAGGAAAGCAAAAAACAGAGAATACGCGACCCTTACAAAAGAAGTGAGGGCACAGAGGTGCAGATAGACCAAGTCACTCAAGAAATATCTTCGTTTAAAAAATTTAGCAATGAGTACTGAATCTCAATCACAGTCCGACTGAAGGCCTAGAGGCGTAAGGTAAGATATGATTTTTATTCTCCTCTGTCGCTAGCGCCTTGCAGTGCGACTGCGTTGGTTGGATAGAGCCTGGCAGTCGGTGTTATTGATGTGTGTGGACCATGAATGTTTTGCAGATTTAATTTTATTTATTTATTTAAAAATGGACTGTCGAACTCCAGTGAATCTGATTTAAGATTTGAGCGTTTGAAGAATTGATATAGACAATTTAATTAAAAGATCATAGTGAAACATTTAACAAAAGCAATCAAAGGACGATAACATTGACTGTATCTGATTCCAGAAAAAAGCTAAAAATATTGGCGGGCGGGCGTTAATGTAAGGTTTAACGTTGTCTTGATGTGTTGCGAGGCTTGGTGCGAAGAAATAATAGGCGCGTTTTACTTACTTTTATATACATAATTTTTTTAATCTACGTAAAAATATTGTGGCTTTAAAATGACGACCCAAGTAAATTCGAGGACGGAAACTATATACGATGAAAGAACATATTTGATATTGAAAAAAAAACAATTAAGCATACGTTTAGTGAAGTAGGACATGAACATCATTAACCCCACAAGTGTTCTGAAAGCGTTGGCACATGCTATCTCTAAAATCCCAGAGTCTCTTCCGTGGGCCGCCAGTAAAAAAGTGCTATTAAACTGTTCTGATTGATTATAAACACCTGATGATAGTAACATGAAGTCTGGGTTTAAAATCTGAAACAGAAAGATGAAGTATCGGTATCACGGACTCTTTAACTTAACTGGGCTGATTACATGTTTACACACGTTTAACCATGCAGTGTGGGAGGCAATTTTAAGGGGTTCTGGCTGGTCTGAAGGGGTAGTCCTTGAAATTCAAATAAGACAAAACAAAGTTTCTATCCTATTGTTGGCCAATTCTTACTTCCTCTACAAAAGAGTTAGAGTTAAATCGAGCAGTTTATACATACTTAATTCTGACAACATGTGCTTTATGTGGTGTGTTTTAGCGCATCTACATTCCTGTTAAAAATCATGCAGAGTATCCAATTAGGGGATGCATACAAACAAGAAACTGAACTTTGATAACATTTCCTTCCCCAGTAAGTATAGAAAGTATATCTCAGTTTTGAGAGCAAAAACAACCAATTCACTGTAACGTATACCATGAGTCTGGTAAAAGCCAATTAGTGGCCCTCTAGGGTTTCTCCAACGCCCCACTTTAGGTGAATCACTTGACAAACATATAGACTTAGTACTGTTTGCAGATAGTACAAAGAGACATTATGTATTAAACAGAACATTTAAGCAGACTTATGGGCTTTACATCAAAGAATCGTGCTAAAAAAGAGGTTTGTAGAAAAATGTTTGGTCAGAATCCTTACTTTAGAAGACTGCTGCCGAACATAAAAAAAACTCGTTGTAAAAAGTATTGTGAGACTGCGAACGAGAACCAAACTCTCACACCTAAAACAGGGTCTATGTTAGTGTAAAAATTTTACACAAAATGCAAATGAGTCCGTAGTGGTTTTATGCTGACTTTGAATCGCTCTTACCGCGAGTATTATGGCCCGCAACAGCAAGAACAAAAATAACAAACCTTATTAACCCACATCAGATCTGTTCTTATGCGTTTATTGTTGTTAGGTAAGACGGTCAACACACGGACCACCCGAGATTTACAGAGGCCCCACGCAGCAGGAAGATTTTTAGACAGATGAAACAACTTCGCAATCAGTTATCCAACCAACTAAATCTTTCAGGACTTGTTATGACTCTGACGACAAGAAAAGCTATTGACTCATCTACACGCTGTTGGTATGTAACGGAGAATTATTAGGTGATACTGAAGAGACCACGATCACAATACTGGCAAAAATTTAGAGGAGTGCGCACAAACAGTTGTTAATCTTAACTTAAGGTTGACCCTAAGACATGGAATACTGCTATCTTCTTTCTATAACCTACGAGGCTACGATTTCTCATTTATCATGCAAAGCAGTGACTTCTGGAATTATAAGAGGGTTTACCTGTCATTTGCACAGTCTTCAGAAAATGTACTTGACTTTTACTCTGGGCTCTTTATCCTTTTATGACTCAGCCCAACATCTGATGGGGGAGTTTAGAAAGTTAGCAGGATCTATACAAGCCTTTCCAATCACTAAACAATACTTTGACCCATCTTTAGTGCGCCAAGGATTTTCTCCTTATGAATACATGAACTCACCCCACAACCCCCGTGGGAAGGTTTGAAGACGACTCGCTTCCTCCTAAAGGACGCTTTCTTTTCTAGTCTTAGGGCAAAGACCATAGCTGATGTTACTTGAATTGAATACGCTCAGAAAGCCTTGACAGAATTACACTGTGAAACGAAGGGCGATTATCACGATCAATATCTAATGGATGAGTGTGTGTATTTGCTGGACGTCTTTCAGAATTACAGAACTTACATGCATGAAACATTACAGCTTGACTCATCGCAATACATCTCTGCGCAGGCCTTTCTTGGGATGCTTTCTTAAAGTATACAAACATCCAGATTGACTTACTATCTGATCTGCACCACACTTCAGATGATTGAAGATGGGCTGAGGGGGGAGGTCATATAGCATGGCCATCACATCCTTACTGTAAAGCTAACAACAAATATTTAGACGACTATATCCCAACAAACACATTCCAAATATCTGATGTACTTAGGACGCTAACAAATCTGTATGGATGGGCCATGAGTCAACCGCTTCCACTTAGAAACTTTAAAAATGCTTAAATGGGTCCTTATGATGGTAACACTGTGTTAAGTATGTTGTCACAGCTTACCGCCGTAATCCAAAGCAGCAATAATCTTGGAAGTAGGACTTTGAATATCCGAATGAGTTACACGATTCCACAACGATTATCCTCTGGCCGCAGAAAGCTTAAAGATCGACCCCACAGAACCGCCTAATTGTGCCTCTCTTAAAAAAAAAAAAAATCTTCGCCACAAACTAAGTATGTTTGCCATTACAGACTGTTAAAGTTTTACCCTAAGACACGGACTGAAACTGAATGCTGGTTCATGAATAATATCTGTGATCAAGAGCCTTATGAGACCCATACATCAAGAAGAATACTGATCTTAGAACCAAAACCACTGATGCTCAGAAAAAAAGAATTCTATAAGTTAATGGAACAAACAGTGTTTGGTAAAACCAGGAGGAACGTAACATCGTAAATACGTTAAAATAGTTACAAAAGAAAAACCAAGCAATTAAGTTTGCCTCTAAACCCAACTATCAAGACTTAGAAGATTTATCGACTGCCTGCGTTGGAATTATGATGAAGGAAAAAAGGATGTTAAGTTGACAAGCCAGTGTTATTGGCTTTACCGTATTGAGCTATCTAAATTGTTAATGTTTGAATTTTCTGTTCGACTATTTAAACCGCTGTACCAGAAGCAAGAGTCTTGTACACAGACCACTGACTCCTTTATTCTAGACGTCCCACAGAAGACTTTTATAAGGATTTAGAGAACAGAAGTAGCTAAAGAACTGATGGGTGGTACGACACATTGCGGACTATCAAAAGACAGCCCTTTACATTCAACTGTAAACAAGGAAAGTTGATGGAAAGGACGAAAGGATGAAACTTAATGCGAAGGACAGATTATAAAAGAATTTGTTGGTTTGCGGTCTCAAGTGTATAGCGTTGCTAGCCAGATTCTGTAATGAAGAAGCTTAAGGGCATAGTAAAGAAAGTTGTCCACAAAAAAACATATAACTCACGATAAATACAAGCAAGCTCTCTTTGAAAACAAAGTATTTTATCACACAAATGTTAATGCGCTACATCTCTTCAACAAGTAAACAAATGCTGTAAAAGAAATCACTAGGTCTCTACAATAACAAGAGAATTAAGGTCAGTCTGCGTTTTCATACTGCTGTAGGGCATTGGAGACTTTAAAGATTTATCTGACTGACTTGGCCTGTACTTAACTTAAGAACCTAGCAGTACTTAACTTAAGAACTTAATAGTTACTTATTTAAAAACCTAGCCAGTACTTAACTTAAGAAATTAACAAGAAATTAACTTAAAGAACCTAACTAGTACTTAAGGAAATTGAATAGTACTTTATTAACTTCATAATTTTTTTGCACTGTACTTGTAATTTATTGCCTTAACTTAAAAGTACGTTCTGTAACTAACTTTACTTGGACTTAAACTTGTACTTAATTAGTTCTTAAACTTGTACTTTATCTAGTTCTTAAAAAAATTTCCATTGAAAATGGATCTACAGCGGGAGGTTGCATTTTTGAAGAAGGGGTTCTTCTTTCTTTTACTGTGGGGGCTTGCGGCTTTGTTGTAGGTATGGTGTTAGGTATTTTATGCAAAAAAAAAAACACAACAACCAGCAGCAGCGCCCAATACATAATGGATACGTCATTATTGTTTGATTGTGATTGGTTGTTGTTAGTTGTGTTGTTGGTGGTGGGTGATGTTGTATTATTATTAACAATTTTTGTTTTGCGCGATTGGTTTGACTTTTCTCGGTTTTGTTCCAGCAGCCAGTAGTTTACGCCCGCCTCAAACACGTCCAGGATTTTTTAGTCTTAGTATCATTACGCACTTGTGTACATTTTCCTGTGGTAAAGTATGCTCATGCGGAGGGTCATGCGGAGGGTGGAGCCTGCTGAATGACCTGTGACGTCTTCTCCTGATCGTCTCATTTTTTTTTATTGCGATTAGAATTTAATATGATCAAAATTAATATGATAAAAGTAATTAATCCATGATGAATGGGCACAAAATAGTCCCAAAATTTGTATTCATGGTCACATGCCAGAGTTTCTCAGTAGACTGTTAAAACCGGATCTTGTGATAAGTCGTTATTTTAATCTTCTTCTGAATCAAAACTGGTTTTGCCATCTTACTTTACTAACTTTGAACATCTAGATAATCATTGTCTGCACCACCGATCTAAACATTTTTGACCCCTAGCTGTGTTTAGTACATAGAGTAGTATTCTCAACGTCTGAGTAGACAGTTGTTGAATCTGTTCGACACCTTAGTTCAACACCGCTTAAATACTGTCTAGTTTTTCCACACGCAGCCAGAGAGTATAATCTTTCTTTTATTGCAGTTGTCTACGGAGTAGTCTGCTTGCTCCTACACTTGAAGAGTTTTCGTCACTATCCATTTAAAAAGCAATAAAAAATAATATAATTACTTTAAAAAACATGAGTATAAAGCTGGTTAATTATGCAGTCCTATCGTTGGTGTTATAGTTTATTAAACCCCTTGAAAAATGTTTGTTGGGAATAAAACCCCCCAACATGGGAAAGAAGAAGATTCCCCAAAAAAACTGTTGCAATTTTATTTTTAGTTTTTTAACAACAAATTTTATCTGATTAAAAAGACATAGACAGCCTTTGTATTTGATTTTTTTAATTATTTTTTTAGTAATAAAAAGATGAGTGAAAAAAAGTTATCAATACGATTTACCACTCTGCGTAATTAGGGCCTTAGTATAGGCTATGGTTTTTAGCAAAAAACATTTTTTTAAAATGAAGCCGGCGGATTGGAGGTTTGACTGAGGAGTTGTTAATTTTATAGTTGTAATTACTGCGGCATTGCCTCAAAAGACTTTCTTGTTACACAGGGAATTATTCCCAGAAAATGTTGTTCATAGAAAGAGAAATTTCATAAAAAATATTGTTTTATAAAAGTGGCGGGTAGTTATGTGGTGGAGGGAGCTATTTTAATGTTTTGGCCCTTTTGGAAGCAATTATAGTTTAGTAAATTGCGGTCCGGAAGATAGAGAACGCCATAACAAGGCAATGGAAAATTTGAAAAAGGGAAAAAGAGACGTTATGGAAAAGACGAATGCCACTTAGACTTTATTAAAAAAAAGTTAAGGGAAAAGGGCATGCAGAGCCACCATTTACGACGTTGATGACGAAAAGAATAGTAACTTAGTGAAGGAAAAAAGTTTTTAAAATCGCCACCCCCAGAACTGTTGACTTTTATGAAACCATTGAGGAACAGAAAAATAGCGAGATAGGCTTTTTTTTGGGTGATTTGGGGGCAATTTTTATTCTTGCACAAAAATCTAAAAAAAAAATTAAAAAAACAAATTAAAAAACAGTCCTTTTATGGACAATACGAAGTACAAAATTATTTTTTCCTAAGGGGTATTGGAAAGGAAAGAGTATTTTAAAAACTAAGTAAAGCTGCTTTGAGTGTCTGAAACAGGCGAAGAGGCTTTCCAAGCAATTTTGGCAAATATATTGCCCGCCCCCCAAAAGAATAATAAGGCCTAGATTTGTTAACTCGTTCAAATGATCCACCAGATGGGCTTGTGATCTTCCCAAAAGACAATTAGGAAAAAAAAAGTTTAAGTAGTTGACAGTTGTTTACATGGCTTTTAAATCAAAGACGCTGAAACCCTTTAGGAAAAAAAAGCTCAACTCTTGGCTGTGGCTTTACAACAAAAATACATGCGAGGGGCCCCTAAGTATCCCGGATGATCCGGTTGATGGGGGAAAAAGGTTTTAAAAGGGTTTTGTAAAACCAATTTTTTTAAAAAAAATCTGTTGCAGTTAGGAGAGGGATCCGGAACCACGTCACAAGCCCTAGTAGAAAAATTTTAAAAAGAATCTGCGAAAAACCTGTTTACCTATCAAAACAAGAGAAATTATGGAAGAACGCGTAACAAAAAGAAAGGGTAGGAGATTGCCCGCATTTTTCGTGCCCCTGAACAATAAGAATTTAAAGCAACAGGCCCCTTTAACAGTAAACGAATCAAATAAAAAAAATTTTGCGTTACTGAAGTGTGCAAGGTAATCAAAAATCTTGCCGTTTGGACTAAAAAAATAAAATCTTTTTGTCCCGGAGAGGGAGAAGGGGAGTTAGATTGAGCCACAGATCCTATATGGAGCGTAGACAATATGAATTGAGCGAATTATGAAAAAAAGACCCCCGTGTATTATTTAAGAGAGATCTCGCTTCTAAAAGGGGTGCCCCTAAAAAATTTTTGTTCGTGAGGCTGCGTTGTCCGCCAAAAACCGGGGGGTTA
>CM031604.1:24851876-24870129 GCA_018398815.1 Conus ventricosus
GGACAATTTTTCAAGAGGGAAAAACCCGGATGAGGTTAGGACGATTGATTGAAGCGCAGTGCGAGCTCACAGCCATATCGTCGACGAAATTTTCCCGAACGGACCCGAGTTCAGCAAAGCGCGCTGATATAAAACAGGCTGCATGAGACTGCGAAGGAGTTGTGCGAGACAGATGTGATAAACCCTCAAAGGACCCCGCGGAAAGCCGCGAAAAAAAAACAAGATCCCCGTCGGCAACCCCTTTCGTAAACAATACAGTGAGGGTGGTCAGTTTACAGAAGGACGGAAAAGGGGAAAATTTTTGTGGTCCCGGGTTTTTGCCGTGCGAGTTCTCCATCGCGCTGGGGGCCAAGTGACTGTCGTCGACATGTGAACCCAAAAAACACAAGATTTTGAGATATCTTGGGTCACACTCGAAAGATTCTGGATTTTTCCAGTTCGTGACAGCAAGCAGAATCCAGATGGGGGGATTGTCCCGAAGTTTTGCTCGCGACCTTGTTGCTAAAATGAATCTCCTTTCCCCTTTTTGGAAAATTTTTAAAAAAGCGTTCAAACTGATGTTTAAAAGACTCTGTGTGGCAAAAAAGTTTCAGTGTGGAAAGAGAAGGGGAAGCCTTTATAAAAAAAAATAGCGGCGAAAAACAATAAAGACCGGGGGACTATGCAGCCCTGAAGAGTCCCACTACGGTCTTGAGTCTGCACAGTAAAAAACCATGATGCAGGAAATGTAATAGTGTAGCCAAAAATAAGGTAAGTTGTTTTTTCTCCCTAAAAGAGAGGGGTTTTGCGAATTGTTATGGTGTTTGTGTGTGTGATTGGTGTTGTGTGAACTACCCGCGCGGTTGTGCCACAAAGGAAAGGTTTTGAGTGTTCCTGAAAATTTTTAAAATTTTCAATTTTTTCCCTGTTTTTTAACATCTGTTCCTGATAGTAAAAATTTGGGGTGGCTGTCGATTGTGGTCTCTCTGTTTTCCCCCATGGTGTGTGAGTGAATAAGTCATTGGGTCATCTTTTCCCCCTAGTGTTTGTAGTAAATGAAGTCTTTGGGTTTTTGTTTCCCCGGTGTGTGTGTGAAATCATTGTGGTCACTTGTCTTCCCCATGGTGTGTGTAGTGAATCATTGGGGTCATTGTGTTTTCCCCCATGGTGCGTGCAGTGAATGAAGTCTTGATTGTGGTCATCGTCTTCCCCATGGTGTGTGCAGTGAATGAGTCTTTGTGGTCATCTCTGTTTTCCCCCTGGTGTGTGAGGAATGAAGTCATTGGGGTATCTGTCTTCCCAGGTGTGTGTAGTGAATAAAGTCTTTGTGGTACTGTTTTCCCCTGGTGCGTGTATGAATAAAGTCATTGTGGTCTCTCGTTTTCCCCCATGGTGTGTGCAGTGAATGAAGTCATTGTGGTTTCTCTGTCTTCCCATGGTGTGTGCAGTGAAGTCATTGTGGTTCTGTCTTCCCATGGTGTGTGTTTTGAAGTCATTGTGGCTTCTGTCTTCCCATGGGTGTGTGTGAATGAAGTATTGTGGTCATCTTCTTCCCCAGGGTGTGTGCAGGAAGTCTTTTGGTCTCTCTGTTTCCCCATGGTGTGTGTGTGAATGAAGTCTTTTGTGGTCATCTCGGGGTTCCCATGGTGCGTGTAGGAATGAAGCTTTGTGGTTCTCTGTCCCCCCATGGTGTGGTAGTGAATAAAAGTCATTGTGGCATCTGCCCTTCCCCTGGTGTTGGCAGTGAAGTCATTGTGGTCATCTCTGTTTTCCCCCAGGTGTGTGCAGTAAATGAAGTCTTTGTGGTCTCTCTTGTTTCCCATGGTGTGTAAAGAATGGATCATTGTTGTACTTTCTCCCCCGGTGTGCGCGCGAGTCTGCCCAGGTGAAGGTGGCCCGGGCTGGTGGGAACATTGTGGATAAAGGGCCCATCCCATTTTGTTCCTTACCTATCTCCGGCTCCGAGGCTTCAGGACATTGGGGCCAAAAGCTTGTCCATCCTCAGGTGAGAGGAGGGCACAGGAACAAAAAAGAGGGGGGGGGGGTACTCAAAACTTTTCAGTAATTAGTCCTTGGAGGTTGAAAAAGGGAAAGCCTGGGTAGGTATGTGCGTGTGTGAAAATATCGGTTTTAGCCTAGGGTTTATCTGACCAAAAGAAATTTTTGGTTTGGTAATATAATTGTTTACCTAGTTTTCTCAGCGAGGGTCAAATAAGCATTTAATGATGGAAGAATACCTGTACAATTTTTTCCCAACGCCACGCACGGCAAAAGAAATATACCAGTCGAATAGAATTGGAAATATGATTTTTTTAAAAATTTTGTCACCCAGTCGTGAGTAGTCTGTGGATTCAACCCCTTTGTATTTAAAAACGTTACAGCCCGGTTTATTCCCCCCCCATCCCCGTTGCCTCCCCATAAAAAAAACAAAGAAAACCCCCAAACAACAAGCAATAGGGAGGTCATAGATACAACGATGAAAAAAAAATTGTTAATACTGTCACTGAAATGGGCCAATTGAACTCTCTTACCCTTTTTAAATGTTTTCAAATGAAAATCTTTTTTGGGTTTTGAAAATTTTTGACAACAGAATTCAGGGAGGCTTTGTCACAAAAATTTGGAAATTTAAAAGAAATCGCAGAATAGTTTTTCAGTTTGGGGTTAAGCTAGCTTCTTTAAATGTAGATTTCCAAAGGGGCAAAAATAAATTTGGGGTCTGTTTTAAAAGGTCTTAAAGAAACATCTTTGTTTTTCCTCACTTTTTTCCCAAATATATCGGCTTATGCGGTAAATTCATCCCGTATTGGTCGGTAAACTACATAACAAAACTTAAACTGTCTGTTTAACAGTACAGATTGTTTTAAGGTTGTGTGCTGATTTTGGGGGAAATACCCCAAAAGCAGTGAAATTGAACGCGCCCTGCTTTCACAGAAAAATTGGAAAATTGGGTGCAGAAAATGTTTGTTGTTGGAACGGGGGATCATCAGCTCAGCCCCGTGTCAACTTGTGTTCTTTTCCCTTTTCATATTGAAGCCTCGCATGGTAACATACTATTTGTTTTTTTTTTTTTACCCAAAAAATTCGTTTTTTTTTTTTCCCTTCCCCCTAAATTGTCATATCTCCTGCCCCCCTTTTCCCCCCCAAAAGCATCCCTGTGATATTTTTTACGACCTGTTTTCCAGTAAAAAATTTTTCCCAAATTTTTAAACCCACAGAAAAAGGTGCCAAATGCAGGAATGCGATTTACTGAATAAAAATAGTTTGTTTTTTTTAATTTTTTTTGGCCCTTTTTTGTGAATTTCTTGATTCCACACCTAGTCGGCACTTTTTTTCGGACAAGATTAATTTAGATTTTTATTGTTAAAAAAATTGAAAGGACATGGGTTTCGCCCCATCTGTGTTTTATGTTTATTGATTCTTTTCGGCCGCGGGGGCAGAACTCGAGGTCAACTTTGTTCCGAGGAAATTTTCCAGACCCTTTTAGCAGTTAATTCTTTCCCAAAACCGGGGCCCCGGCGCACGGGCGCCTTTCCCGGGCCCCCGTGAGCCCTGCCAGCGATTTTTCCCCCTACCGCCCCACAGATTTGGCCACTTTTTAATTTATTTTTTTACGGTGCTTTTTTAAAAACAACGGACGGTTTGTGTTGGGTGTCCAGGAAAGAACAAAACCCCAAATCCAATCATACCGTCCCCCTTTTGTAATAGGGATTTAAAGCATTCATTGAAACGAAAAATTTTTCCCCCCACCCATTCACCTCCCGAGATTTTTTTCCCGGGACACAGGAAAGGGCCGTGTGCCGCGGGTTTCTTGCTTTTTGTTCTTTTTTTCCAAAAGACGGGGGGTCGGGCCAAGTTCCAATAGGCCACTAAAAAGTATGGTCGACAACCTTTCCCAAAAAACCCAAAAACTAGTTACAGGGGTTTTTCCCTTGGACCTTTCCCATGGGAAAATGTAGGAATTTTTATGTTCCCCCTCGTCCCATTGTGGACGACACGGCAGACTGTACTGTTTTTCCGTCAACCCGGGCTTGGGCACTCGGCTCAAAGGGGGAGAATTCCGTCGTCCCCTATTTTGGGCACTCGGCTGGTAAGGTTAAAAAGAACCCAAAAAAATTTTCCGATTTTTTTCCCCAAATTGACCCCGTCCCCAACCCCTTTTGAATCTTTAATGAAATCTTCATTTGGGGGGGGAAGTTCACAAAAGAATTGAAAAGCCCAAAAAAGCGTCGCTGTCGCACACACACAGAGGAGAGGTTTTTTTTTTGGGTTTTTAGCTGGGGCAAATTAGGATAAAGAATTTTTTGGTTGGCTGAATGGGGGCCCAAATTTTCGATTCTGAGAAAAGGGGGAAAATGGGTAAAAAATGTCCCGGGCCCGGGCTGTGGATTCAGTATTTAAGAAATGGGAGTTTTGATAACAATGAGATTTTTTATATATTTTTTTAAAATGATGATCATGTGTTATGAAAAGCGCCAAGAGTTTGCACGATAAAAATGAACATGAGAATGCATATGTATGCTCACATCGTGAATAAGTAAGCAGTTTTGAAGCATTTCCCAAACAAGGAAAAATACAAACAGAAATGAACAAAGTGACTGTTAGAATTAAACGAAAAGTAAAGGTATCGCTAAAAGTAACATCAAGGATTGTTTTCCTGTTGGAATTAAATTTGCATCAAATTGCACGCAGGGGAAGTAAACTATGCATCAGATATGTTGTAATTAGGTTCTGATTTTTTGTTTTAAAGTAATGAAAAGCAGTCCCATGAATACTGAACAGTTATGGTAAGGGTAAATGGGTCTGGTTTGTGGTTTATTACAATGTTATTGTTTGTGTAAATTTTGGTAGATACATACTGGCAGTTGCTGGGGCTTCATGATGTGTGTGTTGGCAGGTCCATGATGTACTCTGGAGAACTCAAATTTGAAAAGAGGACAACGTCGGCACAGATTGAGGGTGGGGTTCATGGCTTGCATTCGTAAGTTTATATCTATTTTGTTTATTTTTGTTGCTTATCCGTTTATTTTTTGTTTATTATTGCTGTTCTTTTCAAATATTATATATTTCGCTTTGTTTTCAACCTTGTGTTTGGCTCGTAATTTCTTTGGTTTATAATTTCATTTTATTTTTACCCCAAAATTCCAGACAAAATTCAAGAGAAAGGCCTGCAGACAGAAAGCTATGGACAACATGCCCGAATGAATGGTGCCACATACTACAGGTGAAAAGTTAGTTGGTGCGATGGATTTTGAACCTACCAAGTTGTCAGCCTGCGAGATGGCCAACATGACAGCTGCATTGTAAAAGGCAAACCAAAAAAAAAAATCTAAAAAAAACTGGATAAGTGCTGGTGAACACAGTTCTTGTGAAATCCCATTGCACAAATGTTTTATCTGACAAGACTGTACATAACTGCACAGAAAGGTGTGAGTGACACGAGTTGTCCATTCTGCAATGTCTATTTTTCCACAGTCCTTTATGTATTTACAGAGCTGCCAACCGTCCCACTTTTATTATGCTAAACGCACGTTATTCCGCTTAACGTAAAAAAAAAATTCTGCTCTCACACACACAAAAAAACGTTTCTTCACAGAGTTTGCACATCTTTGTATAGTCAAAGAGCTGTTTGGAAATTTACTTCTGTTCAGCTTCTTCCACCACCATCATGTCTGAAACAACCTACTGGACCAATTAACCCTGAGGCAGAAAACAAGACAAAGAAACTAAAAGAGTCGTGCAGATTCAGGTTGCTTTCTGCTATCGTGGTGGGAGTGCTTGCTGATTGCACTCAACAATCTGCCCTGTGGAGTGTTCGGCCTTATAAGGAAGAACCTTGAGTCGGAGACTTTCATCCCTCCTTGGGTCAAGACGTCACAGAGGCATGGGTGCCACTCTTCCGTCTGGGTGACGGAAATCCGTTTTTTCGGCAAGGTCCCAGACGGAAATTCCGTTTTTCAAGTTTCATCATTCAAAAAAAAAAAAAAAAAAGTTTTCGGGGAAGAACAGTTGAATCGGCGGTATTTTGACCGAAGCAGCACTGAAGCAGACGACCGAAATGAGGAAGCGCTTTCTATCGGTGAAGACAACACAGGTCCAGCCATCTTTGTAAGCCTACGTCGCGCCATTGTGTTGGTAGAAAAAAGTTTTCCATTAGGCAACGTAAAGTTTTGTCATGCCGTTCTTACAAGAAGGGATTCAAATCTCGCTACTGTTGAGAAAGGGTGAAGAACAAGTGGAGAAAGGGAATGGCTCCCTCCCCCCCCCCCTCCCCCCCTCCCTGTTGCCGCTTACTCGTCTCCGTCCCCTTCCCGACCCCCCCCCCTCTCTCTCTCTTGATGCTTACTCCTCTCCTTTATCACCTACCCCCCCCCCCCCCCACCCCCCATCAGTTCTACCTACCTCTCACTGTTCTCCCATCCTTTTAGCTGTCATCAGTGTGGTCTGGCTGTTCAAAGCTGCCTGCAAGCGTACTCCCCCTTAGGTATATGGAAAAAGAAAGGGGGGTGGTGTGTGTGTGTGCTGTCTGTACAGCTCTCTCTCTCTCTCTCTCCCCCCTCTCCCCCCTTCCCTCTCTCTCCCTCCCTCCCTCCCTTCCCTCTCTCCTCTCTCTCCCCCTCCCTCCTTTCCCTCTCTCTCTCTTTCTCAAAGAGCAAAGGACTTGGATGTCATCAGAAATCTCTCTCCCTCTCTCGTTTTCACACACACACACACACACACACACACACACACAGTCATTCAAAAGAATCTCATTTTCACACACACACACACACACACACACACACAGCCATTCAAAAGAATATATCTCATTTTCACACACACACACACAGTCATTCAAAAGAAATCTCATTTTCACACACACACACACACCACACACACACACACACACACAGTCATTCAAAAGAATATATCATTTTCACACACACACACACACACACACCACACACACACACACACACAAGAGTCATTCAAAAGAAAATCTCTGATTTTCACACACACACACACTTTGATTTTCCAATTTGATGCCAGAAGAGGCCATGAAATGCTCCTAAAATTTCATAAAATCGTCTTCGGCCGGTGGGCTTCGCCCCCCCGGACCCCCCAGCGGGGCACTGCCCCTGCACCCCGCCAGGGCCTGGGCGGCCCCTGGACCCCTGCCTCATTTTCAGTTTTTTCAGATTTTCAAAGTGTCGCCCATGCAGAGGTACTGATGATCCTGAAGTTCAAAAAGGAACCAAATCATCAGATGAAGCTAGTGACAAGAGTACTTAAAAAATGTGAAAGAGCAAGTGTATTGGCTGAGACGGTGATTTGATGAAAGCACCTGACAAAGGATAGAAAATAATGTGTCTGGATACCGTTTTGTTTTGGGAGCGATAACATATGTATATTCCTCTCTGTCAGAACCTAAATTTTCAAAACACATTCAAGTGTCTTCAGAGGTGGCAGCTCTGTATTTTAATTACATTGAAATTTTTTGTTTTGTATTTTGTTTAAAAGTGGAGTGAAAAATTAATGGCAGTGGCTGGTGCTTTCAGCATGCAGCATTGTCGTAATTGCCTGAAAGATAATAGTTGACCTCAAGCCTGTTGTCATAGCTCTCCATATAAGACCTATTTGCTTTGCTTTTTCTCCAACTGGGTGGTGATGGCCCTGAAAGAGGCCTTGCCTGACATGCATACCCAAAATTATTCTATCAGGAACTGATGTGAAAACCAGAACAGAAATATTCTTACAATTAGTTATGCTGTGCAGATGTACATGTATGCATGTTCACACACTCGCATCATTAAAGCCGCCGTGACTGAATCGCTGTCAGTCTTAAACCAGTCTCTGGTATTTTGATTACTTGTGACAGTTAGCTAACCTGCTATCACTGTTTTCCTGAGATCTAGCATGTTGACTTGGACATTCTGATTTGCTCATTCTTGCCAGCTATGTCAAGCTCAGTTCAGTCTTTCAGTGGTTCATTATGGACTTGAGACCATGCGCACAGTATTTCACTCCAAGTGCTGTTAGGTTGTCCACCTGTGAAAAAAGTGCACATGTAGGTCTAAAACAGATTTTTGGCATGTCTGCCTGTGTGGTTTGCTAGGCTAGATCTCGTCCAAAAAGTTTTTGGATGAAAATTACTAGGTGAAGGAATGCAAACTTGCAGCAACTTTAAAATCTGATGATGTATGTGAGAGAACATTTGTGAATGACAAATGGTGCCCCATCATGTGTGAGGAAAATGTTTCATGAACTTTGAACTGCAAATGGTGCCATGTAATTTATGAAGAACATTTGTGAAGTACAGAGGGTACCATATGACGTGTGAGAGAACATTTGTGAACTGAATTACAAATAGTGCTATCTAATAAACAGGCGAGAACATTTGTGAAGTGTGAACTCCAAATGGTACTGTTGTAATACATGTGAGAGAACATTTGAATTGTGAACTACAGATGGTGCCTGTAACTGTGAGAAGCAATGCTCTGTATTGTGTGTGAAAGAACATAAAATTTGTGAACAAATGGTGTCCATAATATATGAGACAAATTGTGCCCTGTAACAGGTGCCCTCCAGTGTATGGGAGACGTATGGTGCCCTGTGATACATGGGAAAGATCGTTGGTGAACTACAAATAGAGCCATGTGAATGTATGCATTCAGTGACGCTGCACAAGCCTTGCAGTATACATTATTATAATGGAAAAGCTTCTACACTGAAATCATCTGAATAAACACAAGGACAGTCTGTAAACTTGATATTGTATGTTTCAGATACGAGAAACGGCTGTACTAAAGACGAGCGGCAGTGCAATAGATGGTCAACGGTGCATCTCGCTTCAGACTGTGTAGAGCGCAAACACACGCGGGGTGCTAAAGTTTCTGGTTCATACGACATGCAGTGGCTTGGCTGCAGAATTCCAGCTGGAGGCTCGTTTGAGAATTGGGCATTGGGGAGACTTGTGAAAGTATTAGGCATTTGGGAGACTTGTATAAGGTGGTCAGTTCTTACCAGGTTGATTGAGAGGAGGTCCATTTTTCATGATTTAAGGCAGTGCCAGTCGGATAATGGTTTAAGAATGCTGCATTGGATGGGGTTTGAAAGCTCTTAAGCCATTTTGTTGAGATTTGATTGACCCCCCCCCCCCCCCCCCCTTCCCTCATGTGGTGGTCAGCACATATTGAAACCAGCAAAATGTCCAGCTTTTTTTTTTTTTTTTTCAGTAAGCATTAAAATGTGGTCCAGCAAGCAGAATGTCTCCACATCTCTCATGGGTTGCCCCCCCCCCCCCTTCCCCTATCATTTGGAATGACCCTACTTGCTTATTTTTTTCCAGTTGGGACTGAAAGGATAATGGTGGTTGTGGGATCAGATTGTTAGAGCATCCCTTGTAGCTGTTGATGACATTCTTCCGTCATGTTCTTGCTTTTACCGACATGCTCCCTCTAAATGATTGGACACACAAACCATGTGGCAAGCATGCCGACCCCCAGGATTTTAGGATATGGAAAAGTATGTCCCTTCCTGTTTGTTCCCTTCCCTATTGTTTGTTCCCTTCCCTGTTGTTTGTTCCCTTCCCTTTGTTGACCGTTTTCTATTGTCTGTTCCATTCCCTGTTGTTGAGCCTTCCCTATTGTCCATTCCTTTCCCTATTGTTGACCCTTCCCTGTTGTTTGTTCCCTTCCCTGTTGTCTGTTCCCTTCCCTATTGTGACCTTTCCTATTGTCCGTTTCCTTCCCTATTGTTTGTTCCCTTCCCTGTTGGTTTTCCCCTTTCCCTATTGTTGTTCCCTTCCCTAATGTTTGTTTCCTTCCTATTGTTTTTCCCTTCCCTATTGTCTGTTCCCTTCCCTGTTGTCTGTTCCGTTCCTATTGTTTGTTCCCTTCCCTATTGTTGACCCTTATTGTCTGTTCCCTTCCCTATTGTTGACCCTATCCTATTGTTGACCCTATCCTATTGTCTGTTCCCTTCCCTATTGTCTGTTCCCTTCCCTATTGTTTGTTCCCTTCCCTGTTGTTGACACGTTCCTATTGTTTGTTCCCTTCCCAATTGTTGACCCGTTCCTATTGTTTGTTTCCCTTCCCTATTGTTGACCCGTTCCTATTTGTTCCCTTCCCTATTGTCTGTTCCCTTCCCTATCGTTGACCCTTCCCTATTGTCTGTTCCCTCCCTATTGTTGACCCGTTCCTATTGTCTGTTCCCTTCCCTATTGTCTGTTCCCTTCCCTATTGTTGACCCTCCCTACTGCCTGTTCCCTTCCCTGTTGTTTTTTCCCTTCCCTATTTGTTCCCTTCCCTAAATTTGTTCCCTTATTGATTGTTCCCTTCCCTGTTGTTGACCCTTCCCTGTTGTCTGTTCCCTTCCCTATTGTCTGTTCCCTTCCCTATTGTCTGTTTCCTTCCCTATGTCTGTTTCCTTCCCTATTGTCTGTTCCCTTTCCTATTGTTGACCCTTCCCTATTGTCTGTTCCCTTTCCCTATTGTGACCCTTCCCTATTGTCTGTTCCCTTTCCCCATTGTTGACCGGTTCCTATTGTCTGTTCCCTTCCCTATTGTTGACCCTCCCTATTGTTCCCTTCCCTATTGTTGACCTTCCCTATTGTTGACCTTCCCTATTGTTGACCTTCCCTATTGTCTGTTCCCTTCCCTATTGTTGACCCGTTCCTATTGTTTGTTCCCTTCCCTGTTGTTGACCCTTCCCTGTTGTTTGTTCCCTTCCCTATTGTTGACCCTTCCCTATCGTTGACCCTTCCCTATTGTTGACCCTTCCCTATCGTTGACCCTTCCCTATTGTCCGTTCCCTTCCCTATTGTCTGTTCCCTTCCCTATTGTTGACCCTTTCCCTATTTGTTCCCTTTCCTATTGTTGACCCTTTCCTATTGTTTGTTCCCTTCCCTATTGTTGACCCTTCCCTATTGTCTGTTCCCTTCCCTATTGTTGACCTTTCCCTATTTTTTATGTCCTTGTTATTAGAAATATTAATCCTTTTTTAAGAGTATCGATTATGTTAAAAAGTAATGCTCATGAGATTTTTACATTTCTGTTTGTGAGAACCGTTTGAAAAATTGTGCCTGGAAATTATGAATTGTTGTGAATTATTGTATGTCACATGGAATGTTGTGACGCAGTCTTCAATGGTAATGGATGGTCGAGGCTGTTGTAGAACTAATTTTTCATCCTGTTGTCAGATAGTGGTAGCCTGAGATACAGAAAACTTACAGAAAATCTTGCTGTACGTTTTCACCCGTGGGTGTTCACTCTCCACTCTGTCTTTAGTGTGCTCAGATGTTACCTGTATTTACGCTGGTCACCTGTACTTATGCCCTCTACCCACTCTGACGCTCTCTCTCTGCCTTCACCTGTTTAACCAGTGTGTTCTAGACTGCCAGGGCTGGGTCCATTTTATCCAATGCATTCAAAGCACCTGTTTTCAGGAATGTAGAAGAGAATATTGTATGTCACATGGGAATGTTGTGACGCAGTCTTCAATGGTAATGGATGGTCGAGGCTGTAGAACTAATTTTTCATCCTGTTGTCAGATAGTGGTAGCCTGAGATACAGAAAACTTACAGAAAATCTTGCTGTACGTTTTCACCGTGGGTGTTCACTCTCCACTCTGTCTTTAGTGTGCTCAGATGTTACCTGTATTTACGCTGGTCACCTGTACTTATGCCCTCTACCCACTCTGACGCTCTCTCTCTGCCTTCACCTGTTTAACCAGGTGTGTTCTAGACTGCCAGGGCTGGGTCCATTTTATCCAATGCATTCAAAGCACCTGTTTTCAGGAATGTAGAAGAGAATGTGTGTATAGGTCATTGTGTGTTTCTCTGCATTTTTTTTTATTAAGAATAAAGACGTGTTAATAGTACACACAGATATCCATAAGACGCCCCAACCACGTGCAACTTTGTTCTGCACAACTAGCATTGTGTTAGGAATGGAATTGTTTGGATTTTTTTTGTGAAGGGATTGACTTGACCCAGAGTGACGCCTGTTCCTTGAGACTGGAACAAAATGACGGATTAATTTCGCCTGCAAATGAGAGTATATTGTTTACAATCCTATGCACGATAAAAGCAAAAGGGTATGAACGCATAAAGAAAATTAATTAAAGGGTGCACACACGCGTTGAGTACTTTTGTCCAAATTCAGGTTTTTAGAGACTAAAAGCTGTGGGTACTGACTTCCCTTTGTGGTGGATGTTCAGTGGCAAATGTCAGAATGCTTGTGTTGCAGGCATGAAATTCGTCCGCCTAAGGCGGATTTTCGGCCCATTTCTTTCATCTGCGCCGCCCCCCAAAAAAATGTGCCGCCCAAAAAAAAAAAAAAAAAAAAAAATCCTGAAATAAACTTTCGTTCGATGCATTCCCATTTGGACAATTTATTCTCAAAAGAGTCTACCGGTCACTTCCGTCAATCAACATCCGGTCTTTTCGCGCCTGTCGAACGTCGACATCGTTAAATTGCCGAAGTTTGTCAAGCGCGTCGCGATTTCACGCCAAAAACAAGGATGAGAAACGATTGGAGGTGGGACTGGCTAGACCAGGAAGTGGACGATGTTCGAGTTGGTGATTTTCGCAAATTAGACGAAAACGGCGCATTTTGTGTTCCATGTGGAAAGATTGACCGACTGAATCAATGTTGTGATGAAGGCTGCCTCATTGTTTTCTTCTTCCTAAAATACTGGTTCAACTCAAAAACGGGTAGGTCACCAGCGCGCATGTTAAAAAGTAAAAATAAAATAACACAAAATAGTGCGAGTGAATGAGTCGGTATGCACATATAAAGTATATTATATGATCTTTTGAAGTATTATTTTCATTACTGAAAACATGAAAATGTGGCTTATTTGCCCTTCTTAACAGCGCTGAAATAGGGGTTTATTTGCAGTTTTAGGCCTTTTATTTCAAAGCTCAGGGGCTGTGCCCCCTGACCCCCCGCCGGGGCGTGGACCCGGGGGGGGGGGGGGGGGAGGTGACTACTGTGGCCCCCAGACCCACGCCGATTTTTCAGCCTTTTTTACTGCTGGTCACTTTCATGCTGGTGTGTTGGATCCAAAAAACTTGCTGCGATCAGCGCTTTTTTTTGTTGGCCATAGGTTATCAAATTTCGATCGCGAGTGAAGTTTCCACTTCCGTTTTCATAGACCTTGTGATCAACACAGCCCAGTACATAGTTTGAAAAAAAAAAGTAAACGTTGAACATTTGAAAAACGAACATTTAGTAAATGAGAAATGTTGAGCAGTGACATTGACCACGCACAAAATTCATGATGAAAACTCATGGCATACATGTTGCTATATTGCATATTTGCATGTTGAAACCCTGCATGAGCTACAAATTAAATCTCTGGGATTGGGGAGGAGTATAGTGTGGAGGAGTATAGTGCTAGAAAGCAATATTGTTGAATCTTGGCCCATGATTAATTTTTGTATTATGTTTTTTTCTGGATGCAGTATCTACATATTTTTTGTTGTGTGAAAATCTACTCGAATAGCCATTGAGATTGTTTTGAAAATGGAATCTGAAGCCCCGCCCCTCTCAATATGTCTTGTCTGATTTGTTGCAATGGACCTTTTCAGATGTCTGGAGAACCAGTGCTGTATTTTTTTTTTTTAATCTGTTGCATTGATAAAGGATTCTACCTGTGCTAGAATTCCACTTGTATTCAGCACAGAGCAAGGGTACAGGTTGTCCTGGTTTTTTTTTTATAAATGGCAGTGTTGCTGTCCATTTGCCAGTTTTCATACGCTTTTTTTTTTCTATATCTTTAGACCCTGGGGTATGAAAAACCCTGCCAAATGACTTGGTATTGCCCCAGTTGTGGACAGGACTAGATGAAAATGGCTGCATGTGGCCATTTCACATAGTCCTGTCTACAACTTGAAGTTTACAGGACATGGTTACCTTTCAGAGGAAGAACCGAGGCCATGTTCTTTGTAGTTCAGAAAGGCAGAGGGCACCAGCTTTCCGCTTAAGTGGCCCCCCCCCCCCCCCCCCCCCCCAGTCAATGGCATAAAGAGGAAATTATGCATGTAATAGAAGAGCCCTGTACATGCATACGGGGGCATTGGGGTTGGCTTTCAGTTGGTGGGAAAGGGTGCTTTGGAGGATGCTTTTATTTGGGGGTGAGGGACACTTTGAAGTATAAGCTTCTAAATGGTGCATTTTGGCCTAAAAAAAATTTCCATGTTTATTTTGGGGAGGAAATTTTTCCGCTTTTACCATAGACTTGGAGATGGCTATTCCGCCCCCAAAATTTATTTTCCAGGGAAAATTGTTTATGGAAGGATGTACTGTTACAATGAATCATCTTGTACAAATAAAATATGTATGTACAATGTTGTTTCATCAAGTTCTGTGGATATGTGCAAGGATGAAGCACAAGTTTATTACATGCATCTAACAGTTTTTTCTTTTATTATTCAGCACATATTGAATGATCACCAGTCAAACTATGGAGTAATATTGCAAAGTACAGCTGCAACCACGATGGTCCCATCGACGACTGCACACGGGGTGGAGACGACCAAAATGCTCCAAGCCATGTCTCGTAGACACCTTGGCCGAAACTTCAGCATGCCAGGTGTAAGTGACGGCAGCATTCCATCAAGGGTCTTGTCTGGGAGGAAAAAAGAAATCTGTGCAAGCTCACATGGGTAAAAACCACCACTGATGAATGCAATTCAGCATCCTCCCGTTTGGACAGGTTGATTTTAAGAACGGGAGGAAGCTAACTTCATTTAAATTCTATTAATTGCAGTTGGTGGGAAGAGCGTTGGCTCATTGTTCATGGACGTGAAAATTCAGACCTGTGAAATAAGTCCACCCCCCCCCCCCAAAAAAATGACGTAAAATAGGCCCAATTCCCTTTTGTCAATATGGATACGACTTGCAAATTAAGATTTCTTCCAACGAAATAAAATGCATGCATTCAATTAACAGAAAATGACCGTTACAAAGATTAACAACAGATAAGTCCAACTGAACATACTAAACAAAGGGTCACGGAACCAAAGAAATCTGGACAAAGATTCTATCGCCTTTTTTTCGCTTTTCTTTCTCTTATTGTGGCCATGGCGTTATTTTGACGTCACATGAAAACTAAGACATTTTACCTTCGAGGAGAAATGAAAATATGCTTTGGTTACGAACCGTCTTAGGCATCTTTAAAGCCACATGGACACGGGTTCAAATGGCGACGGAGAGAGCAAGGAAGGAAGGTCATCACTGAAGGCTCAATGGCGGTTTAAATGACAACGGTTTGGAGTGCGAGAGGGTAATTAGGCGATTGGCGGATTAGTGCATTTAAGGTATTAACTACCGTTACGAGGGGACAGCCGATCCGATCTCGGCGCACCGTAAGTGTGGTCCCAGTCTGGCCAGTTGAAGGCTGTTCAGTGAAGGTGAACAGACCGAAACTCATGGACAATGCCTGAACAATAGGACTCGTTTCTTCGTTCAACAGGTATTGCTGCAAGGTGTTGGGCTGATGTTAATGTCGGACTGTTTGAATGCCTGCGGACAAAGTAGCTGTGGCTTTCAAGAGGATAATCACTGTGTGAAAACAACATTGAGTTGTTGTGAACAAAAGATAGCCATAAATGAGAGCGGGCCCGAACGTATTCCAGACATGTTTACCTCCCGACCTCACCGGGAGATTCTCCCGAGTTCAGACGTTGTTATACGGTCTCCCGCTCGACTTCAAATCTCCCGATCGCGAAACGCGCTTTCTCCCGTTGCTCACCGAAACCACTTCGGCAGATTTCCGATCCAGAATTTTATCAACATACAGTTCACTGTCGGTGGCGCCCGGCCAAGTTACCTGTTCTCTCGCGCGTGTGCGGTGATGAGTTAGCGTCCGCCATAGTCGTCGCGGGCGGGAAGTTGATGCAGCTGAACGCTACCACTTCTGCGCAGTGAAAATGGCGGCGATTGAGAAGAAGCGTGCTCATGAAACTGATGAAGCGGCGGCGACTCAGACTGTGATTCCCGTGTGATTGATGCGGTTAAGAAGAAGAAGAAGAAATATTTTCAAAAGTTCAAGCTGCAGTACCAGACAGACTTCCCGGACATTAAGCCTATATCATCAAGTAAAGGAGCAGAGTTCGCCTTCTGCACCAAGTGCAAACTTCACTTCAGTATCTCCAGAGCATACTACATTATAGTATGCTCTGGTATCTCGCATGGCGGACAACACGACATAAAAAGGCATGTCAACTGTGAGTCTCATAAGTGTTGCGCGCGCAGTTCCGGCCCACAGATTACGAACTTTTTTACGGCTGCCGTGACCAAAGACGACGCCAAAGGAAAGTTGGAAGATGACATCACAAAGGCAGAAGCAACACTGTGTCGAGTGATAGGAGGTGTCACAGCTGACACAGTCATTGAACAGTTCATCACATATCAGTTTACTGATATAAGGCAATGTGTGACTGAAGGGGATGCTGATGGGATTGATTCCACATGGAAGAAGATTGGGGAACTGGATGAAGGGCTTCTGTCAGAATTGTCTCTTGTGATGAGAGGTATCTTGACTATTCCTCATGGCAGCGCTCACTGTGAACGTGCCTTCTCATGTGTCAAGAAGAACAGGACTAGCCAGCGGGCCTCCCTTTCAGATGTTACCCTGGAGAGTTTACTGGTGGTCAAATCAGATCCCAGGGAACCTGTCGAGGCTGTCAGGGACATGTCCTCTGAATCCGTGCGCAGGTTAAGAAGTGCTTACACGCAAAGTCTTAAGCACCACTACTCTAACCTAAAATGAAAAGACAGCAAGCCATGTACTGTATATTCATCATGCAGAACTATTTTTAAGTTAGTGAAAAGTGCTATTTGCTCTCCCTGTGTGTAGTCACCATGCAGAACTGTATCTAGTTAGTGACAAACTGTGCTGGCTGCTCTCCCTGTGTGTAGGCATCATGCAGAGCTGTATGAAGTTAGTGACAAACTGTGCTGGCTGCTCTCCCTGTGTGTAGTCATCATGCAGAGCTGTATGAAGTTAGTGACAAACTGTGCTGGCTGCTCTCCCTGTGTGTAGGCATCATGCAGAACTGTATGAAGTTAGTGGAAAAGTGCTGGTTGCTCTCCCTGTGTGGTGTAACTGAACATTAACAATAAAAAGTGCTGCCTGCAGAACTCTATGATAGAGTGACGTTTTCCTGTGTTTCTTCATCATGTTGAGCACACACACAACAAAGGGTAAGTGAGATATATATTCTAAAGCTGTCGCAGAAATGTGTTTTCCACAGTCATATTATATTTGTTATGGTTTTAAACGTGCGAGGGAAATCTACTGTTTTGAGACCAAATCTACTGGTTTTGCTACACCTAATCTACTGGTCAGGGGATAGAGGGGTAAACAGGTCTGGTATTCGTTCGGTTATTCAGATATTCTGCGCGGATGCTGGTGTGTGGGAGAACGTTAGTTTTAGAGAAATTCATTGTGGAGTTAAACATGGCTTTACAGAGGCCCAACTGGGAGATGGACACAGCCCATGGGATATTCTTTGTTGAAATCCCCGATTAAACTGGACTTGGGAAATCCAAGACACGACGCTACACGAGGACCAAGCGACGGATAAGATAATGTTGCTGTCAAGGAGCGTGAAACCTCTCACAAAAGGCATTAGAACGCTTGGAGGCAAAAAGGGACGTTGTACGTAGTATACAAATAGGTAATAGACCAATTAACCAGGGTACCTTACCCATCGCACACGGCCGAACTGTGTGAAAGAAGGCCGAAGTGGCCAGATGATAAACAACACCTAGGAGAGAGTTCGGACCTGCCCAGTGGCGAAAGGGGGAAGGGATGTAACCACTACGACCTCGGCGTTCCAAGTGAGCGCTAAATGCTCGGTCAGCTGAGGTTCTTTTGTAAACAGTCGGTGAAGAGCAGGGGGTCTTGGATTCGTTCGGATGGTATTGCCGTGGGTCACTGTGTTGGTTCTATTGTCAGGCTGGCTGAATGCGTGTGGAGGTTGTAGTAGCCCTCCTTAAGATAATTACTGTGTTAAGTAACCACCGAAGTCGCGGGAATTTTCGATGTCCATCTGGTGCTAAGTGTGTGTTTGCTAATCAATTAGGTAGGGGTGTGTGTAAATGCGATGTGTGGAGAATGTAGTGAATGGAGAATTCAGGGTACTTGTGAACTAGGGGTTGAGAAGCAGCGTGGACAAAGCAGGCCCGAAAGGAATCCTTTTTCCCTCCCTATATAAACTGAGGGAGAACAACGTGAGAAAAGAACACCAGGAGAGAGAGAGAGCAGGAGAGACGAGGAGGAGAGA
>CM031604.1:24870229-24875229 GCA_018398815.1 Conus ventricosus
GGGGTTCGAGAAAAGAGGCTCGCTGTGACGGATCGACAGAACCGAAGCTGAGCCGATCACCGTCACAAATTGGGGGTTTGCGAGAAAGAGCTCGCTGTCACGACAACAGAACCGAAGCTGAGTTGAGGTGAACCCTCGGGAGAAAGTGACGCTGAAGGGAGAGGAGGAATTGGCGGGGCTATAGACAAAGAGCCTGCCGGCGAGTGTGGAATCGAAAGACGAAACCTTCTTAATTCTCGCCTTACCACCCAATCGCTTCACGTACGTTTCTCCCTTAAGTGAAAACATAAGCAAGGAAAACCAACGAACAGCAACAACAAATCGATCGATTGCGAGAAAAGTCAAAAATACTTAGCTGTCCGTGTACACGCGGCTTAACGGGAAAATGGCTGCCGAGAAAAGAGGATGATTCTGAGCATGCGCAAGGCACGAGGCCCTTTCAGGGGTTTTGTTGTCCGTACGGACTTTATTGTATACGAGGCAGGGATAGCAAATTGCTGCCGCTTATTTGCATTAGTGAGCCACGGTATAGTATGTGTAATTAAAATATATATATACTTAAAACAATTAAAAGAGGAATCTTAAAACTATCTAGTTTTAAGATTCCTTTTTTAACTTGTTTTAAGTAATGTTGCTCCCCAAGGGTTGAGCACTTAAAAATTGTTTTAGGCATTTTAAATATACTGATCTATATATATTATATATATTATATATATATATATATATATATGAAAGAAATGCATGAAAATGTGGGCAGTGATATCATTTGTTTAGGCGACACGAATGAAAGAGACTCGTGACTCGTGACTTCAATGTGAGGCCATCGGGACATTATTGTTACGCGAGTTGTTCCCCAGCGCCTGGCCGCGAGCTAGACCCACAAAAAGGACTAAAAAATAGCTTCACGCGTTGTGCCTGCGCGAATGAAACCCAGAGCAACGGCTAAAAAGTTTAAAATGAATTTTAACTTTAGGTTATTTTCGTTGTATGTGACTGGCTGTTATATTTCAAAGGGCACCTGTTTTGCTGTTGAACGATATTCGTGTACATGTGACTGGCTGTCATATTTCAAAGGGCACCTGTTTTGCCGTTGAACGATATTCGTGTACACGTGACTGGCCGCTGTATTTGGAAACCAGGTGTTCATCAGTTGTGTGCGCCGCAGGGAACAACTCGCGTAGGAATAAAAGTCGCGACCCCCCGGCCAGCTGGGTCCACCCTGCTGTCGGTGGCAGAGATCGGCAGAAGGCACCCAGGTGGCAGATGGGTGTAGGGGCGGCACTGATTTCCTTCCTCGCACTACGAGTGACCACGGGACTAGCCTGTGCCGCCGGGGGACGGCTCTTGAGGTAGCGTGACACTTGGCGACGAGGCGCTGCCACTCTGCGAACTACCCAGTGGCCTGCACGTCTAGTAGGGCTCTCCCCTGGCTGGGGGGTGGGGAACGTCCCTCATGGCGCAGAGTGGGCATGAACGTACATGCAGCGGCTCGGCAACTTGTGCCTCGTACGTCTCCCGAGTCGGCCTCACGCGGCACAGGACCGTCGCCACTCCAGCATGAAGACGGCCGCTCGGTAGCCCTGACGACGGCCTTGGAGGAACCACCACGACGACGACATCTACAACATCAACATCAACCGCAGCCGAAAACCACCTTCAGACGACCCGCTCGGCGGTCCTAACGACTACCTACCTCATCTAGCCTCCCGCCTGACGGCGCCATCCTTCCTGGGACCCACCACCCGACGCCAACACAGACTTCTTGACCCAACCTGCCAGTCTACAATGTCTATGCCAAGACAAACGTCTCCATGTCACAGCCTTGGCTGTGGCGAAATCTTGTCCCTAAAAGCGCTTTGCTATGAGGACGTTCAACTCACCATTCACCAGTTGGGTCCTTGTCAGCGAGACCTAGCATATGCTGGCGAATTGTGCTGGACAGCCTTGATCTATATTAACGGTTCAGTCATCCATTTACAACAAAAAGGGGTGGTGGTGGTAGGTGGGGATGGGGAGATTGTGTGCCGACATATCGGACGGAATGAGTCACCACAAAAGCTGTGAACGTTCTACAGTATCACACACACACACACGCGCGCGCGCGCGCGCGCTGGCATGGTCAAAACAGGACAAAATACAAGTAAACACCAAAACAATGTAAAGGAACACCAGATTTTATGTACAATACGAAACAGACAAGTAATTTTTTTGACAAATTTCTTCAGACGTTCCAGACAGTAGGCTACACAAAAAAGGCACAAAACGGAAACCCCCCTGAAAGCAGCCAGCATGAGAATGACAATGTCAAAGAAATGAAGGGGGAGTGAGAACAATCGATTTTAAAGACGGAAGACGGGGTGGGGTAGAGAGAGAGAGACAGACACAGAATAAGCAAACAGTAGGTGAAGGGAGGAAGAAGTAAGATGAGAGCTGTGGTGTGTGTGGGGTGTGTGTGTGTGTGTGCGTGCGTGTGCGTGTGTGTGTGTGTGTGTGTGTCTGTGTGTGTGTGTGTGTGGTGTGTGTGTGTGTGTGTGAGCGAGTGTGTGTGTGTGTGTGTGTGTGTGTGTGTGTGTGTGTGTGTGTGTGGTGTCTGTGTGTGTGTGTTGTGTGTGTGTGTGTGTGTGTGTGTGTGTGTGTGTGTGAGCGAGTGTGTGTGTGTGTGTGTGTGTGTGTGTGTGTGTGTGTGTGTGTGTGTGTGAGCGAGTGTGTGTGTGTGTGTGTGTGTGTGTGTGTGTGAGCGAGTGTGTGTGTGTGTGTGTGTTGTGTTGTGTGTGTGTGTGTGTCTGTGAAGAGGAGCACGGAAGGGCGAGAGAAAGGGGTGGGGGGAGGGTAGGTAAGGACACACAAGTGGAGAAAGGGAGTAGGTGTAAAACCGGAAAAACGGTGTCAAGAGGCCCAACAGAAACAAAGTAATGAAATGAACAGAAACCGATGAAAACACACCTCAACCACACACACTGCACGATAACTGCTGGGGCTGGCAACACATGGGATGAGATTAAAAAATATACCGAGGGAACTGAGTGTATTTGAAAAAGTAGGGGAGGAGACATGGGGTCTGTCGCCTAGAGCGGCTCACCAAGGTCTGACCCCAGGGCAGGTTGCCCTAGCCTAGCACCGAGGGGTATGGAGAAAAACGTTAGTATTCCCAGAACATTCCTTTTTGAACTATTTCAGCCTTAATATTCAACAAAAGCAGCCCTCTGTCCAAGAGAGGCACAGTGGGGCACTCAACGGAAACGCAACGCATTCTGAAAATGTTCATATTTGAATTATTTCAGTTTTAATATTTAACAAAGAGCAGCTCTCTTCCTAAAATGAAGTCTAGAGGGGCTTTACATACGGGGTTCCTGCTACTACTACTACTAGCAAACTTTAAGTTCGCCGCGAAAAGGGTATATTTGTCCATCCTCCCCACCCCCACCCCACAAAAGAAATTAGAATTCAATGTACATACCTCAGTAATGTAGCCTGGGCCACAAAGTTGAGTGGCAAGTTCATTAATTTGATAGTTTCACGTTAAGACCATTAGACGACAGCAAACACCACACAAAACTTGGTTGTTGTGCACCCTCCTCGTCCCGGCAGATGCACAAGTGAACAGGCTCGAAGCTTGCTTTGCAACGAACCGTGACAATCAGCTGCAATACGTGCAATTACAACACACACTGGGGTTTCACACTTTCAGGGTGTGTTTAAAGAAAAAGAAAAGAAAAAGAAAAGAAAGTCCTGGGAGTCAGAACCAATAAGCGAACGGTAACAACATCTGAGCCAATGAAATTTTCGATGTTGCCCCAGTTGCGCTGCCTACTCTGACCTCCTCTCCCCCCCCCCCCCCCCCCCCCCCCCCCCTTTCTTTTGTGACCACTCTAGGGTATTGGGACTGAAAAAGAACACATTTCCGATGCACTCGATAGATGCCGTTGAACAAACACAATATTTAACATTATTTAGGCTATTCTCATCGGGTGATTAAAAGAACAAGAACATCATTCATCAACAATGGACAACAAGTACATATTTGTATATCAGGCATTATCTGTATACATTGAATTTTATATGTATATAATTCTTTGGGAACAAATGCGTTTTATATACGTAAATAAATCATAAAAAATGATGTATTACATGCATGAATAATTCACGACGTAGTGCATTATATTCCTAAAGGACTCATGTTTGTGCACCAAAAATTTAATCTACCATGTTTCTTCTTTACTCATAATCATCATCGTCGTCACCTTCATCATTGTCGTCGTCGTCATCATCATCATCATCATTCTTTCTTGTCCGTGAAAAAACGCCGCACCGAAGTATGTTCATTGGATTCCTTCGGCTGGTGTGTGTGTGTGTGTGTGTGTGGTGTGTGCTCTTACTGTCTCGTGTACATTTCTACACAAATGCTAGCTCCAATTCAGTTCTTTCAAGCATATTTCAGCTCGACAGGAGAACAAGTTAAGTGTGATGCATGGGTTACAAAAATGGCGGTGTACAATTAGAAAAGGTCTTCTCAAACCCAAGACAACATTTATCTTTAAAATTCTCAAAGAAAATATTCTTTTAAACTCTTAAAAGACAGCATTTTTCTTTTAGATTTTCAAACACAATATTTTTCTTTTAAACTCTTAAAGACAACATTTTAAACAACAAACAAACAGCAAACAAAACTAAAAACGTTTGAAAGACAACATTTTCCTTTCAAACTCTTAGAGACAATATTCATCTTTTAGATCTCATGACAACGTTTTTCTTTTAAACTTTAAGCACATTTTCCTTCAACTTAGAGCTATTCATCTTTTGATTTCTGCAACGTGTCTTTTAAACTGTTAAAGACAACATTTTCCTTTCAAACTCTTAGAGACAATATTCATCTTTTAGATTCTTCATGACAACGTTGTTCTTTTAAACTGTTAAAGACAACATTTTCCTTTCAAACTCTTAGAGACAATATTCATCTTTAGATTCTTCATGACAACGTTGTTCTTTAAACTGTTAAAGAC
>CM031604.1:24880229-24897035 GCA_018398815.1 Conus ventricosus
GCTTAACGTTTCCTGTGGTACTGAGTAACCAATTCTTCTGAAATCGATGTGCGCGATTCCGAATGCAGTTCCAAGATTCTTGTAAAACCCTCCGTGATATCCAGCAGTTGAGTTGTGCAAGATCCTTTCTTCTGAGACCAAGTTGACATTTTGCGTGAAGACCATTCTCTGTAATAAGAGATTCCAGAAGTTGGCTTGCCATACAGGTAAAATCAACAGGTCTGCTGTTTCCAGAATCTGTTTATGTCCCCCCCCCCCCTCCACCCCCACTTTTTTTAAAACACAGTTGCGACATCATCTGTCTTCCAGGGATTACGCCAGTTTGTAAGGAACTGTAACAAATTCGAACTCCGGAATGGAAAGTTTATGTGAATTCTTTGAAGGCGTTTGAAGGAATACCGTCTAGCCCTTGCGTTTTCGTTGGATTTTAACAATTGCTAAGGCTTTTCTTCACCGCCTCAGCTATGACCGTTAGGTCTGAAAGGCCATTTGAACAGGAACAGTTTTATAGACTTAGGAAGTTTTAAGTATTTTGCCTGGTGAAAACACTTGAAAAAAAATATTGAAAGTCTCAGCCTCCTGAGAAAGTAACGCGAGAAGTCATCTGTCAATGCACTGAAATTTGCATTGGTCTTCGATCGTTCTCTGCTGAACATACTTCACTAATCATTTGAGGTGGTTGTTGCCATCACCAAATGCCAAGCGACAATATTAACGAGAAACACCATTGTGCATTCACAAAACGGACTGAAATATCAAGACAAGTGATCCATATTGTTTACAACTTACATCTTTGCATAAACTCTCCGCGGCGAGAGTTACATTCGAAGGTAAAGCCATACGAACAGATATATTTTTTGTATGCCAGCATTTTCATTATGATGTTCATACAAAGCATTGTGTTTGAAAAAGAATGTCGGATCCCTGTTTTCATGGGCCATAAACTCGTTATGATTTTGAAGAGAAACATGTACACACTCTTCTGCAGTAAACAACACCTGTATACATGAGGCTTTCTTCAACCTAGTTGGTGGTGGGTGGTGTGGTGGTGGTGGGGTGTGTGTGTGTGTGTGTGTGTGTGTGTGTGTGTGTGTGTGTGTGAGCGAGAGAGAGGGAGAGAGTATGCACACGCGCACACATGTGTGCATGTGTGTGCGTGTATGTATGTGTGCGTACGTGCGTGCTATTAAGAAAGGTAACCGCACTTTTCTGTATTGTTTCATCTGCAGTTGAATGTTTTCCTCCCACAACTTTTGTTCCAGATCAGCCTACGTCAGTCTGCAAGCGACTGCATCTCTTTGGAGACCTACATTAAAGCTACCTAATATAGACCCCAGCCACTGCACCGCTGATGTGACAGGCAGTATCCGTTTACAAAGAACCACGAACGACAATGCCTGCTGCCAAAAGAGTTTTACCTCCCCTGGGTCTATTTTGGGTCCTCGAGCATAATCACAAAGCTTTCCTTTTCAATGGATTACTTGTAACATTTCTCTTTGGCCACTTACTTCTTCCTGACATTTTCGTTCTGTTATCCTAACTTCCCTTCGTTGACTGCTCTGGAAGGCCGCTGAACTGTAGTGTTCTCCTAGTGGATTTTGTAGACGGTGGGTCTCTGATGCATGTTGTGGGTGGGCTGTAGTCTCGTCAAAAATCCCTAAAGCTTGCATCATAAAAATTGTTCTTTCCGCCGCCCACCTCAGGGAACCGACGTTCTGGAAGTATCAGTGTAGTAACATACAAACCTCAATGCCTCAGTCTCCTGGAATGGCTATCCTCCGTCTGCTGTGTCACCTTTAGTCGCTATCTTTATAGCGTGTGCACGTCAAACCTGAATGTTATTTCATAATTATTGCCAAAGTCTTTTTTTTTTTTTAAACGACTGTCACCTGGGAGAGGTAAGTTCCCACGATGATACAAATGATACAAAACAACAGCGTCCACATGACACAAGTGTCACAAATAATTCTGTCAACACGACCTAGGGGTCAAATAGTTCACTCCGCACGACCACGATGCTACCAACAGCTTCTTCCGCACAACCAAGGTGTTACAAACAGGTCTGTCTACTCAACTAAGGTGTTACAGACAGCTCTGTCTACGCGATCCCGCGTTACAAACAGTTCTGTTTCCACAACCCAGGTGTTACAAACAGCTGTTTCCACGACCCAGGTGGTACAAATAATTAATTCTGTCTAAGCGACTCAGGTGTTACAAACAGCTCTGTCTACACGATTCAGGTGTTACAAACACCTGTCCCCACGACCCAGGCGTTACAAACAGCTCTGTCCACATGATTCGAGCGTCACCAATAGCATTGTCAACATGACCCAGGTGTTACAAACACCTCTGTCCACACTTCTTAGTCGATACTAACAGCTCTGTACACAAGCCCCAGGTGTTACAAACGGTCCTTTCTACACGACCAAATCATCACTAACAGCTCTTCCACACAACCAAGGCATTACAAACAGCCGTGTTCACACGACCCAGTCGTTACAAATACCTCTGTCCACACCATTCACATGTCACAAACAGCTCTGTCTACATGACTCTGGCGTTATACAAAGCTCTGTTCACATGACCCAGAAGTTATGTATGGCTTCATCCATTCGACCAGCCCTGTTTACACGACCCAGGCGTTACAAACAGCTCTGTTTACACGACCCAGGCGTTACAAACAGCTCTGTTTACACGACCCAGGCATCACCAACAGCTCTGTCTACACGACCCAGGCGTTACAAACAGCTCTGTCTACACGACCCAGGCGTTACAAACAGCTCTGTCTACACGACCCAGGTGTTACAAACAGCTCTGTTTACACGACCCAGGCATCACCAACAGCTCTGTCTACACGACCCAGGCGTTACAAACAGCTCTGTTTACACGACCCAGGCGTTACAAACAGCTCTGTTTACACGACCCAGGCATAACCAACAGCTCTGTCTACACAACCCAGGCGTTACAAACAGCTCTGTTTACACGACCCAGGCATCACCAACAGCTCTGTCTACACGACCCAGGCGTTACAAACAGCTCTGTTTACACGACCCAGGCGTTACAAACAGCTCTGTTTACACGACCCAGGCGTTACAAACAGCTCTGTTTACACGACCCAGGCATTACAAACAGCTCTGTTTACACGACCCAGGCGTTACCAACAGCTCTGTCTACACGACCCAGGCGTTACAAACAGCTCTGTCTACACGACCCAGGCGTTACAAACAGCTCTGTCTACACGACCCAGGCGTTACAAACAGCTCTGTCTACACGACCCAGGCATCACCAACAGCTCTGTCTACACGACCCGGCGTCACCAACAGCTCTGTTTACACGACCCAGGCATCACCAACAGCTCTGTCTACACGACCCAGGCATCACCAACAGCTCTGTCTACACGACCCAGGCATCACCAACAGCTCTGTCTACACGACCCAGGCATCACCAACAGCTCTGTCTACACGACCCAGGCATCACCAACAGCTCTGTCTACACGACCCAGAAGTTACAAACAGCTCTGTCTACACGACCCAGGCGTTACAAACAGCTCTGTTTACACGACCCAGGCATCACCAACAACTCTGTATACACAACCCAGGCGTTACAAACAGCTCTGTCTACATGCCCCAGGTGTCATCAACAGCTCTGTCTATACAACACAGGCGTTACAAACAGCCCCGTCTGCACAAACCAGGCGTCAACAATAGCTCCGTCTACATGTCCTAGGCGTTAACAACAGCTCTGTCTACATGTCCCAGACGTCACCAACAGCTCGGTCTACATGTCCCTAGGCGTTAACAACAGCTCTGTCTACATGTCCCAGACGTCACCAACAGCTCTGTCTACATGTCCTAGGCGTTAACAACAGCTCTGTCTACATGTCCCAGACGTCACCAACAGCTCTGTCTGCACAAACCTGGCGTCAACAACAGCTCTGTCTGCACAAAAACAGGCGCAACAACAGCTCTATCTACATGTCCTAGGCGTTAATAACAGCTCTGTCTACATGTCCTAGGCGTTAACAACAGCTCTGTCTACATGTCCTAGGCGTTAACAACAGCTCTGTCTACATGTCCTAGGCGTTAACAACAGCTCTGTCTACACAACCCAGGCGTCAACAACAGCTCTGTCTACATGTCCTAGGCGTTAACAACAGCTCTGTCTGCATGTCCTAGGCGTTAACAACAGCTCTGTCTACATGTCCTAGGCGTTAACAACAGCTCTGTCTACACAACCCAGGCGTCAACAACAGCTCTGTCTACATGTCCTAGGCATTAACAACAGCTCTGTCTACATGTCCTAGGCGTTAACAACAGCTCTGTCTACATGTCCTAGGCGTTAACAACAGCTCTGTCTACATGTCCTAGGCGTTAACAACAGCTCTGTCTACATGTCCTAGGCGTTAACAACAGCTCTGTCTACACAACCCAGGCGTCAACAACAGCTCTATCTACATGTCCTAGGCGTTAACAACAGCTCTGTCTTCATGTCCTAGGCGTTAACAACAGCTCTGTCTACATGTCCTAGGCGTTAACAACAGCGCTGTCTACATGTCCTAGGCGTTAACAACAGCTCTGTCTACACAACCCAGGTGTCAACAACAGCTCTGTCTACATGTCCTAGGCGTTAACAACAGCTCTGTCTACATGTCCTAGGCGTTAACAACAGCTCTGTATACATGTCCTAGGCGTTAACAACAGCTCTGTCTACATGTCCTAGGCGTTAACAACAGCTCTGTCTACATGTCCTAGGCGTTAACAACAGCTCTGTCTACACAACCCAGGCGTCAACAACAGCTCTGTCTACATGTCCTAGGCGTTAACAACAGCTCTGTCTACATGTCCTAGGCGTTAACAACAGCTCTGTCTACACAACCCAGGCGTTAACAACAGCTCTGTCTACATGTCCCAGGCGTTAACAACAGCTCTGTCTACACAACCCAGGCGTCAACACACACCTCTGTCTACATGTCCCAGGCATCAACAACAGTTCTATCTACACAGACCAGACGTCAACAACACCTCTGTCTACATGTCCCAGGCATCAACAACAGTTCTGTCTACACAGACCAGACGTCAACAACACCTCTGTCTACATGTCCCAGGCGTCAACAACACCTCTGTCTCTTCAACCCAGGCGTCAACAACAGGTCTGTCTACACAACCCATGGGTCAACAAGAACTCTGTCAACATGTCCCAGGCGTCAACAATACCTCTGTCTACATGTCTCAGGCGTCAACAACAACTCCGTCTAACCAGCCGCCGTGGCGAAGTGGTTAGCGTCGCGGACTCCCGGCTGGGAGGTCGTGGGTTCGAATCCCATCAGAAGTCATATGGGTTTTTCTGCCCCGACCGGCTCTTACCCAGAGTTAGTTTGCTGCGGACTCAGTTGGGAAGACTGGGACCACACACAGTCAAGTTTCATCCACTTAATGGATGCGTTTCTGAGAGTGTTGCTCAAATTTCCTGACCAACACTGCAGGTGCCTGTATCTCTCGGGCCTGGTTGACGCCGGGATATATTATGAAAGGAAGTGTAGAGTACAGCCCTGTCATGTAGTCTCAGACCGAGATGGAAATCCGTAGCATCATCTTAATCATCCTCATTCTCATTGATCAGCATTTTAAAAAAAATGTCTCAAATTCTGTGGCCCTTCATGCCCTGCTCTCATGGTGACCTCAATTTCGATGTCCTCTCCACGTCTGTGGCCTTGGTTTGGTTCCGTCGGGGTCATCGGTATCGGCGAGTCCATGGGGGCTGTCGTTGGACGGACGTGGTGGCGCCCTCCTGAGGGAGAGCTCACTCACGCCAGCTCTGCGACAAAGCAATTATTGTCGTCAGTAGGGGGCTTAGTAGGTGGTGTCCTGCGTATGTTAGATCAGAATAGGTGCCACTGAACACCACCGAAGTGACTCGGCAGCAGTGCAGTGTCTCCTCCAGTGGGTTGCCTCTTAACGACTTGACATTGACTGCTCCCTGTGGATTGCTGGTGCCGGGGCTGCGGTGGGCCGACCGAGCTGTGGCTGTGGACGGGGTGTCGGAATGAGCGGCGTGGGTACACTGCCTCTGAGGTGGCGCAGAGGTTGGGACAGCACACAAAAAAAAACCCAAAAAAACCTCCGTCTACATGTCCCAGGCGTCAACAACAGCTCTGTCCACACAACCCAGGCGTCAACAACACCTCTGTCTACATGTCCCAGGCGTCAACAACAGCTCTGTCTACATGTGCAAGGCGTCAACAACAGCTCTGTCTACACCACCCAGGCGTCAACAACACCTCTGTCTACATGTCCCAGGCGTCAAAAACAGCTCTGTCTACATGTGCAAGGCGTCAACAACAGCTCTGTCTACACACCTCAGGCGTCAACAACAGCTCTGTCTACATGTCCCAGGCGTCAACAACACTCTGTCTACATGTCCCAGGCGTCAAAAACAGCTCTGTCTACATGTGCAAGGCGTCAACAACAGCTCTGTCTACACACCTCAGGCGTCAACAACAGCTCTCTGTGTACATGTCCCAGGCGTCAACAACACCTCTGTCTATATGTCCCAGGCATCAACAACAGCTCTGACTACACAATCCAGGCGTCAACAACAGCTCTGTCTACATGTCCCAATCATCAAGAACAGCTCTGTCTACACAATCCAGGCGTCAACAACAGCTCTGTCTACACAACTCAGGCGTCAACAACAGCTCTGTCTACACAACCCAGGCGTCAAAACAGCACTGTCTACATGTCCCAAGCGTCAACAACAGCCCTGTCTACACAACCCAGGCGTCAACAACAGCCTGTCTACACAATCCCAAGCGTCAACAACAGCACTCTCTACGTGTCCCAAGCGTCAACAACAGCTCTGTCTACACAACCCAGGCGTCAACAACAGCACTGTCTACGTGTCCCAAGCGTCAACAACAGCCCTGTCTACACAACCCAAGCGTCAACAACAGCACTGTCTATGTGTCCCAAGCGTCAACAACAGCTCTGTCTACACAACCCAGGCGTCAACAACAGCTCTGTCTACACAACCCAGGCGTCAACAACAGCACTGTCTACGTGTCCCAACCCAGGCGTCAACAACACTCTGTCTATACAACCCAGGCGTCAGCGACAGCTCTGTCTACATGCCCCATGTGTTATATATCACTCTGTCCACATGAAGCTGGTGTTATATATGGCCTGTCCACACAACCAGGCATTACATATGGCTCTGTCCCCACGACCATGAATTACACCAGCCCTGCCCTACATCCAGGTTTGCATGCAGCTCTGTCAATGCGACTTGTGTTCTATACATGGTTCTGTCTGTACGACTCTGGTGTAAAAAGATAGCTCTTTCTACTAGGACCAGGTGTTAAATAAGGTTCTGTCCATACAACCCAGGTGCTACATATGGCTCTGTCCATACGACTTAGGAGCTAAAAATGGCTCTGATCACACCTAAGAAAACCGGCGCTGTCTACAAGACCCTGGCATATAGCTCTGTCTCTACAACACATGTAACACCTGGGTCGTGTGTCTATACATATGCTACTGTCCACATGACCCAGCTATTAACTATAACTTTGTCCACATGACCCAGGCGTTACAGGTGTCTCTGTCCAAAAACACTCAGGAGATCCTGTATGCCATCACGTTCTGCTTCAATCCCCTGCCCTCACCCCTTTCAATTCCCCACAAACTCCTTGCCTGGCTATTCTCAAAATGACGGGAGAAGTGCTTACCTGCACTTCTTTTTCCCCACTGTGTATTTTTCACGTTTAACATGTAAAAACCAAAAAAACAAACACAGCAAACAGCTCGCCAGTATCCTTCTTTATTTCTAGTGCCTTGGCTCACCTCCCTCTGGGCAGGGGAGCATATGCTTTAAACACACTGACTCTTGAGTTTAAAAAAAAGTAGTTAATACAAAGCGTTCAAAACGCAAATGTTAAAACAACAAAATGTAAAAGAATGCAATGGTTTTCATAGCCGATGGAAGTAAGAACATGACTGAAATATGAATAAAGCAGTTGATGAGTTAAGCTATGTTGTAATACATCATCAGTTCCAAAAATTATATGTACATGCATGTTCAATATTTAATCTTTATAACTTGTTCAGTTCCAAACATTGTATGTACAGGTGTGTTCATATATTTTAATCTTTATAACTTGTTCAGCACTCTTTGATTAAATATTTGCTAAACTTGTCTAAATTCTTATGTTTAGTTTCATGTATACTCCCAGCCTGATTAGAGATATCATCATGAAGAAAAGAAGAGAACCGTCAAAAAACACAAAAAAAACAAATCAAAACAAAAAAAGTAAGACAATATACCCACGCACCTGTAATTATGTACAGCAATTCATTATGTAAAAGATAAATGATTAACCTCCTTGTGACACGGAAGGACAGCTAATCCATGCAAAAAGCATCAGCCATTCCGCTTGATATGGATGTTTATAAAAATCTATCAAAGACAACACTGGCAAACAGAGAGAGTAGAACAGACCACTGGTGCCCTGTGGGAATAGCGACAGTGGCCAGTTGCCACATCACAACAGAAAAGCTGGCATGTTATTAATTGAAACACAAGAAAAAGGTGTGGCTCTTGTTAGAAATGAAATGAAGTAAAATATAATGAAACGAAATCAAGTCTAAAATAAAAAGATATAATGAAAGTATACATGCAAGGAACTGAAAAAAAAGAAGGAAAATGATCATCCACACAAAGTACCCAGCACGCCTACATTGACTGAAATTGCTCCCCTCCTCCCCCTTCCTTCAGGTTTTTTTTTCTCTTTTTTTTTCGTGAACACATTTTTTTTTTTTTTGAAGATAGAACTGAACAGATTGTTCCATCAATATTTTTGAAATTGGATTGAAAATAAATATATAAATCATCGAATATTAAAAAAAAGCACTGAGCAAAAAATCATTTATTGACTCTAACCATACAACTCATCTGAACTTGCAATAAAATCTGCAAAACCTTACTGGAGTTACATTGCTCAGATATACACATGCACATGCACACCCACATGCACACCCACACCCACACACACATGTAAATAGCACTTACACACACACACACACATGTAAATAGCACTTAATACTACACCACAGCCTACAACTGTATGAAAACTGATTAAAAAATGACAATGCAAAATAATATTTATAACAAATACTGCATTCTTTTTTCTTACTGATACATTCAGGCAAGACACTGATCTTCTAAAATGACAAAACCTGTTAAAAAGAAAAGAAAACAGTCATAACATGTACTTTAAAAAGTCATTAGGAAATATGTCTTTATGTCAGATTAAAAAATATATATATATTAAAATCTTTTCATTAAATGAAAAAAAAACTGGTTTTAAAGAAAATCACCTTGAACATTCTTTCTTCCATGCACACACAAAAAAAATCATAAAATAAGAGTTCTTTTTAAATTGAAAAAAAGGTGTATTTATACTCCCATCATAGTAGAAAAAGAAACATTGTTTCATCACAACCTCAAGGGCCAAGTTAATGTAATAAATCAAAAACCCACACCCTCCCTCCCCTCACCACAGTACCCCCCTCCACACACAAACATAGAGAGAGACAGAGACACAGAGAGAGAGACAGAGACAGAGAGAGAGAGAGAGAGACAGAAAAAGAGAGAGATTAGAATGCCCATATACTTCTTAACAAATGTTGATTCACTTAACCAGTCAAGTGCATCGATTGTATGTTAGTGTTAAGGTTATGATAAACCAACAAACCACCGCTCCTGCGCCAATGGAGAGGCAACAACTCACAGGCTCATTTTCCAATGACACCAACACTATCAGTCTGCAGACAACACATGTGACTAGACAAGAATGGGATCACTCTAAAGAACGCAGAAGCAGTGCAGCATCTCCTCTGGTGGGTAGCTTCAGTTCGAGTATCAGGTTTACTACAAGCCAACCAATGACACTGGGCCTAATGCTGGCCTGAAACTGACAGCTCCAGAAGTTCAACTGGAGCTGGGATGCCAACAGGATGAACCCAAATGTGGTTGTGTGAGAAGATGGAGCATGTGGTTTTAGTTTCGTTTTGTTTTTTTCCAGCCTCGAGTTCCATGCCAAACGGTGGCATTGAATCCATGTTGCTCATGCCAGCTCCCTAACATGCAGCCACACCCATGCCCGTCTTTTCGAAGCCATGCTCCACAGTCCACAGGAGATATCAGTATCAAATCAACATAGGGCAACCCACCAGAGAAGATACTGCACCGCTACTGTCTTTATAGAGGCGTTTAGCAGTGCCGTATCTGATCCAACACACGCTGGACACCACCCTCCGGCAATATCAGCATTTACCCCTGTGCACTTTTCTGCTAGAAAATTGGGAAAAGCAAGTTTCTCTAAGTAGCACACCCAACGGTTCATGTAAACTGGAGCAAGCCGCTTTTCCGTATTTCAAGCAGAAGATTATGAGAGGTAAATGTGAATACTGTCTACCCACTAACCTCCAGCCGAAAACAACAAGAGCCTCATCATAAAGCGACCATTGGTGGCGGTCCCTCTCCTCAGGGTCCCACAACATCCTGCCAACAGCAGTCCCCATGACCTTGCTGACAGCAGCAACACTGGACATGAACCAATCGCATGCATGAGAGTGGAGAGAATATCAACACGGAGGTCACCGTGAGAGCTGAGCATGAACAGCCACAGAATATGAGACTTTCTTTTTTTTCCCTACATTATTATCAGTCAGGATGAGGATTTGCAGATAATATTGTGGAACTCATTCTGGTCCAAGACTGCATGACAGAGTTGTACTCTACACTTTCCTTCACAACATATCCCAGCATCAGCCTGACCCCAAAACCACAGACATCTATCTACAGCGCTGGTCAGGAAGCAAAGCTCACAAAGACAATACCCGTTAAATGGAGGAACTCGACAGTGTGGTTCAAATCTTCCCATTTGAGCTCACACCCCACTCGGCTCTGAGTAGGAATCAACTGGATAAAAGAAAACATCCTACAAAGCAATGCCAGCAGTGGGAATCAATCCCGCGACTCCCAAGCCTTCAGGCCCACCACACTACCCACTGCACCACAGATCTACAAACTATACTACAAACCACATCACATTCAAGTCAGACCAAATGAAAATCATTGATCTCTTTTACACCCAGTGATAGGGATGACCAACACGTCTCCACTCCCCCTTCAACAGAAAATGCAAATCCATGCATATTTGTGTCACATTCAGACATCACCCCTGCAGACAGAATGTGGCTGCCATACTAACGGTGACATTTAAAAACAGTCATAACTGCAAAACTCTTGACAAAGTTGAACCTCAGAGTTCTAGCTGAGAAAGAAGACTAAGCAACCGTTGACAAACAGAAGTCATCAGAGCAACAATCCTCTGGCACATGTAAAAGAATCCATGGCAACAAGACAGCTGAATCGGCAACATTCTGTCAAAGACTTATTCTTCATAAGTCAATAAAGACATACACAGACTAAAAACTAAAGAGGTAGGGATAAGCAACTCAAGACGCACACAAGAAGCGCTCTCCCAAGGGGGCAGATCATCCTGAATTTCATGCAGCACAATCTGTTGTGCTGATAAGTTAGACTATACATGCAACATGTTCAACACCAGACTTTTACTCACCCTGATCCTTTCCCCTGACCAAAAGTTCTTTTTCAGTCAATCAACAACGCACTTTGTGACATCGGAGTAAACCCAATCTTGACACTGACTTTGTCACTTATCCATCTCGCATGCATGAAACGCTTTCTATGTATCCGTTTGTCCTATTCATCTTTATACAAATCCACAATTTTCATCTCATCTTCTCCAAGTCTAGCACGGTGACTCACTGGCATGCTGGGCAAATCAAGAGCAAATCACTTTTGTGCTTGACTATCACATTACTTGCATTTTTCAATGCCTCAGTGTGGCCACACAGGGCAGTGCTGGGATTCGGAGCAACTCTGTGAAAAATATCTCTGATCATGGCGCAGGAGGATGAAGGGAATGAGGTGTAAGGAGAGGAGATGTAAAGGAGGAAGGGAGTGGGAGGAGGGGCCCAGGGAACAGAGAGGGGGACCACAGGGGGACAGGTGAGAAGGGATCAAACAGCAGGTGTAAACAAAAGAGCAAAAGGGTGGGGGTGGGGGTGGGGGATGAGAGAACATGTGGGAAGAGGATAGAGGGTGGGAGGGAAAAGGAGCACGGGGGCAAGCAGGGGACAGCACATGATACATATGAAAATGTCTTTTCTTTGAATGGTAACATTTGTAACGTAATAGTGCGATTCAAAATTCTGGGTCTTAAACCATGAGGAAAAAAGGCTGCCATACAACATTTGTACACAATTCTTATGCTGTCTCTTTCTTGAATTCCAGAGATTTGAACAAATCAAAACAGTTCAACTGTTCATTCCTGTACTCTCTTGTTTCCCTCGCAATGTAGAATCTTGCAAACAATAACAAAGTAACAACAAAACAGAAGATAAATGAATGCACATATCGTCTCACTGTGTAATTCACATATCTAAATGCACATTAGTTTGAATATCACACCGATCCCATGTAACTTATGTACACTGTTGTCATAAAAGACAACAAACAACAACAACAAAACCTGCAGTATCAATATTGATAGCCTGTGTTTCACCTTCGGGTATGGAAATGGGAGAATATTCTCAAACAGCTTCTGCTTCAGTATCAGTATAATTTAGCCCAGTCGACCTTGCAGGTTATTTCAGGGCTACCACAACACAGAAAAATAAAATTCTGTCATTACAAAAAAAAAAAAAGATAAATAAAAAAACAGCAAAAATGTATCCAGCAGAACATACGACTCTAAAAAAAAGAAGAGTGGCAGTGCCTTGCAGCGCCTGTGGTGTTAGCTTCCCTAATTTCCCCATCTCCATTCATGCAGACCTACAGGTGGCCTGTGCCCCTGTAAGATCAGATGTGCAGACCTGTTTACCCCAAATTCGTGTACCTGTAATATCTCGGACAAAAACCTGTAATTTGAAAACACAAAAAAAACGTAATCTTTATAATCGCAATACTTTCGCAACTTTTGAAGATTTGGAAGAGCTGGCCGTTGGCGTGTAAGACCGCTTCGTCGCCATCTTTGACAAAGTAAAAGACGCAGGGCATGCTGGAAAATGTCTTTTCACTGCTTTTGACTGAAACGGTAGCAGACGAAACTGCGTTTAACAATTTTCTTTCTTTGATTTTTTTCCCGTAATTTGATTGGGGGGGGGGGAGGGGGGGGGGGTGTAATTCCCGCAATTTCATTTTTTTCCGTAAGAATTACGGCAAAATCGTAAGGGTAAACAGGTGTGGATATGATGTTACAGATCCTGTATTCCATGGTAGGCCTAGGATACACTGAAACACCAGTCTGCACAGCATTACTTGAACAGGAGACGGTTCTGACAAGTACTCAACGCTGAAAAGATGTTAACATTCAGACACTGTAACTCTCTGGCACAGGACTGGTAGCACTGTCATAGCACCCATTACATTCACTGATTAAGAGCGCACTGTCATCTACAAGATGGTAATGCAATTCAATTTTTTTTTTCACATAATCGCCTAAGTATTATCTTCTCAAATGTAACAAACGATAACAGGTATGAAAATCTCTCATCATACGTCAACATATCCACGGTCAAATAACAATACACGCTGAAATGCCCAGATGACAAGACAAGGCTGAGGAGGTAACTCCTGTTCACGTTCATCACAACTTGGATAGCTGCCCTTGCCTCTGTCCCTCTTTGATCAGCCCTCGGAGGTACTTGTAGTAGGCTGGGTGAACCTACAAGTAAATCAGACAAAAAGACAATAACGATGAAGTAAAAATCCATGTATGATTTATGCTATGCAAACAAACAAAAAAAGAATATCAACACCAAGAGCTGCAATCGTGGTGCCGGACAGAAGGGAAACTGGAGAGAGGAGGGGGGAGGGCTGTGGTGGGAGCTACGGTGGGAGGTGAGAGAGGACTGGGCAAGGGTCAGGTGACAGGGAAGCAGGAGGTGAGGGAAGGAGGGCAGGAGGACAGGCTCTTGGTGGGGAGGTGGAGGTGAAAGAGATAGAAGACGGGGAAACAATGAGCAGGAAAGAAAAAACAAGCAGAGGAGGTGACCTGGGCCACGACTGATGCCGAGTGGTGAGCTGACGTCATGTCTAACACATCAAATGAGCTAATACTGAATGTGCTCACAGTGTCATTGTCTGCCTATGAGAGCTTGTCTGTGCCATACTGGTTCCAACGAATGCTGAGTGGTGAGCTGACTTCATGTCTAACATTTCAAATGAGCAAATACTGAATATGCTCACGGCGTCATTGTCTGCCTATGAGAACTTGTCTGTGCCATACTGGTTCCAACAGACGTTAAGTGGGTGAGCTGACTTCATGTCTAACACATCAAATGGGCAAATATGGAGTATGCTCATGGTGTCACTGTCTGCATATGAGAACTTGTCTGTGCGGTATTCGTTCCACATGAATCCAACCTTGCAGAATGTCGTTTGTACATCTGTGCACCAACGACACATATCATAGCACACCTGCATTCCCACAGTGCCATTTCATAATAGCATGGGTGAGAGTGAGAAATGTCTGTAATACTAAAAAGTTTGTGGCCCCAGTCCTGGTGGGGTGAGGCCCCCAGACGCTGATGAAAACTTGATATTTAAGGACAGTTTGATACAAACCCTGAATTTTATACTTCTCAGAACTGTATACTTAAAACTATTTCAGACAAAAAATCAACAGAACAACTACACGTGTCCAATGGAGTCAAGGAATCAAGGCGGAAGTGAAAAAAATATGGATTGGAGAATCCGCGCACGCATCCATTGAAGTGCAAACGGGCAAGGGGGGGAGGGGGGGGGGGGGGAACCGCCAAAATGCCAATACGGAAATCCATGTAATACGGAACTACTCCCACCCCTCCCACCCACGTAATAATGATGACAATGGTAATGACACTTTCAGTTATCATCAGCCCTCTGGAATAATTACAGATCTTGGACACAGAAAGAACTTTTCTGTTAAACATAGCTCTGCACAGGAATGAAGACAACATCAACGATGGTGATGAACAGACACAGGCTGCTGCCTTGCATCCTATGTAGTAGGCTAGGTGGACAGGGATGGGGAAGTGGGGGTAGACCCATGCATCAAACAAAATGATGATGATGGCAAATATTTATCTGAACACACACACACACACACACACACACACACACACACACACACACACACACACACACATCAAAACAAAAACAAACAAAAAAACCCAAACTGCTTCCAGGCCTATAAAATTTTATCAAATGAAGTTCTAAAACAAACTCCAAATACACAACTAGCCAGTAAGAAATGATGTAGTGATGTGTGTTTGTATGTGTATATATGTAGAGAGAGAGAGAGAGAGAGAGAGAGAGAGAGAGAGAGAGAGAGAGAGAGGAGAGAGAGAGAGAGAGAGAGAGAGAAGAAACACACACACACACACACACACACACAAAGAGACAGAGACAGGGAGCCAAAGGAAAACAACAAAATGTCATATCAGTTTGAGGCAAAGCTATATCTGAAAACATATTCAATTTTTCGTCCTTTTGTGATATGCTGAGTTGCTCTTCAAGAGGATGTTGTCTACTTACAACTGTCCTTTTGTGATATACTGAGTTGCTCTTCAAGAAGATGTTGTCTACTTACAACTGAAGTTCATATAATTCAGCAAGATAATTAAATTACACATAAACCAAATACTGTTGACAGCTGATTCTTCTTCCATGCACTGACCAGACTGTCATATCATGATGTGCTGTGAACTGCTGGTTGGTTCCTCCCCATAAAGAGCCCTCTTACATAAAGATCAAACGGCCGTGATGTTTTCAAGGTGATTGTGGAGAGAATCCGCTATCGACACAACAGTCTGACCCACCTGTGAATCATTCAGAGGACTCTTCTGCGCCATGATGTACAGGCGTTCATACACATTGCCGTCATAGCAACCCAGAGCAGAGTGCAGACTGATGTCATGCAGGTCAAAGGCGTCCACCAATGGAACAGCATCTTTCCTGAAAACGTATTCCTGCCATTAGTGAATTAATAAACATAGGACAAATGGCACCTTTTCTGTCCCTGTTTATAGAGAGAATGAAAGTTAGGTGAACAGACCATCAAAAGAAACAGAAGCGACATGTTTTGAACTCGCCTTCTTCTACAAGCAAGACGAAGAAAAGGGACCAAGAGAAACAACAGGAACAAGTAGACTACTTTCCTGTGCTTCAATGGAGTCACTGTGCAGGGGAGAAAGAAGCCTTTCTTTCAGACTTTGCCCACTCTGAGTGCCGGTCATCATGATTCAACTTTACCTCAACTGGCTGGGACTGACCATATCGATCACCTCTTGGAAAATGTTTGGTCATCAGAATTACAACTATCCAAGGTTTTTCAGTTCTCTTGGCTTGGACATTGAGGCTCATGGGGAGATCTTCAGACATTCAACCATGTATCTAGCTGTGTATAAGGAAAGAGCCAATATCGTGGACCTCCAGTATTCCAGGCAAAATGAAACAAGACAACTGGCCTGGGAATGGAGCCAGGTGTCTTCAACAAAAAGATCTATACTACAGGGCTTGTAATGGTCAAGCTTGAAAAAAGAGGAAATTATTTATTCTAACGTAACAACTCCAGATGACATTAATCACTCTTTCAATTAACGTTATAATAACCGATATAACGAATGTGTTTTAAGTTATTAGATGCACAAAATGTCAAAACAATAACATTGTGGATTA
>CM031604.1:24907777-24920300 GCA_018398815.1 Conus ventricosus
GACTTTTCGATCGCGGACCAGTTTTTTTTTTTTGCGCTGAACACAAACAAAACGCGAATCCGCGCAACCGGAAAATTACAAAGACATATACTAGGAGAAAATTACCCTCCTTTTCTTTTTCCTTTGCAATTCTCTGGTCACTTCTCTCCTGTGGCCCATAGTGGTGTTGTTTTCAAGCTGCCCCTTCCGGCCACCCTGAAAACAATCACATCTAGGACCCTCCTGTTGCAGCCCCAGCACTCCATAGACTGTGATCAGTATCAAGACCTCTCGCAGTAACCTACAAGAGGAGACACTGCACTGATACCGAGTCACCTCCAACATAACCAGGACACCACCTACTAGGTCTTCTACTGATAACAATACTTGCTCGACTGCAGAGCTTGCATCAATGAGCTTCCCCTCCCCGTTTTATGATCTGAGAAAAAAAAATCTATCAAGTTAACAGAAGCCAGTGTTTGAACAAATGTTCAAGTTGCATTGGCAATAAAATTTCTGTATGAGTCAGTTCACCAATGCATTAGCCATCAAAACGATAGAAATTTAGACAAGTCCATTTTGGTGTAAAGAAAGAACCAACAAATAATGCCGCAACAACAAAAAATTTTAAAGAATGATTTCCTGAAAACATGCTAGAAATCTGTTAAAACATTCTCTGACAAACACAAAGATCATATTCAGATCTGCATGTATGAGATCAGTTGTGGGCCTTTTTCTCCACTGGTGCACTTAGGAGACTTCTTTGGTCTAAATAGATTCTTCCCTGGTGCTGAAGATTTTCTGTTGGAAGATTTGCATTTCAGGATGATCCTACTCAATGGCAAGACCAGCTGCTGTGTTACAGAGGTTAGTGTCACAGACTTATAGAGAGGGAGGTCATTGTTTGAATCCTGTTAGAGGCAAACTGGAAGACGACTGAGAAAGAAAATTAAAGGATTGAAAATCTGATTTACAACTGGAATAAAATGAAATAACAGCTTGAAAATGGAGGAATACAGAGCTTAGCTCTGGTCTGTCCTTGAAAGCAGAATTAGTAAACAGACAATCATAACTGAGCTAGAAACAGAGTTGGAAATTCACCCACGGTTAGGGTTGATAACTTGACTTGCTAATTTTCATTTTGCCATCTCTTTTTTTCAACAGTACCCACGTTGTCTAAAAGTACACAGTAAGTAGGACATGGGCCAGAAAAGACTGCAGTACACCATAAGCATATGGATACACATGTCTACATGAATAAACTCGCCGTTTTTCAAGTGCTAACTTTTCTTTTACAAACATCCCTCTAAGAGCTTCATCTTACCGAACAGAGGTCATGACCTGTAGTTCTGCCTTGCGCATCAGTTCCAATTCATCTGGGGATAAAGTCTGCCCTGAAATAGTTGTCAATTTTACAATAAAACTGAAACAAGAATTCAGGTACAAAAATCTAAGACACAAAACCTATCACTGGAAAAGAAACTAAGCCGATCACAGCTGAAGGAAAATCAGCTTGCACCATTTTTAAGGAAATAATGTTTCGCATCTTATTCTTTCTTGAGTCATCAAGAAAAATAAAAACAGACATAAAATTTCATAAATTCTAAGTGTATGGGACTGGCGATCAAAAAGTTTGTCACTCGCAAAAAATATTTTGATCATCTTAATCTATAATGTTAAGCCTGGGATGAAGTAACTTCTATTCATCAACACATCAGGAAGGGTGGAGGGGGGGAGGGAGGAGGGAGAAGGGGGGGACGAAAAACAACACTATAAAGAACACACAAAATATCCCAAGCACATACTCATTCCCATCCTACCCTACATATCCATAATAAACACAAACAGTGACAAACACACACACCCCTCCCTTCCCCTCCACCAAACAATTCTGCTGCCCACCCCTCCCATCTACTGCCCACCCCTCTCTTCCACACCACTGCCAGCTTCTTTCACCCCTACTCACAGCGAGGAAGTTGCCAGCATTCTGCACAATTCCATGCACAGCAGTAGAACTGACACAGCAGGGTGAGGATGGACGTCAGACCAGTGCTGGCGGTCGACTGAGCTCCCTGACTTCCTGATGAATGCCTCCACAATGTACACCTGGCTGTGCACCTGCAACACCATCAACACCAGCACTGTCAGTCTATGGCCAGCAAATCTCAGCATGTTACCCTGCCGAGGAAGAAATGGGGACTGAATTGCAGTTCACTAGCATGAAGTGATATGTGAATCAAAGAAGTCAGCCTAAATGAGTGAGTGAGTGTTGAGGTATGTTAAGGTTCAGATTGAGCTTCCTTCTCTCTCAACGGAGTTTCCTTCTCTGTTTTTCAGATTAAGTCGAGAGTGATTACAAATGACACTGACAAGGGACGCTCTACACAGTATTGGGCAATTTGGGATCACTGACTCAATGACAACAGCTCAGAAACTGTGCAGACTCTATGGTGCAGCTGTGCTCCTTTGAAACATCAGTGTAAGAGACAGCTAGAAGTGAGGAGTCAGCATTAAGAAGATGGACAGGTCACTGATTAACTAAATGAAGCAAAGTGGCAACAGCGATTACTTTTAAACATCAGCAGCACATAGACAAACATACTCACAGTAAACTGCATCCACCTCTAGATTTTTTTTTTTACACAAAACTGGTAGTAATTCAGATCCTTACAAAAATCGGAGGGGGGGGCAACCTTTTAAAAAAAAAATGTAACAGAGCTTCCAGAGTTCACAATAAGTTTGTTTCATGCTCTGAACAGTTTTGCAGTTGCAAGAGTGCTATGCTTAACTCATTGCAGAGTAACTTTCTGCCACAACCGTGACACGCTGAGACGCACTATTTTCGGTATTTTTACAAAAAATATACAGACAGAACCAAACCGAATACAACAATAAATATTATGTTTTTGAAAACTTAAATCATGTTCTTTTAGAAAAAAAATACTACAGTCCTGTGTTCAGTACACACTTCACTCACCACTGGTTTGAAAAGTGTAGGCAAACAGCTATGAGCAAAAACTTTTTCTCCACGTAAGTATGGATGAAAAATCAATATGATCATAACTGTAGTCAACACAATGTTTTGCAAACACATAAAAACAATGTATCTTTCACACACACAGCTGGTCTAAACCTCAAACAGAGAGCTGCTGTTCACATATTTGAAGGAAAAATGCGAAAATTTCATCATCATTTGGTATGTGCAACTCACCATCATCACTCATATCCTCTCTGTCCGATTCCGGCCGAAAGTTACGCGAAAACAGTTCCAGTTCTTCATTTGATCGTTCTTCCATATTCTTTCAATTACTTCTTGAAATACGATGTTTCTGTTCGCTACGACTCGTTGACGCGTCGGTGCCAACAACATGATGAACACGGCAGCCAGAGTTATCTCCAGCTATCCCATAATATGAGCAAAAAAAGTAGAATCAAACGCAGATAATATACCAAGGAGAGTACCACCTAATAGAGGAGATCCTCAGCTTTCTGCAGATACCACATTGTCTCCCTTAGACCGCACAGCTGCATGCGAAAATTCGAGTAGATCGTCGATCACTGGCCGGCGACGTGTCTGTGCGAAGCACTCATCCCGTCATCGGCCAGGTGATCGACGAGGCGGCAATGAGTTAAAAATGCAAGTTAATAACTCATTGCCGCCTCGTCGATCACCTGGCGGGCGACGGGATGAGTGCTTCGCACAGACAGTCGCCCACCAGGTGATCGACGATTTACTCGAATTTTGCATGCAGCTGTGTGGTCTAAGGGAGACAATCATGGTATCTACAGAAAGCTGAGGATCTCCTCCATTAGGTGGTACTCTCCCTTGGTGTATATCTTGCGTTTGATTCTATTTTTTTTGCTCATATTATGGGATAGCTGGAGATAACTCTGGCTGCCCTGTTCATCATGTTGTCGGCACCGAAGCGTCAGCGAGTCGTAGCGAACAGAAACATCGTATTTCAAGAAGTAATTGAAAGAAATATGGAAGAACGATCAAATGAAGAACTGGAACTGTTTTCCGAACTTGTCGAACTTTTCCGAACTGTTTTCCGAACTTGCCGAATCGGACAGAGAGGATATGAGTGATGATGGGAGTTTCACTATACCAAATGATGATGAAATTTTTGCATTTTTTCTTCAAATATGTAACAGCAGCTCTCTGTTTGAGGTTTAGACCATGCACACAGCTGTGAGTGTGAAAGATACATTGTTTTTATGTGTTTGCTATACATTGTGTTGACTACAGTCATGATCATATTGATTTTTCATCCATACTTACGTGGAGAAAAAGTTTTTGCTGATACATGTAGCTGTTTGCCTACACTTTTCAAACCAGTGGTGAGTGAAGTGTGTACTGAGCACAGGACTGTAGTATTTTTTTTTCTAAAAGAACATGATTTGAAGTTTTCAAAAACATAATTTTATTGTTGTATTCGGTTTGGTTCTGTCTGTATATTTTTTGTAAAAAAACGAAAATAGTGCGTCTCAGCGTGTCACGGTTGTGGCAGAAAGTTACGTCTGCATTGAGTTAAGGGTTGAGCCCTTGTCAGTTCCGAGCAAGCTCCTTCTTTATCAGCCCTGAACTAGAACTCTGAAGTCTAACACAGGTGAGACATTTATGCACGTGGCGGTTTTGAGCCTTAACAATATATCAGCCCCATTTCCTCTTTCAACTGATGACTTAGTTCTGAATGTTAGTCTAAGCATTGTAACCTGTACACAGTTCCTGTTTGCAACCTGCTTGAAGCTCTGATGATGCCTCCCACGTCAGATTACACATCATGACTTGACCATATGTGCTCAGTGACTGACTTTCTTTTCATTCAGCAATCTCTCTCTCTCTCTCTCTCTCTCCTCCCCCCCCCCCCCCCTCTCTCTCTCTCTTTCATTGTAGCCTTCTCCCTTCCTCTCCTCTCTTCCACTTTCATCGGTGTCCATTCTGCTTTCTTCCATCGTTAAGTTTATTCTTTTTATGTGAAAATATTTAATTGTGTGCTCCAATATTTATAAATGCACTTTAATCATGTTATACAGACACTTGTATAAATGTTGGGTTGAGCTCTGCGATTGTGCGTTTTCTCTGGGGGTGTGGTGGGGCAGGGGGTGGGGTGGGGTGGGTGTGAGAGGGTAGGGGGGTTGGGAACACGCACAAAGAAAACTTTACTTCAAAACCTTTCATGAAAATATGTTCAATTTGAAAACAAAGACCCCTCTACCCCACCACCTTGCCCACCCCCTCACACCATTCCACCAACCTGCCTACCCCGTCATCCTCCCCTCCCACCCCACCCCCACTCCTCCTGTCTTTTCTCAGCACCCTTCTCTCCTCTGCCCTCCCTTCCGCCTTCCCCAACCCCCTCCACCCCTGCAACATACAGTAGCAGCCCGGATGAGGTTGACCATCTGGTTGTTCCAGGCGATGTGCTGTTCTGCTCCTTCTTCCAGTGCTGTCTGCAGCTGTCGTGCCGTTCCCGTCACAATGCTGAAACACAAGCCACACACCTCAACATCAGGCCACCTGCACAACACACCTCAAGGAAACATTGGGGTAACACAGTATAAACACAGTACGACATGTCTGTGTGCATTTGCAGAGCTGGGGGAATGGCAAACACTGTATAAACACAGTAAAACGTGTCTGTGCATTTACAGAGCAATAAGAATGACAAACACTGTATAAACACAGCACAAAGCATCTGTGCTTTTACAGGGCAGTAAGAATGGCAAACACTGTATAAACACAGTACAAAGTGTCTGTGCTTTTACAGAGCAGTAAGAATGGCAAACACTGTATAAACATAGTACAACGTGTCTGTGCTTTTACAGGGCAGTAAGAATGGCAAATACAGTATAAACACAGTACAAAGTGTCTGTGCTTTTTTACAGAGCAGTAAGAATGACAAACACTGTATAAACATAGTACAATGTGTCTGTGCTTTACAGAGCAGTAAGAATGGCAAACACTGTATAAACACAGTAAAACGTGTCTGTGCATTTACAGAGCAGTAAGAATGGCAAACACTGTATAAACACAGTACAAAGCATCTGTGCTTTTACAGAGCAGTAAGAATGGCAAACACTGTATAAACATAGTACAACGTGTCTGTGCTTTTACAGGGCAGAAAGAATGGCAAACACTGTATAAACACAGTACAAAGTGTCTGTGCTTTTACAGAGCAGAAAGAATGGCAAACACTGTATAAACACAGTACAACATGTCTATGCTTTTACAGAGCAGTAAGAATGACAAACACTGTACAAACATAGTACAACATGTCTGTGCATTTACAGAGCCGTAAGAAAGGCAAACACTGTACAAACATAGTACAAAGTGTCTGTGCATTTACAGAGCCGTAAGAAGGCAAACACTGTACAAACACAGTACAAGTGTCTGTGCTTCTACATAGCGTAAGAATGGCAAACACTATACGAACATAGCACAACATGTCTGTGCCTTTACAGAGCCGTAAGAAAGGCAAACACTGTACAACACGTTCAAAGTGTCTGTGCATTTACAGAGCGTAAGAATGGCAAACACTGTATAAACACAGTACAAAGTGTCTGTGCTTCTACAGAGCAGTAAGAATGGCAAACACTATACGAACATAGCACAACATGTCTGTGCCTTTACAGAGCCGTAAGAAAGGCAAACACTGTACAAACACGGTTCAATGTGTTTGTGCATTTACCAAGCCGTAAGAACGGCAAACACTGTACAAACACAGTACAAAGTGTCTGTGCTTCTACAGAGCAGTAAGAATGGCAAACACTATACGAACACAGTACAAAGTGTTTGTGCTTCTACAGAGCAGTAAGAATGGCAAACACTGTATAAACACAGTGCAAAGTGTCTGTGCTTCTACAGAGCAGTAAGAATGGCAAACACTATACGAACATAGCACAACATGTCTGTGCCTTTACAGAGCCGTAAGAAAGGCAAACACTGTACAAACACGGTTCAATGTGTTTGTGCTTTACATAGCCGTAAGAACGCAAACACTGTACAAACACAGTACAAAGTGTCTGTGCTTCTACAGACCAGTAGGAACAGCAAGAACAAGATCACTTCTAAACAAAGCTAAAAATCTACGGACCCTTTTATTCCATTTCTTCTCGGTGTCGTGCGCTGTGTCTTAAACGGACTCCTGCCCTTTGTTTCAACTCCTGCTTACACAGCAATATGATCTCGCTGCAGTCCAAACACAAGAAGCAATCAATGTCAGGCGGCCATGTGGTCGGTCACCTTCCACAAAACACCCTGGAGTGATGTTGTTGAGTCGCAAACTGAATGTCTTTTATGCTTTCCCATGATGGTGCAGAGATGTGTTTGTTCTGATGTGACTGGTGCAAGCACCCCTATTTCTGATGATGACAGTCTCTCCTTTTTTGTTTTTTTTAATGTAGAATTCTGCGGTTCACCATTGCTGTGAGTTTTCCCTGCCTGACTACTAAAGGCAGGCATATTCCATCTTCGGGGATGATGTCTGAGCATGGCACCAGCATGCATTGTGTGTGTGTGTGTGTGTGTGTGTGTGTGTGTGTGTGTGGTGTGTGTTGTGTGTGTGTGTGTGTGTGTTTGTGTGTGTTATGTGTGTGTGTGTGTGTGTGTGTGTGTTATGTGTGTGTGCGTGTGTGCATGTTTGTATGTGTGAGTGTGCATGGATGCATGTGTGCATGCGTGTGAGTATGTGTGTGTGAGTGTGCATCCCTTTCTGCGTGTGACGTCCGTGCATGCATGCCTCTGTGTGTGCATGTGTATGTTTGTGTTGTGAAAGTATGTGTATGTGTTTGTGTCCATGCCTGTGTGTCTGAATATGTGTGTGAGTGTGTATGCATATTTGTCATCCACCCCCACCAGCTTACTCTTCAACACAGAGGGAACAGGATTAAATGCATGTACACAGTTGTTTTAATTCCTGCATTCACATACAGGCCCTTGATTTAGGCCCCAGAATAGGCTGGCATCTGCACAGATGCCAGCTCCAAAGAGAACATCTCAAAATCGGCCGACGAAAGCAGAAACTGAACCCAGAACCCTTAGACCAAGAGCACAGAGGGCCAAGCATGCCTCTGGACTCGTATCTATGTGGCAAAGGCTTGAAAATGAACACAGACAAGAGACTGACGCATGCACACCTGCCCACCCCTGCAGATCCCACCTGAAAGCCATGCGCTGGTACAGCTGCAGGAGGGTGTCCAGGTTCAGGCAGTCGGCCATGTTCTTCAGCATGAGGTGAGGCGGGGCCTCGGCGGCCTGCTTCCGCAGGTACTGCACAGCGCCGGAGGTCGGCTCTCCCACGACGGCCTTGGCCACCTGCTTATCAGGTATCTGCCCATAGTGGCATTCTCCTGTTTATTATCTATGCAAATGTGTCGATATCGTTTTCTGATACTTTACCTGTCCAAACAAATCCCTTGTTTCTACTTGGCATGAACATCTTACCCAATCAAGATAGCCTTTAAAAAAAAAAAATTTCTAATTTCTGGGCAAGAAGGGAACTATACCTGTGCTCCTACACCTCAAATCACACTCCCAGAGTAACTTCCTTGACACATGTATCGCTTCTGACTTGTCAGCTCTCATTCAGTTTTCTTTTATTTTCCTTGGCATTAAAAAATAATGCCTTCAGCTCTCAGTTTTGTTTTAAACACAATCCAAGCCATTGAACCCTCAAGAGACCTTAAAAGATCGTCTTCAGTTCTGAAGTTGATCCCCTTTCACACTTCTTTCCTAGGACTGTTTTCTTACAAAACTTTTTAAAAAATGTCCCAGATAGTACTTGTGCTCTAAATGTTGTCTGCTATGGCCTTCTTAGTCATTTCTTTTGTTTGTTTGTTTTTTTCATCAAACATTTTCATTCAATTTTTACAATGTTTTGCACACACAAAAATAAACAAGTTCCCCTACCCCCACCCCAAAAAACACCCAACACACACATACACACAAACTTTACCCTTGTCACAGTTACACAGTGGTATGGACTTGATGGACTGGCCGTCAGCCGCGACCTACACAACAACGCAGCGCCAAGTGAAATCAACACGAGTTGCGATCCCCCACAGCCTAAAAAGTCACGGGGGGTGGCAGATATTGTGCTGTAGGCCAGTGCAGCACTCAGCAGGAGACGGATATTCTTTGCACACATTTCCATCTGATCCAGATACTCGAAAGAAGTGGATTCGGTTCGTGCAACCATGCCGGGCAGCTAAAGTTCTTTTCACCACATCAGTTCCAGCTGGACCGCGGAAACGAGCTATTCCGACAATTGCCGAGCCCGTTCGAGTGGATCAAAAACTTCGTCTGCATTGTGCGCGTATACTTTGAAGGCGGAGTGGTAAGCTCGTACAGATGAGTACGATAGTCGCACGTTTATTCTGTTCTTATCTATGGACAGATCACACTTGTTAAATTGAATGAACACATTAAGGCTTGAGGAAGGAGAATCTCCGGTCGCCGTCCATGCGTGATCGCATCAAGAAGTCAGTCGGAAACCTCCCTCGAGACTTCGGTAAAGTCCGTACGCCTTCGGAATGCTGTGTTCGGGCGTCCAGCAGGAACCGAACTGACATGGTAAAAAGAACTTAGCGTTCAAACTGATAAGGTACAGGCCTTGCAAAAACATCCCCAGAGTCACATTGGCTGTCGCAATCATAGTCACCGCTTTTACATGATAAATTATACACCGAGCGAGATGTGCAAGAACCATCAGAATCGCTTTCTGTCGCCGTCGCTGACCATCATGTGACGTCACATCCAAGAGCAGTTAAGCTATGCCAAGATTTAGTTGATTACCTCCCGTTTTCTTGATTACATGTGAAAATGCCCACTTTCGCGGATCGATTTCGTGTGATCGGGAGCGAATCGGATGTTTATTTTACCAATTTATCAAACATTTCATATTTCTGCATAAGCTGACCAATTATCCAAAACCTCTAAAGTAGACCTTTAATACTGTAGCAGTGATGATCATCTTGTACACATTTTACCACTAACATAGTGACAGTTTTTGCATACCAGTGTTAACTACAAGCTGAATAAAATCATTCAAAACACTGTGTCTACTCTTCTCTCATTATACTGCTATGTTTGGCATTTTAGAACTTGTGGTTAATCAGCAATAAAATCAAGAAACAAGAACCCTATCACAAAACGTAATTTTGATTTATAAAAAAAAAAAGCAGAGATAAACCAAGCTACCATGACAAATGATGTAACCATGAATCTCTCATAACGTGGAAAATTATTTTAGTGATGATTGAAAAACCATGGACAAGCATGCTTCCTCAAATGCTAGCAGATTGTAATTTCTGAACCTCAAGCTTCCTAAAGTCTGTTTCATACGGTTCTCAGAAAGCCTGTGAATGTTTGCACTGCAATCTGAGCACTGCATAAACTGATGTTGCCATACTCTATCCCCTTTCTTTTCAATCATTCTCTTCAGTTTCTTTTCATTTGATTTACACTGTATGATGACACTACATCTCCATTTCCTTTATATATGTTCATGTTCTAAATGTTACATGCATGTTCTCTAACTGTGAAATGTTTTAAACCTTCAGAAACACAAATATACACATGTAAAAACATACATAACAACAACAGCGACAACAACAACAAAAACAACCATTTTTTTTTTTAAACAGTTCTCACCTAGCTGCCTGTTGATACAGCACAGAGTTCTCTCCCTCCACGGTCACCAAAGGGAGAGCACTGCTGCACAAGAGACCGACGCCACCTGACAGCAGGTAACCATGGCCACCACAGGCCTGCCGGCAAATCTCCAATAAGCGCACAGTGACATCCGAGGTGTACGCCTTCAGCGCTGAAGACTGACAGTGAAGCTGAAACAGAGTTGGCTGTTGTGAACCATAGCTTCCACCAGAATGATCAAGAAGGGGTTCCTGGATTGAAAAAAATTAGATCGGCACAGGAAGGCATGGAGAATTCCTTGCTAACACACGCTATGTTTGCAGAGCAACTGTTGCCTGTTCTGCTGGTAGTTTAATTTTGAATGGACATTATTTGTATTGATTTGACAACCTGAATGTATATATGTGATCAGTATTCCGTACTGACTGGAAACTGTCAGCCTAGCTCCAACCTAAAGTGTGTCGAAGTAAACTCCCAGATTTATAGAAAAGGTGCATTCCTGGGTCATCATACATGCAGAGTCAGGAATGCACATATGTACATTACTGTGAGCCCTGTTTTAACCCTGCCATAACCTCGTAATTACCAAACCGCCCTATCTGTCCGTCTACCCTTCCTTGCTCACCACCAATCCATCCCGCTCCACCTGTTGAGAGGTCTGCCTACACCCTGTTACCATACTGGTTATTTGGGAAGAGTTGAGCATAAAGATGCTGCATGTGGACAAGGTAATATCATTTCCTGCAGCAGCCATTTGCATTGCCTCATGAACGAATTTAAAGATTTTTCTCACCTAGTTTTAGTGTGATTGGAAAAAAGACAAAAAAAACAGTGAGAGACTGTGGCACTATATCTATTACACGGGTGGGGACAAGCTACTGATCCTATGCTAAACTGGTGACAATGACCCATGACATTAATGCAGATTACATAGGTGTGACCGAAACCAATTCCATCAAGGGAGACAATGACTTTATTCAATTACCTAAATGTGGCAAGCTGGAGTGAATGTGCAGAGTCATCACAATGAAGGGAGTGGCCACAAGGGTCAGTCATAATTATCAACAACACATAAACACTTACACATCAACCTACACTAGATCGTTATACGAATTTGGCCAGTTTTGAACTTGTAATCTGGGATGGGGCGGGGAGGAGGAACATTATTTCCTTTTTTTTTTTTTAAGAGTCAAAGCACCAGTTCACCTGGCCCTTATGAAAAAATTGATAGCGTTCTCAATGAAACATACTTGTGGTTTCATGATGCAAAAAATGTTTAAAAACATGCTGAGGCATCTGGCAATCCTTTAAAACTGAAAACTGGCGGTCATTTGAGTCGACCCTTTCAACTTCAACACTGTGAGTAACCACAGCTGATCAAAGTTTGCGACACTTGCTCGTGAATCATTTCAAGGGTTTTCCCAGTCAGCAAGAAATCAACAGATGTCGTTCTTTCTCAACAAATCCGAACACAACGGCCTTGCACACAGTGCACCTCACACAATGCAAGTTTGAAACATAATGCACAATTTAGAGTTACCGCAAGGACATAGACAAAAAAAGCACAGGACAAGACACAATGCATAATGCACAAGCCAAGCAACATGTCAATCTTAACAAGGCAAATGGTGATCTTTAATATATGACTGAATTGTACATAAAATGATTTAGATCCTCAATGATGACCTTTTAAAATTATATTAATTTGGTGAGTGCTGAAAAACAAAAGCCAGTGAAGCTCTAATCAATTTAGCTGTTTAAAAGTTTTTACTCAACTTACAAAGTTAAAGGCTAATGATAGTGGTCGACTGGTTTAAAGGCAGAGACACTCTGTATAGGTACTGGTTTTCGATTAAAGAAGACAAACGGATGATTTTTCAAGAAGTCGTT
>CM031604.1:24921300-25018800 GCA_018398815.1 Conus ventricosus
TTCACATGAATCATAAACGAAACATTCAAAAGGCATAGGAATCAACCAAAATAAAACATTCTTCTTCTGAACTTCACAAAATCATTTATCTAAAACATCATTACTAACCCGGTATAAATAGATTTCTACTTACCCTGGCCAGGTATCTTAACTATTCACGAATCACTGTCTTTTTCTTTTCCTTTTTTTTTTTTTCACTGTCACTTTCACAACACGACACAACTGCTGGCACTGGTGTTGGTCTGCTTGCACCGGTCAGCTGGACTGCTGGCACCGGTCAGGCTGGACTGCTGGCGTTGGTCAGGTTGGACTGCCGATGAAAGTGGCGCTGGCCAAGTATGAGGTCGAACCCCTGGTTCAGATAGAACAGTGATATCAATCGATCTGTTCTCCTTTCTTTCTTCCTGCATTAACGCATTGCACTCTCTCTCTCTCTCCTATCTGCTCTATTAAATGGACATGGTTGACTTTCTTTTCCTTTTCCTTTCTTCTTTTTCTCTTCATTAGTTAGCAACTCTCTCTTTCCACATCTCTCTTTAGTCCTCCCTTTGCAGACTATATCTGGTGCTAATGCTCAAACTCACTCCTCTCATCTCTCTGCCTTTCTCCTGCAGAGACTACACCCAGAACCTCTCTCTCTCTCTCTGTCTCTCTGTTCGTTCTCCCCTCGTTCTGCTCTTCATCTCCCTGCCTTTTCTCTCCTGCAGAGACTATACCCAGAACCTCCTCATCTCTCTCTCCCTGTTCGTTCTCATCTCCCTGCCTTCCTGTAGGCGAGAGCCTACTCCCCCGACTTCTCCCTCTCTCTCTCTGTCTGTTCGTTTTCTTCGTTCTCCCCCTCTCTCTCACTCACGCATTACTTTATGCCCTTACTCCGTGTCCAAGGGCCAGTACCATTGGTCAGTATTTTTAACCGCCTGATACCCGAAGTTATCTCCCTCTAATTCCATTGGATATTCAAATCATGACAGTCACGCCTACACGCCTTACTCTCTGTGGTGGTCAATTGGTCATTTAATTGATTAGCTAGATTTCACCCCCACCACACACTACCTTCCCCCCTTTCCTACCTAACTGGCGCCGTATGGCTTAACTCGTGGGCCCTGGTCAGTGTAAATTGGCTAGATGAGTCTGGGTAGGCGCCCAGATGTCTGACCAACCCTATCGAGACCTGTCGGTCAAAGCTGCTTAGTCCGTCCGGCCGGACAGACCGTCTCTGTGGAGCCTCTCCGCTAAGCTTAATTGGCTGGACCCGACCCGTGGGCCCGTCTATCTGGCGCCTAGAATGTTTGAGTTGAAGCTTATGTCCGAACAAATTGGCTGGCGACTCCACGAGTTGGGTTGTTTCATTTTTGTCCGTGACAATTTCCCCCTTGCAAAAGACCATGCTCCGCATTGTCTCAAAACAACGGTACAAAAAAAAAACAACAACCGAATTTGCTGACACACAGCTACACATGCAAAGTTTAAAAAAAATACTTTACAACCAACGGTTTATAAATTATAAAAATATCATTAGTGAATACCACTCCAAGAGTTATCATTGACGTGCGCTCTTGCGTTATTTTCAATTCATTTTATAACGACCTCTGTGCGCACTTATGCGATTCCCCTACCTGCGGATTTGCCATATCTTCTCTTCACAATTCTTATGAAAAGCACAATATAATATGATCACGATCCATGACACTTCACTGAGGAATCTCCATCCTCACTTATTGCAAATAATGCATCACTACACAAGCGACTGTATGCTCCAAGCATAACTACATCCACATGAACAAGTCTCACAAAGAAAATATGAACAAGTCTCACAAAAAAAAAAATATGAACCATAGCCAACTGGGAATGAACCCATATCCACTCAACATAACTGTAATCAACACATATTATCAACAAAGCACCCCGGATATGACTGACTTCCTCTGAGTTGCAGCTTGCTAGACTACACGGCTTAAATAGTCAGCTCCGACATTCTGCCGACCCGGAATGTACTGCACTCGATACCTGTAGGGCTGCAGTGCCATTGCCCAACGCAGAACCCTGCTGTTTCTCAGCTGTGCCTCCTGCAGGAATTTGAGTGGTTGGTGATCTGTCTCTATCACGAACTCTTTTCCCATACAAGTATTTGTGGAACTTCTGCACGGCCCACACGACAGCTAAACACTCCTTCTCCACCGTTGCGTACCCTTCTTCACACTTGTCAACTTCCTGCTTGCATACCTCACAGGAAACTCGACTCCTTCGTGCTCCTGGCAACAATACTGCACCTATCCCACCACCTGATGCATCTGTCCGCAACAAAAATGGTTTTGGACATATCTGGTAGCTTCAAGATGGGACGGGAACCTAGTCTTTCCAGCACCGTCTGCAGTGCTTGCTCTGCAGCGTCTGGACCATTCGACCACTGCCGGTTTCCCTGCCTTGACCAAATCACTGGAGGACTCGTGATTGCTGCGAAATTTGGACAAACTCCCTATAGAAACCAATAAAACCTAGCAGACTCCTGACTTCTGTTTTGGTCTTTGGTCTCTCTGAATTCATCATCTTCTCCACCTTTCCCTTTCTGGCTGCTTTGTGTCGCTTCCGACAACAAAACCTAGAACTCCTACTGTCTAGCCCTTCATACAGTGACACATCCCTGTATGACTCTTCTCCTGGAAACTCAGGCAACAAAATCTCCCCTTCTTCTGCTGTTCTCTTTCACCTCATCAATGATTGCTGCTGCGCCTATGTGCTGAGTCTCACGCTGAATATATTTGCGAGAAAGTTTGCATGGAAAAGTTTTGGTTTCCCATTCACCTCAATCCGGTAATCCTTATCTACCTTTTCAGTGATGGTGAATGGTCCCTTCCAATGCATCAGCAGCTTGTTGTGATCCGTGGGAAGCAGTAACAGAACTTGATCTCCCACCTTGAGGGATTGCTTCCTCACCTTTCTGTCATATTGCTCCTTCTGCACGACCCTAGCCTTCTGCAACCTTTCCTTTGCAACCTTACATGTCTCATACCGTGCCCACCTTTGGAACAGGGCGCGATTGGGGCCAATCAGATCAACAGCCACCCTCCTGAATGGTGTGTCAATTAAAGGGGATGTTAAGAGGTGCCTTCCTCTTCACCCCTCTTGTGGCTGACCTTTGACACACGCACATGACATGCAGAAACGTTTTATGTCTGCCATTTGCTCCTGGCCAATGAAAGTCAAAGATTCGGTCAGCTGTTTGCTGGTGCCGAGATGACCCGCCATGAGCGACTCGTGACCCACTGACATGACAGTGTCACGATAACCTGCTGGTACCTCTAACTGAGTGGTCACCTTACCTGTCTTCCCCTTGGTGAACACTCGGTACAACAGCCGCCTTTCACAAAAATTCTGTCTCACCTCCTCTAACCTCCTGTTTCTCTCCACCTCTTGCCAACTCCCAAGACTTCACGAGCGAAGGTCTTGTTCCTGCGCTGCCCTAAACTCATCAGCGACACATCTATGCCTGACTTCCTTGCTGGAACGACTAACGTTTATCACCCTTTCCTCCTTCTTGCTCCGTGTTTGAACTGCTGCCCTGTAGCAGTCAACAACTCAGGATCCCCTGGATCCCTTGCACCTGGAATATTTCCAATGATCAAATCGTGAAGGGGTTTCTCCATCACCAGCGCAGACAACTCGCCTGAGAAGTAAGGGGTACGTACTTCTATCTTAGCAACTGGAAACTCCCCTCACAGTGCCATCGATTAGAGTACAGTCTGGATTTGCCCTGTCAAATCCCCTTTCTCGACCACGTTGTTCGTACTACCCCGCATGAACAACCAGTGTCTCGTAACACTTTCACCCTCTGCTGGCCAATCCACCCTTCTTCCACTGGTAACGAACCACTCAGCCTAGTGCCCTCCATCCCTGACACTGACTGCGTCCAGTGCTAGCCATAGGCTGCACTCCACCCTCTTCAGACTGAATCCCTTTTGTTCCACTGCAGGTCGTTTCCCTTGACGACCCTTATCCACCTCTTGCAAGGCTGCTGCCTTCTGGAACCTCATGCGACAATCCCTCGCCACATGTCCCTTCTTGTGACAAATGAAACACCTAATGTCCCTTTGCCCTTCCTTCTGTCCCACCACTGGGTTGCAGACTTTGCAAGAAAACTCCCCTGGTCTCCTTGCACTCTTCTCACCTGTGCCTGGCACCTGTTTCTCCTGCATCTTAGTGCCCAAACGTGCCTCTCTATACACCTCTGCGAACTTCAGCAACTCTCCTGCTGTCTCTGGCTGTCTCTCTTTCAAATGTATGGTTAACTCAGGGCCGCAACCTGACAAAATCTGTTCCTTCATAACTAGCTCTTTCAATTCAAGCGAACTCCTTTTTCGTACCACTCAACTCTAACCATTTATCAAAATAGTGATCTAAACGTGCACCAAACTGAGTGTACGTTTCCCCTGCTTGCAATCTAGCTGATCGAAATTTCTTTCTGAATCCCTCCTCTGTGAGGTCAAATCCTTTCATCAACGATTCCTTCACAGCGCCGAAATCAGACTGTTGTTCTGCTGGTAACGCAGTGAAAATTTGTAATGCCTTACCCGTCAGTAACGCCGACAAAATGACTGCCCACTCTTCTGAAGGCCAACCTGACTGGTCGCAAACGTTTCGAAACGACTGATGTAGCATCAATCGAATCGGTTCTTCGGAGAATTGGGCAATTTTGGTCGGGGGCGTAACTGCGCACAGAGTCACTGGAAAGTGAACTACCATCCTCGGTGGTCTCCCTTTGCATTCTCACTTTCTCTAACTCTAATTGAACCTTTAATCTTTCCGTTTCCTGCGCTTCCTTTAGTCTTTCTGTTTCCTGCGCTTCCCTTAGTCTTTCTGTTTCCTGCTTCATTCTTTCTGTTTCCCTGCGCTTCCCTTATTCTTTCTGTCTCCTGCTTCATTCTTTCTGTTTCCTGCGTTTCCCTTATTCTTTCTGTTTCCTGCGCTTCCTGATTAGCCTGAATCCTTAACCTTTCTGTTCTTCCTTTTTCTACCGCGACACGTCGTCTTTCCGCGCGTTCATCTCTTTCCATCTTTTTGTTGGTTTTCAACGAATGCACGCAACTCATCTCCTGAGTAACCTAGATCACGAGCGACGCTCACAAGTTGTTCAATAGGGTGTTCTTTTCTTCCGCCATTATATCTCTTTCTTTTTTTTTTGAACAAGATTTTATTACTACGACAGCCAAACTGGTGGTTACCGACACGAGTGACGTAATAGCACAATCCTATGAATGATGATATTAGCTTGGGACAACGTAATTAGTTTTTATAAGACGCCCAGCGCCTGACCCAACTATGAGAGCGAATTATAGGCAATCTGTGCGAAATAAGTACTCTGGGGCTGAAATGCCAAGCCTAGTATTAACTATCTTGGAAGCAATGCCAAGCCTAGTATTAACTATCTTGGGAACATACAGTAAGACAACCCCTTGTCTTAGGATTACAATACTTGAATCCCACCCAGCTTCCTCTCTGAGAATTTGAACAATTATAATAAATGGGCCAGAATATCCTGGCAGGCTCGCCAATAAATTGTCAACCTCGGTGATGTCGATGGAGGAAGGACTAGCGCACAGCCCAAACACACTCACAGCTTGCTTACAATCTCATTCATATATCATGCATTCGTCACATCAAACCACTAGTAAAGTCTAATAACTTTACTACACATGATCATAGAACGAAACATCAATGCATATGGAATCAACCAAAATAAACATTCTCTCTTTTCTGAACTTCACAAAATCATTTATCTAAACATCATTAACTAACCCGGGTATAAATAGATTTCTACTTTACCTGGCCAGGTGATCTTAACTATTCACGAATCACTGTCTTTTTCTTTTCCTTTTTTTTTCTTTTCACTGTCACTTTCACAACACGACACAACTGCTGGCACTGGTGTTGGTCTGCTTGCACCGGTCAAGCTGGACTGCTGGCACCGGTCAGGCTGGACTGCTGGCGTTGGTCAGGTTGGACTGCCGATGAAAGTGGCGCTGGCCAAGTATGAGGTCGAACCCCCGGTTCAGATAGAACAGTGACTATCAACATCGATCTGTTCTCCTTTCTTTCTTCCTGCATTAACGCATTGCACTCTCTCTCTCTCTCCTAGTCTGCTCTATTAAATGGACATGGTTGCTTTTCTTTTCCTTTTCCTTTCTTTCTTTTTCTCTTCATTAGTTAGCAACTCTCTCTTTCCACATCTCTCTTTAGTCCTCCCTTTGCAGACTATATCTGGTGCTAATGCTCAAACTTCACTCCTCTCATCTCTCTGCCTTTCTCCTGCAGAGACTACACCCCAGAACCTCTCTCTCTCTCTGTCTCTCTGTTCGTTCTCCCCCTCGTTCTGCTCTTCATCTCCCTGCCTTTTCTCTCCTGCAGAGACTATACCCAGAACCTCCTCATCTCTCTCTCCCTGTTCGTTCTCATCTCCCTGCCTTCCTGTAGGCGAGAGCCTACTCCCCCGACTTCTCCCTCTCTCTCTCTGTCTGTTCGTTTTCTCTGTTCTCCCCTCTCTCTCACTCACGCATTACTTTATGCCCTCACTCCGTGTCCAAGGGCCAGTACCATTGGTCAGTATTTTTACCGCCTGATACCCGAAGTTATCTCCCTCTAATTCCATTGGATATTCAAATCATGACAGTCACGCCTACACGCCTTACTCTCTGTGGTGGTCAATTGGTCATTTAATTGATTAGCTAGATTTCACCCCCACCACACACTACCTTCCCCCCTTTCCTACCTAACTGGCGCCGTATGGCTTAACTCGTGGGCCCTGGTCAGTGTAAATTGGCTAGATGAGTCTGGGTAGGCGCCCAGATGTCTGACCAACCCTATCGAGACCTGTCGGTCAAAGCTGCTTAGTCCGTCCGGCCGGACAGACCGTCTCTGTGGAGCCTCTCCGCTAAGCTTAATTGGCTGGACCCGACCCGTGGGCCCGTCTATCTGGCGCCTAGAATGTTTGAGTTGAAGCTTATGTCCGAACAAATTGGCTGGCGACTCCACGAGTTGGGTTGTTTCATTTTTTGTCCGTGACACACACACACGCTTTTAGAACAAAGTATTCTAAAAATATACACTGCATATGTGGCAAACACATTACTGTAAACCACCTACTTCTTCACTGCCCAGGAGTTAGGCAAAATATACACTGCATATGTGGCAAACACATTACTGTAAACCACCTACTTCTTCACTGCCCAGGAGTTAGGCACTTTGCTCCTAAGATAAAGTTAGCAGATCAATTGTCAGCCAGTGCACCATTATCCACTGAAAATATTTTAAATAATCACTCACTTTGCATGTTCTCTGAAATTTTTAATTCCGGTCCACTTGGTATCTATCTCTGATGTACTTTAAACTAAAATTGTTGCGTTGTATGACATCGTTATAAAAGAGTTACAATTATATGATAGATATGCTTATCCCCCACCCTTCCACTCCCTTCCACTATTCGGTCCTCCTTTCCACCCTGATGCCCCCCATCCCCACCAACAAAGTTTCCCTTCCCCCACCCATCTCCCTGCATTATGCTTCAATTCTACTAAACTTGTTTCATTTGATATACTTTAGTTCCCCCGATCAGCATTCACTAAAGGCCAGATAAACGACCAGGGTAAGTAAATATCTACCTATGTTACTACCCATCCCAACCTTCCCTCTTGTACCTAACACAGTCCTCTCTCTCTCTCTTGCACATACATACACACACACACACACACATACACACACCCACCCACCCACACACACACACACATACACACAGCCACCCACCCACACACACACACACACACACACACGCATGCACACTCACACACGTGCACACACACGCACACACACACTCACGTGCACGCACGCACGCACGCATGCACGCACACACACACACGCACGCACGGTACGCACGCACGCACGCACGCATGCGCACACACACACACACACACACACACACACACGTACATGCACACACGCAATCATACGGGGGGTTTCTTGCTTTTTTGTTGTTGTTTTTCGTCTAATAACACTTATAGTGAATAGACGTTAAACTAAAGAACACACACACACACACACACACACACACACACACACACACACACACACACACACACACAGGTGTGTGCGTGTATGTAATTTCACAAGGACATACAACTTCATGCCCACACAAACATACATACACATACTAATTGAAGAACACATATACACACACTTTTATGTATTCATTCACACACACACACACACACACACACACACACACACACACACACACATACACACACACACACACACAAACAAAATATCAATTGGAAAGCAAAATTATTCAATGAGATTATATATCAACTAACGCAATGAATGAACACACTTTCCAAACAAACTTTGATAAATCAAACGATAAAAAGGTCTAAAAAGGGAAGAACAAAAAAGAAAAGCACCTCCACACCATTATTACAAAACATGAACATTAGACTCAGAATCTAGTGACAGTATCTTACTTTAAATGAGCATTTCAGACTAACAAATTTTCCACCTGACACACTGGAAATCAAGCCCGTGCATCACTCAAAGAAACCCAATTTTACCCTGACACAATGACCTGCCACTGTATGCAGTAAAACTTCCCGCAACATGTCACATGAAAGCACTTTTCGTCACGTCCACCACAATCCCAGTCAATCAAATCTAAACTCTACTAATCCTTCAGAATTTCTGAACTGATGAATAACTTTCCCTTGAGAACTCTTCTCTGATAAAAAAAAATAATAATAATAAAATGAAAAATAAAGTCTTCCAAATAGCCTTTCCAATCTATGTTTGGACCACAAGATATTGTGATTTGGCCAAATTGCCCGAAAGCAATAAGCATGGCAAACATAAAACTTCTGATCCCTTCATTTCCAAGAAATAATCTTGACTGAGAATCACACTTCACTAAGAGAGTTGCACCCGCCACTCACAGACGAATGGTTTTCACTTGTCAATTTTTGATTCTGTCTTTTCAGCGAAATATACCCAAATGACAGAAAACCACCACTTGCTCAGTGGCAGACAAAGAGTATCCATTCAAACTGATGGTCTACTGACCCAGGCTGTAGGGCACACTGGCGTCGCACGGCGCTGTACCTGACAGCAGTGGTGACAGCATCGCTGAGCGCCTCGAAGGCCCAGTGCGTGATCTTCACTCTCACCATCACCATGGTGGCATAGTTGGCTTTGTCCACGCCTCTGGAGATGAACCGACCATCTCTGGTTACCTGCCAACAAAAAAGAAAAAAAAATTATAACTGCTTTGAACAGAGTATGGCAAGATGTTCCATGTTTTGACTAACATGTTAAAGAAAACCTGTCTGGGCAGATTACCAAAAAACCGCTAATGAAAACTGGGCAAGTCCATTTCTGAAAACTGGACCCAGATCATTTAGTGTGATTATAAACTGCAAAGGACATGAAAGGACATAATCAACTGATTGAGAAATCATGCAACAACTGTACTTTACTGTACAAACACACACACACACACACACACACACACACACACACACACACACACACACACATACATACACACACACACACATGAATAACTCCAGCTGAAGACTATCTGGTCATTCAGAAATTATCGAGGACAAAGGATTTTTTGGCATTTGAAATATGCCGGTGTTTGGAAAAGACCTGAAGAGGAGGTTTCACCACCAGTTTACTCAGAAGACTGGAGACAAGTTTGTGTGGGAGCACTCCTCTCATCCCTCCTCACATATTAAAGCAACTTTTTGTATCAAACACAGATTCTTGACGAACAGAACAGGGAATATAACTTCATACTAACGTTTACAACACAGCTTTACAGTCAGCAGTACTATGTGAAACTAGGCCCGCCTTTGCCGAGTACAGTTCAAGGACAATGGAGAAATGAGATCGAGGCTTAAGTGAAGCGATTGCCTTTTACTTCATAGAAACATCTTAACATACAGGCTTTAGACATAAAAAAAGCAAGAGACAGAAGGTAAATTTAACGTTCTGGCTGACTTTCACGGTGTTTTATGAAGAAGAAAAAGACACACCCTTTGGTGCCAGTGGGACTCAAGACAAGTACTGTCCTCAACTGCCAAAGCAACCAGCCAGCAGCAACCCTGCACCACCCTTAGAAGCCTGCTCTGTGTTGACGTAGTGTGCAGGCATGCACCCAGCGTTCCATTACAACATCAAGGGACATAACTGCTCCCTGGAAGATGCCTTGCATGATGGCCCCTGACACAACAGAATTTCCACCGAAGCCTCCCCATGGCTGAAAAGCCCATTGGTGTAAGACATCACCGTCAAGGACACTGCTGCACACATCCACAGCCTCCCTCTTTCCTGTTCTGCTGTGACACAAGTGTGCTGTCGAGTTTTATCGCCAACAGTTGTAAACTCCTCCTGTCAAGTTTTGTCAATCAAAGAGGTGTGAAGGTCGATCAATGCCTGCCCATTGTAAGCGATCGCTCTTCCTATGTAAAACACAGCCCTTTTCTTTCTATTCATGAAATGCAGACCAAGTGGCTCTCTTTCATCTTTATCTTGAGATGCAAGAAGCAGTCAGTAATCTAAGGTTCTTTGCCCTATTTTTTCATCCAAGGAAATATCACTCAAGAACCCGTCTTCTTTTTTCCTATGGTTTTTGTTGTAGTTGCTGGCCTCCAGGAAAACTTTAGCAAAGCTGGAGTCAGTGACTGCATTTCTAAATGATAGATTGCAATCCATCAGAAATGGGTGTAGCTATATACTGGGGAACCAGAATGAACATGGGGATAATGGCACTGAGCGGCCATGGAAAAGAAAACAGAAAATCAAAAACGAAACAAAACAAAAAAGAATGGATCAACTAATCCATTTGTGCAAACTGAAATGTCACTGCTTTCGTCTCCTTAACTAGATGTTTCTAACTTCCAATGCTGTTGATTTGGTACATTTTTTCTACATAACCCTAACATAACTATTTCCTCCTTTTAAGACAGCCCTGATGTGGCCCTTTGCGGTCGGCTGGGCTATAAGCAACATTATCTTATCTTATCTTCCTCCTTTTAAGCAAATAATATCTTCAGTCTTGAGTCTAATTTGATAGCAGAACTTATCCTTGGTTCCTTCAGCTTACCTCAGCATTTTTCTGAGCATGTTCTCCTGGGAATGCGAACGTTTTTCAAGATGAGGAAGCCGTTGTCGATACTGTTCAGGGCCATTTTGGGCCCAATGTCCCCACTGTCACACCTGAAACAAAACTCTTATGTTATGCTGCCTTGTATATGATATATATCAAAAAGCAGCAACAACATCAAGAAGAAATGCCGCAAAAATACTGGCATGCATGTAATGTTATTTAACATGCATCTGATTTCACGTCAGCCCCAAAATGGTTGAATCAAACTTTTCGGGTAACACGACTGGATTGACTAGTCGCAACAGCCTTTTTGGCATACCTGAACTCTGACCGACCCAAAGTTCAGATCAATCAAAAAGAAAATTTCAGTTTCAAGTGAAGTGTACCTCAGTGTTGGCAAAGGAATACACACACAAAAATCATGGGAAACATGCAAGCACACAGAAACAGGCAGTGAATGCAAATGCTCAAAACTGGATCATCTGACAACAATCACATTATGTAGACAGCAGACAATGGCAGCATTCAGGATGGGAGTGTTGACACGCTCATGACACGGTCACAACTTTTCTGAGAAAGCTATAAAGTTACATGGGATTTTTTTTGTGTGAGAAATTGAAGGTTTCAGTATGCTGTCTACAAGATAGTCCTGCTGGTCATCATACAAAGACCTGTCTGTTTTCTTTTCATGATTTTCTTTGTTGTCTCTTCCCAAAACAAGGAGACATAACATTTTGTCCAGTTTTCCAAGAGTAACAATCTGAACACCTGATCAACTTTTTTCTTCTGCGTACCTAACCCCAACGATTGCCATTATCCTACTAGACAAAGACACACCCTGGATCAAACCAAGATGCCAACAACAATAATGGACAACGGAGTTAAATCATCTCTCCTTCCACTCTCCTTTTTGTTTTGTTACAACTGGCTCATCTCCTTAGACAGTCACAGCACTTCTGCTTGAGGTTGACTCAAATCTGTTTTATCAACTACTCAGTAGTACAGCTGAACACAACAAAGTGAAGTAAAGCCTCACCAGGCAATGGAGTGTGGTCTTCCAGACTCCTCAATGGCACAGGAAGGGGTGCAACCACACTTCTCCCCCCTCACCATCAGCTGTGCCAGCACTATGGCCATATTGGACGACTTGCCCACTGCAACACACACACACACACACACACACACACACACACACACCACACACACAACACACACACACATGTACATATATGCACATACACACACACACACACACACACACACACACAACACAAACAGACATACACACACATATACACACACACACACACCACACAAACACACACACACACACACACACACATACACACACACACAACCAAGGTTAACAGTGTCAGTTAAGGCCATCTGCATCCTCCTTCTTGATTAGGGGCAGTTTCACGGTATTTGGGAATACTTCCAATTGTCAAAGTTGTGAACTTTAAAGTCTGATATTTCAGTATTGGTGGATGAGATGTAACATAGTTGATGTCATTCTTTCTTTCTTTCTGCGTACGCAGGCTGATACTCCTGCGGACACTCCCTGTATAGCCAGGCAGTGGAGTTTTGTGTGTATGACCCTTTTTTATCCCGCCATTAAGGCAGCCATACTCCATCTTCGGGGAAGGTGCATGCTATGTGTCACGTGTCATCCATACCAACGGCCAAACTGGCCTTCTCTTCCGAAAGTTGGTGATGGGATTTTACGTGTGTGTGCAAGATGTTATGCGTGCGTTCACACACGGAACCTCGGTTTATAGTCTCATTCGGACTATATGGGGAATGGAGTCAGAACCAATGTTAACTCCGAGGGAAAAATCCCCCTATACCGAAATTCGAACCGCAACCCCAGGATCACGAGTCCGCGCTCTACCAACTGAGCTATCCGGCCCCCGTTGATGTCATCATACTCAGTGTTTTTTTCATATTTCATGATCAATTTAGGTATTGATGGCAACAACATTATCTCATGCAAGAGCACAGAATTTGAAGACATTAGTTCTAGTTCCTCTGTTCCATCAATACTGAAGTTAAATACCTTCAAAGTTCACAACACTTCTCTTCCATCAATACTGAAGTTACTTACCTTCAAAGTTCACAACTTTCATGGGAACAAGTGTCCCCAATCACGGTGAAACTACCCGCAACCATTTACACTCATTTCAGACAAATTCAGAAATGTCATTTTCTTTGATGCATCAAAGGCCCACTTCTCCCTGATCTATCCCTACCTGGACTGCTTTTTATCACACCCCTCCTCCCCCATTCTACAACCTCATCTCCCTCCTCATTGTCTCCACACTGACACCCTTTACTCCCTCTCCAGACACCCCATGGTTCAGAAGCAGAAGAGTACTAAGGATGCAAGTGTTAAGTGCCATATCTATCAAGGAAGCTCACTCTCTGAGAAGTGGAACAAGATCATTCTGATTTATGTATATTTTTGTCTCTCTACTCCTACCATGCCAAAACTGGACAAGTACTGTCAGAATTATTATTAAAAAAAAAAGAAAAACAGTAAAAAGAAATACATAAACAAGAAAGAAAAAGACGAGTCAACTCACATCCTCCTGGCCACCATTTCATAGCCGTGACTGTTGGAGAGTTCATGACGAATTCATCTGCATCAGCGTCAAAAGTGGCCGTCGTTTCTAGTTCCATTATATTGGTTCCTACAAGCAGAATACCTCTTCAAGCACACTTGATCTGTCAGATGTGCACACCTTTAACTACCACACATAGTGTTCACTCGTTTGTTTGTTTGCTTTTAACAACCATTTTTCTTTTAAAAGAAAGTTTACACAAGTTGTATATTCACTGATCTATCAAATATGTGCGCCATATACTACCTATGTTCGTTGATCTTTCCAACATGTGCACCAAAAGCTACCTGTTAAAGTAATTCTCTCTTAAGTTCTCTCTCCCTCCATCTCTCTTTCTCTCTCCTCTCTCTCTTTCTCTGTCTCTGTGTTGGGGGTGTGTGTTGTGTGTGTGTGTGTGTGTGTGTGTGTGTGTGGTGTGTGTGTGTAACATTTGGCTCTTTATGGGGACAGCAGTCCCAATTTCACACGGAAAAATCTGTCAACATGATAATCTTTTGTACTACAATACAGTTCAATTCAGGTATAATATAACTGATGTTCTCATATATCTTAGAATACATATACACAAACACACACACACATACATGCATGAACATGCACACACACACGCACACACACACACACACACACAAACACTCACACACACATGTACATGCACACTACACACACATACACACACACACACACACACACACACACACACACACCTACACACACATACACCAAAACACTACGCTTACCATGACCAAGCTCTGTCTGGGCGTAGGTTCCAATCCACTCATAACGCAGTGCTCTGGGCAGCCACAAAGCCTTCTGTTCAGTAGTAGCCAATCGTTCAATAGCAGGAACAAACATCGTGTGGTGAAGGGTCATCGCCATATCATGATTGCCTAACCTGCAGTAACCATTGTTTCAGTAAAATAAGCAACAAGCTTTAGGTAGCCAAATCTTATAAACACAGTTTTCAGTATAATTCACAGATAACAATCGTTGAATGCTCATACAAAAAGCTTATTATTAGTGCCCACTACAAAGTTTATATCTTATAGTGCATTTGCACCAAAACAAATGTGGTATAGTGTATATGGACTAATCCACACACAGTGACACCTCAAAGAAACTGATATTGAAATGGACCAAAATTTAAAATAAGTTAACGAAAAAGTTATTGTTTATCCCTGCATTTAGACCAAACTGTACACTGCTTTATAAAAAAAAAAAGCCATGGTTTACCCCTTCTATTCCAACTATTTTTTAACATACTGATGCTATGAGTGCTCTTCCCCATCTTACATACAGCTCAATCGTTCAACAGTACAAACAAACATGCTGTGATGAAGGATCATCGCCATATCATGACTGACTAACCTGCAGTAACCATTGTTTAAGTAAAAACATATCAAGCATTTCGATAGTCAAATCTTATAAACATATTTTTAGTATAATTTATAGATCACGATAGTTGAATACATATACAAACCGCTTACCATCCGTGACCACTACAAAGTTTATCTTTTATAGTGCATCTGGACCAGTATGGTGTAGTGTATATGGACTAATCCACATGCGATGACACCTCCTCAACGAAACTGAAATTTAAACGGACCAAAACTGAAAACACGTTCATGAAAAAGTTCTTGTTTATCCCTGCATTTAGACCAAAACTGAAAACTAGTTCATGAAAAAGTTATTGTTTACCCCTTCTATAGTAACTTTGAAAAAAAAGAAAAAGCAGATGCAATGAGTGCTCTTCCTCAGCTTAGATACAGCTGACTGTAAAGACTGAATCTATAAATTGCACCAATTTTAACCAATGAGAAATGTTTTTGTTCTCCTCTGACTTTCACCACCTGTGCTCTCATGAGAGCGTCACTGCACAGCTGAACAATCAGGAATTTCTAACATCATTCTTGAGTACAGCTGGCTTGACTTGAGCTCTTCAATATGTCCAAGAGCTAAACACTGACACAGCTTACATACCCTCTTCCCTCTCCTAAGAGAAAATAAAGTTTTTGCCCTAAAAACACATGCAGTGCTACTGCCATAAAATGCCACATATATACGCCCTTAACCAAGTTAACACTCAACCCCTAATCTGCATCAAACTTTTCAAGCTGGGTGCGTAACCATATACAGCTCCATCCTCCCTCTCCTCCCCCTTCCTTCCCCACCCAACCTCTCCTCCTCAGACTGTTTGCGCTTGCCAGTCTATACCAAGCCCAAGTTCTCACCAGATTTCTGATATTGGTCAATGCGAGGACGTACATCAGCCATACTGAACTACTAACCCCGCACTCACAGGCACACACCTTAGACCATGGTAACAACGATCTTAGACAGCAACAGAATTTGTTCTTTCACTGCAATACATAAAGCAAGTTACCAAGCAACAAATGCTTTTCTTCTTTTTTTTCCTCATACTTGGTACATTATCTTATGAACACCCATCTCGCTATTTTTTTTTTCTTCTTCTTCTAAAATTTGGGTTCCAAAAGAGTAGAGGTAGAGATACAGTAATTGCACTCTAACCTTAGCTGGGTCCACATAATGTCAATCGAATGGCAAAGTGAGTCGGTGCGTTGATCTTGCATGGAATGTGTGAAACAGACACAGTGCATTCATCTTGCATGGTACATGTGAAACAGAAAGGCAAGTTTTAGCCCAGAAGGAGACCACGATACACATGTCACTTCTCTCTATTATATAGCATACAGTCTCTGTCTTACTTGCTAAATGGATCCTTCATCTGTCTTCTGACAAACATTCGCACCAGCATTAAATGAGCATGTCTTTGGGACAGGCAGCCTCTGTGTTACTTGCTAAATGGATCCTCCGTCTGTCCTTTGATATAGATCCCCACCAACATTGAATGAGCATGTCTTTGGGACAGGCAGCCTCTGTGTTACTTGCTAAATGGATCCTCCATCTGTCCTTTGATAGAGATCCCCACCAACATTGAATGAGCATGTCTTTGGGACAGGCAGCCTCTGTGTTACTTGCTAAATGGATCCTCCATCTGTCCTTTGATAGAGATCCCCACCAACATTGAATGAGCATGTCCTTGGGACAGACAGCCTCTGTGTTACTTGCTAAATGGATCCTCCATCTGTCCTTTGATAGAGATCCCCACCAACATTGAATGAGCATGTCCTTGGGACAGACAGCCTCTGTGTTACTTGCTAAATGGATCCTCCATCTGTCCTTTGATAGAGATCCCCACCAACATTGAATGAGCATGTCCTTGGGACAGACAGCCTCTGTGTTACTTGCTAAATAGATCCTCTATCTGTCCTTTGATATAGATCCCCACCAACATTGAATGAGCATGTCTTTAGGACATACAGTCTCTGTGTTACTTGCTAAATAGATCCTCCGTCTGTCCTTTAATATAGATCCCCACCAGCATTGAATGAGCATGTTTTTGGGACAGAGAGTCTCTGTGTTACTTGCTAAATGTAGGTATTCCAAGGTGATTTTTAAACAGCCTAGAGTTGTTTAAAAGTAGCTTCATTTAAAAGAGCTCAATTTTCTGAACACATTGATATAAAACTTATGTTCTTCTGATAATATTTGACGAAGTTATGATTTTTTAAAGAAATTTTGGACTTAGAAAATTTTGCGAAAGTGGCAGTTTGCTTCGGACCCCAACTTTGAGGTACCATAAATCCATTTCTAATTCTATGTTCTCAAATGAGCCCAAATTGTTCCTAGCTACTCTCATGCACTTATAGATAATGCCCAATTTTTTCCTTCTGTCTTCTCTGAATAAATAGTCAACAGTGTAATGCTGAAGTTGGTTACATATGCAATTTGCGCAAAAGGGTCACTTTTTACATAAATTACGCTTGTCTTCACATGTTTATTAATTTGAATCTGTATGTTGTACAATGTTGTTTTATACCAAAATGATTTTAAAAAGCTTATAAAACACATATATAACACATTTTGCGAGATATTTCATACATAATTTTAATTATGCAACAATAAAATATGGTCTTATAAAGAAGAGAAAGTATACATTTAACAGCTTTTCGGCCATCAAAAATATATTTTAACAGTTTTCAGTCCCAATAATATAGTGCACAGTCATAAAAAGTATATAATAACATATGGTTTCCATGAAGCAGCTGAACTTCTCTGGATCTTTTGATTTTTTTCCGACAGATAGCTTTGTAGTCAGATATAATTTTTGTGACTGTCTTTCTGTCCCATTGCTGTCTTGTTCAGTCTTTGCAGCCAGTCAACAACAAAGCTTGAACTCCACCCCTCTTTGTTCCTCAAAGTTTATAAAAGCGACAGCAACAGCATTTGTCACTTTGGTGTCACATGGAATCTTCAAAAGCTCAGCCTTTTTCAGAGTTTTCCAACTGATGCCAACTGAAGACAGAACATCATCAATATTATCCAAATCAACATCTTCATTTAGCATTGCTGAAAGTTCTTTAGCTGGCAGCTTCTCAGCCTTGAGTGTACAGTGCTGGATCACCCCTTTCAACCTGTTAATCGGGAAGCTGGTGTCGGGGAAAAGCTGAAGAAACCATTCTGCCACAGTGTCAAATGTTACAGACTTCCCATTTTCAATTCGAAGTCTGTCAAGCTCAGTAACAGTCTGTTTGTGCAGCTGGATATGTTTGGGGGGGAAGGGAGGGGGGGGGGGGGGGTTTGGGTCTTCTTCCTTTGCCAAACACCAAGAAGCAGTACTTCAGTTCTTTGTACTGGTCGTCCTCTGCAACACACACACACACACACAGTACACACACACCACACCACACACGAAGTACACGCACACACACAATTACAGTCACACATGCGCACACCAGATACAGCACACACACACACCACAGAGCACACACACACACACACACACACCACACGAATGCATGCATTTGCACAGTACCCCCCCCCCCCCCTTTCCACACACACACACACACGCACGCACACACATGCATACACCCATGTGTAACCATTGCGTTTACTAACAAGATGGAGGTAAGTACAATTAATGAATTATGTTGCAATTTTAATGGGTAAAATTACTAAATACCATGAACAACAGCAGAAAATATGTCAGGAACATAAGAATGAGAAGAAAACCATGTGCTTGGGCAATTCTTACTACATTAAAATAAATCACTGTTTGCAAATTTATTTTAGTAAACAAACTGAAATCAGCAGCAAACTTTTTTGTGTGTGTGTGTGTGTGCCAAGGTCTTTGTATTCTTGTGATGTTTACAGTGTGAGATGAACCTCAGTGTGTGTGTGTGTGTGTGTGTGTGTGTGTGTGTGTGTGTGTGTATGTGTGTGCGCGTGTGCGTGTGTGTGTGTATACATGCATGCACGCGCGCAAGAGAATCTACAGAGTTTGTAAAAGCAATGCATTCAGTGATTCCGTCGCTGCTGCGATCATCGCGGCCAAGTGTTCTAGCAGACGACACGTTCTGTTCAGGACCCAAACTTGGTCCAAGTCACGTGACCTTTTCATAAGAAATACTGAAGAACTACAATGTAAATCATATTTTTATGACACAGGTTTTCCAAATTGATGTTTCAATTACTTGATTACAATGTTAAAAATCCTTCCACGTAGCTGAAGATAAATAAAGTCGATCGTGAAGTTGAAGTGTCAATTCAAAAAAAGGCTCTCTCGGTTCACGTTTTTAAAAAAGATTTTTAATACAATCGCGCTCTAAGTACACAAAAATATAACTTATAGAATATAGTAAATGTATCAACTTACCTTTCTGTGTTGTTTTAGCGCCGGATGTTGAAAATTTGGTTGAAAATAATGTTGGATTTGTAAGCGATGACACAGATACGTCCGACTCGTCCGCCATTGTTGACATGCTTCAAGTCTTCCAATAGTGATATGCGGGGAACTGCCGGGGGAGCGCGGCGGACTGTTTCGTATTTGTTTGACCCCATTTATTGGAAAGTGCGGAATATGAGCTTTAATTTGATATATTTTTGAACAGATTTCGTTCATATTTACGGATTTTCGAGTAATTTGAAGTTTTAAAACATAATTTTAGGGAACTTAACTAAATTTTTTCTATACCCTTACTGCATACGAAAATGAAGCTTGAAGTCTCCTCTACAACTCTGTATGAGTTTCATTGAGCTATTTGTGCGCGCCGCGCTCTCCCTCGTCGGGGGAAGAAGGTGGGTGTAAAAACTTGTGTTCTGAAAGTCGCGACGGCATGCCTCCCGACCGCGGAGAAGTACTTCTTTACAAGGTTGATAATAAACTTTATGTTCTTTTAAATGACAAAACCTATCCAAAACGAAAGAAAAAAGACTGGTAAATTGATTGGTGTTATTTTTATTGTCTAAATCAGCCATTTTTATGTGGTTTGCACAAGTTGAAAACACGGAAAATTTCGCTCCTGCAGCGCTGTTCGCCAGGCAAGGGGCCTGCATTGGAATACCTACTAAATGGATCCTCCGTCTGTCCTTTAATATAGATCCCCACCAGCATTGAATGAGCATGTTTTTGGGACAGAGAGTCTCTGTGTTACTTGCTAAATGGATCCTCCGTCTGTCCTTTGATATAGATCCCCACCAACATTGAATGAGCATGTCCTTGGGACAGACAGTCTCTGTGTTACTTGCTGAATGGATCCTCCATCTGTCCTTTGATATAGATCCCCACCAACATTGGATGAGCATGTCCTTGGGACAGACAGTCTCTGTGTTACTTGCTAAATAGATCCTTCATCTGTCCTTTGATACAGATCCCCACCAACATTGAATAAACATGTCCTTGGGACAGTCACTGTGTTACTTGCTAAATGGATCCTCTGTCTGTCCTGTGGTATAGATCCCCACCAACATTGAATGAGCCTGTCCTTGGGGCACAATCCATCTTTCTGCTGATTTTTCATTAAAATAGGTACAGCAATTAATGCATAATCGTACTGACAAACCAGCAAAGAAACAAACCAACAGCATGCAGGCGAAAACAAACACAACACTCTTCCGTACAGGTGAGAACAGGAAATAAGAAAAAAATAGCTGAAGCAAAACACAGACATTTTCTTTCTTCTCTCACATCAGTGTTCGTCTACCTCACACCAATACCTGTTATTAGTGTTAATTCCACTTGACTCAGAACTATAAATTCACCTTCTTTCAAATCTTTCCACTAGCTTTTCTATGTTCACACGGTTCTACCTTTCTTTCTATTTCAATACATAATGTACCCACATTTGAATGCAAAGTAAAACCCTGAGTTGGTCATGACCTCTTCTGTGTATATTTGACAGTAGATCAAAGGCTGAAGAGACTACAGTTCAAACATACCGTTGCGCCATTCAAAATCCTCTTCACTCCAGTTGAACTTTCTGGACCATTCAAAGAGTTTGACGCTTTTCAGAACAGCTTGTTCATAGGTCTCACCTCTGTCCATCAAAACACGGCTAATATCTCGAAACACTGGTTCGTTGTACAGCAGGCTCTCTGGAATGGAAGAAGATAAGATAAGATAATGTTGTTTATAGCCCAGCCGACCACAAAGGGCCACATCAGGGCTGTGGAATGAAAGAAAGACAACTGTGTACACACACATGAAAGCACATGGGCTTCTATGTGTAACATATCTAAAAGGTTATAATTTCTACATCTATCCCTATAACAGAATACAATGTACGAACAGGAAGAACTTTTTTAAATTATTTGTCGCGTTACTTTCTGTATATAAATCATACTCCCTTTCTTGAATAAATGTGGACACAGCCATTTAATCTACAAATACACATCAGTTATCATCTTAATTCAAATAACTTATTCATCCCGCACGAGGTAATAATACTGCGCACAGACACTGAGATATATTAAAAATAAAAACACATACGTATGCAATACATGAAAGCAAAATACACCACACTATAATACATACATTGCATTCAAATTATAACTGCATTTCATTATGAACTTTTCAGCATTAAACATGTACACACAGAAATGCCATGTGTGAACAGAGTTACATGCACATCTGTGTGAAACATGTTTATCTACTCACTCACGCGCACACATATGCATGCCTGCACACACACAACACATACACACACACACACACACACACACACACACACACACACACACAGAGGAACACACTCACACACAAATGTGGGCACACATAAATACAATTTTCATAGACCACATTTGAAACGAACTGCAGATTAGCTCTCCACTTGCAACTAGTATAAAGAACTTGAAGAATACTTCAATTCCAGCTTTGATTTAATTCATGATTCAGATGTTATGATGCAAACTGTTAGCAGCTGAGTTCTTGGTTACTCTCAAGGAGAAAGTTCTACTTTAGTCATTCTTCCATCAGGTGACAATGAGGTAACTGAATTCCTTGATTGAGGTGTGCAGAGAGATATAAAGGCTCAACTGCAAGTAATTACCATTTGTCACTAACAGTTAGTATTGCAACTTGTGTGTGAGTGTGTGTGTGTGTGTTGTGTGTGTGTGTGTGTGTGTGTGTGTGTGTGTGTGTGTGTGGTGTGTGTGTGGTGTGTGTGTGTGTGTGTGTGTGTGTGTGTGTATGCATCTGTGTAAGTTCAATGGGTATGCTTGTGCAAGAACTATAAGGTCAGGTCTACACATTAAAAAATCACAAATACAAACAGGTCTCTCTCCCTCTCTCTCTCTCTCTCACACACACACACCACACCACACACACACACACACACACACACAAAAGCACACACACATATGAATCTAAACAGAGACGGAGTCATCTTCAATCAACAAAGTCTATGTTGAGTGGAATATTTCCTTTCTTACTCATTCCCATCTACAGAAGAGTTCTGGCAAGACTTCAGTTCTGAGGGCTCTGTCTATTTTTTTGTTATATTTTGTTTGTTTGTTTTTTGTTTAAGTTTTTGTTGGTGTTGTTGTTTTTGTTTTTTGACCCTCACTTGCCTTCAAACACATGTTACTCCCCTGTGTTTGTGTGACAAAGATTAAAGTGAATTTGAATGAGCTGTAAAACTGTATTGTTGGTACTTGAACCATATAAACGCACAAGCAAACATATTCTCAACCACTTCGTCCTTCATATATTCGAAAGAAAGAAGGATATCTTAATCATGGCTTTATCAAACATCACATACTGGTTCCAAATCACAAGTGTGCATCAGTTTTCAATTCACAGTCTATGCCAGGCGTCATGGCATCAGTCGACCCTTCTCTGATTTAGCACCTGTTTCTTATACAAATGCTTCTTTCTACATTAACTCCAGTAAGAGAACACTGTCTATTAGGATGCTACAATTCACAGTCCATTAACAGGCCAAAGACCTGCATCTGATCTTTTGATTGAATTATCTTTTAAAAAAAAGAAAAATACTCAACAAATGATTAAAAAGCTTCTGAATATATGCCATGTGTGCGTGTGCATGTGTGTGTGTGTGTGTGTGTGTGCACACGTGTGTGTGTGTGTGTGTGTGTGTGTGTGTGTGTGTGTGCTCTTCTACCAAACTAAATGCCCATCTCTCAATTATCAAGGTCATGTTTACTTTCCAGTTCCATGCCCTCCTTCCTTATGTAACCGAATAATTCTCATTTTCTCAATCGCGCCAAGCCAATTTTACAGTTGAAGGCACTGTCATACCTCACATGCCCCTCTTTGTGTCGATTTCATTTATTCGCTCTCTTACATAAAGAAGCCATCGCGTCCGTATGAGCGGCAATCAATTATATGTTGATGCAAAGAGGGGCTGTCGCGGTCAAATTCATTGCTCCAGTCAAATTCGTTGCTGGTATACCAGCTAAGGTTGCTGGTATACGACCTTAGCCAAGAATGACGTCATAACGTGTAGTTGCTAATGGTAACGGCAAAACTCCACAGTTTAAGACAACCACTACTACTACTCGATTTTTTGGCAGTATTGGCATTGAATTTGACCAGGCAATGAATTTGACTGACACGGTCAAATTCGTTGCTCCAGTCAAATACGTTGCCGTGCAATATCCTGACCACTCCTGCTGCTACGACTATTACTACTACTATTACTACTACTACCACTAGAATATTGTTGGTCATTGTGCCAAATCAGTAGTGGCAATGAATTTGACCAGGCAATGAATTTGACTGATACTGCGGTCAAATTCGTTGTTCCAGTCAAATTCGTTGCCGTGCAATATCCTGACCACTCCTGCTGCTACTACTGTTACTACTACTACTACTACTACCAGGAATATTGTTGGTCATTTTGCCGGATCAGGAGTGGTCATAATATTGCACGGCAACGAATTTGACTGGAGCAACGAATTTGACCGCGACGGTCGCGGTCAAATTCGTTGCTCCGGTCAAATTCGTTGCCGTGCAATATCCTGACCACTCCTGCTGCTACTACTGTTACTACTACCACTACTACAACTACTACTACTACTAGAATATTGTTGGTCATTGTGCCAAATCAGTAGTGGCAATGAATTTGACCAGGCAATGAATTTGACTGATACTGCGGTCAAATCCGTTGTTCCAGTCAAATTCGTTGCCGTGCAATATCCTGACCACTCCTGCTGCTACTACTGTTACTACTGCTACTACTACTACTACCAGAAATATTGTTGGTCATTGTGCCGGATCAGGAGTGGTCATAATATTGCACGGCAACGAATTTGACTGGAGCAACGAATTTGACCGCGACGGTTGCGGTCAAATTCGTTGCTCCGGTCAAATTCGTTGCCGTGCAATATCCTGACCACTCCTGCTGCTACTACTGTCACTACTACTACTACCACTACTACTACTACTACTAGTAGAATATTGTTGGTCATTGTGCCAAATCAGTAGTGGCAATGAATTTGACCAGGCAATGAATTTGACTGATACTGCGGTCAAATTCGTTGTTCCAGTCAAATTCGTTGCTGTGCAATATCCTGACCACTCCTGCTGCTACTACTGTTTACTACTACTACTATCAGAAATATTGTTGGTCATTGTGCTGGATCAGGAGTGGTCATAATATTGCACGGCAACGAATTGACCGGAGCAACGAATTTGACCGCGATGGTCGCGGTCAAATTCGTTGCTCCAGTCAAATTCGTTGCCGTGCAATATTATGACCACTCCTGATCCGGCACAATGACCAACAATATTCTGGTAGTAGTAGTAGTAGTAGTAGTAACAGTAGTACAGCAGGAGTGGTCAGGATATTGCACAGCAACGAATTTGACTGGAACAACGAATTTGACCGCAGTATCAGTCAAATTCATTGCCTGGTCAAATTCATTGCCACACTGATTTGGCACAATGACCAACAATATTCTAGTAGTAGTAGTAGTAGTAGTATAGTAGTAACAGTAGTAGCAGCAGGAGTGGTCAGGATATTGCACGGCAACGAATTTGACTGGAGCAACGAATTTGACCGCGACTGTCGCGGTCAAATTCGTTGCTCCAGTCAAATTCGTTGCCGTGCAATATTATGACCACTTCTGATCCGGCACAATGACCAACAATATTTCTGGTAGTAGTAGTAGTAGTAGTAGTAGTAGTAGTAACAGTAGTAGCAGCAGGAGTGGTCAGGATATTGCACGGCAACGAATTTGACTGGAGCAACGAATTTGACCGTATCAGTCAAATTCATTGCCTGGTCAAATTCATGCCAATACTGCCAAAAAATCGAGTAGTAGTAGTGGTTGTCTTAAACTGTTGAGTTTTGCCGTTGCCGTTAGCAACTACACGTTATGACGTCATTCTTGGCTAAGGTCGTATACCAGCAACCTAAGCTGGTATACCAGCAACGAATTTGACTGAGCAACGAATTTGACCGCGACAGGTGCCTCTAAACTCAAACTTGAGTCGGACGCCTGTGGTGACTTCCTCGCACTTTGCAGCTCACAACACATAACAAAACAGCTAAACAAGTTTTACCCAGTTCTTTTCTCCGTTTTGTTCTCTCTGGACCTCCATCGACCAAATTGTGTCAATTCCTGCACATTAAAACTGGGTGATTTTCGCTCTCTCGCCAAGTCAAAGTTGACATCTTTCGCTGTAAGACCAAAGGCATCGGTGTCTGCTGCGGCCGCCATTATTGCCTCAATATTACATGTGACCAAATGATAAATCACGTGATCTCCTTAAACAGACAGTTGTATATGACCTCTCAAGGGGTCATTTAGGCAACAGAGTTGAGAAACTAGGTTAGTGCTATTATCATTTGACAGTTCACAGTACATGGACTCTTGCTCTTTGGTTCAGAGGGGCTGTCCCGTAATATGGGCTAGAGAAGTTATGGACGTGTGTGGCAATAACTGTTGGCTCTTTTGTTCTTAGATTTAATGCAGGGTATCAATGATATTGACGTATGTGTGTGTGTGGAAGTGGTGTGTGATTCACAGTAAACAAAGAAAAGTGTGTGTGTGTGTGTGTGTGTGTGTAAAAAAGAAAAAAAGAAAAGAAAGTGTGATACGAACGTGTTGGTGACGAATATAATGTTATGGCTGAGTGCCTGAAATATAACACGGTACAAAAACAATGAATACCTGCTTTGATTTTCCACTTCTGTAAATTGATGTCAGAAGGCAAAAGTAATCCTGAAACTTGCAAAATTTCTGAAAATGTAAAAGTTGTACAGTTTTTTTTTACCCTTAGCGGTTATTTTTCTTTGTATATGGTTGTATATTAACATAAACAAAAACTGTTAACGCTGTTGATATGCATGTTTCTTTGCTATCTTCCATACCCCAGAAGGAGTGAAAGGGTTGAATCGGGTTTGGAGGCATGCATTATGGTCTAAACTCATAAAGGAAAGAAAAAATCACTCCTACGAGTCACACAATGAATAATGTATAGTAATTGAAATTTTCCGTGTGTATGAAAGGCAATTTGTCAGACTTTTGGGGGAGCCATGAAGGTGTTCATCAAGGTGAGAATCTTTCTTCTGTATTATTTGCTTTGTATTTGAATGATCTCGAAGCTATCTGAAAGACACTGGGTGTTACCATTAGAAATTAGGCTTGCTTTGGATATTGATATAACGAATTATATCAAACTTTTTGTCTTGTTATATGCAGATGACACAATTATTTTTCAGAGACAAAAGTGCATTGCAAAAAGCACTAGATTCCTTGCTATTACATTGTAATAAGTGAAGCTAACAGTTAATGCTGCTAAAACTAAAATAATGATATTTAACAGTGCAAAGCTGAATAAACAGGACACATTTCATTATGGAAATGAAAAAGTTGGTGTTGTCACCAGCTTCGAATATTAGGGGTAGATTTTAATCGGGTGTGTTCTTTTGCTAATGTAAGAAAAACACGTTTGATAAGGCGTCATTAGCCATGTTTAAATTGATACAAAAGGCAAGAACAAAGGATTTACCTATTCACGTTATTTTAGATTTATTTGATAAAAATGATTGTTCCAGTATTATTGTATGGTGTGAAATATGGGGATACGAAAATTTAAATATAATTGATAAATTTCAGCTAAAATTTAAAAATATATATTTCGCTGAAAAAGAAGTACAATAACAAACATGATGTATGGTGAAACATGACGTTACCCTTTACCAAGTACAGTCTTTGTCCGAATGATTCGATTTTAGGCTAGTTTGGTTCAATCTCCTGTTGAAAAAATGTCGGTTAGGTTCTGTTCTTTCATGTTACATTTGCACAATAACGCAATAACCGTGTCTTCCTGGTTAACGTGCATTAAAAACGTATTTGTACAATCTGGTTCTGACTGTGTTTGGAGCAATCAGCCTTTTACAGATGTCAAAACATTATGTAGGAATGTCAAAAATAATTTGCAATGCTCTTTTCGTCAAACGTGGCAACATGACATTGAAACTAGCAGTAAATAGTTTTTCTACAAATTTTATAATCTGATTTTAAGGAGGAGAAATATATTTCGTAGATGTCGATGTACAGTTCTGATTATAAATTGCCAATTGAAGTAGATCGTCAATTTCTATCCAAAGAAGAAAGGTTATGTAATAAATGTGACATTCTGCAGTAGGTGATGAATTTCATTTGTCATGGCATCGTACGTTACTTTGCGCAACACGTGTTTGCCAAAAAGATTTTCCCCCCAAAAAACTGTCATAATTTTTTGTCAAATGATGTCTTTTCTAATCATGGTGTATGAGCTGATTTTTATTCTAGTTCAGAATGATGGGTGAACTTTAGTTGCCATTTGTCTGACATTTGGAGTTCATCCAGATCAGTTGCATTCCTTTGCTCCATCTCAGTATCTGTTCTTGTAAATACCTTAGTATCATCTGCAAACATCTTTACAGAAGTCTTGACTTTTCGTGGTAGGTCATTTATAAACATGACGAAGAGGAGTGGTCCAAAAACGCTACCTTGAGGAATGCCACTTGTCACTTCGGCTTCTTGTGATTTCACACCATTGACTACAACATTCTGCCTTCTGTCGGTTAAGAAATCTTTGATCCAGTTCAAGGCTTTTTCATGTATTCCAAATGCTGATAACTTTGCTAGGAGTCTACGGTGTGGTACAGAGTCGAAGGCTTTCTGGTAATCCATGTATATGATATCAACACTACCTCCCTCATCAATAATGTCTGTCCAGGCATCCATGACTTCCAACAATTGTGTAATACACGACCTTCCTGGAACAAAACCATGTTGGTCTTGACTAATCAGTGAGTTTTTTCTGTAAATGATCCATTACTTGCTTTCGAACGATCTTCTCCATTACCTTACAGACTACACAGGTCAGGCTTACAGGTCTATAATTGCTTGGCATCATCTTGCTACCTTTCTTGAAAATCGGTGTGACATTTGCCTTTTTCCAATCCTTAGGAACTTGACCTGTGTCTACAGATAAACTGAAAAGATGTGCCAGTGGTTGAGACAGTTCGGCAGCGGCGCTTGCCAAAATGCTAGGTGGTATACCATCTGGACACATAACAAAACAGCTAAACAAGTTTTACCCAGTTCTTTTCTCCGTTTTGTTCTCTCTGGACCTCCATCGACCAAATGTGTCAATTCCTGCACATTAAAACTGGGTGATTTTCGCTCTCTCGCCAAGTCAAAGTTGACATCTTTCGCTGTAAGACCAAAGGCATCGGTGTCTGCTGCGGCCGCCATTATTGCCTCAATATTACATGTGACCAAATGATAAATCACGTGATCTCCTTAAACAGACAGTTGTATATGACCTCTCAAGGGGTCATTTTAGGCAACAGAGTTGAGAAACTAGGTTAGTGCTATTATCATTTGACAGGTTCACAGTACATGGACTCTTGCTCTTTGGTTCAGAGGGGCTGTCCGTAATATGGGCTAGAGAAGTTATGGACGTGTGTGTGCAATAACTGTTGGCTCTTTTGTTCTTAGATTTAATGCAGGGTATCAATGATATTGACGTATGTGTGTGTGTGTGAGAGTGTGTGTGTGATTCACAGTAAACAAAGAAAAGTGTGTGTGTGTGTGTGTGTGTGTGTAAAAAAGAAAAAAAGAAAGAAAAGTGTGATACGAACGTTGTTGGTGACGAATATAATGTTATGGCTGAGTGCCTGAAATATAACACGGTACAAAAACAATGAATACCTGCTTTGATTTTTCCACTTCTGTAAATTGATGTCAGAAGGCAAAAGGTAATCCTGAAACTTGCAAAATTTCTGAAAATGTAAAAGTTGTACAGTTTTTTTTTACCCTTAGCGGTTATTTTTCTTTGTATATGGTTGTATATTAACATAAACAAAAACTGTTAACGCTGTTGATATGCATGTTTCTTTGCTATCTTCCATACCCCAGAAGGAGTGAAAGGGTTGAATCGGGTTTGGAGGCATGCATTATGGTCTAAACTCATAAAGGAGAGAAAAAAATCAATGGTAAAATCCTACGAGTCACACAATGAATAATGTATAGTAATTTGAAATTTTCCGTGTTTATGAAGGAAATTTTGTCAGACTTTTTGGGGAGTCATGAAGGTGTTCATCAAGGTGAGAATCTTTCTTCTGTATTATTTGCTTGTATTTGAATGATCTCGAAGGCTATCTGAAAGACACGGGGTTTTTTACCATTAGAAATTAGGCTTGCTTTGGAATATTGATATAACGAATTATATCAAACTTTTTGTCTTGTTATATGCAGATGACACAATTATATTTTCAGAGACAAAATGGCATTGCAAAAAGCACTAGATTCCTTGCTATACATTGTAATAAGGGGAAAGCTAACAGTTAATGCTGCTAAAACAAAAATAATGATATTTAACAGTGCAAAGCTGAATAAACAGGAACCCCATTTCATTATGGAAATGAAAAAAGTTGGTTTTGTCACCAGCTTCGAATATTTAGGGTTAGATTTTAATCGGGTGTGTTCTTTTGCAAAATGTAAGAAAAACACTTTGATAAGGCGTCATTAGCCATGTTTAAATTGATACAAAAGCAAGAACAAAGGATTTCCCTATTCACGTTATTTTAGATTATTTGATAAATGATTGTTCCATATTATTAAAAGGGTTGTGAAATATGGGGAATCGAAAATTAAATATAATTGATAAATTTCAGCTAAAATTTTAAAAATATATATTTCGCTGAAAAAGAAGTACAATAACAAACATGATTTTATGGTGAAACATGACGTTACCCTTACCAAGTACAGCTTTGTCCGAATGATTCGATTTTAGGCTAGTTTGGTTCAATCCCCTGTTGAAAAAATGTCGGTTAGGTCTTTTTCTTTCATGTACATTTGCACAATAACGCAAATAACCGTGTCTTCCTGGTTAACGTGCTTTAAAAACGTTTTTTGTACAATCGGTTCTGACTGTGGTTTGGAGCAATCAGCCTTTTACAGATGTCAAAACATTATGTAGGAATGTCAAAAATAATTTGCAATGCTCTTTTCGTCAAACGTGGCAACATGAAAATTGAAACTAGCAGTAAATAGTTTTTCTACAAATTTTATAAATCTGATTTAAGGGGGAGAAATATATTTCGTAGATGTCGATGTACATGTTTGATTATAAATTGCCAATTTAAGTAGATCGCAATTTGCTATTCCAAAAGAAGAAAGGTTTTGTAATAAATGTGACATGTCTGCAGTAGGGTGATGAATTTCATTTTGTCATGGGACGTTCAAACGTACGTTACTTTTGCGCAACACGTGTTTGCCAAAAAGATTTCTCCCCAAAATCTGTCTATAATTTTTGTCAAATGATGTCTTCTTCTAATCGAAAACAAATGCTTCTATTCTCAAAGTATATTAGATTATCTTAAGTGTTGTAAACGTTTGTCTACGTCAGCATTGACTAGCAATTTGTTTTATTTTGACTAGATGTTTTCCTTTTCCCATTATTGCTTTAAACACGTCCTTCCTCCATACCCCAAAAGGGGGAAAAGGAATAAATCTTGTATTGTATTGTATTGTATTGTATTGTGTGTGTGTGTGTGTGTGTGTGTGTGTGGTGGTGTTTTGTGTGTGTGTTGTTCTGTTTTACCGTCTTTCCACATTACGTGATATTAGACACACACACAAAAAAAAAAGAGGGGGGGAGGGGGAAAAAAGGTTAACACTATGAGGTAAAACAACTAACTTATCTACAGCATAACACAAAAGTAGAAAATCCACTTAATCAAAGACTGAAAAAACAAACAAAACAAAAAAACTAACCCCCCCACCCCCCACCCCCCCACAACACACACACAAAAAACCCGAAACATGTAATCTCTTCTGTCTCATCGCACCACTGACTTTTATGTTATAAATATTTGCCAATTGGACTTTTAGCTAAGTGCAAAAAGAAAAGATAGTTTCACTTGCCCGACAGTGGACCGGAAAACATTTTGACTAGGCTGTTACAGAGTATTTGGAATGATTTTTTTCATTAATTACACAAAAGAATGTGATCAGTTGAAAATGCTATGACACATGTCAATGTACATTTTTGACTACTTGTTTTAAAACAATCCAATTTCCATTACAGATCAAGGAACTTATCTGTCGTCTACGATAAATGTTTTGGATCGTACTTACTTAACATTTCATGAATACTTCTCATTTCATTGTGGGAAACAAAACACCCAGTTTCTCTTTCCATCAATGAAACTTAGAAAATTGTACTTTCCCCTGCCAAAGTATAGCACTCTTGCATTGACATAGAGAAGTTCAAAAAGTGTGTGTGTTGTGTGTGTGTGTGTGTGTGTGTGTGTGTGGTGTGTGTGTGTGTGTGTGTGTGTGTGTAACACGTATTTGCCCAAAAGATTTCTCTCCCAAAAATCTATTATTTTTGTCAAATGATGTCTTCTAATTATCGAAAACAAATGCTTCCATTGTCATTGAGGTCTTGTTCAGGCAAGACAAACTTGACAAGCAAGACAAATGTTGGTTTGTTGTTCGTGTTTATTAGCGTGTTTATTAGCCTTGCCTGCTTTGACCACTGAGGTCTTGTTGAGGCACAGCAAACATAACAGACAAGAGAATTGGTTGTCGTGTTTAGTTCTCTTGACTGTAGAATGCCTCCTAGAGGCTCAGCGCCATCCTTAACATTGGCATTTGTTCCATTCGTTCGGCGGTCTTCAAACCTAACATCAAGTCTTGTATGTTTTGGTTCTGCACATAAACTGACTTAGAAGTTGATGAGAATAGCTTTGATATAGGCTACAGATGCCGGAACCTGCTTGCAAGTCGACATGCATCGACAGTTCTGGTTAATTTTCTGTTCGAAGTGTGTACTTACTTCCCATGGGAAGTAAGTGAGTATCGAGATCTCCCAGGCAGGATTGAGAATATCAATTTTTTCAAGATCGCAGTTATTACGGATACAGCCATGTTTGAGCTCTTTCACAAGACCAGTTACCAGCATTTCTTCAGTGTATTGCTCGCGTTTCCTAACGGATTTCCAGTATTGTGGTTACATCACTCCACAACGCCAGCAATGCAAAAGAAATCTGAACACTGCTCAAGGAAGGCTTCCACTCTGCCACCCCAGAAGTATTGTCCCCTCACGTCCCACATCTGAACCCAAAACACAAGGCCGGATAGACTACGCTGGTCATAAATCATCAGGGATGGACACCTACACACTCGCACACACAAAGAGGAGAAGTCACCTACCACAGGCGATAGTGGTTAGCGTCGCGGACTCCCCCACTGGGAGTGGTCGAACCCATCAGAGCAATGTGGGTTTTTCTGCACCACCGGCTCCTACCCAGAGTTGAGTTTGCGCTGACTCAGTTGGGAAGACTGGGACCACACAGTCGAGTTTCATCCACTTAATGGATGCGTTTCTGAGAGTGTTGCTCAAATTTCCTGACCAACACTGCAGGTGCCTGTATCTCTCGGGCCTGGTTGACGCCGGGATATATTATAAAAGGAAGCGTAGAGAACAGCCCTGTCATGTAGTCTCAGACCGAAATGGAAAATCCGCAGCATCATCTTAATCATCCCCATTCTCATCGATCAGCATAAATAATTGTCTCAAATTCTGTGGCCCTTCATGCCCTGCTCTCATGGTGACCTCAATTTCGATGTCCTCTCCACGTCTGTGGCCTTGGTTTGCTTCCATCAGGGTCACCGGTATCGGCGAGTCCATGGGGGCTGTCGTTGGACGGACGTGGTGGCGCCCTCCGGAGGGAGAGCTCACTCACGCCGGCTCCGCGACTAAGCAATTATTGTCGTCAGTAGGGGGCTTAGTAGGTGGTGTCCTGCTTATGTTAGATCAGAACAGGCGCCACTGAACACCACCGAAGTGACTCGGCAGCAGTGCAGTGTCTCCTCTGGTGGGTTGCCTCTTGACGACTTGACATTGGCTGCTCCCTGTGGATTGCCGGTGCGGGGGCTGCGGCGGGGCCGACCGGGCTGTGGCTGTGGATGGGGTGTCGGATATGAGCGGCGTGGGTGCACTGCCTCTGAGGTGGCACAGAGGTGGGACAGCAAACAAAAAACAAAACAAAAAAAAAGGGAGAAGTCTCCAACAGAAAGGATCACCATTGACATCTCAACACACCCCAAAGATGAATAAAAGTCTTTGTGACTAGTGACATTGAACAGAAGCAGAATTTCACTCTAAAGGTGGGTGGCATGTTGGTCACGAATGTAAAAACAAAAACAAAGCAAAACAAAACAAAGCAAAACAAAGAGATAGTTCTGAACAGTCATTTCCAATCGATGTTCGTCAAAAGCTTCCCTTGTTTTTCTTCGAGAGCTGCACAGAGCTCAAATGCCCAAGATCCCATAGCTGCGAGTCTATTGAGATCTCCCAGACAGGATTCTGAACACAGACCCCAAGCAAAGTACCTGATCCTGACAGCTTTTGCCCCGAGTCTCGAAAGTCTCGGCAGACAAGGTTTCTCCAGTTCTGACGCTGCTTTACCAATCTTCTACCAACACGTGTATAGTTTCACTACTAGAAGACAACAAACATATCTGTCTTCAAAAAGATGAGTGTTACTGACGCAGAAACTGTCAACCCATCTCGATCTTTCGGTAGGATTCCGTATAATCTTGGAGCATGTTATGATCAGGATGATGACGGGATTTGCCGAGGCTAGCAATATTTTGTGTAAGGAGCAGCATCGATTCAGAAATGGGCAGTCTCGTCAGAGCCAGCTTCAAGGACTTATGAAAGGCTTTCAGGAAATATGGAGAAAAGAAACAGACATCTCGGTGATGGATATTTCTACGGCTTTTGACAAAGTGTGTCATTCCCTTCTAATCCACATGGTCAGGCACTGTAAGAACTCTGGCCCAGCGAACACCTGTATATCAAGCTCCCTGACAGTGATCAAGGGTGTCACTTCATCAGAGTCTGCCTTGGAGTGGGAGTCCACCAAAGCTCAGGATGAGGTCATGCGCAGTACCTCTTCCACAGCATATCAGACACTGCACTGCAGCAAGTCATGTTGGTGGGGCTCTGTGGTGCCTGCTCTGATCCAACATACACAGGATACAATCTTCTAAACCCCCTAATGACAATAATTACTTAGTTGCAGAGCCACCTTGAGTGAATATACCTCTTCAGAAGGAATCACCAGCTCCATCCAACAATACTCCAAGTAAACTTGCAGTACAGACAGAATTTCACATGAAGTCACCAAGGGCATGGATGTTGAGAAATGAAAACTGAGGTCACCTTTCGAAAAAGGCATGTATGACCACGGAATCTGAGATGTAAAAATGTTATTGGTGTGTGTGTGTGTGTGTGTGTGCGTGTGTGTGTGTGTGTGTGTGTGTGTGTGTGTGTGTGTAGTGTATACACACACACACATATATATATATATATAATATTCTCTCTCTCTCTCTCTTTTTTCCACCAAGATAATCATTGAAGATAAATATGATGCTATGGAATTCCATTCTGGTTGCAGATTACACAAAATGACTTTATTATTATGATTCTTTTAATAACATCCTGCTATCAACCAGGCCTGAGAAATAAAGACAACTGCAGTGCATCCATGAAGCAGATGAAACTCAATTCTGTGTGTTTCAGATCTTCCCATTTTGGCACCAAGATCATACTCAGCTCTGAGTAGGAATTTGCTGGGACACACACACACTAATTAATATCTCTGATGAACCTACAACTTCCCAGCCTGTATGTCCATAGCATTTACCACTATATCATGGTACTTTTTTTTACTTCTTACTACTGACGCTTAAAAAAAAAAGAAAACTGAGGTCACCTTTCGAGCAAGGCAAGAATGAAAATGAAAACTTGCCTAAAGTGGATGAAGATAAGTGATTGCTTGTTCGTTTTCGTTGTCCTGAGTGTTTTGTATCTTGCCTGAAGACCTACGAGATTGAAATGCATCATGTTTTGTCTTGTGATTCGTTTGTCTACATTTTTCTTGAAGGTATGCTATTAATTACATATAAAATTTGTTTAGATTTCCGCCTGCAGTTGCCTCACTTCGCAACTTAGTCTTTCCTGTATGAGGAGAAAACATTTGTGCTCTTTACATCTCTGTGTGCACATATCCATGCATTGTAATGTGGGATGCATATAAGAATGATTATTACTTTCTGGATGATGTATGTGTGTATGCATCCATGCTGCTTCTTTTATATGGAAAAAAAAGTGTATGTGTCTGAACAGTGTGGATGTGCACACAACTATACTTCTTTTATGAGGCGGCATCTAACAAAGGAGTGCTGCTCACACCCACATTATACAGAAAAGGTTTTTCTTTGTTTATTGTTCTTCTTTCAAGTAAGCATCTCATTTTTTGGGTCAGAACATTATTATTAAGAGTACTTAGATAACACCTATCCTTTGTTAGAGACCAAGCTGTAAGCTTTACAATCCAGGCTCTCATTTACACAAGCTGCCTACCTAGGTAGAGCCGACCGAAGAGCTGCCTGCTGGCGCTTCATTTAGTCTTTTCTCCAGTTATTCTGTCTGTCAGTCACTCATTCTTTTTTTAATTTTCTTTCTTTTGGTGCATGCTTTATGTCTCTATGTCATCAATACCAATGGCCAAACTGTCCTCTTCCGATGAAAGTTAGTCATGTAATTTTACATGTGTGCAAGATGTGTGGCATGCATTCACACATGGAACCTTGGTTTATACTATAGTCTTATTCGATGGACTTTTGGGACAGTGGAGTCTGAATTAATTTTAACTCCGAGGGAAAAATACCCCTGTACCAAAACAACCTGGTGGAACTTCAAACTTGCAACCCCAGGATCACAACTGAGTTATTCCAGCCCCCAGTGGGCACATGGATGATAACAAAAGTTGTAAAACTTCTGCCAGGAAGAACAAAAGTTCTGATGGTTTGAATGCAACTCTGGTTGCACAACCATTCACAGCATGTCGGAAAGGTTAAACATGCTTATAAATGCAGGTTCATCCATTCTTAATTTCTTCTGTAGTGGAAAAGAAAAGCTTCTAAGTGTATTCAAAATGAGTTCTGCAACCAATGCACTAATAATTTTGTGGAGTAAGAAGGAAATAAAGAGTTGGATGAGCTATAGCAAAGGGCAAGAGGGGGAGAGTTACAGAGATGGATGAGCTATGGAGAAGAGGGAGAGGGTTACAGAGAGATGTTGATACCATACTATTTATTTTTTTCTAACAACAGAAGTTGATATAATTATGGTACATTTATGGCTGCCTGTGTGCATATGTGTGTATATCGTGTGTGTGTGAAAGTGAGTCAAGAATGACATGAACATGCAAACGCCTTTTTCATTCTTACATTCCTGTTACAATTTCAATACTACATCTACATCCTTTTCGGTCTCAATGCAATCATTGGAAAGAAAGTAGTCTTTCACAACACGAAGACATCTTGCCACTAATAATTTAACAAACTATTCTCAATTCACACACACACACACACACACACACACACACATATGAAGAGACTGTATTCGAGATTAAGTGATAATTTAATACATGTATGACAGACGTTTTTACAAATGATTGCACGCAAAAGTTCGAAGTTTGGTTTCATTCATAGTGGTTTCACAACAGATCAAACATCACGTCCCATACTTCCCACATCTGACCTGTTCTCTCTGGAAGACATCTGTCTGATAGTCTGCGCAGAACCAAAGAAAGACAGTCTTTTTCACAGCAGAGACAAGTCAGTTACGGCCATAACTCGAAAAGCATTGTTTGTGTATGTTTTAATATCTTTGTTAGTGATAAAAAGGCCAGCCCAATCTTGTGGGGGTTTCACACGAATCAGACGTTTTCATCTGGTACTAAATGTACAAAGTTTGTACACATGCATCATTGAAAACCTCCACAAGACAATGACCATCTATGTTCCTCAAAATTAAGACAATGATGCTCGTATGCCAGCAACTGATATTATCTATGAGATGAAAAAGACTGCGAAAAATAAAGTCCTATGGCTTATGTCAAAAGCCTTTTTTTGTGCTTGTTCTTTTTTTTTCTATTTTATTCATCCTGATCTACAACTGTAGATATGAGGTCATGACAAAGAGCTCTGTTTACAAACTGCATTCTTTTCAAGACAGCTCTTCTTTAAAATGACCACAAAAAAAGGAGAAAAAAAAAAGAAACATCACACACGAGGAAGGCAAAAAGTACCAAAATATCACAATTCTGTACAGTAATGAGTGACTTAGCTTAAATGTTCAACATGCAAACTGATGATGCTAATAATGGCCTAAAAGTAAAAATGCAAGGTAAATATAAAAAACAACATTCATCTCTAAGACTACCAGATTAAAAAGAAGAAAGAAAAAAAAAAAAAAAGAAACAAGCTTCACACAAGAAAAAAATCTCTTATCTCAACTGGAACTGGCATCTGGAAATATCAGTAAACTGACTTTATTTTCTTTCTGGCACCTTAATAATGGGTAAAAAAAATCCAGAGAATGAGCAAACTATTAATACTAACATTTTTTTAAAAAGTCATGCAAAGATGCGTAAGAAAACCAATCACAGATGCATACTGAGAAAAAGAGGTGGCTCCAAATAGCACAGTCGACATTCAAAAATAAAAATGTGTTACATAAACACAACTTCCACGCAAATCATTCTTTTCCTCAACATTTTGGTTTCCACAGACATCATATGAAGTTCCAGCTACAATTAAAAATAAAATTACCCAGATCCAATAAATTGAATAACATGAGCAATTGCATGACAAATATGTATGTCATATGTGTATATATATGTATGTATACATATACACACATATATGCACTCAAGTTATGCACAGGTAACCTAAGTATGACTACGTACAAATGCAGATCAGGGGAACAAAAATGTAGAAAATTGGTGTCAAAATAGTTAAACATGAATATGATAGATTCTTAAATGTGGTCAAGGCACCCACAAACACGAATAAAAAAAAAAATAAAAAAAAAAGAAGAATTCAAATCCTCTACCTAAACCATTCCACTTGTAGTACTTCTACAATGAATCTCCCTGCTCTAATTTTTAAAATGACCCACAGCTCACCTTTCCCTCTATTGTAAGCTTAAAACATACTAAAGCTTCAAACTTATTACTAATGTCACACAATTTGATGATTATTTTACGCATCGATCGTAAGCAAACTTAATCGGCCAAGTCAATATCAGAATAAACACTTTCTTCCCGCTGTCCTGGTTAAAACATAAAAAGAGAGAGACATTAAGAGAGAGACACACACACAGCAGAGAGACAGACAGACAGACGGACAGAAATTTCTGTCACCTGACAACATTTCTAACCAAGTTTTGCTTTCGATTTTACCATTCTACGATAATCTTATGTACATATTTTTGTTTGCTGTCATGTTTAAAAAAAAGCCAATAACAAACAAATAAAGGACAAGTTAAATCCCAAGCCACAGCATAATATCAAAATATGATTCTTGAAGGTTAAGTAGGGAGGGTGCACCATAGGGAAGAGGGTCCGGAGAGGGGGAGCTTTCAGGAAAGGGAAGGGGTTGGGGAAGAAAGGAGTTAAGTAAGGGCTAAAACAGGCAATAGGGCGGGGGTAAGGAGAAAGAGAACAACTAGGGCACTGGGGGTATATAAGAAAGACGTACAGACTCACAAAGGAAAATGACAGCATTTCTCTGTGAATGATGAAAAAGTGAACAGAAATGAGGCAGGCAGCTAGAGAAGAGAGGAGACTCAAAGGGAGCTAACTGCATCACAACGCATCAAACACATGAACAGGTACGAGAAGAATGAATATGGAAGCAATACAGGGGGATCAAGAGACACACAAACAAGGGATTGATGGGGAAAACTGTGTGGATCAACAGAGGAGCATGGGGGGGGGGGGGGGGGGGGGGGTAGAGAGATGGGAAAATAAAACCAATTCAAAAACACAACAGTAGCAGAGTGTAAGATGAGGAGTAGTCACATTATGTCGATACATAAACCTATCTGTTAGCATGAAAACATACATACACACATGTACATGACATAGCATTTTTTGAGTAAATCCAGTAACCAAGCTTTCCAATTCCATTCTCCAGCATCTTAAAAAATGACAGAGTAACCTCTCGATCACACTCTCTCATCAAACTCTCTTGTTACAGAATTACTATGGCTTTAGTAACAGTATAACAAGACTCAAGAGAGGACAGTATAGGCATACGCAGTGAGGTATGTACATGTTTAGCAATCTTAAATGCACAGAAACACTATTGCTTCAAAATCACACCATAAAGACCTTGCTGAATACAACAAAAAAAAACATCACTCAAACTGGAAAAAAAAAGTAATGAAGCACATATTTTTCGAATGACTCTCTCTGAGCAAAAATGCGCATATACACAGCAGTGAGCTGGTTACCATTCTATGTTTAAGATCGGTCTACTGAATGGTATTCTTGATGACTGCTGCTCATGAACCGGAACAACCTGACGATATTAATGGCCAATAATTTCATTATCTGACAGCAGATGGGCTCTGATATGGGCTTTTCCTATTATCAAGAAGAAAATGCAAAGATCTAAAGACTCACAACACATGCAGACTCATCCTCCTTACCGTCCCATCTCCTACCTACTTCCACCAAGAGAGAAGCACAGAAAATAAAAACCTTTTCATCCTTTTACTGTTTGAGCTGATTTCATCACCACAATAAACGACAATAGCAAATTGTGTACATGCATGCTGATAATTACAAATGGAACAAGCGATTATAATTAAAGGAGGTCTGAGTTTTGTCCTGATAAGTGCACACAAAAAAACTTCTACTGACATTACTGATATCCCCACTGTCATCAATCCCTAGATACTCCTCACTGACTTCAGTCCTCTGATATCTCCTGGTAACCCTCAATGTCCCCCTCTGACATCCATCACATCAATTCTCCAATATCCCCCACTGACATTAACATCCATATCCCCCCGTAGACATCAATCTCCAGATATTCCCTACTGACAATACTGGCAACCATCCCATTATTCCCTAGATATCCTCCACCAACACAAATCTCCTTGTATTATCCTCTGTCATTGATCCCGGATACCCCCACTGACACTAAAGGTCAGTAATCCACCAACATCAATCGCATGATATCCACCACCCCACCCACCCCCACACTGACATCAATTCCCAAAGATTCCCTCTACTTAAATCATTCGAAAGATATCCCCATCTGAAATCATTCCCCAGATATTCCCCTCTGATCTCATTCCCCACATATCTCTGATACCAGTCCAAAGACACTGACAACAGTCCCCAGATATTGCTTACTGACACCGACCCCCCAGGACCACCATACTCCCTCGCATACACACCACTTCCCCCCATATATCCATCTAAGTTATACCCATGGATATCAATCTTTAGATGTTCCCCACCAACATAAATCGCTAGCTTTGCCCTCTTCACCCCTGACACTCATACCCCCCCTCCCACCCCCTCCAATATTAATCCACCCCGTCCCCACCTATCCCCAGATGTTCCTTGCTAAAATTTACTCCTAGATATCCCCATCTAAATCAATCCTCAGATATCCCTATCAATCCTGTGATATCCCCCAACAACCTAAGTGCTCTGATATCCCCTACTGACATCAATCCCCAAAAATACCACTCACCAACATCAAGGCATCCCCCACAGACATCCATTCCCAGACACACTTCCTCTGCTACAGAATCAGCTCCTAAATCAGAACATATCTCCCACTGGCATTAATCTAAAAATGCATTATTTCTTCTCCACTCTCCTTTTCTTTAAACAACAACAACAAAAGACCTAACCCACAACTCACAGCAGTTTACTACAAATAAAAAAAATTCTTTTCAACACAAACATCCACATATGTAGAAAAAGCTTCCTATTGCAGTTCTTACAAATCTTGTTAAATCATTTATTTCATTCTAAATGAATTATGTTCTTCTCTAATTCTGTTTTGTTTGTTTTCAGTTGGATAGTTTAACACTTCACGTTCTTCTTATTTATATTTCATAGGGGGGGGGGGGGTGCAAACCTAAAAAAAAGTATAAAAAAAATTGCCTCAAAGTTCACAGAGCCTATGAAGTACTTTTCTGATGATAACTAATAAAATCTATTTATGCAAAACATATGGACACAAAATTTTTTTTAATGAGCTGTGAAAGTTGCCAGTGTCTGCTTGCGTACATGTGTGCTTGTGTACAAACTACCATAGCTGAAAGATTCTATATAATGCAACACGATACATAATCTGAATGACATACATCAGATGAAGAAAAAAAAAAACGTATCAATATCTCACTTGTTTTTGAGTGCATTTTAAAAAAATTCCCTTGAAATGGAGAAGGAGGGGAGAGAGAGAGAGAGAGAGAGAGAGAGAGAGAGAGATATCTTCTTTTGTCTGTTAATTTTATCAAAAATATGAATTATTTTACCATTTTTGTCACTGTCACATTTAACAGTAAAATTATTGATCTCAGTTTGCTTTCCATCTTTTTTCTTCTTTGACTGTCCAAAAATGATATTGAGAAATTCTACAACAGGTGCACAATCAAATACAAAACTTGCAGCAAAATATTAAAACTTATCATACAATGAATTGACCAGCAATCCAAAGTGTATACAGACATAGTCTACAAAAGTGAATGTATCAAATTCAAGTGAAAGGTTTAGCATACCCACTTATGCTAAGACAGAACAACATGTTCCGAATTCACAAGTAACTCGTTCACAACTCATGAGATACATATCCTCTCCTTGATTAAAATCACATGGAACATTTGCAATGGAATACATTACACAACTTTTCTTCCTACATGAATTGAAAGTTTGAGGGGAGGGGGGTGGGGGTGGGGAGGACGCATAATATGAAACTTGGCATTGAGTACTATTCTATCATGTACAGAATAAATTTTCAAAAATCAGTTTATATGAATTCTTTTCAATAAGCTTTTAATTAATAATTTAAAACTTCAAGTTCATTCCATCATCATAACCTGTTTATGCCCAAGACTAGTAAGAGTAAGCTTGCTGCTCTTTAACTGCAAAATAAATTATGATGAATGCAATGTAATTGGAGCTGGTCTGTCGACCAGGATAGTGGACATCGTTAATCAGGTTTTAAAGGTGTCTGCCTTTCTCTGAAACCCTTGTAACATAAGTGGTCTGTTGACCAGGATAGTGGACATCGCTAATCAGGTTTTTAAGGTGTCTGCCTTTCTCTGAAACCCTTGTAACATAAGCAGAATCTCTTGCTCAATAAGAAACAGACTTTTCTCTTAAGCTTACTCTTTAGCACACCTCACCATTTAGTGGTCAAATCAGGTGAGTTTGCAGGACAGTGTTATATATTAGCAGTATTGACCAGTCAGGTGAGCAGTCATGTAACTAGGACAAGGAACTCATACACCACCTTGACCATTCACTTCTTGATGCTTATTCAATGCATGATGCAGCATGTTTTCTGGCTTTGCTACTTCAGTGATGGGTACTAAATAACAAGTCAAATCACATGCTTGGACACCAAGAAAAAAAAAATGATCAGAAGAGATAGTGGGCTGCAGAGCACACAATCTTCATTTGTGCTCTGTGATGATCACCTTTCACAATGCAAGCATTTCACTTAAAGTGTTAAACATGTTCAACTCCCCCAAACTGGTCAATCATCTGCTCTTGTAGTTGTACACACCTACTAGGGTGACCACATCTGTTGAGTGTCAAAAAGTAAGCACAAGAGTGATCCCTTTTTTTTTTTAAACGATCATAAACATGCCAACTGTGACATGGCTTTTAAATCATTTGCTTAACCTGCTTGATTAAAATCCAAATCATCAAATGATTATTTTGCTTAAAGTTCAAACCAAACAGAACTCTGTCCCAACATACCTTTAAGTTTTCTAAGAATCGTGATTCAAAGAATGGCAAAATCTTGAAAAACGCACAATAACTACTTGTGCATTTCATGATTTTTCTTCATCATCTGATGACCAGAATTGTGCTACCACTCTTCAGAACACATACAAACAAACAAAAAAGCCTAATTACCTTCTTATTCATTGTTGACACTGTGAGCGAAACAGAGGTAAGAAAACCATGGAACAGTGATTCAAACTGCCTAGTTGTTGACCAAGCAACAAGAATAACCTAGAAGTTCAATTCAGCCAAGTCACCTATAAATGGGAACTACCTCAAGCTATTCCTACTCATTAACACCAAGACACCTTAAAGATGGCTGCATTCTTCCAATCACAATGTTCTCAACAGTTTCAGTTATGAAGCATGGGCAGATCACAGGTGGTTTACACTGCTTTCAAATCAATGACAGCTTATTCATCCTGAACTGTTTTCAGGCCCATAATATTACCACGGAATCATCTGAACAAGCAGGTACTTTTCGTTGCTAGTATTGCAAATGACACCCATACTGAAAGTAACATCTTGTTTCATATATATGCCAACTTAAATCTGTGCCCTAAAGATAGTCTAAACTTCTCTTCAAAGCTGCATCAAAACTTCTCTTCTACATCACTCTCCAAAACTTTCCAACTTTCCAATGGCAGACTATCAGTTCAGTTGCAAAAGACCACCATGAATATCAAGAATAATATCTGACTCTAAGAAAAACAAGGAAGTGGGTTACAGGTTGACAACTGAAAACAAAGCCTTTGGCAAACTGTGAATATCCTGGGAAAAACTACCATCCCTCCAAATGCAATGAATTGAAGCTGATCACCCTCATGTGATGCTCATCTCTGATCCGAACCATCAGCACCTGTGTTTCTTTAACCATGTCCATCAGCATGGCCTCCACACTTCCTTAAAACCCACTGCTGCAAGTTTGACCTGATCAACAGAGAACACTTCCTCTGAACCCATACTCCTGAAAACACAGTGGCATGAGGGAGGAATGTCTCCAGGATGCAGAAGCGTCATGCTGAATAGTGAAATTTCCACTGGCCACTATGACAAAAGGGAATCATAAGACTGGGAGATGGCTAAAAACCTTGATACAACTCATCAACATCAACACTGACCACCATAACCTTAGAGCCACATCAAGAGATCTGGAGTGTTGGAGAAGGCTGAAGTCCTGGCTCTTAGGAATTAGCCACTCGTCAAACCTTCATATGCAGTCCTGTGGTTGGGGCTGTCCTAGCACCATAGACTCTTGTCAGTCTCCAGCTGGCCTGCAGTACAAAGGGACACTGCATGTCCCTCAGTTAAAGTCCAATTTGACCATGACAAAAATTCTGAGTCACTTGTTATTTTCCATTCATCATGCACAAGAAAACAACAGGATTGTACCTGTACTCACTCAAAGACTGTATCCAAGTTACATTTCTTGTGAAAGCACTACTGACAGCAAGAAAAGAGGCAATCAGAGAATATCTGCAGACCATTTAATTCTAAATTCACACTGATCTAAGAAACAATAATAATAATAATTATGGTATTTATAAGGTGCAAAATCTTGATGAAATGAACTCTAAACAATCTGAAGCACACAACTCTGTCGACGTTCATTTTCAACAGAGAATAATCAATGGGGACAGAAGTGGGTTCAGCGTTAAATAGATACCTGGTCATGCATTCTCCTCAACAATAGTCCAATACATTCTGCGCACAAGTTATTCATTGTCCCTTCCAAACACTCCATCAACACTTAAAACACATGCAATGCATGCACATACACACATAAGCCACGCTTATGCAGAGTTTAAAAAACAAAATCAGATTTTAAAAAATGGAAGCCTAAAATAAAACAAAACAGAACAGTGGACTGGAGTGGAAAACCTGTCAAAGTTGTTGTTCAAGAATGTCTGCAATCTTGAACAAGACCTTGAACAATACTGAAGTTACTGACAAGTGAGGTGTTTTGTTAATATTTCAAAACTGATCACACTTCTATGTCCACCTCCATACTTTGTTGTTGTTGTTGTTGTTGTCCTACCCTGGCTAAAAGACTCCAGGGATCATCTGAACAGCCGAAATACTTGAACACTATGGTACAAATGCATCAGCTGAGGATGAGAACGTTACATTACGTGTGTGACTGTTTTTGATTATCCCGCCACATGGGCAGCCACACTTCGACTTCGGGGGACCCATACTTTGAATCTGTATTTTCCTCAAGCAATCGGTAAAATGCTAAAATCTGAAAAATGAAATTATCTTTGATTTTAACCAAAAAAAAGAAAGAAAAGAGTAACCATTCCTAAGCCTGGCTCTTTGTTCCAATATGGATGGCAAATGATCACCAGGAAACGAAAATGGAGCTTGTATACACCAAGAAAGAGAGACAGACAAGAGAGAGAGAGAGAGAGAGAGAGAGAGAGAGAGAGAGAGCTTGCTCACGACTGTTATTTTCTCCAAGGTGAAACTGAAAGTTACCAAAAACTAGAAAGGGTGCATAAGATTTATCCACAGTAGAGATATTTTAGCCAAAATCTTAATTCCCGACTTGCACGATCATAATGAATGTAATTCAGTTTCATATGATATACCTAAGCTTAAGAACAGTGCTCTACAGTTCTACCTTAACCTACATGTTGACTCTAAGTTTATCCACACACACTCACACACAAAGATGACTGCATGGCATGTAGATGGGACAGTGTGTATAACATGATCGGTGAAAAAGATCATGTAACTAGTGTAAGGTAAAGGAATTTTATAAATGAAGCACGCATTTTGAAAGTAGATCCTTGACATGTCATTTTGCTACTCAATACCTCGCAGAGCTTCAGACCATGCACCTTCAGGCACAGACAATAAACAAAACACAAAAATGATGTATGGTACTCTGACCTGATGCCGCTTTCCTGAGCATATCGGCCAGTACAGTCTGCAATTGATTGGTGGGAGTTGCAGTCACCAATCAGCATCGACTTTACTTACTGAACATTTATCATGCCTTCAAAGGAAAGATGTGGTCGAATGAACTGAATGTTCTTTTTCTTTTTTCTTCTTCTAAAGTTCTTATGTTTATCATTTCAACTATGTACCTCTTAATGTGTGCCCAAATATTTTGACTAATGAAGCTTCGGCTACAATGCCAGTCAAGAGTGGGTACCTGAAGTGCCTAAGTTGGTTCCTTCAGTCCTTCGAATGAGACTATAAACCGAGGTTTCATGTGTGAACGCACGCACATCATCTTGCACACACGTAAAATCCCATCACCAACTTTCGGAAGAGGCCAGTTTGGCTGTTGGTATGGATGACATGTTACACATAGCATGCACCTTCCCCGAAGATTGAGTATGGCTGCCTTAATGGCGGGATAAAAACAGCCATACACACAAAACTCCACTGCCTGTCTATACAGGCAGTGTCCGCAGGAGTATCAGCCTGCGTACACAGAAAGAAAATCTTTTTATCAAAACTGACCCTGCATTACCACCAGAAACCTGATACCTCGAAATGGTCATAACCATCTGAAGCACAGAGCTAAAAAATAACAAAAGAAAGGTTGCAGAATGTGTCAGTCAAACCATAAGCTGAAGTGAAAGGACCAGATCGTACAAATGTGGAGCTATGTAACAGAAAGAACATTTGACTTCTTTACTTCTGTTTCTTTTTTCTTCTTGAAAATGTCCATGAAAGTCTTTCTGGTATAGTTTTTTTTGCATACACAATTGAGGAAAAGCTAAAAAAAAAAAATCATACCTTACTTATCTAGATCTTCATGATGAATTAATCACAACTTTCTGAGAAAATATTTCTGAACACCTCTCTATCCAGCGAAATGTATTCATTTAATAACCATTGCTATCACCAATGATTATACATTATGTCATGATTTCCATGAATGTGGGGACAGGACACTGGTATACATCAATCTTTCAGTGTTGTATCAAACATTTTTTTTTCTAAATCGTCTTCGAAAACCTTTTCCAAAAAGCCAAAACCAACATCACATGCATTTTGCATCCAAAAGGATCAGGGAGGAAGAAATAAAAAAATAAAAAAGCCAGACCAGAAAATCACAATACCCATGCAATCATGCAATCAAAGATCTTCATGGAACAGCTGAGTGGCCAGAATTTCCCCGGTGACAATCGTTTGGCAAGACATGGTCACCATCTTCTTCTTCTGAGGGGAACTGGCAGTGCTGGAAGCTGAAGAGTCATTCCCATTCGAAAGGGTGGAGTTGGGCGCTGTGCGAGGACTGTCTCCAAGAACGGAACGGTTCATGAAGTGTCGTTCAGCCACCATGGAGAGTCGAGGGGATATCTCTTCATCATCGCTGAAGTGGATGTCATCGGGATCCTGCATGCCCTCCAGTTCTGTGTGGTGGAAGTTCCAGACAGGAACAACACCAGTCCCGCTGGGTGCTGCATCGGAGAAGGAGTAGTTGATACCCCCGATGCTGAGTGGGGTGGCGGCTGATGAGGGTTCGGTGCTGTCATCCAGATCAGGGTAGATTCGACGAATTTCATCATTCATTGTTCCCATGGGGGTGTCTGGCTCTTTGACTATTCCGTCTAATGGTATGTCTAAGCGAGCAGCCACCTTCTCAATAAGGTCTTCAATAGACTCATTTTCTTTCCAAACCTTTGTGGCCCTCCAACGTGCTCTACTACCTTTCGGGGCTGGGATGGCATCAAAGCAGACCATCTCGCCTACTTTCAGTAGCTTGTTCAGATCATCTATGTTCTTGCCAAAGATTGTGCGGTCTATAAACACATGTTCATGTTTTCCAAGGTCAATAATTCCCCATAGCTTGGCAACATGGAAAATCTTGCCTTTGCGATTGGTCACTGTTGGTTTGTTCTGTGCCTGAGGGCGGCTGCCTGTTATTATGACATTCAATCGAGTATTTTTTATCACAGACACAGTTTCGTCTTCTGAAATGTTAAAAATGTTGTTATGGGATTGGATGAAACGCTCCAGCTCCGTTTGCTCCAACCAATGGTGTTGCGTAGCGACTCAGGAGCCTGAGAGAAGTGGCCAGAGAGACTGTTGACTTTCATGTCTCCTTTCTTGTCAATGACACTCTTGATGAACATGACAGCCTTGTACTCGTTGGCTGTCATGGTGATGGGCCCTGGCTTGCCACTGGCAGACACTGCTGCAGCCACCTTGGCCTGAGATAGAGTGGGCTTGTTACTGGGCATCTCCAGAGACTTTGGCCGACGTTTGATTTTGGGGGTGTGCTGAACATGGCTAGGATAGCTGACAGGTCTTTCAATCACTGGTGGCATATCTTCTCTGCCTTCAACACTAGGGTCAGCTGCGTTGCTGCGGATGTTGTCCTTCAGGCACACCATTTCATCTTTGACCTCGAAAATGAGTGGATGCCTCAGCAGCCATGCATGAAACTCATTCTGAGGCCCAACACATTCCCTAATGTCAGGCGTGGCTTGGGACAGATGTCCCGCCAAGCTCTTCACAGGCATCCACTTCTCTCCTTTTCTCAGGAGTTTTCCACGAAAGTACTGCACCGCCTCCGTTTCCACGGAAACATCAGGTTGGCTTTGGTTGGAGGAAGAAGCTGGGCTGCTTTCACGAAAATTCCCCCAAGAGGAGCTGTCCCGTCATTCAAGCTGACCAGATTCCCGTTGACCGTGAAAAGAGACGGGTACTTCAAAAGAAACTTGCGAAGGCCTGCCTCATTCCCACCAGCACTCGTCCGCATGTCCTGCGTGAAATTACGACTCCCAAAACGACCCGCCAGCTGGCTGACTGTCATAGGGGTATTGCTGTACATGAGGATCTCCAGGAAGTACAACATAGCCTTGTGTCCAGGGTCGTCAGCCATCTTTGTGGGTTTTTTGATGCGTTTCAAAGCAGGTAAAAGCTGTTGATGGATGCGGGAAAGCTGTGTCTGGGAATGGGCTGACTAGGACCTTCCTTTCACATCAGCAATGGGAACGGGAAGACCTATCCTGAAACAGAATGACATCAGACATAGGTTTCACTTCAGTAAATGGCAAAACTATGAAACAAGAAATCCATACCATTAAGTGTTCTTAGTCAAGCAAACACACTATAATGAAATCCTAACACTAACAGAAATGTCTTCCTATGGCAAGGTGTTTTTTTATGTGCATAAAACATGTCAGAAACATGTAGGCATTGTGCTTGGTAACATGAAAATGACGGATATATTCCTTTTATCTACTTTTAAAAAAAAATGTATGTGGATCTATGAAGTAGGCTATTTCCGAACCATGTGTGTGCTGAAGAGGGGGAAGATAAGTTTTGCAGAGGTCCATCACTGGTGAAGAGGGGGAAAGAGAGAGAGAAAAAGACAGAGAGCAAGACACAGAGCTTTTATCATTTCAGTCCAGAATGAGTGAATGGTGGAAACATGACAATTTTTTCTCATTTCTTTCACACTCTTAAACAGAAAACATTTTTCTCTATTTATATATACCCTGGTAAAATGTATAAATTATTTTAAAGCGCATTTCTCTGTTAAGCCTCAAGTATGTGCAGAACATGCTTTTACTGAATTATGCCTGCTGACTTGTTACTGCACTGACAGCTTTTTTTTTTTTTTTAACCATTTCTTTGCTTCAGGTGGGGGCAACTGGGAAACTGGGAGGGACAAGTACATTTTCTTATCTACTTGTCCGTGAGACAACTAAAAAATACTTGGGAAAAATAGGGGTGAAGGAAAAAGACCTTGCCTTTTGAGTTGTCTGAGTGTGTGCAAATACATATGTACTCATACTGGCAAATTTGTGTGTGTGTGTGTGTGTGTGTGTGTGAAAATCATTCTGATATATTGCTAAATTAAATGATACTTTAAGAAAAGAAAAGAAAAACACACCCGACTGATAGATAAGATAAGATAATGTTGCTTATAGCCCAGCCGACCACCCGACTGATAGATTACAATAACTAACAAAGCATCAAGTGAGGTCACACAAGCTCCCAACACCACTAGCACATGTATTTGAAAGAAAAAAAAGTTCAGATGTCAATCATGCACGTTCTGAACTTAATCATTTCATGGGATCATGATGTGATGCTTCCGATAATGCATATTTTGATAGTACACGCTTCTGTCACAATCTTTGTTCCACCATTTTGTTTTGTGCTCAAATAACCAATGCAAAATGGTATTTTCCTTTTACCAACTTTTCTTCTGGTCAAAAATTCAGCTGCTCATATTCACTTCAAACATAATTCGTGACATCAATCTTCATATATATTACCAGTTTAACCACTATGAACCACTGACATTGACAAATTGTTTCCACTGATGCTATACATTTCATACTTGTCTTAAAACTGTGCCAGACTAAATTTGGTTGAACTACAAATCACTTCATTTATATATTATGAAGTCTAAAAATTGAGAATTGGTTCTGCTTTTGTTCAGGACCCTAGGACTTATCTATGCAACAACCGTTTATACAGCAGTTTTGCTCTCAAGGCATTTCTATCACTTGAGCAATGAAGATGACCTGTCTTCGAACTCAGAATTATGGGTTGCTGAAGGCTGTCACCCAAGAGGGCCAGCTATTCCACAATGCACTGTGTATGACATCAATTGCCATCTAATTTTTTTTCCAGGTGAACACGTCCACCATGTCGAAGATAACTTTACATCTGAGGAGGCGAAAAAGCAGACAAAACAAATAAAATAAAAATGAACTACAAATAAAAAAGCATAACCTACTACACTACAGACAACTTACCAAAGAAGAAAGTGCTGTATCTATTTTGGACCTCGTATTTAAACAGAGCCCTAGCACAGCTCCATACTATGGCCTAGGATCATGCTCAGGCCCACAAAGTGCTGCACTCTACCAAATAAAAGAAAACAATAAGCGGAGGGGGGAGGATATTGCCTCCTCTGGAAGCACATTCCACTCAATAACTGTGCAAGGAAAAACAAAGATTTTCCAGTATTCTGTTCTGCAGAAATGAACAGGGGCGGTTGCATACATTCTTAAAAGTTGACTTTTAAAGCAAAGTTTGCTTAGAGCCAAAGCAAACTTTGTAAAGATTTCCTTTGCGCATTTTTGTCAATCGGTTGCACATACCGTCTTTGTCGCGGACTTAACTAAGTCGTCGGTCAGGATGGTTATTTTTAGCATGGCTCCGTCATCGTACACAGTTTGTGCATACATCACCAAAACGAACCAATGGAAAGCAACTCCCGCAGATGAGAATCAACAAGACAGCATGGCGGACAACGACGGGAAGAAACGTGTGAGAACAGCAAATTTCACTGTTGGCCGTTCTGTTGGCCGTCTCCACCGTTGGCATGCGAACATACTCATCCAGCCTGTTTGCGAATGCTCGAGAACCTCTATTACTCGACACACTGTGCTTTTGTCGACACCAAACAAATCCCCAATCACTTCCTGAAAACACCCACTGGCATAAAAACGCAGTGCGATCAGTAGCTGCAAGAGCGGAGTCAGCGAGCTCGCCGTTGAAACGGGTGATCAATGTCATCCTCAATCACATCACACAGGTCTAAAATGTCTGCCCGTCGAAATCTGAATCTTGAGTACAATTCTACGTCATCATACACATCAAAAGGGTTCGTCCGATCTCTCTCGCCTCAAATTTCGGCGCAACAGAAGCCCATACACAACGCGGTTCGCCATTTTTATTTACTGCGGTATGCTCTGTCCTAGCTAAGTTCGCACAGTTACGCGTGGGGGGGAGCTGTCCTAACTTTAAGCAAGATGTTAAGCATCCTTTGCTGCTAAGCAAGCCCATGCAACAGGATTCCTTCACGCTAAGCAAATCCCTAACTTTAAGCAAACTTAGAGTCCGCTAAGTCTGTACATGCAACCGACCCCAGGGTAGGAGTAGAAGCTGGTACAGTAGGCTTGATGTCTACCTGGACCTGAGGTTGGAAAATACTGGCTATCTATGAAGATCAATTTATTACAAAACATGCAACCCTAGGCATGACCTTTGTCTCCTAGATGACAGTGAAAGCCACTCCATGTGGGACTGTGTGTCATCATAACTGAAGGTTCTCCTGTATCTCTGGCACACCCACATCAATGCTCAATGCTGAAAACTGTGAGAAGCTGCTGACCTGGCCAGAGATGCTGCCAGTCTTTCTCACTTACAAAATCTATTAGGAAGAGGTAATTCTTCACCTAGCAGTAACACTACATAGCCACAAAAGAAAAAACAACAACCCCGAGTCAATGACGATGGGAACGGGTCATCCTCGCCACAAACGTGTCAAGGGTGGATGGCTCAAATATCTTGGCTGGGACTGGGAGCAAGTTCTATTTTAAATACGTTGCAGTCACTGCTGTAAAAATAATGGTTAAATCTGTACAAATAAACCTGCCTGGTCAACGTTGTTACCAACACTTGTCAGTTTCAGCACTTTTCCGACGGAGATCCGTGCTAGAATTAATGCACTAGTTACACGTTGACTATGACAGTGAGAGATCCCTAGCCATCGCATGATCACCGCCATCTGATTTTCGTTAAAATTTTTCAAGATCAGCACGATGCAAAATTTTAGGTCTGGATGGTGTATTTAAACTTACCACGTACAGCATTAAAGGAAACCATGTCAAATGCGGTGGCTGATTTCCGAAGTATGGTGTGGTAGCTGTGTGAATGAGTATGACATCATTGGAATCTGCACTGACAAGAACTTTTCATGAACTGGAAAAAAACAAACCGAAGTGGCATCCATCTAATGTATATACACGACAAATAACTCTAAAAGACTTTTCGCACGGTCAAACTTGCAATTAACGTGACTTCTGTACCTAAATTGCTTGTAATCGACTTCCTGATCGCGTACACTTACTTACTTTATAAGTCGCCGAAACATGCGTCGAAGTTGACGAAAGCAGCCATCTTGGAGAGAGTACCCCAACTTTACGCCTACCCACAATCCCTCTTTCTAGGCCTAGCCTATCTTTGCGCAGGTGCATTTCATTAGTCGCCATCTTGGAGCCGAAATTTGAACAGGAAATTGTATGGCCGGCAAGTCGGTCTGATTTTCCTCTGTAATCTAATGGAAATTCGAGTCTTTTGAAAGTCTTTTGTCACTATGGCAGTACAGCATACCTGAATCATGTGGTGGATACTAGCATATCTGTTTTGGCTTATTCGCAATTTGCTTCTTGAATTTATTTTCTTTATTTTGGTGGATGTTGTGGCCAAAGCTCCGTTGAGAGAAGCAACGTAAGTGAAACTTCAGTAATTACTTTCATTAAGATTTCAATAATTAGACTGCGAGTCGTGCGACTCGATTGTTCTTTTCAGGTTACAAATTGTCGAGCGTTCAGAGCTTTGGAACTAACTGTACAGTGGTCATCAGTATAAGTTACCCAAATCCGTCTGGAGACCCGTCTTCCCAGGACTGCAGGAGTGTTAAGACTGGATCAGGATCAGGGGCGTTGTATCATAGCTTAGCCTATTTAGGCTTTTTACGCCCCTTCTGTATGTATCCTTTTTTGGTAAACATGTACTTTAGAGTACGAAATTCATGGGGCTGTTTGTACGCACTTTTTCGGGTGTTTTCGGTTCTTCTCGATGCAAAGAGACGTAAGACACAACTCACCTGCCCACTTTGACCTGTCCTGCCCCACTTGTGGGTGCAAATAATTTATTTCACTTCACAAGTAGGGATATGCATGCACATCCAATGCGCCATTTTGTTGTGCCCATGTGATCAGCAACCAAAATGGCGCATTGGATGTGCATGCATATCCCTACTTGTGAAGTGAAATAAATTATTTGCACCCACAAGTGGGGCAGGACAGGTCAAAGTGGGCAGGTGAGGGTGTCTTACGTCTCTTTGCATCGAGAAGAACCGAAAACACCCGAAAAAGTGCGTACAAACAGCCCCATGAATTTCGTACTCTAAAGTACATGTTTACCCCTTTTTTTTTTTTCGTGACCGTGGTCCAGTCATTCTTCTTCTCTTCTTCCTAAAATACTGGTTCACTCAAAAACGAGTAGGTCACCAGCGCGCATGTTAAAAAGTAGGCCTAAAATAAAATAACATAAAATAGTGCGACTCAGACTGTTGGCCCCTGGAGCAAATTTGGCAACAAGGGGTCGCACTCGATATTCAAGAAGTTAAAAGCAATGGCCCAATTCAGGCCCAGGTAACAGTAAAATATCTGGGGAAGTAAAAATAGAAAATCGTCAATATGCAGATCTCAAAACTGTCGTATCAATTTGTTTTTTTAAATGAGATTGCATTTGTGGCAATCTTGATGGCACCCGGCAGTGAGTTCCACAGCCGTACAGAACTGGGATAAAAAGAATGTAAGTGGCTGTCAATATTTGATGCAGGTATGGTATAACATTGACCGCCACTCCTGGTGCTACTTTTATTCAACACTAGTTGTTCCATTGGAATATCAATTACTTTAGCTCTGCCTTTGAAGAAGATGTTAAGTTTGATAAAAGCTCTTCTCTCTTCTAAGGGTTTCCATTCTAATTTCCTCATGTTCTTCCTAGTATTCCCCTTTTCTCTGATGTGGTTCCCAGTTACGAACCGTGCTGCTCTCTTCTGAATCTTTTCGAGGTTATCAATGTCCTTTAGATGGTAAGGATCCCAAACTGAGCAACCATATTCCAGTACTGGTCTAACTAGTGTTTTGTAGCAGTCTTTAACCTTTTGGGGGCAGTCATTGATATTCCTGTATAAGAAAGCTAAGATGTTATTTGCTTTCTTACATACTAAATTGTAATGTTCTTAGTTTTCCATTTGAGATGACTATCTATAATCACGCCTAAATATTTTGCAGCATTAGTTTCTTTAAGAACAGTACATGTATTATGGATAAAATAATCTGATCTAATTGGTGAGCGTTTGTTACATATACGCAACACTTGGCACTTTTGGGGATGAAATTTTATTTTCCAAGTTCTTTCCCACTCTTGTAAAGCGTTTAGATCTTCTTGTAGAATGCGTGTATCATTCTTGCTTCTGATTGTTCTATATACTAAGCTGTCATCTGCAAAAAGCCTTATAGTAGTTTCAGGAGAGAGATTTCTACTTATGTCATTTATATAAATTAAGAAAAACAAGGGCCCCACAGGGCTTCTGAAAACGCAAAAAAATTGCGTACAGTACGCATTAAAACTCTACGGGACGCACTGGGTGTCCGTGTAAGGGGTCCCCAGGGACCCCTTCAAATTTTGGTGAAGTCAAACATAAAGTGAGAAAAGACTGCCTTCAACATCGTAAGTTGGGTGCCGTAACATCGTAGGTCTGCTACACTTCGGACCGAACCCATCCCTTTTCAAGTTTGAACAGTAACAAAGCGAGTAGGGCAGCCTCCTAACAACATACGTCGGTCACTTTTGTCGTCTGCTGAGGCTGACTAAGCTTAACGCTAGGCCACAGCCTCGTTTTCAGTTGACCGAATTTTCCTACTTTGAGCCATGTGATGTCACGATGACACTTTTCTTTTTCCCGGCAGGAGAGAGGCATTTCCGCGAAGCCTTTGTTTCCAACATGTCTCTCGACGCGTGGTTAATACTAATAGATAGTAACCCTGTGGTAGTGTGTCCATATTTCAGATACAGTAGCCGTCATCCTATGACTCCGAGGAAGGTGACTACAATCATCTTTTATGACGGGCACTGTCTCGACTTGATCTCATTCTAGCTCTGCATCACCTGCGATCTCACTCTAGCTCTGCATCACCAACATGCCACGTTTACAATGTCCAGTTGAAGGGTGTGACTGGGAATCTCAAGACCTTGGAGAGGCCTTTGCGGCGGCACTTAACACGGCTCTGCAGATGCACAACGCCACAGTGCACACCGCCCCAGACCCAACCCGACCAAATCCACAACCTAAGCTGAAGCTAGAACCGCCCTCAATAGCCGCCGGCTGTGATCCTGATCAGTGGTCTGCTTTCACCCGACAATGGAGTATGTACAAAGTTGGCATGGCTATCAGTGATGCCATGATTGCCACAGCGCTGTTCTACTGCTGTGACTCGGATTTGCGCACTGACCTCATGCGTGATATTCGTGGCAACGTCGCAGATATGGCAGAAGCTGACCTCTTGGCCGCAATCAAACGGCTTGCTGTGAAGGATGAGAGCACTCTAGTCCATCGCATACGTCTCAGTAAAATGACCCAGTCGCCAGGCACAGGAATCCGGACATTCCTTGCCCGACTCAGAGGTCAAGCATCCCTGTGCCAGTACACCGCACCATGTCGAGAACGGGACTGCGACCATGTCTTTGACTATAGCGATGAGATCATCAAAGACCACCTCATTCGCGGCATTGCTGATCCTGAAATCTTGTCTGACCTCCTTGGGGACCCCAAAACTGATAGGACTTTGGATGAGATTGTCAGCTATGTGGCGCAGAAAGAGGAAGGCAAAGCAACGAGAAGCGCAGTTGGAGGTGCCATAGCAGCAATTGGTGACAAAGAACAGGCTGCCACCTCATCAAGACCACCACTCCACCGACCATGTTGGGCATGTGGCGGTCCCGGACACGGGCCAAAAAATGATCGCCACACGAGATCAAAACTCTGTGAGGCCTGGACATTCACATGCAGCAAATGTGCTGTAAAGGGTCACTTCACTAAATCCTGCAGCAAATGCTCCAGCTGTGGCACCTGGGGTCATAGAGACAGAACCTCCAGAGTGTGCCCTCGTGGTAGGGGGCAGAAAAGCCGGACTTCAAATCACCACCTAAAGGACTCGAGGCCATCACAAGGGCCGGACTTCAATGACAACGCCTTCATGTTTGACCAGCTATGCATGGCCTCCAGCCACTGCGGCTCTTCAACAACGACATTGAACACATCGAGATCACGAAACCCCATCTGTCTAGATCATCACGTCTTCAATGGCCAGTGGATAGCCCGTCCATCCAAACCCCACCCCATGCTGCCGGTGCAAATGTCCGTGCTGCCAGAAGAACATGCTGCATTCGGGAGCCCCTTACAAACCCCTCATAGACTCAAGTCTGCCAACATATCCATGGTTGCAGATACGGGTTGCCAGAGTACTGTCATCCCCTTGTCAGTTGCCTGCATACTAGGCCAGTGTTGATTCTAGAGCGCGCCCTTGCGGGATTCCCGCAATATTTTTCTGAAGGCCGCAAAAAATCGCGAAAGACGCGGCCCAAAAGCCGCAAAAAAAAGAGAACGAACGCGTTTTTGCACAACCAGCGCGGCTTCGCCGCTGCCGTGTGTATAGCCTCCTGAGCAATTCCTTTAGCCGAACGCGCGTTCTACCAAATTTTTTCATTGGCCGAGAAGCAGCAGTTGAGCCAATCAGCGGTACTGGCAGTTCAACAGTCCTCATGTCGGCTTCAACGATGAAGCGCGCGAAGCCAAACACTCTGTTTTCTTTCGCCTTCACGAAGAAAAAACGCACTGATATATCTAAAGATCATCAGCTGGAAGCCGATAATGAGTCTACAGCCACCGTTACGGCTACTCAGTCAAGCGATAGCGTGTCTCAGCCGATCGACGCCGGAGGCGAAACGGTTGAAAGTGCCAGTGAACCCGAAGATCAGCAAGATAATGAAGATGGTGAAAACGAAGCCGATCCCTCCAGTTCGAACACGGAGGAGCAGAAGAAACTCTACAAGGCGTTTCAAGAATCATGGTTGAAAGACAGACCCTGGTTAAAGAAGGAGAAACAGGCTGAAAGAAGACAGCCTCAATGTGCTGATGACCATCAAATGTGAAGGTCCTCCCATCAATGACCATGACTTCACAGCTGCTGCAGCAGAGTGGAAGCAACAGAAGGATAGGAGGATCTACAAGAAATGAATGGAGTTCTGTGGGCTGTACATATGTATAAAGCTTTTCAGTTGTGTATGGTGAAGGTGTACACAGTGACTTTTCACAGTTAAAGGGTTTTCTTAAGGTGATACTGATGGTATATAAATCTTGACAATAGTGATGGTCACTTCATATAAAGAGACTGAATTAATTGTGGGGTAGGCTTAGAGTTGCTGGATTCTATGATGAGGTGACAACAGACTTGCTCACTTGCTGTATGACTGCCAAGAAGGGAGCTCAGCTGAGTACATGCACCACCAGAAAAAGACAAGTCTTCTAAGGTATGTCAGAATGTGTGTGTACTCTGTGCGTGTGTGTGTGTGTGTGTGTGTGTGCGTTTCTGTAATAAAATGTAACTCGTTTCTTGTTTCTTTTTGTTGTTTTAGTTTACTTTGGCCATAATGTAATCATTGTGATTAAGCTTTAAAATCTGAATTTTCACGCGTTTTGAGGGCCTCCCATTTTCACCCTATGGGCCCCCTTTTTTTATGTGAGGGGGCCCTTGGGCCCCCTTTTTTGAAATCCTAGAATCAACACTGCTAGGCATTGAGGACAGTGACCTGATCCCTGTGACACTCAAGATGAAGGGTGCTAATGATCAGGATCTAGGAGTCCTGGGTGCTATTGTTGTCTCCATCACAGCTTGCGATGTGATGGGCTCTGCTGTCGTCTCAAAACAATTATGCTATGTCTCCAAACAGATCTCCAAGGCATTCCTCTGTAGGGAAGCATTGTCTGCGCTTGGTGTTATACTCCCTACATTCCCAGTTCCAGAGCCAAGCCCACGCTGCATGGCAACCTCATCAGAGACAGTTGAGACCACATGCTCCTGCCCGAAGCGCAGTAGTACACCACCACCCAAGCCCACACAGCTACCCCCAGGCATGTCCGCCACGAAAGACGATGTAGAGGCCCTTAAACAGTGGCTCCTGGATTATTATGCTGCAACGACCTTCAACACTTGTGAACATCAGCCCCTTCCCCTCATGTCAGGTGAACCCTTGGAGCTCCACGTCAATCCCGATGCCAAGCCTGTCGCCATCCACAAACCTGCTCTTGTCCCCATCCATTGGCAAGACCAGGTGAAGGCAGACCTGGAACGAGATGTGCGCTTAGGCGTCCTTGAACGTGTTGACCCCAATACCCCTGTTACTTGGTGCTCACGGATGGTTGTGACTGCCAAAGCGGATGGCTCTCCACGGCGCACAGTGGACCTCCAACCCCAAAACCGTCAGTCTGTTCGGCAAACTCATCATGTTCCTACCCCATTTAATCTCGCCGACCGCGTCCCACAAGGCACCATAAAGACTGTCACAGATGCATGGAATGGGTACCACTCAATCCCCATTCGGGCAGAGGACCGCCATATCACCACCTTCATCACTCCATGGGGTCGTTTCCGTTACAAAGTTGCACCCCAAGGCTTCCTTGCCAGCGGCGATGGCTACACGCAGCGTTTTGATGCCATCATAGCCGACTTCCCTGACAAGGTCAAATGTGTGGATGATACCTGCATGTGGTCACCGGACATTGAGTCTGCTTTCATCCAAGCTTGCAGCTGGCTAGACCTGTGTGCTCGCAATGGGATCACACTCAATCCCAAGAAATTTCAGTTCGCCCAAGACACTGTGCAATTTGCAGGGCTCACTATCACCTCCACAAACATCTGCCCAAGCCCCAAGTTCCTTGACGCCATTCGCAACTACCCCACCCCCTCAGACATTTCAGGCGCCAGAGGGTGGTTTGGCTTGGTGAACCAGGGAGCTTATGCCTTCTCCATGGCGAAACAGATGAAACCCTTTCGCCACTTGCTGAGGCCTTCAACCCCATTTCGATGGACAGAGGAACTGGATCGGCTCTTCCAGCAGTCCAAGGAGGTCATCATCAACGAGATGAAGGAAGGAGTGAGACTCTTTGACCCCTCACGCCCCACCTGCCTCGCCACAGACTGGTCCAATGATGGCATTGGCTTCTTCCTACTCCAAAAACACTGCTCTTGTGCGCCTACCACCCCGAAATGCTGTCGTGATGGATGGAAGCTGTGTCTGGTCGGCAGCAGATTTACCACACCTGCTGAGAGCCGCTATGCTCCCATTGAAGGCGAGGCGCTAGCAGTCGCATATGCCCTCCACCAGACACGTTACTACATCTTAGGGTGCACTGACCTCTTTGTTGCCACGGACCACAAACCGCTTCTGCAAATCTTGAATGATCGATCTCTTGCAGACATCCACAACAGACGTCTCTTAAACCTTAAGGAGAAAACCCTACCATACCGATTTGAAGTGGTGTACGTGTCAGGCAAGAAGAACCTGGCCCCGATGCCGCTTCCAGACACCCAGCTGATCAGCCTGAGGCACCCGGCTTGGGCGGTGACCCTTTGGAGCTGAACTCGGTTTCCTTTCACCAGGAAGCCCTGAAACACCTCAGAGACGACGACAGCTTGGATGAAGCAAATGACCCCTCGACAATCACAGCTGCAGCTGTCGCCCTGTGTGCCCTGGACAGTCGCCAAGTTGTTACATGGGACATGGTGCAGGAGGCCACAGCTTCCGACCCCACCTTCCGGCAGCTCGTCCAGCTCATTGAAGAGGGCTTTCCATCCAACTGCAGACAGGTCCCAGCTACTCTGCGCCCCTTCCACAGGTTCAGTAGCAGCCTCTGTGTTGTTGACGGTGTTGTTCTGATGGGCCAGAGGGTCGTCATTCCACCCTCTCTCCGCCCTACCATCCTGCAGTCCCTCCATGCGGCACACCAGGGCGTCAACATCATGTGTACCCGAGCACAGGACTCTGTTTATTGGCCGAACATCACTGTTGATATCACCCGTGTCCGAGAGGAGTGCACCCACTGTCACCGCATGGCAAAATCCAACCCCATGCAGCCACCATCAGACAACAGGCTACCAGATTACCCATTCCAGATGGTTTGCAGTGACTACTTCACATACAACAACACAGACTACGTTGTCATTGTGGACAGGTACTCCCATTGGCCAATGGTCTACAGGTCCGAATCGGGAGCTGATGGCCTCATCCGACGCCTTCGAGAAACATTTGCCACTTTTGGCATCCCAGAGGAACTCACCAGCGACGGAGGACCCCAGTTCACTTCAGGCAAAACACAGGAGTTCCTGAAGTCCTGGGGAGTCCATCACAGGATCACTTCTGTTGGCTTTCCTCATGCTAACTGCCGGGCTGAGTTGGCTGTGAAAACTGTAAAACGCATGCTTGTGGACAACATCGGCCCAACTGGTTCTTTGGATGTGGACAAATTCCAAAGGGCCATTCTTATTTACAGAAACACTATCGATCCCGAGACCAGGACATCCCCCGCAATGGTTCTTTTTGGCAGACCCATGCGTGATGCAATCCCCATCCCGCTGGGCAGATACACACCCCATGAAGCCTGAAGGGACCTCATGACCCAGAGGGAAGCTGCCCTGGCGAAGAGACACTCTCGGGAGCATGAACGCTGGAGTGAACACACACATCGCCTCCCTCCTCTCATGGTAGGCGATCACGTATACCTGCAAAACCTGCGTGGCAACTACCCTAGACGGTGGGAACGCACTGGCATTGTGGTGGAAGTTCGCCAACACCATCAGTACGTTATCCGTGTTGATGGGTCAGGGCGAGTCACCATCCGGAATCGCCAACACCTGCGGAAGTTCATCCCGTTTCACCACAACGTGCATCCATTCCCCCACACCCCTTACACCCCACCAGTCACCTCACCTGATGTCCGACCCACATCCCCCGAGAACCCATTGCCACCGCCAGTGGCACCTCCACGTGTGGCCTCCGCTCCGGACGCCCTGCCAACATCAGACACATGGCAGCCACCGACACCTGTTCCGGCCTCACCTGTCCCAGCCTCTCCCGATCCACACACCCTGCAGCCTTGGACTGGACATCCCCAACAGATGGCAGCCTGACCCCTAAGGACTCTGGTGTGGCACCATCTTCACCGACAAAGAGACAAGTACCCCGGGCCCTCGCCCGACTATTACCCTTCAACCAGCCAGGCATGAAGGAGCTCTCTGCACCTGGTACCTCCAGGCGTGGGGTGCCTCTCGCAGAATAACATTTTCCAAGACGCTGGAACACTGGGCGACAGTGACATTAATCTTTTAGTCTTTCTGCGCCCATTACACTTGCCCCTAGGGAAGGGGGAGAGACAGTGGACAGTATTATTAATGTGTTTTCGTTTGGCACAGAGTTATATATTCAGTTTTCATAGAAGTTATAAGAAGGGTGGACAAGCATAGATTTTGTTTCAGTTTTAATCGTACCCGTTAAAACTTACCCCTGGGGGAGGGAGATAGATAGTAACCCTGTGGTAGTGTGTCCATATTTCAGATACAGTAGCCGTCATTCTATGACTCCGAGGAAGGTGACTACAATCATCTTTTAGTTAACGAAATCATCGTCGCAAAAGCAAAAAAGCGTAGCAGAGGAGCAAGATCGAGAACGGATACAAGATGTGTCTGTGACAATTGCAGTGCGCGTGCAGGGATGCAATTTTTTAACATATATTTTTTTGTTTTTATTGTGGTGTAGGGACCCCTTAATGTTAGCCTGGGACCCCTTAAAAATCTGATGAAGGGGTCCCTGGGACCGGAAAGATTTTCACCCCAGCAGAAGCCCTGGCCCCAGAACAGTTCCCTGTAGTACACCTGACAAGACTGGTTTACAATGAGATGACGACCCTTCCACAACAACTTTCTGCGTTCTCCCAACGAGGAATGATCTAGCCCATTTTAGCAAAGAACCGCCAATACCGATGTGTTCTAATTTAAGCAGCAGGCCCTCATGGTCAACCTTATCAAAGGCTTTAGAAAAGTCTAATAAAATTGCATCTATTTGCTGTCTGTTGTTAAGACAGTTATTAAAATCATTGAGAGTTGTTGTAAGTTGAATCTCACAACTCCTTCGCTGTCTAAAACCATGCTGGGCGTTATTTAAGAAGTCATATTTGTCAAGATGGTCCATTATGCTACTATATATTATGTGTTCAAGTAGTTCAGCTGATATGGATGTAAGAGATACAGGTCTATAGTTCTCTGCTTTTGTTTTGTCACCCTTTTCGAATAAGGGAACAATGCTCGCATCTCGCCACTCATCAGGTATTACTCCCTGGTCCAGTGAAGCTTGGTAAAGTAGTTGGTATACCTCACTCAATTCATTGGCACATAATTTTAAGAGCTTGCCAGGAACGCCATCGGACCAGTAGCTTTATTTTCATTGATGTTGGTCAGTAACTTAAATACTCCTGCTTTGTTTACTTTGATGCTTTGCATTTCAGGGAGTTTATCATCATCCTTACAGCCCTGATGTGGCCCTTTGCGGTCGGCTGGGCTATAAGCAACATTATCTTATCTTATCATCATCCTTTATTCTAACGTTAATTAAAGGTTTGGGATTTGAGAAAACTGAACAAAACTGCTTGTTTAGTAAATTTGCTTTCCCTTCAGGGTCCTGTATTAGGTTATTCTGGTTGTTTCTCAGGTCTGGAATCCCAATGTTGTCCTGTCTCTTACTCCTTATGTAAGACCATAATTTCTTGTTTTGATGATCCACAGCTTTACATTTCCGTCCTTATTGAGACACTTAGTGAAAGGGCAAACAAACAAGGCTTTACACATTTGTAATCCAATATTTTTGTTGCTGTAGTCTGAGCAGAGGCATATATCAAACTTGTGTACTACTTAACTATGGAAAATTAACTTCCCAGAAAGTGATGACGTCATTTTTGCACAATATTGTGTTTGTTGTCATTGTTCTAATATTGCCTGACCACTTGCGTACAAGCTTTCTTGCGGCATCTATGTTATCTACGAGAAAATAAACCCAGTCGAGTTTGGTATTAAAAGAATTGTTGGGAATTCGCCAATTCAGTCATCTCAATAGTGCAGATATATTACATTTTTCATGACAATAACTAATTATCAAACCTACAGCCCCATTTGTAATGGCCGCTCAACCTTGCCGAACGCATTGCTGCCAGACCAGCTATGAACAGATGACATTCAGTTGGCCGAATACAGTGCGGTTAGCTGGCTGGTGGGGAGCGGCCTGCAGAAAACATTCCTTTCCCTCACCTGCATTCACGGCTTGGTCTCTGCAGCTGTCAACTCCCCTGAGACTCAAAACTAAGTAACTTGCTCTGAACAGCCGTGGATCACCTTTTGAAATCATCGAATTAACATAATTGGAGTGAGCAAGCCTACATTCTCTCTGACACCTTCTCTTAATATGTTTATACCTAACCATAATCTTTCTGAATTAGGATGTAGTTTCAATTTCTTAAAGAAACAATGTTTCCTTCTCAACAAACGTTTAGTTTTTGTAGTCGTCCATGGCTGGTGGTTCTTACTTGAAGTTATTTTAGTAGGTATGTTGTCATCCATAATAAAATCCAAGTTAGTTTTTATACACTTCCAAAGGTCACTGACATTATCTTTAACACTATGGGACCTCAAAAAAAGACGACTGAAATCATGAGTATCCCTGCGCAATTTTGGTAAATCTGCTTGGTTCCAGAGTCTGATGGTACGTTTAGGGGTTTTCTTCGAAAGGGTTGAAAGTTGCTCTCTAAGAGAATTATGTCATGATCACCCAGCCTGCAATTAATTCCTGATTGCCTAAAGCGCCTGGACAATTGGTAAAAAATAAATCCAGGAATGCCTTACCACGAGTTGGTGCTTCAACTGACTGCACTAATCCAAGGTCTTTGGTGTATCAAAAAACTGAGTGTTAATATTTTTACTGTATTGATTACCAAGTATGGCATCTTCACCCCAATCAATATCTGGTAAGTTAAAGTCTCCACCAATCCATAATATTGCCTTCCTATTGCCCAAAACAATGTTAGAAATGTCTCTGCAGATAGACGAACATACATTTTCATCTGAGTCTGGAGGTCTGTAAACTGATCCAACAATGACAGGTCTCTTATTCTTAAAATTAATCCTACAAAATAAACTTCACTATTTTTGCCTTGATATAAAAACTCACTGGCTAAGTTCTTCCTAATGGCAATCAAGACTCCCCCACCTCTTTTTCCAAGTCTGTCCTTTCTATAAATATCAAAATCCTCCATTAGAAGTTCACTGCTGGATGTTCCAGTTTCTAGCCAAGTTTCTGTTCCAATTACAACATCAATGTTTTTTTCAGTGACTAAATTACTGAGTTCTTCCTTTTTCTTGATAAGAGATTGAAAAATTTACGACTATGCATTTAAGTTTTATCTTTTTCTCTTAATGATTTGGGGTTCAGTTGCACTTTATGATTTGGGATTTTATCAGTTTTAGAATCAGGGGTGGATGCAAACTTAGGACAAAATTTCAAGTTTCTTTTAGGGATCGGTCTGGTGAGATAGGGTCAAAACGTTGCTTTCTGAGCTGCAGTCTTCAATAGAATCTTCAAAAAGTCTCGAACTAAAGTTTGGAAGCCCGCAGTTAAAACAAGTCTAAGATATTTCACTATTGCATAATGCTTCATAAACTGCTGAATTCATTAACATACATTTAGTGCGATACCATGTATTGCAGACGTCACAGGCAACTGCTTTATGTTTCCATGTGACTCTCTAATTGCAAACTCCGCATGGATATTTTACTTTGTGGACGGACCAGGATTGAGTTCATAGGCTAGCTCAGACGTATTATCCATCAAATTCATCTAGTTTTTGTTAATAATTCATGTTTTATCTATGAGGTTCTTAAAAACATTAATACTAGGTGCAACGTTAGATGTTAAGTGTTAGTTCATTCAAAAAATTGGTTACTCTATTAGTAAAAGTAAATTTTCTTAAATTAGTTCTGGAATATTGTTTAAATATCTTATCTTCACTGTTCCTTGTAACATTCTTCTGCGAGTACAAAAAAGGCATGCTTTATCAACATCATCAATTCCATTAAATATCTTGTATGCTTGAATCAAGTCTCCTCTTATTCTTCTTGCCTTAAGTGTTGGAAGATATTTTAATCTTCCTGATTATGAGTAATCTTTTATATTAATTAATCATCTTGGTTGCTCTTCTTTGTACCTGTTCTAGAGCTTCTGATTGTCTCTTTAGCATTGGATACCATACAGTGTTGCCATATTCAAGAACAGGTCTAACTAGTGTCTTATATAATTGCAAAAAAGTGTCCTTTTCTATAAATATAAAGGTTCTTTTTATTATATTCCAATCATTCTGTTAGCCTTATATACTATTACAATATGATTGTCAAATAGCAAATTTTTGTCAAAAGTCACACCTAGTCTTTCTCTTATTCACATTTAGATACTTTTATTTCTTTGCCCCCAATTTTTCATTATATACTCCTTTTGTGGGTTTGTTTTACCAATAATGAAGTACTTTACATTTTTCTGCTTTAAAATATAGACTGAAAGATCGTCATTGCGTTCGGACTAGCAGCCAACCATGAGGATTCTTCAACTCGATTTTTTACCCTATGCCTCGCAGGATGTACAAGTTCAGTAGTACAGTACATTATATTTATTTGTAATTTTGTAAACATATTGGCATGATTGATTGTCAACTCACAAACTGTGAGTGTGACAGATACTGAAATAGAGCCATACATGACGTCCCTGAAAGGAACCATTTCCAAATCAAGTATCATGGAGCATAGTTTTTCATTGTCAAGGATCAGGAAACGGCATCTCCACCCAGGTTTGGGTCTTTTACTAATGATTTTCTTCTGTAGAAACCAACAAGTTCAAAGATTTGGGCTTCAGATTGCAGGTGCACCTGTGACATTTTGCGTTTGAGTGGTGCATAATGTGTCAAGCTTGAGCACCAGGCTGTTGAGCACCTGTCAAAATGATGGCAAGTGGTAATATGTATTTCTGTCAGAGTGGCTCTGCCTTCTGGAGCAAAAGTTGTCAAATCACGCAATTTAACACCACCATCCAAAATGTGAACGAACAGCTTTTGGTCAATTTGAAATAATAAGACCTGAATTGTCACCAGGATCAAGGAATAATAGAAAAAATTTTGTCTCCTTTATTGCAGAACGTCAGTTGTATACATGCCGCATTTGTTCTTTGAAGGTTTTGTACCATGATAGAACATCTTTCATCTCCTTTATATATATTTTGCAGATGTCAGCTGCATACATGCTGCATTTGTTCTTTGAAGGTTTTGTGTCATGCCGTGAGCAGTGGAAAAATACTACCAAAAGCAAAGCAGAGACTAGAGACAAACAGGATAACAGAGCTTGAGAGCAAGGATTTTTTTTCCGAGATCAAACAACTGACTGCAGACATGATTTTTACCTTTACATTGAACCTTTCCTATGGTCAAGTACATTTATATTCTCTCTGTCCCTCTCTCCCTCTCTCTTTCTCTCTCTGTCTTTCTGTGTTATCCTCAGGCAAAACAAGGAGATAGATCTATACTAAGTCATGATACGCAAGGCTACAGATTGATGAATTTGAATAAGGTGTTTGAAGAGACCTGTTCATGAGTGCAAGATTTTGCAGATCTAAGTACTGAGTCATGAGCTGGTGGATTCTTATAAATGCATCTTACACAACCTGCACCACTGCTTTGCAGGCATGTGTGTTTGTGCACGGAAGCATGTGCTTGCGCATGGGTACATGTATCATGTACATGTATGCTTCCTTGCCTAGCATCCATGCATTCAAATATATGTGGTGTGCAATTTACTGTCGTTTGAGACATCTGTGATTGTCAAAGTTGTTGACTTGGAAGTCATTAGTATTGGTGGATGGGTTGAAATAACATTGCTTTTTAATAGTATAAATTTAGACATTACATGTTTTTGAAATACTGTTTTTGAAAATAGTACCAGGAATAGGCTAACCCTCTTTGTTTGCTCTGCCGCATATGGAATAACTTCAAGGTTTGTAAATGCATCCAACAAAATATTGCTTTAGATTCAGAGAAGCAAACTGTTGATCGCTGGATGCTCTAGTGTATTAAAATGTGTGTGTGTCATTTCTTTTGGAGGCCAACGATAGACTGAAAGTGTTCAATATTACACAAACACGTAACGGAGACATTAAAATTGATGTGCTAACTTAGTTACCGTCAGTAATGTTATTGGTTCTGTTGTCTAGCATTTTTTTGTTTTGTTTCAGATTAATTCAGCTGCTGCTGAACAGCTGTTCTGTAGGCTATGTTTTGATCACATTGATTTACTGTATTCAGTCTGTGCATAGAATTAGAATTCTGTGTTTCACTTTCAGTTACACTGGTTCTGCTTTTGTGGCATCAGCAGGCCAGAAGGAAATATATGGCAGGATGATTTTTTTCTCTTCCTCTCTCTCTCTCTCTCTCTCTCTCAGCCCTGATGTGGCCCTTTGCGGTCAGCTGGGCTATAAGCAACTTATCTTATCTTATCTCTTCTCTCTCTCTCTCTCTCTCTCTCTCTCTCTCTCTCTCTCTCTCTCTCTCTCTTCCCCCAGCTATCATGTGATATTTGTTTTAAAAGGCTGATGAATTACAATCTTAACAATATATGAATTGCGATTTTTAATTTAAGAAGGATACTAGTATTAATAGTAATTATTATTTTGATAAGGAAGAATGAATTGAAAGCTTTTTCTCTTGACAGTTTAGGTGAGCTCAGAGTTACATTTATTTAAATAATCCTTAACAACAAAACAAACCGAACAACAACGGAGAACAGGATCAAAAGAAACGGTGTAAAAAGTAAAACAGAATATATGATAAGTAAACAAGCGAAGGAGCTCCTTCCTCTATGTACTCATCATCAATTGGTGCATGATCTCTTTTTTATGTTTCTGTTCTTTGTTGTGATATAAGATTGCACAAAAAGATTGTTACTCATTGTGTTATGATCACAGAAATGATGCTGAGAAGCGGACCATATGGCTGTGTGAGGCAGGTGTCTTGCTCGGAATCTGTGGGATTGTCTACTGGGCTGATCATACACCATACCTGCTCCTTTCCCTGGCGGTGGCTACTGGAGTTTACACACAGCTGTGTGGAAGAATTGACCTGCGGCAGTGGTGGCTGTCAGTGCGGACGCGGTGGGAGGAGTATCAGCAACATGAAGAGAGTATGCGTCAAGTGCAGGCACACCTGGCACGCCAGCAGGCTGCATCTTCTTCGGCGCTCCCTCCGTCCTCTCTGACTGGCGCCCCTGGCATTAGCCCTGTGTTAAGCCCCTCCCAGAACCCCTTGTATCCACATCTCATGCCAGCTCAAGGTTATCCACCAAATGTCACGCTCCTATCTGGACGAGAATTACCTGGAACTGCTACCACTAGTACCATGGGACCTGTTTTCAGGGGCTCTCACGGAGGACTCATTTGGTCTGGATTATCGCAGACCAACAACGCATCAGCTGGCTTCTTTGGTCAGCAGCCCTCTGTAAGTACTGCTGGTCCTGCTTTGGCTTTCCAGAATCATGGAGCTTTTGCTGGACAGTCCGTTTCACAGCCCTCTATCTCTGCCCCAAACCGACAGAGTGAGGAGCATTTGCCTCCAAGATGGTTGGGGGGAGACTTGAAACGAAAACCTCTTCGTCAAATAGATAGCCGTGGTATGAGCCCTACATTAGGCTTGGCCAGCAGTGGAGCTTCAGCCATCAAAAACAGATTTATGAACGCTCTAGGTTTCGGGGGAGTGGTAAAAAAGCCCCCTGGTTTGCGAAATAAAGGTCAGAACCAGTGTTTCATGAACTCTGTGCTCCAGTGTTTAGCACGTAGTCCCTATTTAGTTCCTTGTCTGGCAGTAGATGCAGCTAAAGAGCTGGAAGGAACTGTGTCTGAATCCTTATTCTTGTCCACTCTGTCTGAACTTCTGGATTTGTTGACTGCGGAACCAGAAACATTAGACTCCAGTATCCTGGAGCCAACAGCATTTCGACATGCAGCATCAGCATTAAATAGAAATCTGGTAGCACCAGTCAACCAGCAACAGACTCAGCAGGATGCTGCAGAGTTTCTGATGTGGATGTTGGACATGGTACACAGGATTCTCAACAAAAATAGGCAGGCACTCTCCTGTGGTAAGGCTTTGTCCTTTGTTGAATTATTTTCCTTTTTCGTTTTTTTTTTTAAATTTTATTTATTGAGTGCTCTATTTTGATCCTGTCACTAGTAATAGTATTAGATTTTAGTTATCAAGGAAAAGAGAAAGTGTTTAATTTATCTCCATATCAGATTTTAATTACTGAGTGAAAAAAGATGCTTGAAATCACCTCCTTTTAGATTTAAGCAGGCGCAGCAGAAAATTGCTCAACTACTACAATTATTTATTAAAGAAAAAAAACAAAGAAAGAAAGAAGAAAAGTGCCCAAATTGTGTTATCCATGGCTGTCAGAAATGTTTCCATTTTCATTTTGAAGAACACATGCATTTGCATGACAAGTCTAATTGTAATGTGCAGATTTTGTGTGCGTGTGCATATATGGTGTTAACTTAAGTAACATTGATTTTGTTTTTAAATGGTAACCTGTTTTTAAGTTGGGATATTTATTTTCTTATAATGGAAGAATGTTATGATCAGTGAATGATGGAAAAAAAGGTTGTTTGGGAAATGTATAACTACTAGTTAGTTACCAGCAATTTTAAGACTTTGTAAAGCAACAAGTGCAAACTCCTCATGATATAACATGTGCGTAAATGCCCTACTTTTTTTTTTTTTTTCATCTTTAGTGGTGTCAAGGCAATACCTATTTTTTTCCATGACCATTTTTTTTTCTTCTTCAGTGTTGAGGGCCCACAATCAAACTTGATTATTCTGGCACCTAAAATTGGGGGGTTCACTGCAGATAAATCTGGGTTGTAGACGCATCTTTAGAGTTGACATCATAGTGAAGATAGGGAGGAGGAGGGTAGCCGAGGGGGTGGGGGTCTGAGGGACAGGAGGTGGGGGAGGGGGGGGGAAAGGGGAGAAGCGGGTCTATTCAAGGCTCATTGAGGCTCTTGACTGTTCTTTGTAGGAGATTGTTCCAGTTTTTAATAGTTCTGGGCAGGAAGGAAACGGCTCTATATTGGGTCCTTGACGTGATAATGTGAAATTGTCTGTCGTGGCCTAGTCGCTTACAGTCAGGTAGAGGGATCAGTTTTTCTTTAGGCTGGGGCAGTGGACAAGTCCTTGGTGCACTTTATGCAGCATAGAAAGTCTTGTTACTAGCCGTCATTTCTCCAATGAGGGCCAGCACAGTGTATCCAGCATGTGTCTAACACTTGAACTGTTCATATATCTATTAAAGTATTATAGACAAAGCGTGCAGCTCATCTTTGAACAGCCTCTATTTAAAAATATTTTTCTCTGTGTAGTGATCGCAGACAGAAGACGCATACTCCAGATGGGGGCGAACGAGTGCTTTGTACTTTGTATGCTCGTTCTTTGATTGCTGAGGAGCTGATCTTCAGGTTCCGCTGGAGAAAATATACCGTTCTGTTGGCCTTGAAGCACAAATTACTTATGTGTTCATCCCAAGTAACTTCTTTGTTGATGGTCACACCAAGGTATTTAGCTGATGTTACTGTGTCAAGGATGTGTCTCCATGAAGGGAATAGTCGTGGTGAAGTGGAGACCTGCTCCTTGTGACACGAAGGGTTTGGCACTTTGCAGTATGAAACTCCATATCCCAGCTCCTCTCCGAGTCCGCTAAGCGTTGTAGATCTTAGAACTGTTCTTGGTTTTGGCTAGTGGTGATCATCGTGGACACTGCTGTGTCATCAGCGAACATCCGTGCTTTTGATAATCACAGGGCTGATATTCAGGGGCAGTTTCTTTTTGTCCTGGGACCAAATTGATGAATTTTCTTGTCTCTAGAAATTTGTATGTGCCCTACGTTTGTAAAAAGGCGGTGTGGTTCACAAGTCAGCAAGCATTATTCAGTAGTGGCATGTACTGCTTACATGTGATTAAGGCCTGAGAGAGAGAAATAGATCTATACATGTATGTCAGTTTATTTGTTCCCAGGTTATCTTTCTTATTATTGACCAATTGAGTGGATAGATATTAGAATTCTCTCTCTCTCTCTCTCTCTCTCTCTCTCTCTCTCTCTCTCTCTCTCTCTCTCTTTCTTTCTCTCTCTCTGGACCGCATTCCAAAATACATCCACTAGGGTTTGTATATATTTTTTTTAATAATGGAGAGAGTCTATGTAAATTCCCTGCTGACCAAGCACAATTCCTGCATGCTGCTTAATGCATTTCATTCATGTATAAAACACGCTTTGTTCCAGCAAGACCACATCTTGCTCAGATTCTATCATGAGAAAAACAAGAGGGAGAGTGGGGAAGGGTGAAGGTAAAGATGTGGGACGGGGAGTAATGAGATGAACTTCATGAAGGGTCAGTTGGTCAGTAGATTTCTGGAATTGGAAATATACTGTGGATTTGAGCATTTTAAAAAAGGAAGAAAGATCCTTCCCCCACCCCACCCACCCCAACCCCTCCTCTTGTATTTTTTACTGAATGTGTATAACTTCAGTTTTCTTAGTTGTCATCATACACCTCACTCTCTGCTTTTACCCACCCTACCCCCCATCTCTCTGCCCTGCCCAGCCCAGCCTTCAAATTTTTCTGTGTGTATGTATAACTGTATGTGTGTGGTGTGTGTGCATGCATGCGTATATGTATATATAGTGCTGAACAATTAAGTAGTGGGGAAAACAAGTGCAGGTTAACAATTCTTCCATCATTATGATAATGACTTGGCAAAGATTTGGAGAGGGGAAAAAATATCAAAAGGGGGAGGGGGGGGGGGGGGGTTGTTGAAGAAGAAAAAAATGGGAAAATGTGTACTGTAAATAGGAAAACCTTTCACTAGCTGCATAAGGGAACCATCGCAATTCCTGTCAAAGGAACATCTTTATGTATCGCCTGCTCCTAGGCCTTTCGTCCGCCGGATCGGACCCACCAGGGAGACACGGCTGACTGTGTCTGTTCTCTTGGCGTCAAACAGAGACACACCACAGTCCGTAATTCTGTGGCTTCTCACCACCAAGGGCCCAAAAAAGAATCCAACAGCACCCCAAAGCAGCCAGCGAAAGGTAGTAGAATAAAACAAAATGACAGTGTAGAGTGGAAAAAAGTTGCTTGAAAAACTAAAAACACTATGCAAACAGTGTAAAATGTAGGGGACATCTTTGAGCCTATGCTTGAGGATCCATTTAAGGATGCAAGGGAGATCAAAAGATATGGAACAGTCTGAGTGGTCAGCTCTGCTGTTCAATAACCCAAGCATGTCAGCGGCTGAGAATTGTGCAGAACAACCATTACTTGGATCTCCTTGTAAGAGATGCAATCGCCCACCGATTGACCAACAATACAGTGCTGAACAATTAAGTAGTGGGGGAAAACAAGTGCAGGTTAACAATTCTTCCATCATTATGATAATGACTTGGCAAAGATTTGGAGAGGGGAAAAAATATCAAGAGGGGGGGGGGGGGGGGGGGGGGGGGGGTTGTTGAAGAAGAAGAAAATGGGAAAATGTGTTACTGTAAATAGGAAAACCTTTCACTAGCTGCATAAGGGAACCATCGCAATTCCTGTCAAAGGAACATCTTTATGTATCGCCTGCTCCTAGGCCTTTCATCCGCCGGATCGGACCCACCAGGGAGACACGGCTGACTGTGTCTGTTCTCTTGGCGTCAGAGACACACCACAGTCCGTAATTCTGTGGCGTTCTCACACCAAGGGCCCAAAAGAACTCAACAGCACCCCCAAAGCAGCCAGCGAAAGGTAGAATAAAACAAAATGACAGTGTAGAGTGGAAAAAAAGTTGCTGAAAAACTAAAAACACTATGCAAACAGTGTAAAATGTAGGGGACAATCTTTGAGCCTATGCTTGAGGATCCATTTAAGGATGCAAGGGAGATCAAAAGATATGGAACAGTCTGAGTGGTCAGCTCTGCTGTTCAATAACCCAAGCATTGTCAGCGGCTAAGAATTGTGCAGAACTACCGTTACTTGGATCTCCTAAAGAGATGCAATCGCCCACCGATTGACCAAAACAATACAGTGCTGAACAATTAAGTAGTGGGGGAAACAAGTGCAGGTTAACAATTCTTCCATCATTTATGATAATGACTTGGCAAAGATTTGGAGAGGGGAAAAAAATATCAAAAGGGGGGGGGGGGGGAGGGGGGTGTTGAAGAAGAAGAAAATGGGAAATAATGTGTACTGTAAATAGGAAAAACTTTCACTAGCTGCATAAGGGAACCATCGCAATTCCTGTCAAAGGAACATTTTATGTATCGCCTGCTCCTAGGCAGGACCCACCAGGGAGACATGGCTGACTGTGTCTGTTCTCTTGGCGTCAAACAGAGACACACCACAGTCTGTAATTAAGTGTGCGTGTGTGATATGTCGCTGTTTTTCAAAAGATTGATTTTAGGCTTATTTTGACTTAAAAGTAGGGTTTTAAGGTAAACTTGATCTCAATATCAACAATTTAGGATTGTAATGAATTTTGTTGATTTGTGTTAAAAAACAAGAACAGTGATGGAAACTTAGGTTAAATTATGATTTATGAAATAGATTATTTATTCCTGGAAAAAAAAAAACGAAAAAAACCCTTAACACCAGTTCATGAAGAAAGCCAAACCTAGGACTCCCAGTCGCCAGGTATTTATCTGTGTGTCAGACATCAGATGCTGGTCCAATAGCTCTTGAAAATGACAAACATTTTCAAATTGGTGCCTCATCCCAACAATATTTCTCATAGTCAGACGTGTATGGCTGTCAGTGTTCATTATTAAACTATACATGTGCAATTCGGTCATTCACAAAGTTTGCTGCAGAACTGTGAAAGCAATTTTCTCAAGGAAACCATGATGGTCTGTTATAAAATGTCGCTGAAGGGTAGAAAAAAAGAAAGTTTGTCAGTGTCACATGTGTGGTGTATACTCCATTTCTGACAGCTCTGGGCTTGTGGAACTTGGAAGCCAAGTGAACCAGGACTTCCCTATGGTCACACGTGAGGACAAAGAGAATAATTACCAGGTGTGCACAGCAGCAGCAGCTTAATGTCCTCCCTCCATGGCTTGCTGACTTGGTGACCATAGTTTTGATTTCCTCTCCATGACTGAAAAGTAAAATGCCCGTGATTGTCAATAGGACACTTAGTTATTAGGTAGATGGTGTTATGCATGCACTGGATCAAAATATGCACCGCAGAAGTGACAGTGCAATGTCCTAAGTGATGGGTTGCCTCATGAACAGTTTGACATTAATTGCTCCCTGTGAACTGCAAATGCTGGAGCTGCAAGTGCAACAGGATAAGTCGAGGTATGATTGTAGAGTATATGTTGGAATAAGCAGTGTTTGGGCAATATCACTGAAGTGACATAAACAGTGAGATATAAAAAAAAAGTATATTGCGGCTAATGAAGTTAGTTTTTAAAAAAGTTTCAAGTTTAGGTCTTTACAACTAATAAAAGCTACACTTTCAATTCAAACAAACAGAAAACGTTTTGTGGTAGAACTTGTCAGCAACAATCCATTTTTTTTTCTATTTTGTTTTGAGCTCTCTGTCTCCCTCTCCTCTCCCTCTCAGTCCAACTTAATTAGTATGCCTGAGCAGTTAAACAATTTTTTGGCCCTAAGTTTCTTTACTTTACACTTTGTCCAGTAGATCTCCAAACATCCTATCCTTCAGCTATCACTTTGAAATAAAATGTGTTATGATTTATTTCATCTTTTGTGTGTGTTCTTTCCAGTTTGCCACCCCAGAATTCTCAAGATGGTCCAGTGGTTTTGACCCCAAGGATCAAAGTAATGTTGAGAATTTTAGGTCTGTCATTCATTCCAGTGTATGGAACAATGCCTTCTTACAATGAGAGATTTTGAAATGCCCATATCATTTCAGGTGTCGTGAGAGACGAACTAAGGAACTAGTGCAGAAAAGTAAATTGGAAAACATGCTTTTTTTTTCTTTAAAAAAAAAAATCTTTTAGTGTTTGACTTGCTGCACCTTAACTATATGGCATGCTTCAGGTTCTGATGCAGGGAATGGAGAGGAGAGATTCTCCAGCCCCGTCTCGCCATGCTTCGTTTCATCTATGGCGATCTGACCCCAGCCAAAGCCAGAGAGCTGAAAGAAGTCTGCATGAGAGAGGTTTGTTGATCTTTCTGCTCCATCATTGTTCAGTGTTTTGCATTTTCTTATGGCTCCAACTAAATACATATTGAGAAAACAACCATTATAGAATAATTATGAAAAATAGATTGTAAATATAGCGTACCCTCCAACCCCTCTGTTAATAAGACATTCTCTTTTTTCCTTTTTTTGTTGTTGTATAACCTGGTGTATATGGTTGTTGTGGCCACTGTTGTAGAACTAGTGAGTGCTACTTCTGTACTAATTATTAATGATATTATTCTGAATTAACGTTATACCCAAATAAAACATGAGATCTATGCAAATTTCAAAGAAATTGAAACAGACTCAGCATGTGATTGAGGCTAAGAATACAAATAAGCACACAAAACAAAATGTACAGTAACACAGTAAATTTTTGACGAATATGATTTCTTCAGACATTATGAACAGCAAACAAATATGCACAAAGCAATACTCCCCGAAAGCATTCTCATGCCGACTGTTATCAGGTGAGTATTGTTACTAGTGCATTTTTATTTACTGTTTTGTAATCTCTGAAGAAGTCATATTTGTCGGACAATTCCTAGTCAGCATAACTGTACACTATGCTCAGTGGATTCTACTGAAGTGACTGTATTTCGAATTTGATTTATTAGTAAAAGTCCTTAATATTACAATTTCTTGAAGTATATATTGTGAGGTCTGTACGAATCCTGGGAAGTTCCTCAGTCAGAGATTTTTTAAAGTCTGAATTATTACACTATTATTACGCTACTTCAGAGGCACACCGGTTCATCTCCAAAATGGCAGATTTGAGAAATGCCCACTTGAAGTTTTTAAACAATGGCAGAAGTCACACGAGTACTTCTATAGTCACATAACTCACAATGGTTCAAGTTCAAGTTGTAATGTATAAGTGCTGTTAGCAGCATCAAATAGTATTCAACAGAAAACATAAAAACACACATTTACAAAAAATAGTCATTCCTTGCTTGAAAACTGCCTCGCAGAGCTCTTCATAATTTGGAGCAAACCAGACTTCCAGTAGTAAGCCTGGTGTAGCGTGCTTTTATCTGACTGTCCTAGCCTCTCCCTCCCACATGGCAGAGCAGGCCATAAATCAGTGTAATGAGGAAGGCAGACGTTTTCCCTCTCCCTGCTGCCAGCATCTTTCACAGCAGGGAAGAGTATCAGCCAAGTGTACAGAGGTAGCCTACCCTCCCTTCCTTTCCTTAACATATCCTCTTTCTCAGCACAGTTGGTTAAAGCCGGATGTTCCGCTGTTGCTCCAAACACATAGGTAATCTTGCTCTGTGCCACAAGTGTTTTTTCGCTTTATCTCTGCTATTATGCAACATCACATCACCAGGTTTGGAGCTCTTGATAAGACCATGAAAAGACACACAATGCACCAAAAAACCCAAAACCCAAAATTTGGAGGTAATCTGGTGTGGCTCTAATGTAGCGAAATTCAAAGGACTAACCACTTAGCTGAGCTTCAGTCAAGTTGTTGGTGTGCCTTAGATATAAGCACAAAAATGTTTAACATGTCTTATGTATGCTGAATGTCTTGTCTGACTCAGTTTAGACTGACATCAGTTGGCAAAGATGGAGTCAATGAGCCCTATACTTCTTCAGAGTTGTGAACCAAGTAATTCCCATGGGGAAAAAAAATTTTCCCTGTCGGATACTGTGTTGGACGAAGGTTGAATTCAGCTTACTTAACCGCCCTTACCACACCCTGCGCTGCTCCATAAAATATTTTGTTTGATGCCACCTTCAGCTTCATGATCATGGTACAGATTTGAAAATTATAGCCCCCAACCCCACCCCAGCTTCCTTCCCACCATTAGATATTTCTTTAGCTATGAATATTTTCAGTTTGGCTGTATGATTCAGTTACGTAGCCTGAACCCTGACATCATCCCACCCAACTCTTCACTCTGCCTCATGCTCCCCACTCTCTCGAGGAGAATTCGCTTAAACTTGGCCAATGGTTTTCAAAATTAGCCCCCCATTTTCACTATCAATGCCTCATCTGACTAGATACTGCAAAACAGTATGAACTTTTTACTCATTACCCTTTTTCACTAGCCTGCTGAATAGGGGGTAAAAAAATGAACCAAGTGTATGCTTATAATAACAATCGCTGCAGCTGATCGCTAGTACCAGTACGAATCTTTAGCCTAATATTTTTCTAAAGTGGTCTTGGTATCTTATCCTTACTTTTTACTTTTAGATTCACATATCATACTTTTATGGATAAAGTAACAGATTATTAAACAAAAGATGCTACAGAATTTGAATGTGATCTTGGTTTTTGTTTGTTTTTGTAATGATTGCATCGGATTGTAGAAGTGGAAAAAAAAATTTTCCCATAATGATTGCGTGTAAGTGTAGAACTAGAAGTAAGTTTGGCTTCAGATTTTTTTAGTCAATGTTTCAGGTCCATCTCAGAGCATACCCTTCTCTAGAAAGTAGGGCAAGAGGTTTTGGGAGCGGAGAGTAAATTGAATGAGTTTATTTTGTATGCCGTAAAAAGTCACTTACTTCACCATCATAAATTTTTCACTCTCAATGAATATGGCTTTGCATATATACATCAAGTTGAAAACTTTCTGTGGGACATGCTTTAATTTATATTGAATATGGTCATTTGGTGCAGAGGCCAGACCGTTTTGATTGAGCAAGTGTTTGTGTTTTAATGAATCTTTGATAGATTTTACTCGGAACAAACTTTTGAGTGTGGAGAATGGTGCTCTGATGGGAGTTGATGAAATTCAGATCAGATGGCCTGCCTCCTCAGCAAATCATTATTATGTGATGAGACCTCTGAGAAAATGTACCGTTTTCAATAATTTTTTTTAATGTATGACTTTTTGCTTCAGAGGGTGCTATACTATCATCTCTGCATGATCTACAAGTACTGTGTGATAATAACTGCCAACACTTTCTATCCTTTTTATGATTATTAGCACATTAAATTTCTCTTTCTCATTTCTCCACATTTTTTTTTGCATTGCAATGTTGTCATCAGTCAATGTCGAAAAAAAAATTGTTTTCAAGATGGAACAGTTTGTTGATAAATCTGTTTGTGTGCAGATTGAGCTGGCTAACGGGTTGGAGAACGATTCCTATGCAGAGTCAATCCAACGTCTGTCTGACCTGGAGTGGCTTCTGCATAAACAACTGAACGAGTCCATTATCGATGGCCTGTTCACTGGCCAGCTGGTGGAAGCCTTGCTTTGTACCAGCAACAACCGCATCTCAGTCAACCTGCAGACATTTAATGTGCTGCCTGTGCCTTTGGCTGCCCCTCGCCCAGTGTCAGGCCTGGTGATGCTGGAGGATTGTTTCACCTCTTTCTGCAACATCGAGAAGCTGGTCAGCTCAACCTCAGGGGCAGCTGGTTTTGCCTGGGACACTGATGGTGTGGAGAAGTCTAAGGCTGCAGGTGGAGACATGACAACACCTTCCATGGGGGTCAAGACTCGGAGTGGCATGAGGTCATCTTCTCTTTCTTCAGGTGTTCCATATCGGTCCCCCCTGGGAAGAATGGCCACTGTATCCCCCATTGTAGGGCAGCCAGAGTTTGTCAATGACAGTGGTTTTTGTGACAATGTGTTCAAAACCTCCACCCCCATCCGGGAGATTGGTGGCAAGCTGGTTAGTTCAACCCCCAGCGACATCCAGCGGAGATGTTTGCTGAGTCAGCTGCCAGAGTGTCTCATCATTCAGCTGATGCGCTTTCAGTACAGTGTGCAACAAGGTCGTTCCACAAAGCTGCGAGCCCCAGTAAGCATCCGCCTGAAGGGTCTGGATCTCCAGGAACTGATGTGTGACACAGTGACCCAGCGTGAGGACTTGGCTAACCCTGCTTCCTTCCAAATGTATGATCTGTATGGACTGTGTCTTCATTTGGGTGCAGACAGTACTCACCACGGCCATTATGTTAGTTACTCTTTGGCTTCCGACGCTCGGTGGTATCGTTATGATGATGAGACAGTCACCGAGGTCAACATAGAGTATGAACTCACAACGAAAGAGGTGCGCCAGAATGCTTACATTCTCTTTTACAAAAGGGCAGCAACATAAGAGCAAAAGACTAGAGCCAGTACAAACAGTTCTCAACATCAATATTATTAGATCACATGATTCACTCGGCTGTGTTTTGACAGGCTTTAAAAAAAACCCCTTGTGGTCGAAGTTCTGTAGTAACTGTAAAGACGTTTGGAATACAGACTGCAACAAGAAAGTGAAGTACAGTTTTAGTAGCTTGTTAGCTTTGTTTCATGAAGCATACTTTGTCCCAGTCACATGATACAGATGGATCGCTTGGTGAATAAGCTGTCGCCCAAAATTATCAGAATCTTCAGATAAGTTCTAAATAGAAGTGGTTCAAGAGCTTCATTTCAAGTAAAGAGAAGAGGTTTGGAATCACACAGTAGAAAAAATGGAGAGAGAGGGGAGGGTTCATTCCATTAAGGACTTTTTTTTAATCTAGTGTTGTTGTTTTTTGTACTCAAGTATCATCATTTAGAAAATGATGTTTGAATGCACAAAGTATGTTTGAAAAGCAGCAGTTGACATTTTATTTTGGACGAGCAAGTTCTATGCAAGACTGTCATTGATTGGCTGGTAATAAAGGCCTTTCTGAGGAGTGAAATGAGGCCGTCGGGTAAAGAGATGTCAGTGAAAACTTTTCATCATATTGCGCCCACCTAAAGGGAAATAACTTTAAGTGGCAGGACTGGTAATTGTGGTATTGATTGATTCAGAGCATGTGGATGATTGATCATTTTCCAAATTATTGTTTGACGACAGAGTGGTGTGCTCCCACTAGTGCCAGTTTTACTGTAAATGAATTCCTGGGCACTGGGTACAGAGAATAAGTCATAAAAGTGCTTCAGGCCTCAGGTCTGGTCCAGTGTCTACTACATGAGCTGTTAAGAGAAGCTGTTTTGAAATTCACAGCACACTTTAACTTTGAAAGATTATCTTAACATGGAAAAGGTGAGAGTTAAAAAGAAAAAGAAATATTAACTGCCGTCACTGAATTTTTTTCAGAGGAAGTCCTAGTCACAGCTGTTTCTGTTCTTTTTTTTCCCCCTTCTCTCTCTCTTAGTGCACAAGTGTTCACTTTGTGCCATGTTTGTAAAACATCATATTTCACTTTTCAGACAATATTTTATTGGCCTGATTTATGGAATGTTGACTGGGTTTAAACTGGAGTGACGTAATACCTGATATACTTGGTTGTGATGGTGCTGTGGAGATGACAAGACAGCTTTTTTTATAAATCTGTGTTATAATATGCTCGAGTTTTATTAAGCAGGTCATTAGAGTTGAGACTGACATGGTGAGCTTAAGAATGGAAACCCCCCTCTCCCCGATTCGCCCCCCAAAAGAAAGAAAAGGTTGAAATGATAAAACTCTGAAAGTTCAGGTCTGTTTTTCGCTGACTTGTATTACAGAGAGAGTTCTAGGCAGCTTCAATTTCTAGTATAATTCTACTTTTTAAGTTGTTCTTGTTCAAGTGGCCATTTATGATTTCCAAAGATATTTGATCGTTTTGACATCTGTACAATGCTCATTAGATTCATGATAGCCATCTGTAGCATACCGTTTTTTCTTTCAGTTCTTTTTAAGATTTATTTTATGAAATTGCACTGGGGGGAAGCTTTCCTTTTAGTTTTACTTGAGATGACTTGAATTTTAAGATTAATTAACATTTGATTCATAACAGCAGCTCTGTGTGTGTGTGTGTCACGTGTGTGACATACAGTTGCCTAAGTATTTATCTTAATTCTTATGTGCTTTACTTAGTTATGTTGGTGTGTGTTATTATGATTGTGAGTGTGTGTGGTGGTATTATCTGATATTCTTACGGTATATTTATTATAAACCCCCCCCCCCCCCCTCCTTATTTCCAAATATTCACTAATGTAACATGCAGTTGATCATGATTTTAACAGCGAGTTACATGAAAGCTGAAAATAGTTTTTGAGCTGATATACTAATATAGTGATAGTGATAACATTCTCTTGGACATTTAATGGATTTCTTCATTACTTCTGACTGTTTTTTTTTTTATAACTACAATGAATAATGTAATCACTAGTTGTATGACTGGACTTCTGATATTGTTATTTGAGCATTGAACTAGTGACTGAAGTGGAGAATAATGTGGCTGATATAACCTTTGTCTAAATTTACAAGGTCATTTATGATGGGATTTGCTTATTCTACCAGTGTCACAATCATTACAGAGATCTAATCTAACTAGAAGGCTTGTACTATAGTAAAGCTGACAGTCATACCAATTTAGATAATTTTTTACTAATTTCAGACTTGATATATACAGAGCTGCCAACCAGTACGTTCCGGCCGTATTTTGTCACGGCGAGTTTACAAAAATACGGTGATACGGTCGAGCCAAAATAATACGGTGACGAACTTGCGCAAATGGTACGGCCATTTGTTGCTTTACCGAGGCAGCAGATTTGTAGTGCTAAAAGGGATCCTACAAGGAGACAGAAGAAAAAGGCCTCTGCCAGCCACATATAGTTGATAGACTAGGTAGGCCCTAGCTGAAAAAAAAATTCCATCCATCCTTGATTCCTTTTACTGTGTAGCTCTCGCCTTAGCAGACCACTAGCAGGGCAGGAAATTCCATCTGTCCTTTTACTGTTAAGCTCTCCCTGTAGCAGACGACATGTCCCAGGCAGCGACTTAACTGCTGTGGCTATTTTTAGTATGCTCGTCATACCCCCCTGCTTGCCAACCTCCCTCTCTCTCCCCACCCCTGTGGCAGACGACATGTGTTATTAAGGATTGGCCCTTAGCAGCTGAGGCAGCAACTGCTGTGGCTAGCAGGAGGGAGGGGAGAGGTGGCGGGGGGGGGGGCGGGGAGGGGGAGGATGGCAAGTAGTATGCCCATCCTACCCCCCTGCTTGCCAACCTCCCTCCCCCCCCCCCCCCCCCCCCTCTTCCGAATGTGGAAACAAAAGCTCCACTCAGTTACGTGATAGGTCTGATGGACCATGTGCTGACTCGAGTGAAAGAAAGCCCGCGAACCCTAAGCGTCGCGAACCCTAAGCGTCGTGTAAGCACTGAGCGGCAGAAGAAGCACATTGGTTTTCTGAATGTCTGCTCTTTCTTTCTTCGTATACATATGTGTGTATGTGTATTGTCACTGTGGTGGTTTGAAATGTTCGTGTATATATATGTCTCTGTGTCTCAATTTGTGTATGTGTGTGTGATAGTAGTAGTATTTTTTTCTAGCAGAAGTAGACTAAGTAAGTAAATTGTATGTTATTGTCAGAGTAAGTCTTGATCAATCTCTTATGCTAATAGTTTTTAATCACTATTAATTATAAAAAGAAAAGTGCATACAAAATAAGTTGGTTAAAAAAGAAATCAAAACGCCGCGTGAAATTTAATTCCGGTAGGAAAATACTGTCAGATGGTGAAAAATACTGTGAAAAGCCAGGAATAGTACTGGGAAGAAATTTTGGGGTTGGCAGCTCTGTATATATATATATATGAAATTCTTATTTTTGTTGCTTTATATTTTTTTTTAAAAGGAAAACGTGGGTAGATAAACAGAGGAGGGGACGGGGTATGGAAAAAAAAGTTCTGGTGAATTTTTTTACCAAGGAAAAAAGAAAAGAAAAATTTTTTATGTGAAGTTCTTGAGTGATACACTTGAGAAGTGTAACCATGGTGTTGTCTCAATGTGCCAGTTTGGGTGCTTTGACCAGAAGAGCGACAATTTTTAAGTGCAAAAGCTCATCTTGTTAGTCTCCTTTTGTCAAGCATGCTGATCATATAGCAACAACATTTTTAGGACTACAAGCCCAGAAGCTAAATTCAAAAAAAGAAAGAGAGAGAAAGAGCAGAACTTTGTTCCAAAAAATGCGAATAAAACAGGTGTGAGGGAGATGTGATAGAACTCGGCAGAACCTATTCTTACCATGAAATAGGACTGTCACCTCCATTGTAGGGAAATGTAAATGCTGGCATCTATCCACACCCACACCCCCTTCCTTTTTATGAGAATTAGGAAGAATTATACACACCCTTGTTAAAAAAAAATCCATTGATTTGTGTGTGGAAAAGTACACAAAAGCATCTTGAAGGTAAACGGGTCTGGAATACATTCGCCATCCTTGAGTGGCGAAGCAGTCTTGAAACTGCGAGTTGCTAATGTTATTAAGGTGAATTTAGGCATCAGCAGATCATTAGTCTACCCTTTCAGTTTCAGTTATAAGTTACTTAACATTTGAAGAAGAAGAAGGAGAAAAAAAAGGAAAACCGGGGGGGGGGGGGGGGGGGGGGATGATTTGGATGGCCAGACTAGTACTTTTCTGTTGGAAGTATAAAGAGAGCATAGCAAGGTATCTTTCCATTGCATTAGCCACAAACATTCAGACTCAGTATACTGGTTTTACCCTGCAAGAGCTTGACATGAAAAACAACAACAACTTTTCGGTTGAAAGTATAAAGAGAGCATAGCAGAGTATCTTTTCATTGCATTAGCTACAAACATTTGGTCAACAGACTATAGTATACTGATTTTACCATTCAAGAGTTTGATATGATGAAGAAGCTAATTAGCCAAACGGAGTATAAGACCAGCTCCAGTTTTATTCCTTTTTCTGTTTAAGACTACACAAGTTACCAACTCAAGAAAATACGTCCTGTCAGATATGATTACATAACTAATTCTGCTTTTATTTAGCTTGGTTCTTTTTTGTGAAAGAAATATCAGAATGACTGTTACACGTTTTAAATAAATGTGCTGTGATTTCACTAGTAATATACACTGGTCCGAACTGACTAATCAGAAGTGTTACTCAACAACCAGTGTCGGAACCAGTCTTAAGTCATAATGAAAATGAGTGACACCATTTAGATATATGACAATATTGGTGTGCTGAAATGGGACTCCAGGGCAGGCTTGTGAAGGGGATTCAAACCAAGTACATTTTCCACACTGTCCTAGTCTGGATTTAGTAGCTAGCTGATTTGTTTTCTTTTCCACCTGGTAGCAGAATCAGATCTAAGACCACAAAAGATGCAATGATGGCTGACTACAGCATTGTCTTAGTTTTCTTTTAGAGAGTGAAATGCAGGTATCTGTAAATCATTATCGTAACCAAAAGACTTAGGCATAGGCTAAATATGACATAACTTGTGGCTGATTAATTTTAAAACAGCCAAAATTGTTGTAGAGATTTTTTTCATTCTGATGAAATCTCCGTCATTTAGCTACCTGTTCCATTAAAATAAACCAGTCCCTGAGAATGGCAGCTTAAAAAAGAATTCAGTATTTCACTCAAATGACAAATGTATTTTGCTGGCAATTACCGGTTAATGCAGTCACTGAACATGGAATACACTGCCAAACGAAGAATCAGCTCCCTACTGATTATCATGTTACCAGTCGATCTGCATATTGTTTCCTGCAAACTGGCGTGGTGTGACCACAAAATGGTGAGGCAAGCAAAAGACCAAGAGGTAGGACATTCAAGTGAAAGAGTGGCCTAGCCTGACAAAGGCTTTAGAGGGATGGTCAGCATACTCCAACTTGAATTATGTTATTCTTGAGAAAGGAGAAAAACTCCTCTTTTTGCTGTTGTGTGTGGTTTTTTCTCTCTCCCCCCCCCAAAGTAAGGAAAAGGACTGCTTCTGCTTGCCCCTTTTTTTTTACCAGCCCTTTTTCTGCTTTTTTGACCTCTTAACAGGCTAAACCCAGAATGAGACAGAAAAGAGGAGGAGGAAGAGAGATTTGAGGGAGAACGTAGACACCAAACAATGAAAGTGAAACAAGAAACGGTGCATTTAAGTAACAACACATTCAAAGAGAGGGGAAATAATTTAGAACATTTGAATCAACTGGACTTTGTTCTGTTGTGCCTTATAAATCACTCCTTAATGGCAATCCCAAACTGGCTGCGCTGGTTGAATTTTGCTCAGCCTGTAAAATGATGCAGTCTGTTGGGATCCTTCTACGTGGTGTGTTCACTGAATTTGGGAAGGTGTTTGACTGTTACACTAGGTAGGTATGTGCCATTCAGATCATATTTGACCTGAAGATGCTCAGAACTGGGGGAAATAGTTGCTTTGGTCATACTGATGTACATAATGATTTCTGTATTTGCTGATTGTAAAATTGATGTTTAAAACAGTGAAACTGTTTGAAGTTCAGTGTGTTGTATGACCAGTGCTGAAAATTCAGAATGTGAGTTATCAAGTACCTTTTGATTGTATATGATTAAGAACAAAAAACTTTGTTGGGTATGTGTTACTTCAACTATCCTCATCTTTTGTATTCATTGATTACAGAGATAATGTTTTGCTTAGACTTGGAAATTCAATGTATGGAGATATAGAGATTGATGAAAGTCCTGTCTGATATTCTCTGGTGATGTTTCATTACTTCATTCCAGGGATTTGAGGAAGAGGTTTCTCAGATGAAGGAAAGTGTGTCATTGTGAAGGATTCATTTACAGAAAAATGTCCTGGTGACACAAACTTTTCACTTACAAATAACCACAAAACTAGGTATTAGACTGACCTAGAGGATGAGTTTTTACGTAAAACCATGTACTCCAGAACATACCCCAAGTTGTGTTTTTCTGATTACACACATGAATGGGTGACTTCTTGGATGCTTATAAAAAAGACTAGGGAGTTCTGGTTTGTATTTTTTCCCCCCACATTTTCTAGCGAGGGGTATGATGATCCACTGGGACCATAACATGCATGTTACGGTATGGCACAAATAGAAGAGGTTGTCAAGTGCGGCTATCTGTCAGATTCTCTTATACATGTATACATGTGAGACAAAGTGACAGGATAAGTTGACTAAGCCAAAGCAATTCCCTTTTTTTTCTTTTCAAATGATAGCATGCACATACAGCATGTAATCTGTGATTGAGGGTTTTAAGTGCATTACAAATTTCCGACAACATGCGCTCATTCACACTGATTGCAACACTGTAAAACTGACAGCTTTGTGATTCATAATCAGCCTGGTCCATTGTTCCTTCACCACCTCCACAGCTTTCCAACACATCCTGGCAAAGCCGTCACCTTTCTGTCAAAGGCATGCAACCTTCTACACAGGCACATGAACCACCCTGGTTCTCTCACACATTCCAGCATCCCATTGAAACTTTCAATGAAAGTGATTGAAGCAATTTTTTCTCTCGGACTCGCCCTTGCATACAAATTTGCATACAATTCACATATATAATATACACATGTCCCATCAGGATGGTATTCCAGCTAATACAAATTAACACAAAATACTTGTACTATCCTTCCAATCTGTACATATTGATCTGTTTTAGTTAGAGATGGGGGTTAGTCATTAAAATGGTAACCCTTCAGTGTCATCAAGAGGAAATGACTGCTTGCAGACTATCCCATATACACTACATTACTGTGTGATTACATCAGTTAATTCATGAGACCACAGCGTTTACAGCCAGATGGCTAGTTAATTGGACAACAAAACGAAGAGAGTTGAGGAGAAGGTCTAATGACACACAGAATTTAGCAGTCAATCTATGCCTGACCATAACCCAATGCCCTGGTCAGGCCTTTAGAAATTTCACTGAATTAACTTAGCAGATCCTGACCTATGCATACATCAGACCTGTTTACCCGTATGATTTCACTGTATTTCGTACACATGTTTGGTGAAAATACAATGAATATGACAAACTGGAAAAAATAAGTCGAAAGAAGTCTCAAGACGAAGTTCTTTAGCAGTAGTGGCACTTGCGGTGTGTAACCATTGTGTCTGAGCGCTAGATCCAAAGAGTAACAACTTGCACATCATGCGCGTAAACTTGCGTCTGGATGATGTTGGAACAATAGGAGGGACCTCTTATTTTGACAGAAATTCACAAATTTTGTAGGTGTGTACACACATTTTTCAGAAAATGCGCTCATTTCCAGTGAGAGATATACCAATAGCTGTTTTAGGGTAAATAGGTCTGATACATTCAGTGCATAGGCTGGCCTTCAGTGCTTAGTCAGTGTAAAAAGAACAAGAAGTAATGGCTGCTCAGGCAATAATACTTTTCATTCTTTTTGAAGATCATGGTTTTTTAGGGCTTATTGGCTATTTTCTCTTTATGTTCTGGTATTTTTCTACAGATTTACCTTGGTTTTGGGGGCTAATTGGCAATTTTCTCCTTATGTTGTGGTAGTTATCCACAGATTTACCTTTTGTTATGGGACTTGGAATTGAACGGTGATTTGTTGAATCGTATATTTCCGGTCTTCAAGTTGTGCCATGTAAATATGTTATGAATATGTGTATTTATTTTGCCCAATGTATCCTGCACATTGTATGGGAATGTTTTTCTTGCCACACTGTCTCCCTTTCTTTTTCAGTTCCCAAGAGAGAGAGGACAGACAGGCAGAGACAGTCTCTGTCTGTCTGTCCTGTCTCTTTTCCTTTTTTACATTTGTGTGAGTATCTGTCTGTATGTCTGTCTCTTATCAGTTATCTTTATTCTGATTTTTCTTGAGAGATTGGGACCTTTCTTGTGTGAAATATTGAATCATGACCGTGAAGCTGTAGAACAACCAGGCACATATGACTGAAGAGTGTAAAAAATGTGCCTGAGAATGGGCAACACAGAAGAAGTTCCAAGAGACAGTTTATAGCATCTGCACTCTGATCATTTGGCAGCTAGACAGGCACAAAACTTGTCACATTCATCTGAATGTAGAGTCTATACCAAGACTTGGGAAAAGCACAGGTGCCATTGAGGTCGTATTTATAGCCCAGCCAAACACAGAGACCATATGCTGAGGGCATCCAGTCAGACTGAAAGTTGAAAGTTATTTTATCCATTGCTACAAGTAAACAAAATGAAATATCAGTACGCTGATGCCACATGGCAACCATGAACCAAGCACTAGCAGTAGCCCTGTTTCAAGACGGTAAGAAGCATCAAGGTTACAGTGCAATTCTTGTCAGTGTATTTAAGAACCCAGAGCCAGAATACATCCCCGGACTCCTAAGATACCCTGTTTTAGTACAACCCCTCCCCACCGCTGTGTCCCTTCATCCCCCTCTAAATTTGTTTCTTTTTTAAAAGTTTTTTTTTTAATGCATTATATGTGTTAACCATGTTTTACACCAACAAAAACCGATGAGGTCCTGAAAGTGCCCCATATGGTCAGCTGTGCTGTGTTGCATTGAGGATATGTCAAGAATTATGTGCCCTTTATGTACAAAACAGTGAATTGTGGCATTTGTGCTGAATGTCATCAAGAGAGAAAGGATTGCACACAATCTTTGTGTATGTGTGTGAGCGCGTGCGCATGAGTGACATAGGCCTCCCACATCTCCACAGTTTTGGCGGATTTCAGCAGAATGTAGAAATGAAAATCCCCAAAGAACAAAATATTTCAACACACACACAAATAGAAGGAAGAAAAATTAAAGTAGCCGTGGAATCTGCAGAGCTCTTATCACGGTTTGAGCACGCTAACACATGACACTGATGTCGTGAAATCTTGTGTAAATATCACAAAAGGAGTCAGTCATGGTTCTGTCTCCTGGCAGGTTTAAAGCAAAATAAGGTCTTGTTCTGACTTATTCATGGGCAAGATGCTACAAAAGCAAAAGAGATGGATAAAAGCTGTGCGAACACATAGTCCTGATTATGGATGGATGGAAAAGTGGACAGTGCACTTGTACAAGCTTGGATTTTCATCAAATTGCATCATTTGAAAGCAAGTTTCAAATGCTTTCCCACTCCTAAATGCAGGCTGGGGAACTCTCCTCGGATCCGAGGATTTCCGAGATTTTTAAAAATGACTTCCGAGGAAAAAAAAGATCGTCCGAGGAAAAAAAAATCCGCTGAGAAAAAAAAAAAAAATCGCGAAGGACTTGATCACTCCCGAGTCCAGTACCGTTCCGTATCCAGTATTTCCAATCCAGGTTTTAGTATAAGGCAGTTCCGCCCGCGGTTGTGAGGGTATTTCCGCGAGCTTTAGGAAGCCATTGCCGAGGCGGGCGCATCAGTCTGCGAACGCAATATTCGCAGTCATTTTCTGCATCTTTCACGAGTCAAAATGTCGTGTGTATCACGCATCGTAAATCGTGGCGGGTCGTTTGATGAAGGATCGATTGCCAACAAATGGAGATGGGACTGGACTGAAAAATCAACAAAAGTGGCGGGTTACGATCAGCGAGTTTCAACTCTACCAAAACAAAACAGGCTTCAATTGCTAGTTTTTTTAAATAGTGTCCCTTTTGTCTTATCATGCTGTGTAAAGATATAGTGAGTCACTGAGTGTTAACTATTACTATTACATATATATATTTTTTTTGCATTAAACTATTTCCATTAATTTGACTTTGAAGAAGTTTGACTTTGAGGTTGATGCATCATTAGTACTGAAGAACTACCTGTTTATGGGCCTCAGTGTGTGAAGACTGAACAGTTAAAGCAGGCGCTTCATTACACTAAGAAAGTGGAGTGAGTGTTGACTATATACTAGACTGATGTCAGTATTTGACTCTGAATATATCCGTGGGTGATGCTTCATTTAGCAGAGACATACACTGAACATTACTGGGACTCAATTTGTAAAGACTGAACTATTGAACTTATGAAGCAAGGCACTACAGCACATCAACAAAATGAAATAAAGTAAGTTTTTTTTTTTTTTAAATTTCTTTGCATGTAAATATGTTTTAGTTTGGTTTCTTTGCATGCCACAGGGTAATTTGCCTATCACCAGAAGCCACGAAAGGGTCTTCAAAAGTGCTCAAAATCAATTTCAGCCGGGGCCTTCGCCCCCCTGGACCCCCCACCGGGGCGTTGCCCCTGGACCCCACCGGGGCCTAGGCGGCCCCTGGACCCCGGCCTATTTTTCAGAGATTTTTTTGATCAGCTGTTCCCCAGCCTGTAAATGCTAATGAATTGAAGAGCAATTCATTTTCTGCAGTCTTGTTACTCACACCAACCATCAACTTTACCTCCAAAGTCATTTCAAATTACAGGTGATTGAATTAACAAGAAAAATTGATTGATTTAATGCTGAAGGTGGGAGGTGGCAGAAGAAATAGTACAATTTTTTCAAATGCATTTTAGGTGTATGTGTGTTCTTTGTTTTTTGTTTGTTTGTTTTTTTCCAATCTATGATGTGAGTTTACTGCAACGAGATGACAGCCCTAATAAGACCCTTTGCAGTTGGCCGGGCTATAAGCGACTTTATCACTCACTCTTGCTCTCTTATGATCAAAACCTTTGAACTGATTTTCATGACAGATTCTTAAACTGATCTAAGAGCCTCCCCCCCTCCTCCTGATCATTTTATACTAAAATTATGAGTCATCTATAATTCATTTTGGTTTAACATGTTTATTTTTTATGGCATGTCGTTCGGTTTCATCAACTTACCATTAATTCTTACCGGTAAAGGCAGCCAACATGAATCTGCCAACAGTTCAAATTGTTCATGATCATGGTTAATTTTAACTACATGATATCAGAATATTATTGTAAATCTACAGGGCATATGGAAGAATGGATACATGTAAACTCTGGTGCATACTGTTGATATTGTAATAAGTTTGTTGCTTTTTTGTCCTGGTCTGCTTTCATGCGTGTTATGTACATTGCCAGTAAACTGATGAAATCTGCATGTTGGTGGTTTTGTTAATGTGTGTCTTGCTGCCCACACTTCTGTCTTCCTCCTTCCCCACAATCCATGTCACCCCATCCCTCTACTCCCCATACACACGACTTTCACTTACCATCCTCCCTATCACTCACAAAAATAAAAAAGAAAGAAACGAAGATGAAACAAACGAAAGAAAAGATGACACAATCATCTTACAAAGGGTATTTTTCAGACAGATAAGCACAATACAGTTGTCTGCTGATGTTCACTCTGACCACCATACACGGTTACTTCTAGACTCATCCTGTTTTGGTCCCAGTGCAGCAATCCACTGGAAGCAATCATGTCACCATGTGGCAACCCACCTGTAGCTTTAGACACTGCAGTGCTGCTGAGTCACTTTGCTAATATTCGGTAGTGCCTGCTCTAATCAATCAAGTTATTCACAGCACAGAATGAAAAAAAAAAATCTAACCCAGGGCTTCTTGAAGTATAAAGCACATTAGACAGTTTCACAACATTTCTGTTCAGAACATCATACAATTAGGTCTTCTAAAGAAATCTGTTTTTGTTGTTTTTTTTTGTAGGAGATTCTATATTGACATGTATAAGAGTTTGTAGTTTTTTCTCCCAAATCCAGACCTTCTTCACCTGTTGGCAAGTCTGCCAGCAGGTCTGAAGACCAACACAGTCCAGTGAAACTAAAAAATAAATTCACTCCATTGGAAACAGATGTTGATGAGGAGATGACCTGATCTCTCTCCTTTTCGCCCTCTGCACCATGGATAGTACAATATTCCATTGGAATATTCGTGGACTAAATTCCAACTTCGAGGAGCTGCAGCTTTTGTGTCAATCTATAAAACCTTCCGTCGTGGCTCTTCAGGAAACTCAAATTCAAAGCCAGAAGACCTTTACTCTTTCTGGCTTTAATATTCTTTCAAAACCTGCACAACCATCCACGTTGGGACTGTCGGGCGGTGTTGCCCTTCTCCTACATAAAACTTTGTTGTATAGTCCTGTCGCTCTGTCTACCTCCCTTCAGGCTGTAGCTGCGAGAGTCACTCTCCACAAGACTGTGACAATCTGTTCCCTTTATCTCCCACCTTCTGTCCCGGTTTGTCGTCAGGACCTTGTCAGTCTGATAGGAGAACTTCCTCGACCTTTTTTGCTGTTGGGTGACTTTAACGGTCACAATCCTCTTTGGGGTAGTGTCAGTACGTCATCCAGAGGTCTGCTAATTGAGGATGTCCTTTCGGATTTGGATTTGTGTTGTCTGAACGACGGATCTGCAACTTAACTCCACTCTTCCACAGGTTCACTTTCGTGTTTAGATTTGTCGGTTTGTGACCCCTCGCTGGTCCTGGACTATGAGTGGTCTGTCCATGACGATCTGCACGGAAGTGACCATTTCCCTGTCCTTCTACAACCTGTAATAACTGAACACGTCTCTGTCTCTCAACATCTAAATTATAAGAAAGCAAACTGGGATCTATTTGCAGCCACTATTTCTAAAGAATTCCAGGACACTGATTTTCTTCAGAGTCCGGACCCAGCAGAATCACTGACTAACACTGTGATCAAGTGTGCTAAAGCTTGTATTCCAGTATCTTCCGATAAACTTCAAATGCCAAAAACACCCTGGTTCGATTCAGACTGCCAACAAATTTCCAAAGTTCGAAAACGGGCTCAGCGTCAGGTGTACCAACGACCTTCGGGTCCCAACGCTCGAGCCCATCAGAAACTCCGTGCCAAATCGAGACACACTTTTAAAATCAGTAAACGTCGGTCCTGGAGAAGCTTCTGCTCCAGGCTGACATCGAAAACTTCCAAGAAAAAAGTGTGGAATATCATTAAGAAAATCAAAGGGAAGAACACCTGTCCCACTGTGAACCATCTCAAGTTTTCGGACTCTTTAATAACGGAGAAGAAAGCAGTTGCTAATCTGCTGGCTTCAACCATTGAAAAGAATTCTTCCTCTTCTAACAAATCAGCCACTTTTGTCAAAAACAAAGCCCTTAAAGAAAAATCACCCTGCAACTTTTCGTCAGACAACATGGAAGACTATAATCTTCCTTTCACGTTAAACGAGCTGAAATCTGCCTTACTTTCTTGCAGCGATTCCTCTCCAGGTATAGATGAAATCCATTATCAACTGTTGAAACATCTTCCGCAAATAGGTCTGAACATCCTGCTACAGGTATACAACCATGTGTGGAATACTGGTTTCTTTCCGCCTTCTTGGCGAAAAGCCCTCATTATTCCAATTCCCAAACCTGGAAAAGATCTTTCTAACCCATCAAACTACCGTCCCATAGCTTTGACCAGCTGTGTCTGCAAATTGATGGAAAAAATGGTCAATGCTAGACTCGTGTGGAAACTCGAAACCGATGGCCTTTTGGCGAAAGAACAGTGTGGTTTCCGCAAACATCGGACTACTGTTGACCATTCGATTCGTCTGGAATCTACACTTCGGAACGCTTTTTTGAACAGACAGCATACAGTGCAATTTTCTTTGACTTGGAGAAGGCCTACGATACTACCTGGAAGTCGGGGATACTTCATGATCTCCACGATCTGGGTTTTCGAGGTCATCTTCCGCTTTTTATTCAACATTTTTTGGCAGAACGATAGTTTCAGGTCCGGGTTGGCACCACTCTCTCTGATGTCCACGAGCAGGAGTTGGGTGTTCCACAGGGGAGCATACTGTCTCCTGCCCTCTTTAGTATTGTGAAATCGGTTCAACAGGGTTCAGACTGCTCATTGTTTGTGGATGATTTCGCTGTCTACGCAACTGGAAGCCTGTACCCGAGTGTCCAGCGCAGGCTCCAGCTTTGCGTAGATAAAATTCATCGGTGGGCGGATGAAAACGGTTTCACCTTTTCTCCAACAAAGACGCAGTGTATTCACTTCCATAATTTCCGTCAGTTTTTTTCCAGATCCTGAACTTCAAGTAGGGAAATCTCCCATTCCAGCTGTTAAAGAGGCCAAATTTCTGGAGTCATTTTTGACCAGAAACTTAACTTTTCTCAGCCACATCAAACACCTCAAAACTGCTTGCCAGAAAGCACTGAATATTCTGCGGGTCGTAGCGCACACCGACTGGGGCTGATAAGAAAACTTTGCTGCACCTCTACAGAACCTTGGTCCGTTCCAAACTGGACTACGGTTGTGCTGTCTACGGCTCCGCAAGATCGTCTTACCTCAAACTCTTGGACCCTATCCGCACCACCCCTGTGTACAGCCTGTACGCAGAGGCGGTGAACCTTCACTGTCCAACCGCAGGCTGAAACTGTCTTTGAATTATTATATCCGACTGTTCTCAGAACCGCAGAATCCTGCCTATGACTGTGTCTTTGACCCTCCGTTCCAAAGTAAGTTTGAAAAAAACCCGAAATGTATTCCGCCGTTTGGTCTTCGTATGCGGCCTCACGTGCGGAATGCAGGTCTAGACCTAGGAGTTGTGTCCGATTTTTCCAAGTTTCCGGATCAACCTCCGTGGACCTTTTTCCACACCAGAGATTCGTTTCGATCTTGCAGCTTTTCGCAAAGAGTCTACCAGCTCTCTGGCGTACAAGGCATTGTATGCTGACCTCTGTTCCAAATTCCCATCCTGTCAAAAAGTTTTCACTGACGGTTCCAAGTCTGACGATGGAGTGGCCTGTGCAGCCTACTGCCCTGGGGCTCCTTCTCAGATACTGTTGGAACATATACATTCAGATGCTTCTGTCTATTCCGCTGAACTTACCGCTCTGGTTCTGGCTTTGAAGATAATCTCACAATCTTCGAAGAGGGACTTTCTGGTTCTGTCGGATTCGCTCTCAGCTTTGGAGGCCATAGCTGGCCGCAACCTTCAGCATCCAGAACTTTTACTTTTTTTAAAACTTTTAGCACGTTGAAAGCGGACGGTTACAACATTACTCTTGCTTGGGTTCCTGTCATGTTGGCATCGGCGGGAACGAAATGGTTGATCGTTTAGGCCAAGAACGCCACAAGAGAGAAACTGTCCAACATATATATCCCCTGCTCAGATGTGAAACCCAAAATTAACGATTATGTGAGAGACCTCTGGCAGGAGGATTGGAACACACAGACGAATAACAAACTCTTTCAGATCCGTCCAAACCTTAAGGACTTCCTCCCATCTCCGTCGGAGGTCGTAAAGAGGAAACGGTTCTGTGCCGGCTGCACACCGGCCATTCGTATTTTACCCATTCTTACCTTTTAAAGAGTGAAGAAGCTCCGTGATGCATTCCATGTCATGCACCACTCACAATGAAACATGTTCTTTTAGAGTGTTGGGACTTGCACGATGTGAGACACAAACATTTTACAGCGGAGTCCATGAAGATCCTGTTCAGGGATGTCCCGCCTGATGTGATCCTTGAGTTTTTGAGAGATTTAACATTTTTCATCTTATTTAAGATTTTACGGCAGAAAGATTTTTAACGAAGTTTCTGGTGCGTTCCTAGACAATGTCATTTACTGACATGTGTGAAAGTTGTTTTTTTTTTTTTTTTCTTCAAATGACTGGTGAGTTGATTTTAACGTGGTGACAGCCCTGATGTGGCCCTTTGCGGTCGGCTGGGCTATAAGCAACATTATCTTGTAGTTTTTCTGACACATTGGGAAGACTGGGAGCAGAGTAGAACACTTGATTGTTTTTTGAGGGGGGGGGGGGGGGGGGGGGGGGGGGGTGTTCAAAGCAGGCTGAAATTTCAGAGAGGCAAAAGCACCTTTTAGCAAAGTATTATTGTGAATTTTGTATTCCTTCCTATGATAATACAATATGAACAAGATCTTGATATAAAGATAGAATTTCCAACTAGATTTATAGTAACTGCATTTTAATGTTGCTGTTTACTAGTGTTAACATACAATTCACGCATCCATATATATGTATATTGTCTTACAATTAAAAAGAATTGGGTTTTTTTTGTTTTTGCCAGATTCATGCAGCGCACTTCAATAATATTATCAACCTTTTCTTATCTGCAGATCATAACTTTGATCAAGATCTTTTTGCTGGATTTTTATCGTTTTATAAAGCATAGAGAACAAAAGTATGCTATTTAGGGCCCTAAACTGCCAAGTATATTTTATCTGGACCAGAGTGCAAGAAAGAAAAGGCCTGCAGACAAAATGGTAACTGCATTCTCGGACATGCATACAAAAAAACAAACCATATAAAATGTACGTGAATACACAGTGAAATTACATCCCCCTCACCCAGTATTTAATCCACAATGACAAGCAGAATTTAATCTCGTCAAATGAGGACATCTAAGTTTACATGTGAATGTTCTTTAAAAAAAAAAAAAAAAAAAAGAAGAGAAATCGGTAAGCGATTTACAACCCTAATTTGGCTTTTTTTCCCCCCTATCTTTTTATTTCTATTTTTGTTTTTGTTTTGTAGTCGGCCCTGATATGGTCCTTTGCGGTCGGCTG
>CM031604.1:25023800-25043800 GCA_018398815.1 Conus ventricosus
CCCATTCTTTCTCTCTTGTCTCCAATTTGGTCCATCATGTCGTCAAACGCCATCCATCTTTTGTAGCCTTACCTTTGCATGTTGGATTGTTCATAAGCACTTTTGTACTTTTCAACCTTCTTTAATCTTCGGTTACACAAAGTAACCTTTACTCAGGGTGGAGAAAATATCTATCTATATATCTACCTACATATATATATATAAACGCGCGCACGCACGCACGCACGCACGCACGCACACACACACACTCATTGTGGGATTCAGTTTAATGAGAGAGTAGACAGAGCAGCAAAACAGGGAGCGAAAGTAGAAAGAAACTCGTGGAGAGCGTGGCAGCAGAGAGTCCTCAGAAGAGAAGCCCCCTTCAAGCAAGTGTTTCGGCCCTTATCTCCTGACACTCTGGTGGGGGGGGGGGGGGGGGGGGGGGGGGCACAACCGGTTCATGACTCTGGGTGACCCTCTGCTGCCCTTTTTTTTCCCATCTTGGGACGAGCCATGGCTGGGATTCGAACCCATGACCCTCTGGACATGCTCATTTTCCACTTAATGACTCGCGCTCTAACCACTGAGCCACAGGGACACCTGATATTTGTAGGGAAATTAAGCCTTATGAAGTTCACTTTTGTTCCTCCTTGACCAGATCCAGCTTGAACATCTCTCTGCTGCTTCTGCCATTGCTTTCAGGGCTCTGGTTTTTTCCTTCCCTGCAACTGAGAGCTGTTTCATGAGGCTGTATGCAGACGTTCTTACAAATCCCCTAGCTCCAATTTCTGCAGTGAGGACTTTGACCTGATAGCCTTCTCTCCTCAGGCTGTTTGCCAGATCAGCATACTTTTCAGTCTTGTAGATTTGAGCTGCCTCCATTCTGTTCTCATATGGCACCGTGAGCTCGATCATGATCAGCTGCTTGGTCGACTTAGAGTGGACTACTATGTCTGGTCTCATGCCACTCTTGCTGATGATCTCTGGGTGACTCTTCCATTCTGGGAGGTCTGCAGTGCACTCCCAGTCATCTGCCCCGTCCAGCAGATTCGGCCTGCATGTTTCGAGTGGCACTGTTGTTCTTGGCCATGATTTGCTGCCTCCTGCCGTGAAGAATGTTGCGGGTGCTTTTGGAGTCCTGATTTTCCCTTTTGTGGTGTTGGTACTAGCCCAGACTACTTGTACAATCTCTTTGAGCACTTGGTTGTGCCTCCATGCGTACCTTCCTTGAGCCAGGGCTACTTTACATGAGCTTAGGACATGCTCCACTGTTTGTTTTTCATGGCAGAGGGGGCATGCAGGATCGTCTGTTTTTCCCCACTTCACCAGGTTTGCATTTGAGGGCAGAAGGTCATATGCAGATCTGAGAATGAAGCTGATCCTGAGAGGGGCCATGTGCCAAATGTCATTCCAAGTTAGACTTCTTTGGAGTGCATTCTCCCACGTTGTCCATTGCCCTTGCTGGCTCTGCTGGACTGCTGTTTGGAGTCTTTTTTGGTCTTCTTCTTTTCTCATCTCCTGAATCATCATGTCTCTTTTGGCTTTTCGTTTGGCCTTTGACCACCATTCAGTTTTGGTCACCCCCAGTCCTTGTCTGTTGGTCTGTGTGTGTCCTGTTATTTCTCTGATCTTGAGACTTTCTTTTGCAGAATCCATCGCCTCTTGAACTTTCCATTTTCTGCCTGTCTTCAGCTGGGGCTTGATTGCTTCTACCACCTTGTCTCCTGAGTTCTCCAGCATGCTTTGAAGTCTGATCTTCCCTGCTTTGTATTCCTCCAGGATGGATTTCAGTGGTAGTTTCAGCTTTGCTTGGCGACAGTACAGCGCTATGTCAGTCAGACAGGGTGGAACACCAAGCCATTTCCTCGTGAACTTGTTGATTTGGGCTTCCATTGCTTCCACTATGCTGGTGCAGATGTCGTATATCATCAGAGGCCATAGGAGCTTTGGTATCAGCATGAACTGCAGACACCAGACCTTGTATTTGCCAGGGAGCCCACACTGGTCAATGGTCTCCAAGCCTTCTTCCGACATCTGCTTGGTTTCTTTTGCTCTTTGTGTGTCTTTCAGCGTATCATCATACCATCTTCCAAGGCTCTTGACTGGTTCTTCTGTGACTGTTGGAATGGCCTGGTTGGCAACACTGAAGACCACAGATTCGGCCACTTTTCCTTTCCTCAGTGAGAGACTCCGTGATTTCTTTGGTTTGAACTTCAGTCTGGATGAGGCAACTATGTCGTCCAGCCTCTCCAGCACATGACGTGTCTCGTCTTCTCTGGATGAAATCACTGTAGTGTCATCCATGAAGGCCTTGAGAGGAGGCATCTTGTATCCATCGCCAAGGTCTGTTTGTCTCGCGTTGTTTGTTGCTGCTTTCAAGATGAGTTCCATTGCCAGCACGAACAGTATTGGGGAAATTGCACAGCCCATTGCAATGCCCACTTCCAAGTTGATCCAATCTGTTGTGTACTCCTTGGTAGAGAACCGCATTGAGAAGCCATTGAAGTACTTCTTGAGCAAGTCGCGGGTGTTCTTTGGCACATGGTACATCTAAAGAGGCAACTGTGTCATCTCATGGGGTACAGATCCATATGCGTTTGCCAGATCAAGCCACACTCCGTCCAGGTCTCTCTTTCCTGTTTTTGCTTTTTGGATTGCGTCCCAGATCATTGTGGCGTGTTCTACACAGCCAGCCACGCCTGGGATGCCACCTTTCTGGACTGACACATCCAAATACTAGCGGGTCGGAGGTTATCAGTATCCCATTGTCTATCCATGAGGGATACAGTCTTCTAGAAAATGCATGCTGGAAACATTTTAGGAAAAAACAAAAACAAAATTCAGGATGTTCTCATGATGCACGCATAAACCAGCTATTAAACTTTGACACACTACATTCTTTTTATCAATGTAGTTTGCCGTTTTCTCGGATCATAATTTCGCTAATATATAAGATCAAACCAAACGCTTTTAAGACAAAGTTTTGCAAAAATGTAACATGCCTTTGTGGTGAAATGATAACAAATTCCCACATACTTTTCCACTGCAAGCAGTTAAAACCTCATCTACACCCTCTACCTAATTGTTCTCTGGATACAGTTGTAACCGATTTATCACTAATGTGTAAAATTGCTGTTTCATTGCATCAAAGTCCTAGTTTTGCTGTTTTGTGAAATGGGAACTGGTGTTTTAGTAACGTCCATGTTATGACCGGTTATTCATCGATGTTTTATAGTTAGTTATCCATTTTTTGCTGTTGCTGTTAATGTTATTCTTATAGATTAGGTTCGTCTAATATCACATAATGTGTATAGACGTTAAATTGAAGACCTAACACACACACCACACACACACACACACACACACACACACACACACACACACACACACACACACACATGCACATGCACACACACACACATGCACACACACACACACACACGTGTGCGCGCTTTCGCTCCTCATAACAAAAAAAAAAAAACACAACAACAACAACAAAAAGAAAACAACAACAACGAATGAACGAATAAAGAAAACAAACAACAAATAAATGAATGAAATGAAAAAACGAAATAAATAAACCAACACCTATCCACTCACGGACCAATCGTTACATTCCCCCATCCCCGCCCTCACCCCCTCCGCCCCCCAACACGTACCCCATCCGCAGGTCCCGGAAGATGAGCCCGGAGCAGCAGGAAGTGCTGTACGAGCTGAAGGCCAGCCGCATGGGGGCGCTGCAGACGAAGAACCAGGCCCTGAAGCGCGAGGTGCTGCTGACCAAGCGGAAGAGGGAGCTGATGGAGGCGCGCCACGCCCAGTCCCAGGGCTACAGTGGGTCGGAGACTCTCCGCGCCGCGCATGCCTTGGAGGCTAAAGTGAGAGGAGGTGAGCAGGAACAGGCGGTTTCTTCTTCTTCTTCTTCTTAGCTTTTACCCTCATTGTTGTTCACTCTCTGTCTTGTGTGTGTGTGGTGTGTGTGTGTGTGTGTGTGTGTGTGTGTGTGTGTGTGTGTGTGTGTGTGTGTGTGTGTGAGAGAGAGAGAGAGAGAGAGAGAGAGAGAGAGAGAGAGAGAGTGTGTGTGTGTGTGTGTGTGTGTGTGTGTGTGTGTGTGTGTGTGTTATGGTGGTGGTAGCAGCAGCAGCAGCAGTGATAGTAGTCGTCGTCGTCGTCGTCGCCGTAGTAGTAGAAGTAGTAGTAGTGGTGGTGGTGGTGGTGGTGGTGGTGGCAGTGTGTATGAGAGAGAGAGAGAGAGAGAGAGAGAGAGAGAGAGAGAGAGAGAGAGAGAGAGAGAGAGAGAGAATCAAAATGAATCTGACTACAAAATGAAATACTTCGAAATTCCAGACATAAAGGTGTTATAATCAACCCTATCTGCACTTGATGCGGGATGCACACCAAAAAAAGAAGAAGAAGAAAGCCACATTTAGATACAAATTGGAGTTGAGGGGTGGGGTGCCCTACTTTCGAGACAGACACTCGCCTCTAGAAATGTGTTGTGTTTTCTTTCAGCTAAAGATCAAAGTGAATTTAATTTGAAAACATCCAGATATCAAACAAATTCCAATAAACACAAGCCCGGGCGCAGTTAACACAGTTTACCCTTAATATTGCACGGAAAGGATAAAGATGTTTCCTCTGGGGTTTTGAATACGAGGCTTCTAAACTCTATGACTGCCTACAGATTTGTTCAACAGCACAAAAGTAATACACAAAGCCTACCGTCCGACGATTAGGCTTCATAAATCATTGCACCCCTACTTACGTAGCTTTACCAGACGACAAAAAAAAAAAAAAACCCAAGGAAAGAAAAAATGAAAAGGAAAGAAAAGAAAAGAAAAGAATTTTTTTTTAATCCTACCTGCGCTTATGGTCATAATACATTGAAAAGAAGAACTTTGGGTCAACTGAGATATAGGATACAAACTGTCTGTCTTGACTCACTTGATTTTACTCTGTGCCATTACATTCCTTGAGGAGCTCAGGACGGCGGCAACACTTCTCCAGCGGATTCGGTTCTGGGCTGACCTCTTCAGCAAGACCCATGTCATTGCGGCTGCCGTCACTTCAGCATCGGTGCTCCCACACCATGTCTTGTTCAGATCTTCCCGCTCTCCTTTTCTCCTGTGGGTTCCGACCAAGTGCCTGGCGTGTATCGTTGGCAGGAGGCTTTCGCAGTGTGTGTGACCAACATAGCCATTTCCTGTTATCTCTAAAGCGATGGGATTAGGTTTGGTTGTCTCCCTCACGTTTTTGGTAGAAATGACTTGTGGTCATCTGATATTTGAGATGAACCTGAAGCACTTTTTGAGTCCCCCCATCAAGGGACAAATATGGTTATAGTAATACAATATGATCATGGACAAAACTGCCGTCAAAAGTGGGCCTCGTCATGTAACCGAGTCGTAGACAATATATTATTTTGGGAAACGCTTGTGACACTGGAGGAAACGAACTCAAGTACTGTGTAAACTGTACCCACAATCGCCGTGCACACTGCACTTGTTACACAGGACTGTTTTCATTGACAACCCCACCTCCTCACATGCATGCATGTCTAGAAGCAATTTTCTCTCGTATTAAAGATATCACACACACACACACACACACACACACACACACTGAAAACACACACACACACACACACACAACCACAAACTACCCCACACTACCACACACACACACACACACACACATACACTCAACACTCACCACACACACACACACACACACACACACCCACACACACACCACACACTCACACACACACACACACACACACACATACACCACCACTCACACACCACACACACTCACACACACCACACACACACACACACCACACACACACTCAACACACAACACACACACACACACACACACACACACACACACACACACACACACACACACACTCCAAACACACACACACACACACACACACACACCACACACACACACACACACACACTCAACACACACACACACACACACACACACACACACACCACACACACACACACACACACTCACACACACACACACACACACACACACACTGTCTCATTGGTTGTCCCATCCCGATGGTTTTCCGGAACACGTCTCAAAGACTCGAGATCAGATCAAAAGCTAATGAAAAATCTATGTAGGCCCTGTGGAATATGCCCGATGCCCTTTCTTGTGAAAAAGTATACCCCTTTGTCTGTTTCCGACTGTCCAAGTGTCCGCTACGGTACCTTTGCAACCACAACTGGGTCTTTTATCAGGAAGACAAAGAGAACATGAAATTATAAACACGTGAAGAAAAACGTGCAAGTTAACAATCCCACCGCCATTAGAATAGCGACTTAAAAAAAAGATTTGTGTAAAGTTTAATATTCACATTCTAACATCCCTTACAGCAAGGGCACTAGGGTCCGCCTGGATTCTGGCTGGCTCCAGCTTGGACAAGCTGAATCTGGCCGGAACCTGGGTGGGCCTTAGTGGGTCCTAGGACCCTTGCTGTCTGGGATATCCTGCTTAATTTCCGTTCTTTTTCTCCCTTCGCTATACCTGACTTTTTTCTCTTTCTTCTCACCCCCCCTCCCCTCCACCACTATATTTTGTTTGTTAGTTGTTGTTGTTGTTTTAATATCTTTACCGAGTCATTGTTTTAGTATTAACGAAGGAATTGTTAACATGCACTTGTGTTGTTGTTTTTTTAACACGACTTCTTTGGTCTTAAAAAAAATGAAGATGAAGACGAAGAGAAAAAAATGAGGAGACAAAAAACAAACAAACAACAACAACAAAAACCCGAAGTTCAAAGAAGCAACTTAGAGAAAAAGTGTTTCCAGCTATTGATCAGGAAGTATTCTTTTCAAAGGACAGAAGTCGGACGCTATCGAAGACCTAACTTAATCACAGCGGAGGGCTGCCCGTGCGTCTCCTCACACCCCAAACTTTCACTTCTCTTTTCCTGTAAATCCGCCCTCTGTCTCTTCAGCCAACCTGAAGATCAAAGCCCTGGAGGAGGACCTGAAGAAGTCCCAGCAGATGGCGCTCCGGTACCAGGAGTTGTATGAGGACAGCCAGCGCGAGTCAGAGGCGGAGCGTGCGGCGGGCAAGTCACGTAGTCAAGGCGAACAGCAGGCTCACCACGCCAAGACGGCGCCAGCCTCCCAGCTGAAGCCGGCCCCGCTCAAAGAGCAGAGCTTTGTCGGACCCAACACGAATGTCAACGATGTTGTCAGGAAGAACGAGGTTTGTGTAACGTGTATTGTGTGGAGAAGACGGTGAATGTTCTAAGACGGAAGGAAGGGCGTACCCATATGAACAAGATTCACTGTAACGAAAATGCATGCACGGGCAATATGTGTATGTACCTATCAACAGTATCTGAAACGTGTGTAGCCCATACGCGTTCAGGAACATGTATTCTTTCTCTCTCTCTCTCTCTCTCTCTCTCTGAAAAGGTCAACGTTCTTTGAACATTTCCTTGACCAAGGCAAGCTGTTTCTAGTTCATTTTTAGGCCGGCAGAGGTACATATGGTAAGTGTTTTGAAACATTTTTGAGAAAATGAACTTTAGCCGTTATAAAAGACTAACTCATATATATATATAGTGGCATATCCAGAATAGGACTTTGTTACCTGGCGCATGATATTTCACAATTACAGGAAAACTATCAACGCACGTGAAAAATTACAGTTTAAAACGGTTACGTGAAAACATAAATTGATATGAAAACGTAACATCCAGAAAACTTCTCACAGCTTCATTGCCATCATTGCGAGTCACTGTGAAGCAAAGGCGTGACAGAAAGCAAATAACAGTGTAGCTTGATAGTTCTTGATAGTTATTTTTCATAATTAAAACAACAACAGCAACTGCAGAACAGATCAACAGGGACATCTCAGGTTATGTGTATGCGTCATGAGCATTTGAAGGGGATTAGACAATTAAACATTGATGATTGTCTTTGGTAAAATGTGTATGTGAACATATTGCACCCGTGCGCACGCGTGTCTGTGTGTGCACGCACCTGTTTGGGAGAGAGAGAGAGAGAGAGAGAGAGAGAGAGAGAGAGAGAGAGAGAGAGAGAGAGAGAGAGAGAGAGTTGTACGTTCATGAATCAGGTGCATTTGTGTGCTAATGGATAAGATGTACTTGTATACTGATGTATAGATTTATGTGATTGTGTGTTTATTTATTTCGTACTGTATGTTTATTCATTTCATTCTGCTTTTATCGACTCTGATTTTTTGTTTTCACAATGCTTTTTGTTCATACATTTTCTTTTCTTTTTATTCATCATTGATTCATTTCTTTCTTCTCCTTCCTCCCCCCCCCCCCCCCCCCCCCCCCCCCCCCCCCTTTTTTTTTTCATCTTCACAACGCTGTCAGTGTCTACTGGAAGAAAACGAAGTTCATAGACGAGAGATTCAGCGACTGAAGCGTGACAACGCTCAGCTGATCTTGGTGGCCAAGACTGCTGCTGTGGATAGAGATACTGTTTTTGTGAGTGTTTTAATAGCTGTGCACACACACACACACACACACACACACACACACACACACACACAAGAGAGAGAGAGAGAGAGAGAGAGAGAGAGAGAGAGAGAGAGGAGAGAGAGGAGAGAGAGAGAGAGAGAGAGTGTATGTGGGGGGGGGGGGAGTGCGTGTGTCGTGCATGTGTATGTGTGTGTGTGTGTGTGTGTGTGTGTGTGTGTGCGTGTGTGTGTGTGTGTGTGTGTGTGTGTGTGTGTGTGTGCGTGCGTGCGTGCGTGCGTGCGTGCGTGTGTGTGTGTGTGTGTGTGTGTGTGTGTGTGTGTGACCTGAAGGGATGGAGTAAGGGTAAGGGGGAGAGGAAGAGAGGACTGGAAATGGGAGGTGGGGGTGGGGAAGGGCGTGAGCTTTTGATACTACTGACTAATCATGTTTTCGTTGTTTTTTCACATTCAGATTATCATGTTAATAAACTGAAATAATAAAAGCTTGCACGTTCCTTATTTTGATCTTTATTTGACATCGCATGGATAGCCGATGGTATTAACTATGCTTATTTTCGTCAGTTTTGCTATGAATCATTGTACGGATTTCGATTTATAAAGTAGTGGGACATTTTAATACAGTCTTCTATGTTCTCTCAGTGGAATCACTCCCCAAAAGTTCATTCCGACTTCCCCATCGGCCCACACAATTACACCCAGACACGTCCCGCTGTAACTGGCGCCAGGGCTACGCCTTGTCTGGTCGCCTTGAGGCAACCCATCAGAGGAGACTGGTACTACTAGTTTTGGTGCTGTTCAGTGGTGCCTGTTTTCATCCCCCATACACAGGACACCGATTATTCAGCCCCCTACTGACGACAGTTACAATCATTGCTTAATCAATGAGCCAGCGTGAGTAAGACCAACCCCCCCCCCCCCCCTCGCCCCCTCCCCTCTCCATAAATGTAAAATGAAGAAGATGCACTTCTTTAGTTTAATGATCATGATAACTCAATCAAAGTCACAGCTAAAATGGACCAGTTTGTCCCTCAGATCACACAATTTTTGGCAGTTTTCAAAAAATCATTAAAAAAAATCAACCACTTACCTAGGAGCATGAAACATACGCCGTTGGATAGAAGAAACAATCTATTTATCAAAAACATGCTTACCTTCAGCTAGGAATCTATACAGTTCACATGATGAAAGTAATCCAAAATGATACACATTTGCAGAAAAACAAAAACTTTTTGTGCGCACTGTAATCCACTTCTCCATGCTCTCTATCTTCCCACACAAGTTCAGTTACACTTCTGAGCACTTGGTATGACCTACAGAGAATAGTATATTTATGACAACTGCATAAAACACAAGAATTTGACCACAAAATGCTTGATCCACTCAAAATCGTGTGATCGTGTTCAAAATCGTGTGATCGCAGGAACTGAGAGTATGACGATTCAAATCTGAAGTAGTAGAGTAGGTAGAAAGAAACTCGTGGAGAGCGTAGCAGCAGACAGTCCTCAGAAGAGAAGCTCTCTTCAAGCAAGTGTTTCGGCCCTTATCTCCTGACACTCTAGGGGGGTTGGGCCACACCCGGTTCATGACTCCGGATGTCCCTCTGCTGCCCCTATTTTTTTCCCATCTTGGGACGAGCCATGACTGGGATTCGAACCCATGACCCTCTGGACATGCTCATTTTCCACTTGATGACTCGCATTCTAACCACTGAGCCACAGGGACACCTGATATTTGTAGGAAAGTTAAGCCTTATGAAGTTCACTTTTGTTCCTCCTTGACCAGATCCAGCTTGAACACCTCTCTGCTGCTTCTGCCATTGCTTTCAGGGCTCTGGTTTTTCCCCTCCTTGCAACTGAGAGCTGTTTCTATGAGGCTGTATGCAGACGTTCCTACAAACCCCCTTGCTCCAATTTCTGCAGTGAGGACTTTGACCTGATAGCCTTCTCTCCTCAGGCTGTTTGCCAGATCAGCATACTTTTCAGTCTTATAGATTTGAGCTGCCTCCATTCTGTTCTCATATGGCACCGTGAGCTCGATCATGATCAGCTGCTTGATTGACTGAGAGTGGAGTACTATGTCTGGTCTCACGCCACTCTTGCTGATGATCTCTGGGTGACTCTTCCATTCTGGGAGGTCTGCAGTGCACTCCCAGTCATCTGCCCCGTCCAGCAGACTCTGCCTGCATGTTCCGAGTGGCACTGTTGTTCTTGGCCATGATTTGCTGCCTACTGCCGTGTAGAATGTTGCGGGTGCTTTTGGAGTCCTGATTATCCCTTTTGTGGTGTTGGTACTAGCCCAGACTACTTGTACAATCTCTTTGAGCACTTGGTTGTGCCTCCATGTGTACTTTCCTTGAGCCAGGGCTACTTTACATGAGCTTAGGACATGCTCCACTGTTTGTTTTCCATGGCAGAGGGGGCATGCAGGATCGTCTGTTTTTCCCCACTTCACCAGGTTAGCATTTGAGGGCAGAAGGTTATTATGTGACATCCAGGTTTTGCCATGCTAAACAAAATACGAAATAGAGATCGCCCTAGTTTATAAAACTACTACAGAATACACGAAGAACGGTTTAAGGGAAGCAACTGCAAAAAAAAGGCCCTAAGCTGTCCCTGAAATGAGTTAATATTTATTATGACATAGCCTACTTACTGTATGATGAAAAACATTCCAATATCCAAGATTTCTTTTCGCCCCTTGGCTTCAGATGAAACACCCGTTCAAACAAAGGAGTCTGTTTGGGCAAAATGAATCATCGGGAATGTTCTAAATGTTAGAGGGGCATATAAGTCGTTAGATTTTCACTAAACCAGTCTTGCTGTTTACAGGACGGAAGCTGTTAAACAGAAGGGGTTGGAAAGGACGGAGGGAAGAGGGGGGGGGGGGGGGGGGGGGGGGGGTCTGCAACAAAAATTTCCATCTTGTGACATCCAGATTTTGCCATGCTACACAAAATACGAAATAGAACCAGCCGCCGTGGCGAAGTGGTTAGCGTCGCGGACTCCCGGCTGGGAGGTCGTGAGTTCGAATCCCATCAGAGTCATGTGGGTTTTTCTGCCCCGACCGGCTCCTACCTAGAGTTGAGTTTGCTGCGGACTCAGTTGGGAAGACTGGGACCACACAGTCGAGTTTCATCCACTTAATGGATGCGTTTCTGAGAGTGTTGCTCAAATTTCCTGACCAACACTGCAGGTGCCTGTATCTCTTGGGCCTGGTTGACGACAGGATATATTATGAAAGGAAGCGTAGAGTACAGCCCTGTCATGTAGTCTCAGACCGAAATGGAAATCCGTAGCATCATCTTAATCATCCTCATTCTCATCGATCAGCATAAAAAAAGTCTCAAATTCTGTGGCCCTTCATGCCCTGCTCTCATGGTGACCTCAATTTCGATGTCCTCTCCACGTCTGTGGTCTTGGTTTGGTTCCGTCGGGGTCACCGGTATCGGCGAGTCCATGGGGGCTGTCGTTGGACGGACGTGGTGGCGCTCTCCGGGGGGAGAGCTCACTCACGCCGGCTCCGCGACTAAGCAACTATTGTCGTCAGTAGGGGGCTTAGTAGGTGGTGTCCTGCGTATGTTAGACCAGAACAGGCGCCACTGAACACCACCGAAGTGACTCGGCGGCAGTGCAGTGTCTCCTCCGGTGGGTTGCCTCTTGACGACTTGACATTGACTGCTCCCTGTGGATTGCCGGTGCCGGGGCTGCAGCGGGGCCGACCGAGCTGTGGTTGTGGACGGGGTGTCGGAATGAGCGGTGTGAGTGCAATGCCTCTGAGGTGGCGCAGAGGTTGGGACAGCAAAAAACAACAAACAAAAAAAACAACAACAAAAAACGAAATAGAGATCGCCCTAATCATCATGATGAAATGGATAATAATGGCTGTGGTTGTACCAGGCGCGGCTTAGTACGAGCGAATCAGCAAGACAGGATCTTCAAAAACGGTACAGCAGACTGAAAAATGAGGTCAGTATATTTGTTGCATTATGTATTCATTAAAAGAGGTGTTCATTCTATAGTAAGATTCCAGCCTAAGTCAGAACGTCCAAGTCTATTGCTGCCATTCATTCTCATTTAGGTCATGCATAAAAGTATCAAATATTTTGCCGGAATTTGTTTAAGAGCAAAACCAAATCTAAATCAGAAACTTTTTTTTTGTGAAAACAGTTATAAACGCTTTTACTACAATCCACACACAACAACTCTTACGACTACAACTATAATCTGTGTGTGTGTGTGTGTGTGTGTGTGTGTGTGTGTGTGTGTGTGTGTGTGTGTGTGTGTGTGTGTGAGAGAGAGAGAGAGAGAGAGGAGAGAGAGAGAGAGAGAGAGAGAGATCCAGCAGTATTTTATGAAATCACATGGGTTTAGTACGCCATATGTTTCTATTTTTAATGCAATGATGTTTACTGTATCACTTTTACGTATTCTCAATGAGTTTTGGTTTTAGAGAAACATTTATGTTTTCATTGCAATTATTAGCATTTTTCTGTTTAAATTATTATCAACTTTCGTCTGTTATGTTCACTATATATTCCAAACTTATGTGTGGATTTATCATAGGTCGTCTGTTATGTTCACTATATATTCCAAACTTATGTGTGGATTTATCATAGGTCGTCTGTTATGTTCACTATATATTCCAAACTTATGTGTGGATTTATCATAGGTCCTTGAATTTTGAACCCTCTTCCTGTATTTGTCAACATGAAGTTTCCAATGTAACATAATTTCAAATACAATTAGAATTGAAGCTATGTAAATGGTAGCCTACATTTCTTCTGTTACAAATTCTTGTGGATGCTTTCAGCTACATGTATCCACTTGTAATTTGAGTCTGCGTGAACATCTTCATACCTATAGAAAATTTCCAATGTTTCTACATTTCCTTTGTGACTACATTTGTGTAAGCTTGTAACAATTTTTTTCATGCCGAGTCTCGTCTGTCATTTGGTCTTTGTTATCTTTCTAGGTCATTATAAGTCCTTTGTACTCGAATTCCTATGAATGCGGCACCTATTTAACCAATTCTAATTTTGGCGTGTTACAGAAATATAAAAGACTTAAAGAGAGTTTGTTATACCGCACATTTATTACCTTTGAAACTAGATTCGCATGAAAATGGATTCACCTTTAAATGTTGTTTGTCATGGAAATCTGTACACGCAGAGGTATTCTTCTCACTACATCTATTTTCTTCGCTTCCATTTTTTTTTTTTTTTTTTTTTTTTTTGCGAAATGTTAGAGCTATTTTTTTCACTTTGGATCTGGTTCTGTGATAACAACGCAAACACACTGAAAGGTACATTCTTCCATGCTGTCGTGAACAGAACAGCCAGCTGTCCCGCAGCTTCACCCGTCAGGCTGCGTGCTGGATTGACGGAAAGAAGCAGCGACAGCACGTGGAAGCCATAGAACGCTGGGGCGAGGTCGGTGGTGTTCATTAGTTCGGGTTGTTGTGTTATAAACTTTTAAAATAATGAATCAGAAAGACGTATACGTGTACACAGTAGATACTGAAACACTTTCACACTTTCTTCTGAGGGGGAGGGGAGGGGGAGGGGAAGATGGACGAGGAGGGGTGGGTTACACCTACACGCAAGACATTCACCACCGGTAACACAGTTGTGCAAAAGACATCGACTTTCACCCATGACTTTGCTGAAAGCTATTTAACCCTTAGCGTCCTCCCTTTCCTATCACATGTGCTCACACGCACGTACACACACACTGACACACACACACACACACACACACACACACACACACACACACACACACACACACACACTCATATACTGATAGTCTAATTTGTTTTTGCACCAAATGTTACGTCTACATACCTACTACTAATTATACTCCGGCCTCCTATCCACTGACCTGTCTATCTCCAAACCCCTGCCCATACACAGTCATGTGGACGTGGAGAAGGGGAGAGAGAGGAGGGCGAGGCGTGGTGTAGGTCTGTACGATCATTGCATTAAGACAGCTGTCCATCAGTTTTGGTTTCATCAATGAGGCGGCGCTGCGTGAATACTGATGATACAATATGCAGAGGGGGTCATTGCTAGATAGATCAATAAGTGAATGACTACAAAAGACGATTTTAGAATGAGGATTTACTGGACTAGATCTGACCTATGAATTAACCCAAAGCGGTGGTGCTGAATGTAAATCTTGAAATAAGGTAAACGAAATAAGATAGACAAAACAGCCAAGTCTTTACTGTCAGATAAATCTAATCTGCACATACAGGAAAGAGTTCCAAGAAAGCAAGTAAGTTCTCGAAGGAAGGGCTGCGCTGGGAGTGGGGTGGGGGGGGAGGCGTAGGAAACAAATCTGATGTAGACAAAAAGGAGCTATTTTTATATTTTAAAAAAAGTTTCAATGGAGGGAATCTTTATTCAAAAGGTCTTCATCGGGAATTTTCATTGCGTTAAGCGTAAGTCTGATGTTTATGTTTTTTTAAGTTGTCATGGTGACGGCATGTTACAGATTTACCACGTGATGTTTTTTTTAATAATTTTTTTTTTATAGAGTTTCCATGGTGACGGCATGTTACAAATTTACCACGTGATGTAATTTTTTAAAGTTGTCATGGTGACGGCATGTTACACAGATTTACCACGTGATGTTCACTTTTTAAAGTTCATGGTGACGGCATGTTACAGATTTACCACGTGATGTTTACTTTTTAAAGTTGTCATGGTGACGGCATGTTACAGATTTACCACGTGATGTTTACTTTTTAAAGTTGTCATGGTGACGGCATGTTACACAGATTTACCACGCGACGTTTACTTTTTAAAGTTGTCATGGTACGGCATGTTACAGATTTACCCTGTGGCCCCTCACGGAGGCAAAGAGCGCTTCTTTTCCCACGGGCAGAAGGAGAGCACTTCGTTGCCCCGACAGATGTTCCCTGTGGAAAGCTACGGGGGAACGACCACAGCGTGATGTTCTCCACACCTGTCCACCTCAGCCGTTTTCCTTCCAGTGTTATCGTTCTCCCTATACTCTGCTCTTCTATGATAGCGATCTCTTTGCAATGTTTACATCCATTTTTTTCTTTCATCTATACTTCTCTATCTTCAGAATTTCTTCACAATTCTCTTTGCAATGTTTGCATCCATTTTTTTTTCCTTTCATCTATACTTTTCTATCTTCAGAATTTCTTCACAATTCTCTTTGCAATGTTTACATCCATTTTTTTTCTTTCATCTATACTTTTCTGTCTTCAGAATTTCTTCACAATTCTCTTTGCAATGTTTACATCCATTTTTTTTCTTTCATCTATACTTTTTTATCTTCAGAATTTCTTCACAATTCTCTTTGCAATGTTTACATCCATTTTTTTTCTTTCATCTATACTTTTCTGTCTTCAGAATTTCTTCACAATTCTCTTTGCAATGTTTACATCCATTTTTCTTTCTTTCATCTATACTTTTCTATCTTCAGAATTTCTTCACAATTCTCTTTGCAATGTTTACATCCATTTTTTTTCTTTCATCTATACTTTTCTGTCTTAATCATTTCTTCACAGTTCTTTCTGCAATGTTTACATCCCTTTTTCTTTCATCTATACTTTTCTGTCTTAATCATTTCTTCACAGTTCTTTCTGCAATGTTTACATCCCTTTTTCTTTCATCTATATTTCTCTGTCTTAATCATTTCTTCACAGTATTCACATCAATGTGTCCTTCTGTCTAAGCCATTTTTCCCATAAATATTTTCCCCCTTCATATTTTCAATCTACATTTTTTCCCCTGTCTACACCTGTGCTTTGCAATATCTGCAACAATCTCTTTTTTTCCGACTTAACCACTCCCTTAGCTATTATTTCATTTCAATCATTTCTTTCCAACATTTGTGTCAGTCTTTCTTTTCCATATAGTTCTATCTCAACCATTGCTTTTGAAAACTTTTCTCTTTTAGTCATTTTTTCCTAAAAATAAACAATCTTTGTATCTTGGTCACGTCTTCCCAAAATCTATCTGGGTCAATCATTTCTTTCCCACATCCTTTAATCTCAGTTATATTCTCTAGTTATTTTTTTCTCCACAGTGGCTTTATGTCTTTTTTTTTCCCGTTGGTCAGTCACAAACACGATTTACTCCTTTGTTGTCATCCAAATGTTCGTATATTTTGCTCTTTTTTTCCATAGCAATTTTTTATCAGTTGAAAGAAAGGTCAGTTTGATACATATGCAGTGCTATGATTATAAGAAATCTGAGATTAGTTTATGTGTGTTACTTTAATGCTGATCATTTTTTGGTTGCTGAATTCTTTATTCTTTTTTTTTTAAAGGACTGTATGCATGACTGAAGACAGGAAGTGCACAATCTAAAAAATCAATGTTTGTCGTTGTTGTTCTACTCGTTTTGATGTGACTCTTCCATTTATGTAAAAGAACATATACGTGTTATATACTTTAATCCTATGACTGCTGACCATTTTTGTGACGAGCTTAGTGTGCACAGATCTCAAAAGGAGAGCGAGTTCTCTTTGCATTGAAGATGTAATTGCTTCCCCTGACTCAGTTCGTCCTGTCCTTCGGGGACAACGACAGTGGCAGCTGGTCACCTGATCTGTCTGCCTCATGCCATCACAAGGAATCCATTCTATCAATGACAAGTGTGCTCATCTGTATCAGTTGAAGTCAAGGGGCTCTCTCTCTCTCTCTCTCTCTCTCTCTCTCTCTCTCTCTCACACACACACACACACACACACACACACACACACCACACACACACACACACACACACACGCGGACTCGATGTCTGTGACAAAGATAAAATATACATTCAAAACATGTTCAATTCTTTTCATGTAAACCAAATAATATATTTAAACATAGTGTTTACAAAGCTGCTGTGATTAAATAACGCCTTTTCTATTCAACTATGCATTTGAAGTTACAGCACTGTAAACTGGTTTACCAGACTTGTCAAAAGGTGATAAATGTATCATTTTAACCTGCATTTGATATTTCATGGAAAAAAACTGTCTCACTAATCTTCTCCTGTATTGTTCTTGCCAAACAATGATACCGGTTTACCTCTGTTACCAACATGTGTGTTATGTTATCTAGTATTCAATGTTTCGTGCAAGTTGCTATTACTGTGTCTTTACCACATTTTTGTTAAAAAACCACGTTATGAAAAAATACTTGAAACGTATTAGGGGCTACTTATTCCCTTGATAATGCTGGCCTTTAACAGCCGATAGAAAAAAAAAAGTCAACCTATGACCCAGCCGCAGCGCAGTGTCTCCTCTGGTGGGTTGCATTCCGACAACCTGACACTGACGGCTCCCAGTGGACTGCCATCTGTGTGGCTGTGTATAAGATGTCTAGACTGAGCAGCGTGGAAGCAAGGGCAGGGAAAATGAGATAGCTAAAAAGAGAGAGAAGGTTCGCGTACATATTAATCTGTTTGTTGATTCATTGATGCGTTTTATCATTTACTAGTTGTTTATCTCTTCATTTACTTTTCACGCGAGCGCACATGCTTGCACAAACCCATGCGTATATGTATGCAGAATCTCTCTGGCAAGCCCATACTGCTTTGCAGTTTAAAGGTCGTTTTCTCATCACACGTTTGATGACCTATAGTTATCGCCCAGTGAATTTAGTATCAAACTTTCACCTTTTCATCGTCGAGATGTTGAAGTATATTTACAGATTTCCTTTCGTGCTTTTGTTTTTCATGGCCTATGTTTCGTTAAAAGCATGGAAGGTAATCTAGAAGGCTGGTGTTCTGTCTTTTAATTAAAAAAAAAATGTTTAACTAGAACAATTCTAGAAGAGAGCGCGATTTTTCATTGTTTTTAGTTAAGAAAATTATCGATTTAACTGAAACGGTTTGTATATTTGCTTACTTTGTTTCTTTCTTTGGTTGTAAATTGTGTGTGTGTGTGTGTGTGTGTGTGTGTGTGTGTGTGTGTGTGTGTGTGTGTGTGTGTGTGTGTGGCTGTACTTCTCCCACGTATTTCAGATAAAAATCATGCTTTATTTTCATAATGCGTTTTATTAGCACTTTATTTTAGGAGTGTAGAACACTAACATTTACTTTGTAAGACCAGTAAAGACAAAGTTTAAAATGTAACATAGACTGGAATTAATGAATTATCAAGTGTTACGTAGAGAAGCATCTCTCTCTCTCTCTCTCTCTCTCTCTCTCTCTCTCTGTCTCTCTCTCTCTCTCTCTCTCGTGCATGTTGTGTGTGGATGCTGAATGAATCACTGGCGTTAAGTTTGCACAGTATTGTGACTGTCTGTGAACATGCTAGCAATTTTCGTGGACCATGTCTCAGAGAAATGTATGGGAAATCTCAGTCTAACGACATGAGACTACTACAGCGAATCTGTACATATTTATCTGTGGAAAACTGTTTCGTCTCATTACCAGTTCTGTTTTACATCCAACGGGAAGCAGCCATGCAATTTTCGGCCAGTGTTATGTTGTCATCATCTGTATCCACTTTACCCCAACGTTTGCGTGACTCAGCTGTCTCCGTGTTATTTCATATCACTGATCTTCCAAACAACAATAACAACCACAGAAGCTTGTACGATACAAGATGCATATGCGTAATAATTCATGATTGTTTTGTACATATTATCCGGCTAAACCATCGTTTTTTATTGTTGGTATGAATCATGAATAAATGTCACTGACTGCTATGCAAGATAAACAATGTGTTTATTAATTTTTGCGCCTCTAAATGATGCATGTGTGCAGACGTCCAACTGACAGCATGTTTGTTGTTGGCTTGAATCATGATTAAATATCCATGTCAGCAATTGAAATTTTTCTTTCAAGTGTCTGAATCCCTCAACGAATGGACATGCCGAATTGTTACACAGCACACACACACAAACGTTGCTGTTTCTGTGGACTGTAGACAAAAACCTTAAGCTCTTTTTTGTTCCCTGTTTAAAGCTTCTACAAGAATTAAAGTTACGACGAATTGGACATGGCACTCGTGCTGTATAGCAAAATGAAAATGCGGGCATGACAGTTGTCAGAACCTTTAAAAACATACACTAGCAGGAACTTGAACATTGAGAACTGGGATTCAGCTGACAATGATCATTTACGTGCGCACGCACGCACGCACGCGCAAACACACACACACACGCACGCACGCACGCACGCACGCACGCACGCACGCACACACACACACACACACACACACACACACACTCTCTCTCTCTCTCTCTCTCTCTCTCTCTCTTCGCACATACACACACACACACACACACACACACACACACACACACACACACTGTGCGTTCATTATTATCAGTTTCTCTTAATAATGCATCCCCAAAAACAATAAAACAGAAACTTTTTTTGAAAGGAAAGAAAAACAAAACGAGAACGAAGGTGAACTCAACAACTTAGAACAAAAGACAGCGCAGAAAAATAGAAACAACAGATAACAAACCATCCAACAGTGATGTACTCACAAAGCTGGTAACGGTTACTTGGTGTCAAGTCCAGCTGCTATCTGTTGGAATGG
>CM031604.1:25046300-25048800 GCA_018398815.1 Conus ventricosus
CCGAACACTGCTGTTAAAATCCTTACCTCTACATTTTTCTCCTTGTCCCTCAACACCCCCAACTTCCACGCTTGGTAGCAGTCTCTGGTCTCGTGAGAATGCACGAAGACAACGCAGTCGCAGTGGAACAGCTGGTCCAGAGCCCACTTCTCCGGACCCACACACCGGATGTCGTCCATCTGCCAGCGGGAATACATGACGTCACAGGCGCAGAAGGCTTGGAGGTAGAGGGCCAGGGAGTCTGTGACGAGGCTGTGAGGGTGATGGGGGATGGAGTAGGACAGCAGAAATACCGTGACAGCGGAGGAGGAGGGTGCACGTGTAGGGAGGGCTGACACGCCGTTGGGACGGTTGGGTTCGGATGAAGCCTCATCTTGAAGGAAAACGAACACATACCCGATTTGAGCAGCTCAGTCCACATGAAGTGTCAGGTGTAAACACAAAAGACTGTATGCGGGAGAGATGTGCATGTGTGCGCAAAAATATGTCTACGTGCGCATGTGTATGTAGGCTACAATGTGTGACAGGACAAAATCATATAACCACTAATCTATTTAAATATCAACCATTAAATCAGTCAACCAGTATCAACCAGTCCAACAAGTAACAAACCGAAAACCAACAGAACCCACAAACCAAACAAACCAATAACTTGCTGACCGATCAAAGAACTGACCAATGAAGCGCAGACGTGGTAATGTTGACTGGTCAATTTCATGTTAAACAGCCAGTGTTGAAATAAGAACAGATTTGTCGCGCAGCACCAACAAAACATCAATCTACTCCACCGACAGACTGGAAAGATCAACTCTGCCATGAATTAAAAAGAAAAAATAGACAAAATAGAAAACTGCCACCCAGCAAAAACGTACCAAACTGGGAGAAGGAAAAAAAAAAGTAGTTTCCTCCTCAAAACTGTCACTGACCAAACGTAAGATTTCTCAGCAAATCTGGAGCTTATGGACTCCCTACTTTTCAACACCCAGAAACTTCAAAAGCATGGTCATGTCTTCTTTCTGACAAAGATACGCGTGAATTGACTTTAAAAACAATCATTTTGCATATATATTTGAACCCAACTGTTACTTGAGCAAAAGAGAAAATCTGTCTTTCAAGGGAATTTATTAAGACGAGAGGGAAGGGGGGGGGGGGGGGGGGCGGAGATGGAGTGACTGAAAGTTACGGTTGGGGGAAGGGGCGCCCTACACTCCGGTCTTAACTGTGTTTTTGAACAAAATGGTCTGGTATTTTATCAGGTATTGGGTGTTCTTAATAATCTAACATAATCATTACATATCTTGACAACTTAAATTGAAAAGATGTTGTTTATAAACAACGGGTTACATCACACTGTTCATGAATTATTCTATGTCAGTAATGCATTATCGATAGAAAAAAAAATCACAACATGCGCACTATATTTTTATGCATAAATAAAGATACATATCTAAAGAATTCTTGTTATGTTGATCATGTATGAAATACCTACAAACCGTTCACTCACTTCTATATAATCAAATCACGATATTAAATCATTTTAAAACAAACGAAAGCCGATCGTATTTTGCCGATAGGCTAAAGGTGAACTTACGAGATCCTGTAGACTGAGCAGGGGGCTGGGAGGTCAGTGTTTTCCAAGCAGGGTAAGCCCTTCACAAAGCCACGGGACTGGGACTGTCCTGCAAACAGTTTGATATCACCTGGTGAATAAAAATGACTTTCTGACATATGCATAGCTAGAACCGAGGTAAGTCCTGGCTTCAACTACAAAGTCGTTTGGATTATCCAGAAGTAGCTCAGCTCTCATCGGAATGACTCTCATACGGAAATTGATTTGATCATTGTAACAAAAGAAACAGTTTTGACGAAATTGCGGTGATAAAATGTAAGCAATACGGAAATACTGTATTTATTCTGACAATACTAGTTGTATATTTGTGCCGTTTTGATTTAGCTGATAACTGATCTCTTGCTTGATAGAAAGAACCTAATTAGGCCTAGGGTTGTTCCAGTTGTAACATGGAGCAAATCTGCAAAGGCAATACAATGAATTTCGTTTTAAGGAAATGATCCCGAACAAATCACATTCTCTACCCGCAAATGTCACGTTAATTAAGAGTAAAGATGCAAGGCACAGTATTCTCGCTACTATCACCACCGCAAAAAAATAAATAAATAAATAAAAGATTTTTAAAAAAAACACCCGAAAATTTGTATCTGCAACTCACCTCGGCGTCGTCGACGGCAGATATCCACCATGACAGCCATCAAAGATATCACCACCACAGCGGCAACACACCCAGTGACCACAACCACCGGAGAGGTTCTGCTGCCATGGCCCGCGCTGCTAGCAGGTTGGGCAGTGTCTTCCCACTGTGTGTTGACAGAGAGGTTATGAGCCGCAGCACCGTGGTAGTGGCGCTGATGGCGGGGATGATGACGCTGCAGAGAAGTGATACACAGAACGACAGTACAGACTGAAAGAGTACAGACTGGAAAT
>CM031604.1:25058800-25111300 GCA_018398815.1 Conus ventricosus
GGTGCGAAGACAGGGCACGAGGCATGGCATGAATTACATGCTAATCATTGTGGGACGGTCTGTTGAACAGCTGACTGAAGTGTTCACACTGCGGTGGACTATGTCGCCTTTCTCTTCAAAAGGTAAGACGAAAAAAAAAAGTGTACACTGTTACTAATTTTGTTTCGAAGGGTGGACAGCTAGCATGTGAAGATATATAAATCAAGAAAAAGAGCCATGTGTACAACTTGAATTTTACAAGTGCAATCTGAAAAAAGGACGGGGGTTGGGGTGGGGGTGGGAGGAGAGAGAGAGAGGGAAAAAAATGAAAAGACGAAGAAGACCCTGACACGTTTCGTACCCCAGACATTTAAAAAAGAAAAAACAGCGCCCCCATCCCCACCGCCCTCGATCGTTTACAATATTTCTTGGAGGGGGAATTCCCCCTATTTTCATGAGGAGAGTCTCCCCGTCTTAACACTATTTCGGGACGCAAGAGTGCCCTCCATACCCACCCCACTACAAAATTTGGGAAGAGGATAATCTCCCCCTTTTGGGACAGAAGAATTCCCCTACTACCCCCTACCACTTTTACAGCATTTTGGGAAAGGAGAGCCTGAACACCCCACACCCCACCCCACCCCCTCCACGCCACTTTGATGCTTTTATTATATTTCATGAGGGAAATCCCAACCTCCCCCGCCTCTCTCGCATTTTGGAAATCCTCTCCTCTCATGTGACTGATCTGGCCCTGCTGAAGTGAGTTTTCAGAAAACCAGTTCTTCCTAGCGGTGTGAGAGGGTTGTTTATCTACTTGTATGTTTGGAGGAGTTTATTCATTTATTTGTTTGGACTCACCGTCTTCTGTGAATACCTTGGATCCCTCTGGCAACTGAAACACAGCACAACATAAATTCATTTACATTCTCCTCTTACACCTTCTTCGACCCATGTTTGTAAGAAAATGAGTCTATGTAATCACCCAGTTATAGGTGTCCGTGTGTGTGTGTGTGTGTGTGTGTGTGTGTGTGTGTGTGTGTGTGTGTGTGTGTGTGTGTTGTGTGTGCGTGTGTGCGTGCGTATGCGTGCGTGCGTGTGTGTGCGTGAGTGCGTGCGTGCGTGCGCGCTTGCTCGTGGGCATTTTTGTCCATGGTAATACTGGCCATTTCTTCGCTTTCTGTTGTTTGCACAGGCAAACTGAGCATAATGATGAATGCTGATAAGACCTTTCCAGCCATTTCATGCGTACAAATGTCACCATGTCGCAGGCAGTACACAAGCAATTAACTTTTTTCGGCTATGTTTTCACTATAATCTAATCAATCTTTGCCTAAAGAAAAAAAAACTGTGATTAGTGACTAATAATGGTTAATCAGTCAGTCAGTCAGTCTCTTGACCGCTGGGGTCGTTGGGGGGACGTGATGAGGCAGCCGCCGTTTCTCTCCAGGCTCTCCTGTTGGCTGTCTTGAGGAGATCTGGCATGGTCATTTTGGTCCAGTCCTTTATGTTGTCGGACCAGCTCTTTCTCTGCCGTCCTCGTCTGCGCCCTCCTTCAACGGTACCTTGAAGGATGGTTTTGGAGAGGGTGTTGTGACGAATGACGTGGCCAAACCATGCCATCTGGTTCGTGGGGCCCAACTAGGTTAGTGACCAGGTTCCGCACATAAACATTGGTCTTGTGTTCTTTGTAGGAGATGCGGAGTAGTTTCCTCAGGCACCTGGTTAATACCTCTATAAAAAAGATATTTTAAATAACAGCTGATCCCAACTTTTCAACACATATTAACTTTCATTCTCCTGAGATCAGACCATTTACTGTATTAATTACGAAGCAGAAAAACAATATGAATAAGTATTTTACTGAATGCATAAGTCAAAGTGGCCACATATAGATGGCAGCCAAATAAAGCAAAATAAGACTACAATCTTGTAGTGCATCAAGCAACAACAAAAAACCCACATGAAAGCAGCAAATTAAACAGCCTTATCTGGTTCCATAATAACAGATATTGAATAATACTAGTTCATCATCAATTTACCTTAACGACTGACATGAAACATTATTTGATAACGCAGATAATACGCGAGGAAATTTTAAAAAATGAGTATCATAGGGAATGAACATAGCCAATTATGACACCATAGTTAGAATAGTTGAATCAATTCTAGACAATACACGTGGGTGACAAAAGGCCCATCGGGAATCGGCGGCTTCCTTTGAGATACCCCTCTAAACACACGCCATGGGGAAATCAAAGGGAGGCTTACTGTCCACACTCTCTTACCTCCATCCCCGAACCCCTCCCTGCTAACTCACCCTCTTCTCTGTCTCTCCCTCCCCCACCCCTCTCTCTTCCTCATTGCTCTCTCCCATCAACCCCCTTGTCCCAAGCCCTGTCCTTCTTTCGCACTACTTCCGGTTTCATATCAGCCCCCCCCCCCCCCCCCTCTCTCTCTCTCTCTTTATTTCATGTCCTGATTTTCAGTTCCGCCAGTGAGGGACTGAGAAAAAAAGGCATCGGTGCTTATCATTATCCTCGTAAATAAAGTTTTTTTCTCTTCTCTTTCTTCCTTCTCTTCTCTTCCTCCTCTCTCTCTCTCTCTCTCTTCCCCACCCCCACCAACCCCCTACCTTTCTCCCTTTCCTCCCCCAAAACGCTTCTCCAACCCCTTGGGCTCTCCCCCTTGTCCTTACTGCCTCGGTCCATCCTGTCTGTCTGTCCTGTCTGTTGTCTCCCCCCTCTCTCTCCTCTCTTCGCTCTCTCTCTCTCTGTCTCTCTCTGCTCTGTCTCTCTCTCTCTCCTCTTCTCTCTCTCTCTCTCTCTCTCTCTCTCTCTCTCTCCCCTTTAATAAAGAAACTACAACATCTGACGCATATGCGATTTTTTTTGGGTTTTACTAAAATTTTTTTCCCAGGTAAAAGGATGGTCTAAAATTTAACGATAGGCACAATATTAAAAACCTCAAATCGAATTCAAAACCCAAACAAATTTTGTTTGGGTAAAGCGGTTTTTCGGCTGTACAGACGTTTTCCCCCACATACAGTTCACAAAAACAGGCTATGCGACAACAACCGCGGCGCGCGCGCGCACCGCACACCACACGCCCCCGTACGCCACCACACCCTACGAAACGCACACATAACGCACGTGCCCACACACAACCACATGCACACACACACACAAAAAACCCCCGCGCGCGGAAAAACAACACATACATTGCGCACGTGTTGAAAAAAAAAAAGGAAAAACCCGGTGCGCTTAACAGTGAATAGCAGCGGGCAAAAAGGGGAAGAGAAAAAAAAACGAAAAAATAAAAAAGGGAGAGGGGGGAAAGGGGGGGGGGGGGGGGGGGTGGTGGGGGGCGACGAGCAGGAAAAAAGGGGCACACATACATGCACCACACCTAGAAACAGAGAGAGAGAGAGAGAAGAGGAGAGAGAAGAGAGAGAGAGAGAAGAGAGAGACTGACAGACAGACAGAAGACGACAAACAGGCAGACATACAACAACAGACCCACCCCGACGGAAAAGGAGAGAGAGAGAGGAGGAGAGAGAGAGAGAAGACAGACGACAGACAGAAACAGCAGGGACAAAACGGGAAAACAGGAGAGAGAGTATGGGGGGGGGGGGGGGGGGGGGGGGGGGGGGGAAGAAACAAGCAGGCTCAGCCCCCACCAAGGTCCCGGAACCACAAATTTAAATGAATGACCCGACCCTACGGACTTTATTTAGACGATAGGATAACATGGGAAACCCCGGGAGAAGTCAAATCAATAATCCCCGTTTAGAGAACAGGAAAAAAACCAATCCTGGCCCCTTCCCCCCCACCCAGTTTTGGGGCGAAAATAACCCCGGATTGGTGTTTTCCTGTTTTCTGAAGAAGACTTCAATAAATAAAAAATAACGATTATCTACAAAAAAAACATACTTTGTAGGGTTATTCGTTTTCAAAACTAATTTACTAAAATTTTCAGATTTTTTTGTTTAAAACCCTTTTTTTTCCTGGTCATTTTCTAAAATCATTTTGCCCCCCCCCCCCAAAAAAACCCCCCCCCCCCCCCCCCCCCCCCCCCCCCCCCCCCCCCCCCCCCAAAGCCCCCCCAAATTTTTTTTTTTACATTCCTTTTCCAACAGCCATAATTTTGTCTCGTTTTAAAAACAGTCTTAAACTTTTCTAACCCAAAAACCAGGTTTTTTGGTTAAAATAAAATTTCACATGCCTTTAAAAATTTTTTTGAAGTTTTTCCTTTAAAGTTTGCGAAAAACCCAATTATTAAAAATTTAACGATAAAACTGTTTTAAACAGGTCAGGGTATTGTTTAAATCCTATGTTTTTCCTGGTCATTTTCAATAACAATCAAGTTTCGCGCAAACATTCTCAATGAGTCATTGTCCTTTCATGTGAAATAAAACTACAGTCTTTAACTGTTCTCTAAAAGTCGTTTCAACCGAGTTATATTCTGGCAATAAAATCCACATCACCTATTCAAACCCAGCATGAGCCTTCCGCTGAAAGCTAGTTTTCGACCAAAGTGTTTCGCTTGTTACTATGTCCTTACTGCCGAACAGTCATCTATAAATAAATAGTGTCTGCGTGCCTTCAAACAGTCTATAAAACTGTCTAACACACACGTCCAGATTATGCAGATTAACTAAAATATGTCATCATCTGTCCATATAAACCTTCTAGTATGGATATGCGTATGTTCTTAAAGTGTTGACAGAAAACCACAATATGATTAAAAATTATAACGATATACTGTTTGTAAACAGGTCGAGATAAATATTGTTTTTTTTCCACAACCAGTCTGCCCACAAATCCAATGAGCAATGAGGATTTTTTTGTCAAAAAGGTTAAACGCTCCATATTTTTTATTAACAGAGGTTTAAATCTAATTTCAGTTATTATTTTTATCATACTCTCCCGTCAAAAACTTGTTCAGTATAATAAAACCCTATGAGCCTAAATGTGTAAGGTTAATCCAATTGTGAAGTGCCTCTGTATAAGATTGTTTTCTAATTAAAGTCAACAGATTTTGGTTGCTTGGTTTGTTATATCCTTAATATCCACGCCATTGTGAAGAAGAACGACGATGGTAACGATAAGAAAGAGACGTTTAACGTCTAAAGTTTTGCCATCTAATAGATAATCCCTTTTATAAGGTCATCACCTAACGCGCCCACAAAACCCCCATCCTCTCTCACATCTTTAAAGACAGAAATTTCAAAATCATTGGAACTGTCTCCAATTTCTGTCTTGAAAGGAACTGTAATGTTGTGAGAAGCTTTTTACATTTTACACTGTTTTCTTTTTCTGTGGAGATGTACTGTTTTTTCCCATAAACGGCGTTATTCAATTTCTTTTCCGACTAATTATCTCCGGTATATAAGACTTACATGTAAAGGGGCCAGAGTTGAATGCTTTTCTGAAACTTTTTTGACGGCTACAATATGGAAATGGGCTATGATTCAAATTTTTATTTCCCCATTCTAAATATGGTTTCTAAGTGCCCATTTGAGGTCAAAGGTTTTCGAACTATTTTATATTTCCACTCATACTGGCCAACATTATTTGCTTCTAGATTGCCGTAGTTGTTCTAGTTTAGGAAACCTTTTTGTTGACTCAACCTCTTCTTTCTGCGTTATAATCAAATCAACCATCTTTAGTGTATCCAAACCATACACAATTGATGCCTATCTCACCATTCTGTTCAAAGTCCGGCACGTACTGCAAGGCTTTTAATTCTAAAGTTATACACCTCACAGGCGCTAATGTAACACCCCTGGTTCTTCTGGCCCCCGCGACATTTATTTTTTAGTAATGTAATTATTTTATTTCCAAAACAAGGGGTGACAAGGTTCTCCGACATTTATCACAACTTTCCCCCGCTTTGGTCGTTGATTTTTATATAAATGAATCCAACCCTCCCACAAACTAAATCTTTTAAACTGTAAATTAGGGAATTATATTTCATAATCGCAATATCAGCTTTATTCCCTGAGGAAGAGCTCTTAAAACATTGAGGGCCTGCCATCATATAAGTTTTTCAAATCAGTGCTCAGCCTCAATCCCAATGAAAACTAGAGTAATGAATGTAATGCAAGATTGAGCGGATTTCCTCCCCCCATAAGTAGTTTTGGGTCTGGCCCAGCAATAAAACGATGAGTGGGGTAAAATTGCTAGTTGTAAAGCCCAACCATTGACTAGCTCTCTACTATCAAAAATAAGATGTTCCCTTTCGTCTTCAAGCTTAAAAATGTTTAACAGTTTTTTTAGATATTGCATTGTTAAGTTTGAAGAGTAATGTCAAAGTAACTCAAATTTGCTTCTTTTTATGAGCAAAACCCGTAATAAACCATCAGTATTGTTAACACAAAACTGGCTCATTTTTTGGTCCCGCTGCCCTGTGTAACTTTTAGAACCTTATTATTCTTTCTTCTTGGCGTTGCTATATATTAAACCCCATAACGAGAAACTTTGTAGAATAGTTCATGGAGCCGCAACCCATTTTGGGGGGCCCCGCAAACATTCGTTATCAATAGCATGTTCTAAAAAGAAGGACGGTCCTTGGGTGTATGTTACAAACAATTTTTAAAAAAACAAATTAAAAAAGAGTGCATTCAACTATACTGGCCAAAAGATTCTGTTGGGGGCCGCACAACAAACGTAAAAATATAGCAACTGATACTCTTTACCATTGCTGTGACCCAAACGCCTCTTTTCATAAAAAGGGTGAGTAACTTACTCCATTGGAAGACTATCTTAAACCCCCCTATTGAAAAAAGAAACACAATCCAAAAGCCGTGGTGTAGAGTCATCCGATGCAGTTTTTTTACATCAGAACTCATTTAAACTTTGCTGTGTCTTGTGCATTCAACTGGGTGTGGAGTGGCGTATGTCCGGTCATTTAAATTCAACCATGATCTTTATGTGAGGTCTCAGTGTACAGATTTCATTTCTAATTAAACATTCTATTACAAACCTTCAGCGTATTTTTGACTGAACTGGCAGAAGCACCATTACCCGAATGACCAATCGTTTAATCCAATCAGCAACAGAATAGACATGAAGCTTTTGGGAAGAAAGGATTTTGTAACGAATTCAAATATTACAATCAAAGACAAACTTTAGACAAAGTTGGATCTTCTATCATGGCAATCGGCGTCATTTATTTTTAGTCACGCGACAGAAAGTATAAAACCTTGGACACCGGACGGCGTACCTCCTTTCAAAATTGGTTCAGCCCAGGTCCATAGAGCTAAGAACGAAGCATAAAACAGCATTGGACCAACATTATCTTAGAAGCATCTAAAGGCCTATCTAGGGCGGAATAGAACGAATAACACGAATCTCTATTCGTACTTACGTTGGTGTTTTGCTAGTGGCGCAGGCACAGCAAGATCAAGCATAACTTGATACTTTCTAACTGCTGTTGACGCACAAAAACAATACGGAGCAAATTTAGAGGAACGCCCTTAATTCTACACAGTTGATTTACACCTTCAAAGTAATTCAAAGGTACCGAACATGTTTTTAACACAATACCAAGATCGAAGAGCTTGCTGTTGGCTACTGTTTTTAATGCATTATATAAACCATTTGCCCGGGGGGGGGGGGGGGGGTGGGGGGGGGGGGGGGCTTCTGGACCTTAGACTCCCAGGTAGGAATAATAATAACTATAATAATGAAAATTCTTATTAGCAGGCCATGTACAGAAGTGGGAAAAAAAAAAAAAAAAAACGACAGTATAAATTCTGAGGTCCAGTCATATTACAAAAGCAGTAAACAAACACCCAATTATTAAAGTCCATCTCAATCCCGAAAGTCCAAACCCCAATAGTCATGGAAGACCCCTACAGGCAAAGCTCGCGGACCAACCTATCTGATCGCGATGCCTGAATTTGAAAAGAACCCAGCGCTTGTTCTTGGATTAACTGGCATAGGATTTACTTGGTCTTTAACTTCCTAAAAGTAACCCAACTATTACAAGAACTAATGTCCATAAGTGCTCGGCCATAAAGCCAACTACCCTTTGCTTCAGTAACAAAAGAAGCGCCAGCTGACAATAAACTCCCTAATTATACCAGGTAAAGAGTCTATAGCTTTACCCCACCTGCTAATTTTTTTTAAATAAACTCGGCAAGATGATCAAGCTAGTTTTTTTTTTTTTACCCATGGATTATATCGGTGGATGGGATGGTGGTGGTGGCAACTGGGCTTTGACCACCGCCGCCTGTAATAGCCATCACCAGTGTAACTTATTGCAAAACCTAAGGCCGTTTATAAAACGCTTGCTAATGTGAACTCCCATTGCTCTTTAAAAAAAACCCCAGTGTTTTCGTATTCGGTTTCTGCTAAGCGTTGTGTCTTTTTTCATATAACATTCTTTGGATAGTTTCTCTTATTCATTCACATGAGTTCGTAATTGTCTCGTTAGTAGTTCGCGCTTCTAGTCTTGCTGATGCTCTTCTCCCCCCCCCCCCCCGGGGGGGGGGGCCCCCCCCCGTCTCCCCCCCCCAAATGTACCCCCCCCACCCACCCCCCCCCCCAAAAAAAAAAGGGGGTAAAAAAAATGGGGTAAAAAAAAAAAAAAAATTTGGGTAAAAAAAAAAAAAAAAAAAGGAAAAAAAAAAAAAAAAAAAAATAAAATAAAAAAAAAATTTAAAAATTTATTGGTTTAAAAAAAAAAAAATAAAAAAGGGATTTGAGGTGTGAGGGGGTTGAGGGGGGGTTGTGATAAAGTATAAGTATCATTTTAATTTTTTTCTTTTTCGCTTTGATACCCATCTATTCACACACTAGTTTTTTGCTAAATTGTTTGTTAATTCGCCTCTAATGGTTCTTAAAGCATGATCAGGGCCTTAGTTTCACGCATGGTTACGTGAGTATAGTCGTATTCGGTCCTTAACCCCCCCCCGCTGTACTTTCTGAAAAACACTGGATCTTCTGCTTTCTATTTACAATATTATTAATATTCACACCTCCTGATTGATTTAATTCTGTTAAAGTTCCATGTTTTGCATTTGTTATCTGTTTGGGAGTTCTGCAAGTGGTTCTGTTTTGAAAAGTTTAGCAACTGCTTCTAATCTTAAAATACCCCCTTAATTTTTTGGCCGTAATACAGAGCCAAGGCGATTTTTTGATCTTTCACACCACTGATCCTATTCTAATTAACCCTCGGCAAAAAACTTTGATGGTCTTTTTATTAGTTGTAAGCTGAACAAGTTGCCTTGATTCGTTTTTATTTCACAAACAAATGATCATCTTTTAATTCAAACTCATTTGGGGGTCTATAAAAATTCGGGAGGTTCTTTGACCTAAACTTTGGTACAGATGATTTAACCTTACTTTCTGTTAATTCATGCCACATTGAGAGCGGTGAGGCGATGCCTTGTGTCTAAAGGGACATTTTCACTCATGTCGTCTCCACGATCAAAAACATCATAATCTTCTTCGCCTTCCAATTTCCCGCCATGTTTTTTAAATAATTAACTTTTTTATTTGTTTAAAAACAAATGCCCACATAGCATATGGCTCCGATTCTTGACCCGTATAGAAAGCTAAAGAGAAAAACCACCCCTTGCGTGAAGGGAAATAAAACGGAATATTATTGTTCCAATAAGCCATCTACTATTGGATGCAGATCAAATTCTTACTGTCAAATTTCCAGACTTAAAGGACGGGGAGAATTGATGGTGCCAGCTCTGCGCGTTTCCTTTCAAACTCGAGCTCGATTCAACAACAGACAGACCCAAAGCAGGACAGTTGTCGACAGAATCTGGGACGACTATCGTTAAACAATTTCTATAAAAACTTGAGGGGCAAGAAATTAATTTTCTTTACACAAAGCAGACATATTTTTTAAAAACCCTATTCTGATCAATGGCTAACCAGGGAAAAAAGGGCTGATCTTGCGGTCAAGGAATTGAAAATGATGATGGACTAAAAACACAGAATCGAACGCCGCAGAGGATGCTAAAGACAACAAAAAGCATGTAGCCGTAAGTTTGCGTATGGAAATCGCTTTTTTCCATTCCCTTAGATTTTGAGGTTGTTAAAAAGCGCATGCGCCATACTTTCAAGGAGCAATAAAAGACATCAGATTGTCATATGAACTAACTTTAATGAATACAAACGTGATTATCAAATCAACAACGCCCGAAGCAAAGTACAGCATTTCGGTCATCTCGTTAGAGTTTGGACGTTGTTAGCACTCAAATTAATTTTAGCAAGGCTGATTTTTGGATTTATTGGGGCACCAATATGAGACAGAAATTAAGTAAAGTATTTTATTAACGAAAAGTGATTCATCCATACAACATATCCTAAAAGCGCAGGGCAGAGACACTCACTATATGGAAATTTTAGTTTTAGTGTTGCAGCAAGATCGCCTTAAAAAGGTATTTGTATTGCTGAGCGAGAAGATGAAGAAACCGTTCAAAAGAGCAAGTGAAAAGTTGTTTTTAATCCCACAAAGAACGAAAGTACAATGTTCGATTGAGGTATCCTAACCAAATCTACGGCTAGCGGGCTTAAACCCCTTATCAGCATTTTGATGAAATAAGAAAACTGTTTGTGGGCGGGAGGTGTAGAAATCCAACAGTTGAATTGCCCTTAGCGTCTAAAGGATTTACATCTTCCACAATGTTAGGCTTGATGATTATTTAACAACGAAATACGGTTTTATGGATGACCAAAGTGTCAACAAGGATAATAAAAAAAAAAAATTTAAATAAAAAATTAAAAAAATAAAAAAAAAAATAATCATTTCATGGAAGCGGGAGAACTGTGAGAAGACGTAATAAACAATTCAAGATTGATAAAGAGAAGAAGCCGACTAAAACCGCTTAATGTACAAAATTGGGGATATTGTTTATATTATATGAATGCGCAGCTGAAGATTTATTAGAGATAAACAGATTAAAAGATGTACTATACTAAATTATTTTATCATTTATAAAAAGCATGTCTGTTCAGGTTTATCCCAATGTGCCTACAGCGGCCGGCAAAAGAAGGATAGCAGGCAATTCGGCCATGTTATAGAAACCCCTGAATAAAACCTTCAGAATTAACCAACATTACACAAATGCAGCTAGTACTAGAGCAAGACTCTTTCAAAATAATACAGCAAAAAACCCAACGAAGGTAATTCCACTTCATTTATCTTCTGATGCCTTTAAAAAATTAGCTGTTCAACATATGTAATACGGAGGCACATCACTATAAGCGCTCTAACAAACAGCAGGAACGAGTGTTGGTCTCTTAGAGTCCTCTATAGCACAACGGGCAAAGCAGCGGCACATCCGCGCTTTAATTTACCTCAGGAGGTTTGTCTTTTAGCTTCCTCGGTCTGTGTTCACAATAGCTTGTATGCTGTCTTCAATGAGCTAAAAAAAAATAAAAACTAAACTCCAATAGCACACTACTATGGTTCAACCAAATACACTAAACTTAGTTCGATTTAAAAAAAACTGACAACAATAAATAAAGCGCGCTAGCTGGAACTCAAAACACATCATTCACGGATAGATATTTTTTAATAATCTTTACACCAATACAGGCCGATTTTTGATTGACTACAAAAGACTCAAAGTTTATCTTGCAAAGAAAGGCGGTGACAAGTATTTCTCAACAGCCAGACAACCCGAGCAGATAAAAAAGGCATGCTTAAAAAAAAAAAAAGGAAAACGAGACATTAAAAAACTCTGTTTCAAAAAGTAAAACAGCTCACGATAACACAAAACCAAAAGGTGTTTTATACTTTAGTTTATTAGTCCAAGCGAAAAAAAACCGTTGATATTGGTTCTGATTAAGTTAGTTTTTTTTTTACATTTAAATAAATATTTGGCTTAGGAAAAAAAGACAGCGATGGCTAATATATATGAAGGACAAGACGAATTTTTTGAAGAATGCACGAGAGAGGAGCGTTTATTCAAGAGCACTGAATGAATATTGGATTTAGAAGTCATTGACCCAACAAACAACAGGCAAGCGTTGTTAATCATGCAATTCCCTCAGTTCCAGGCATAACTAACACAATAGAAACCCGCCAGTGTAAAGTAATGTTAGCTGTTTTAAAAAAATATTTAATACGAACTTATGTAACTATAAATGAAGAAAATCTAGAAGTCTGGTCTCAACTAAAATCAACAGACTATGCTTTCCTCCATTAACGGACTTAACAACCCTGTGGTTTAGAGGGGGCGGGCAGTACAAACTGCTTGCACAGTTTGAACGCAGCCGCTGAAGAAGTCTAAAATGAGAGGCTCTGGTTTGGTCAGAGGGCGAAGTCTTAAGAGATTTAGTAATTAATAAAACAGGCTAAGTAATGCACCGATTGTAGCAAGGCTTACATTTCGCCGCTAAAAAAGGCACCGAGAGTTGGTTTTTAAACAGAGAGCAGTTTTAAACGATAAAAAATACAGACAACAATGTTACATTGGTGCGTTCTTGCAGGCTGCATCATGTCCCCGCGACCACGCAGAGAGGAGTGTCTAAACTAATCGCAATACCCCAAAGAAGATCTTAACTTCAATGGAATATCCTTCCTGATCGTGTGTAGACCAAATTGAACCAGTTTTGATGAAGAACAAAACAAACCAAAATAACAGTTGAATTGTCCCTAAATGTCTACACATGGGATGAGGACACAAATAAATCTACAGCCGATTAAAGTGTCCAAGAACAGTCTGACCAACGATTGGCGAGCCAGACAAAAAATCATGTTGACCTTTATACTACTAATGTTTTCCACACCAGCGGGCTGCCACATTACAACATTGATACAACAATGAGTAAACTATTGCAGCAAACTTCATAGAAGGGCACAACAACAAGAATTCCTTTTCTTTCTGTGGCAGAAAATGTTTAACAAGAATGTCCATCTGTTCAAAGCCGCGAGCGAACATAAGAAAACATTGTATCGGCCCAGTATGACTGTAATACAGAACCTAATTACGCCCTCCCCCACCCACCGGGATCTACAGTTAGTTTTAAGATATAAAAAGAACTGGAAAAAACGCAACATTCTCCATATGTTTGTTTTACCGCAACTTTCGAATCACTCGATTGGTCCTTATGAAGGCCAGCGCGCACAAAAACTTCCGAAAAACATCTTAATGAGAATCATCAGATTTGTTCATTTGCCTTCATTATTGTTTAGTCAGCTGCGTTATAATTCAGAACCAGAATTATATAGGACCAGATGCGTGCTAGCAAGATTTTTAAAAAGCAGCGCATGCAGCAATGCGTAATGATTTTGATTGTTTCTAATAATCGAATTTATCTGAAATCATGATGACGTCTGAAGACCAACAACAAGTATGCCTCACCACTCACTGTTGGAAATTTGGCGGTTTAGAGCTAAACGCCCAACCCAAGATGTAAACCCCACAGTAAGAGACCAAGATCACACTATAGCGGAAAGCTCCAGAGGAGCGGCGCATAACAAATGCAATCTTCAACTAAAGTTTGATCCAAAGACAGGAAGCTGCCCCTCTTCTTCATTAACTTGCGAGGTTACGGACTCTCCATCTTATAATGAAAGCAGTAGACGATGCTTTAGGGGAGGGGTGTCTTGCAATTGCACAGTCCTCCGAAAAGGTACACTGTGGGCTTTAATCTAAATAAACATGCTTTTTTTTATATTGACCTATGTGCAAACAACAAGATGGGGTCATTAGAGTCACTGGCCATGTCCTTAAGTCTGCCCAAATAACGGAAGAATTTTTTTGACCACCAACTCTATGTTAAACAGGCGTTTACCCTATGCGTACATGACCATTGGGGAAAGGTTTGATGAAGACACACTCCTTCCATCTCCACCTAAAAGGCCGCGTTCTTTTCAGTCTCAGAGGAAAGGAAATCCAGCGACTCCATTACCAACCTGCTCAAGATGCGTGGCAAAGAAGTTAGAGAGTAAAACGGATGGGAGACTTATCATGATTCAAACTTGATTGCTGATGTATTGTATTGTTTTGGCGGACAGTCTTTTGAAAATTATAGAGCAAGAGACCAGCATGAAAACATCATTACAGTTTGGATCCTGCGCATTACATTTCTGCCCTGGGATGAGTTGGGGAGCTTCTTAAAGTTTACTGGAGTACCAGATTGATTTATAGTGTCTGACCTACCAATGCTTCCAGATGATTGAAACTGGATTGCGTGGGGGGAATTAGTATGGGCGTCGCATCATTACTGTAAACAAACAACAAATAACTTGGACGATTATGATCCCAGTAAAAGGTCTACTAACTAATCTTATGGTATTTAGGATGCAACAATCTGTATGGGTTGGGCTATTATATATGGCGCCAATTCACTTCCATTACGCAACTTTAAAATGGTTCACAACAGGTGCGAATTAATATAATATTCAAAGGCTTTAAAGTGGTTTATACATTTAACGCCTGAACAGCAGGCGCGGCTTCATTCTGAAGTTGACTTAGAATATCCACATAACTCCATGACCTGCATATGACTATCCATTAAGTCAGCAAAAGTCTAAAGATGGATCCAAGAGAAAACCCCCTAAACTGTGCCTAACTGCGAGGAAAAAAAAAATTATGTCTTGGCATTAACAGACTTCTAAAGTTTATTTAAGACAATGGTTTTAAAGTTCACAGCTGTCATCGCATAATTGCTTTTTCGATTCAAAACAGTTCATGAAACCATACATCATGGAAGAACACTGATCTCAGAACCAAATCCACAGATGCCTTTGCTTCAGACAAAGACTTTTTTCGGAAGCTGAGAAACAACAGCTGTTTCGGAAAGACTATGGAGAATCCCGCAACAAGCGCAAAGATTCAGATTATTCACCAGAGAGAACGAACAATTAAGCTAACTTTCCAAAACCAATTATCAGGTCTCTTTTTCAGAAGATTTTCATGATCACTTTTTGGCATAATTGATGCAAAAAAAAGAAAGTTCAAACAAATAAAATTCGCGAACATACCTGTATTTAATAGGTTACCGTGTTTAAATTATCAAAGCTTTTGATTTAGAGTTTCTTTATGACCTACTTAACGGTACTTTAAAAGGCGAAGCCCTCCTATCATCCCGAGTCCAGGAGTGCTTTACACAACACAAGTATACAGATAGTTTTGTATAGATATTTTCCCTACTGAAGACAACTAAACTATAAAGGAACAGGAAAATGAAGTATCTAAAGGAGCGAGTGGATGGTATGAACACGTCCCGATTAACCTAAAAGACCGACCTTTTTTTACATTCAATTACGAACAAGAAGGTTTTAGGAAGATGAAGGATGAATTATCAGGAAAGGTGATCAAGGAGTTTGTTTTGTTTAAGGTCAAAAACGTAAGGATTTTCCTTCGATCCAGGAGAAAATCATTAAGAAAGCAAGGGGAATATCACGCAGCGTGTGCCAGTCAAACATATTCACATGACAATTACAAAGAAGCATTGTTTTGGCAAATAAGATTTTCAACATCATGGACAACGGTAAAAAACTGCGAACTAAATATTCTACAAGAGATCAACACAACTGTTGTAACAAAAAGTCATTAGAAGAACAACAACACAAAACGGGTGTTTTGTTAATCCAAGTAGTTTTTCCATAGCAATTGGGCACTGGAGAACCGTAAATTTAATTAAAGCGGGGAACTGTGTCTGGCGAATTATCTGCATCTTCTTCACAAAAATCTTTGAGGAGCGGGTTGTTTTGTTTGTCAGGTTCTCGGTAAATAAACAACGGGCGGATTCATCTCATCTTTCTTTACAATTCTTTTTTATTTTTCATTGGATCAATACTCCACATTGGAATCGTTTCCCTGATGCGAGTGTCCCCTGCTGCTTCTCTCCGCCCTCCCCCCGGTAAATAAAAGGTAACCATACTTTCAATCCAAAGGTAATTAGTTTGCTGGTTGTACTGGAGTCTCCTTCAGCAACATTTAATGTTTTTCTTTTTTTGTTTGTAACTGCGAAGTCTCCTTCAGAGCAACATTTTTGATTTATTCCTTTTGATTGCTTTGTACTGGTTTTTAGGCCCTTTAAACTGCATCATTATTCATTGCCGCAAAACTAGGGCAGTCTTCTTTTTGGGGGGGGGGGGGGGGAGGGGGGGGGGGGGGGGGTAATGGGGGGGGGGGGGGGGGGGGGGGGGGGGGGGGGGGTGGGTATCTAACCCATTCTTGTGTTGCGAGAAAATTCAATCAGCTCTCTCTGTGAATACTGGTAGGAGAAAAGTCTTTCGCTAACTGTTTGTTAAAGTTTTTTCAACTATAAGGACCTGTGATCTATGAAACTCCTGGAATGCCCTCTTTTAATGGTAAACAACTAACTTCTTTGTTTAAAACCAATAAGTGATTTCACTGGCCTTTAAATCTGGTTCCATCATCGACTTAATCATGCGAGGGGAAAGTTAAGGGCCGCGCTGGTATATCAAGTTGGTAGGGCATACAGCAACCGCAGAGAAAGCCACTCTTTTGTGTTAATGGTTCCGCACTCTTTGTATCTTGAAGCCCATGTCATGACTGTGAGTGCGTACTTAAACTCATGTTTCGTCTAATCCATCAAGGGTAAATATAGAAGATCCATTTTGATGGGTGTCGTTTGGAGTTGTGTTCACAAAAGTGCGGCCTTCAGTATTCGTTTGGGGGCGCAGGTAAATATAAATTTGCCAAATCCGCTTGTTTTTTAGGATACCCCATTTCCTTTGCTGTTTGTTTCACTGACTTGTCCCGCCTGCTTGCGCTTGGCATAGCTTTTTGATTGCCGTATATCCCTTCCAATATCCTTTGGCGAAAATAGATTTTGTTCATTTTTTTTACGCAGCCAAATCTATGTGCAACAAAATAACACGACGTCATAACCAACGCAATAAACCCGATTTCTTGCAATCTTTTGTTTTTCGATGGTGATAAAAGTCACGGAAATTGTTGGTGGGGGGCAATGTCTGGGGACTGGTTTGCCTGTTACTAGATAATAATGTTTTAATTGCTTGATCAACATTTTTAAATGTGTAAGCTGGCATTGCCCCTGTCTTTCAGTGTGTCATTAAATAATCAAGAAATCTAACCTGCTCAAGTCTCTGCCTTTCATAGGCGTCTTGTGCAGCTGCTAGTTCTCCATAGCTTTGTTATGGCCCTTTTTTCCTTTTTCCCTCTCTCTCGCTTGCATTCCCCAGTTTACTATACTATACATAAATGCAAAATTACTGCCACTAAAAGCAAGCGCAGTCCACCACAGCGCCGCCTATCATTATTGCGAGTGAAGCCATTTTTATAAGGGAAAAAATGATTTTTTTTCTTACATATTTATATCTCTGGAATTGATTCTTGCTATAACAACTAGAAAATCTTTCGTAGCAAATGAATCTGCAATAAAAAGCAAATAATCAGTTTTGCTGAACCTCAAAGTCTAGTTTTGCCCAAATCTGCCGTTTTATATTTTTAACCAAGCTTTTAACCAAAGCATATTGAGTATCCTACACTTAGACCTCCCAATAACAGCAGAAATGGTATAACCCAAAGCAAGGTTAGCAAAAGTTTTTTTCGGTGCTCATTTCTTATAAAATACAATAATTATAATTTAATAAAAAACATGAACAGCGATGATCAACTACAGCGACAAAGGCAGACTAAACCTTCCCTTGAACTTATGAATGACCAAGCTAATGACCAAGGCTATTATGCCCAAAAAGGAGAGGAGCTGTATTCTTTAAGCGCATGTGGAAAAACAAAACAGTTCCTCCGGAAACTGAATTCTGCATTGAACAGATTCAAAACAGATTGCCGCCGCACAGACATTTTTAAAAGTATCACATAACAGGTATGAAGCGCAGCTGGGGTCTAGAAAATGGTAAAATTGTGGCACACGGTTCCTTAGTTTGTACACTAAAACGAGTCAGTAATTTGCTTCCCATTTGATTTTTCTGAACAAGATCTTACGTTATGATTTAAAACGCAAGATCCAGTTTTAACAAAGTCATTAGAGTCCTCTAGGATGTGATCTATACAAACAGGATTTGGAACATGGTATCGCCATTAATCATGGGGATTAATAACTTTTAACATATAGATTTTATTTCCCATCAAAATGAAACGAATCTGGAAATCAGCAGAACCAGAAAACACCTGAATCAGGTGGAGAATGTAACCCAAAAACCACTGAACCAGTGGAGACCATTAAAAAACCCTGGGCGTGTTGAAAAGCAGGAAAAAAATTACAGAGATGGAACAGTCAAAAAAAATTAAATGTTTTACAGCATTATGACAACATAAAACACCGCCAAAACGGCCAGAACAATTGATTCAATGCCAGCTATAAAAAAACTCCATGAGATTCCACAAGGGCCCCAAAGTCGTTCATGAATATTGAACTTAAAAAAAACTGTTTCCATTTTTGGCGCCCTTGCTGCTGTTGGGGCATTATTTTATTTATTTAATGGCTATAAAATATATACACAATGTCAACAGAAAACGAAAGAAGTTAAAACAACCTGAACCGTTAAAAAATAAAAAATACAGAAAATGGGAAAGAGACAAGCTGCAACAACGCCAAAACAAAAACCCGCGCCAATATATAACAAACGTCAACACTGCATCATTTAGATTCCGATTTAGAATGGAATAATATTTTAAAAAAATTTTTTTAAATTTTTTATAAAAAAAATAGATTTCATGGCGATTATAAAATGATTAAAGTCAATAAATAAAGACATGGAGTCTTATAAAAGACAATTACCATAGACCCAATTGGAAACAATGCGGTGCTTCGGATGTAAAACCCTTCCTTAAGATTTTGCAGAGGAACGCTAGCAAGACATCCTCAACGATGACCGCGTTTTTTTTGAGGCGTTGGTGTGTGTACTATCTTAGACATTTACTTATTTAAGACGAATAAAAACATAGCTTGTATTTTTTTTAAAATTATAAGATACTTACATAAAGAACTTTTGTCCTTAGAGAGAGGTATGGACTTATTATGATCTTAGGTTAACTACATGGTAAGAACTTGGGATGACTTTGGGTTGGACTTAAAGATGACTTAAGTAAGACTGGTAAATGACTTGAAGGATGACTTGTGACTGACATAGGCTACTTAAGTACGACTTGTGATAACTTAAGATGAATTGTGAAGACCTTAGATAACTTGTAAATGAAACTTTTGAGGATAACCTTGTAAATGACTTAAGGCTACTTGTGACTGACTATGATTGATGACCTTGTGTCATGACTTGAGGATGACTTAAGTGTGGCGTTGCGATGGGGTGGGGGGTGGGGGAGGAGACGTCTGCGTGGGCGTGCGTGGGTGGGGGTGGGGAGTAACTGCGTGCGTGGGGTGGGGTGGGGGTGCGCAGGAGTACCGAGTTTACCTCCCTTATTTCCGCACATAGCAAGTACAGCAGTACCGTAGCCTCTGCTACTCAATAAAATAGGCGTCAACCCGCAATGAACCGTTATTTATAGCAAAGGCGGATTTATAAACAACCGTAAGCCCTCTTGCTACTATAAACAGGCGGGGCTTCACCAGACGCATGAACGGTTACTTATAGCAAAAAAACGGATTTTACCATAAAATACCGCAGCCGCCCACTTGCTACTAAAAATACGGAAGAGGCGGTCACAGCATGAAACGGCTATTTATATCAAGGTGGATTTTACACCGCAGCCACTCCTTGCTCGAAATAAGGCTTCACAGCTGAACGGCCATTTATCGTAGCAGTCAGCAAGGCTAACTTCCACCGACGCAGAGACCTTCCTTGCTACGAAAATAAGGCGTTCATCACAGATCAGCATGGAACGGCTATTTATCGTACGCAGTCCAGCAAGGCTACTTCAAACCGCAGAATTGCCCATTCCACAAACAACAATGATTTCATTATACTTTCCTTCTTGCACAAAAAAGTTTAATACCACACCCCTCCTCACCGTCATGTCCTCAGTTTGGGTTTTGATCTTTGACAAAACATTGTTTTGCGCCTTTCGAAGGCAGTGAACCCATAATCAAGCATGATGATAGTTTTTCTTTCGCCAAGTTTTTAGTACAAGAGCACCACTTTGTTAAAAATGGGAATCATTTCGTCCAACAGTCGAAAGATTAACAAAGCCATCAACATCTCTTACAGTCATATTGCCCAAATCTTTTTCCTAAAACTCGTTGTGGAAAGGAACCAACAAGCTTTCAAGGGTAGCTGTGTAGTTCAATCAATGGTTTAGTTCTCTGGTGTTTTCTTTCCACCAAAAAACCCCACCTTCTAAAAACGCAATACTACTGCTCTTGGCTTACAAGGTAAAAAACAGCGCTCACCTAATTTTTCCTTTTGTTTATAAGATCCATCATAACTTGTAGTATTGCATATGATCCTCCCATAACAAGAAGTTGGTCCCTCTGTAAAACAAAGCACGTCCGTCTCCTTTAGAAGCCAGGCTAAAATGAAATGCCGGCTCTTTGCCAGCGAGTAGTATATGTTACGGGAGTGTCACGTGACAGTCAGTCTCAGAAGACTAATTCGTGAACACATATGGCTGACGCAATAATGGGCAGTTGCCCGCAGCGGCACTTGGCCAGTAAGGAACGGACAAAACGCAGTAAGCCTCGCGAGGCATGGTTTTATCTTGAATGATTATTTAGCCACAACATAGGAAGCCCCACAGGTGCAAAAAAACAAGGCCGCTCGGCTTCAAGCACGTGATCTATGTGTGTGTGTGTGTGGTGTGTGCGCGTGCTGCGCGTCGTGGTGTGTGGGGTGGTGTGTGGGGGTGTGTGTGTGGGGTGTGTGTGGTGTGTGTGTGTGTGTGATGGTGGTGTGTGTGTGTTGTTTGTGTTTGTGTGTGTGGAGGTGGTGTTGTGTGTTGTGTGTGTGTGTGTGTGTGTGTGTGTGTTATGTAGTGTGCGGGTGTGTGTGTGTTTGAAGTCTTTACTTGTCAAGAGAAACGTAAATATACCAATCCTGGGTTACTTTTCGCACCGAACTGGGGGTGAGGGCGGAAGTGGCCCCGTTTGTATATTTACGTTCACTCCGTGACTAATGTCTTGCCCTCTTTCCTGACCACCGGTGACACCCATAAATTGTTCCCCTATATGATCCAACCTCAGGGGGAACAACTGTTTGTTTTGGACGAGCACCACCAGTGTATTTCTAGAACCGACCCACGGCTCGACTGAAAAAGAGAAAATGAAATCGGTGCAGCTTCCTTTTCCTTCTGTGTGAATCAAAATCTCTCTCTCTCTCTCTCTCTCTCTCTCTCTCTCTCTCTCTCTCTCTCTCTCTCCTCCTTCTAGAGATGTCATGTTTTTCCCATTTTTTTCTGTGTTGTGTGTGTGTGTGTGTGTGTGTGTGTGTGTGTGTGTGTGAGAGAGAGAGAGAGAGAGAGAGAGGGGAGAGAGAGAGAGAGAGAGAGAGGGGAGAGAGAGAGAGAGAGGGGGTAACTCTGAAAGAAAAGCGTTTGTGTTTTTCTAATAAATTTCTGCAGATCTGCGAGAGCATTGAGTTAAAAACTATCCACATCGTTAGAAAATTAAAAATAAATCTAAGCAGAAATGGCTTAATGAAAATCGACAACAATTTACACAAAAGGCAGAAGGGCCAGGATGTATTACAGAAAAAGGACAGCATGGTGCATACAAGGCACAAAGACCAGGGTAACTTTATACACAAAAGGCTCGAGGACCAGGATAACACAGTACGCCAGTGCACATGGACAACTTTGTGAAGGTGTTGCATCCCAGACATAAGGTATTTAAATATACCATGTGTGGAAGAAGCATGTTACATCATCTCAGTCATGACTATAGTTTCTATAATGAACAAAGTGGTTTTAGAATTGATGAGGCGCATTTACCCCAGCCAACCGAGCAGTAGTCCAAACGAGCCTGAACAAAAGCCGAATAAGACACACGTCTGGAAATACCACACAGGAAATGGCTGATCTGCGATAAACAAGCTGCAAAATACTTGCTTGATAAGGCTATGGCTTTGGTCATGCCATGGATAATTGTCATCGACGGCGATGCCCAACGATTTGTGTTTTGTACCTGTTGAAGAACAAGAAGGAGAACAAGAAAACAACTACTAGTAAAGGGACGACGAAAGAGAAGAATACAGAAGAGGAGCATGGGGAGAAGTATAAACTGAGCAAAATAAGTAAAACGAGTCAGAAGAGAAAGAAGACGACGAAAAAGGATGAAAGAGATATAGAAGAAAAAAAGAGATGACGTTTGAAGGGGAACAAAAAACCCAGATAAGGGAGAATGATAGAGAAATGAGAAGAGTACGAAGAAGAGAACAAAAAGAACGTGAAGCAGAGAGAGGAGACTAGGAAGAATGACAAAAAAGAAGAAAAAAAGAGAGTCGGAAGAAAGACGGAAAGGAGGAGAAGAACAAGAAGTACAGAAAGAGGAAGAAAATGAAGAAAAAGAGAGCGAAGAGAAGAAAGGTGGGGACAAGGAGATTGAAGAATAGAAGAGAGGCAACAAGATGTAGTGAGAAGACTAGGAGGAAATATTATTATTAAAAGAAGAAACAACGAAAGAAAAGAACAAGAAAATAAGAGAGAGAGAGAGAGAGAGAGAGAGGAGAGAGAGGGGAGAGAGAGAGAGAGAGAGAGAGAGAGAGAGAAAGAGAGAGAGAGAGACAGACAGACAGACAGACAGACAGAGAAAGACAGAGAGAGACGGTCAGAGAGAGAGAGGCGGGCGGGGGTGGGGTTGAGAAGAAGAGAAGTGCATGAAGAAGAGAAAGAGAAGAAATCCAGACAGAAGACGAGGGAAAATGACGAATGAAAGAAGAGAAAACGAACAAAGACTGAAGACATCAAAGAAGCAACAGAAATACCACCACCACCACCACCACCACCACCTAGCCTACAGGACTTTGCAGTCTAAACCTCCGATTTTATGGGCAACTCGGATTGGTCAGATCACTCGTTTCCGCTGGTGATAAATCAAGGTCAAACGGTTTCTGGGTACCAGTCTCAAGACATCTACAGCTGGTTCTTGAGCATTCTTTTGAAACAGGCTCACTTAGGTACCCGGCACCCGAAACCGATCTTCTGCCTCGAGATCACCGACAGTTTATCAGACAAATCTGAGGAGGTTCACGACTGATAAGGCATGCGCCGAAGATCAACGGTATACCGCGCTTAAGCGTAAATCACTTTCTCTCGCCTTTATCACTCACACAGGCGTACGCACGTGCACACATACGCACGCATACATGCGCGTGTATTCACTCAGTACATCGACATGATATACCATTTGATGTCATTGAACTGTTTTGTATATTTTCTCCAGACATTCTGTTTCTGTCTTTGTCTGTCTGTCGGTCTCTGAGAGAGAGAGAGAGAGAGAGAGAGAGAGAGAGAGAGAGAGAGAGAGAGAGAGAGGAGAGAGAGAGAGAGAGAGAGAGATGGTCGATTTTTTTCCCGCGTACGCAGGCTGATACTCCTGCGGACCTCCCTGTATAGACAGGCAAGGATTAATGAGGGAGCAAAACATACCCCACTTGTTTACTGTTTTTTTTTTTTTAAATCCCTCCATTAAGGCACCCATACTTCAACTTCGGAGAAGGAGCGTGCTATGTGTAACGTGTCATCCATACCAACAGCTAAACTGGCCTTCTCTTACGAAAGTTGGTGATGGGATTTCAAGTGTGTGCAAGATGTTATACGTGCGTTCACACACGGAACCTCGGTTTATAGTCTCATTCGAAGGACTGTACGGGAACTGGAGCCAGAAACGGTGCGCCTGAGCCACTCCGAGGGGAATATCCCCCTGTACCGAAACGGCCCGGCGGAGATTCGGAAGAATGGTGGATGAAAGTGATGCCCTTCCTTCCCTGTCCTCCGAAACAGATTAATGCTTAACCTCAGTAGTCCCTTTTCTCTTTAACACTTCAATCTTCCGTGCACATGCCTTCCTGGTGGCGTTACTCTCACGCCACTCAGGCCGCCTCCCGCAATCTCGGTCAGTCTCAGAACAGGTGAACTACCTGCTGATTATCAGCTATTAATCACAAGGAAGCTTACGAAGTGCGGCAAGTCAAGTAATCTGCTAAGCCTGTGCATGAGACATTGGTGGGGAAAAAGCTCAATCTAGTCTCTGTGTCAGCTTCTTTCCGTTTAAAACCCACTTAATCTTCAAACAGAACGACATAAGTGTTCTTTTTAAGAGCTATTGGTGAAAATAGGAATAAATTACACCTGTTCTGGAAGATAGTCTGGGAAAGATAACGCCTGTATTTCCTTTGCCAATAGAGTTTTCTTTTCTCAGTTTATGGGTCAAACAAACACGTCAAGAAAGTCACATATCTGATTTGAAGCGCAGGCCCGAACAACGATCGGAATATTGACAGTCGAGTCTGCATTACAGGTGGCTCAGGCGCACCGTTTCATGTCCGTGTTTTGGCTTTTTCCCCTCTCTCTCTCTCTCTCTCTGACTGAACTATAAAGCCGCATGACTGATGCAGCAAAACTGAATTGGACATGCCTACCAGCGGTATCTGTCCCATGAAAGCGGCAGGTTCTCTCTCACTGAATGCGAGCTCTGACACGGATTATCTCCCTTGTGGATTTCCTAACATTGCGCTTTACGCCCAGCCAATTCCCCACACACCCACTTTTTTTTTTTTTTTTTTCTCAATAGATCTCGAGCACCAGAAACAGTAACGTCCTCTGACAGCTCGATTTAAAGTCGAGATTCTTTCTCGCGTCAGTTTCCACGACAGCGGTTCACAGGAAGCTAAGCAAACAAACAAAAATCAAAAACAACCCCAGGCCTGTTCTGACTCAACATGCGCATCGAATGTCTAGCCTGGACATAAATGAATACATTGCCCCGACAGTGTTACTGAACCTGGAAGATCTTTGGAGCAAAACGCGAGTCCAAACTTTATCCTGAACTCGAGATAGAAATCGTAAATTTTGCAACCAGAATTGGATTAGTTAGAATGTGCTTTCTGTGATTCCACCTGCAGTCTCTCTCTCTCTCTCTCTCTCTCTCTCTCTCTCTCTCTCTCTCTCTCTCTCTCTCTCTCACACACACACACACACACACACACACACACACACCAGCAACAAGCGAACAAAACAAAATAAAACGCAATATTCGCAAATTCGTCATAATCGTTCCGGCAGATATTTGTCATAGCTATATAAACAGGTGTATCACACAAAATTGCGAGAATCGTCAACTTGTTTTCTGATGATTTTGTATCCTTATTTTTTCATTTACTTTTGGACACTCAAAAGAGAAACCCAATACAAAGAGCTGTCGAGGATCAAGCAAACGAAGAAAAAATCCAGAAGCGCAAGGATGATAATCACATCGACGTGAAGTTGTTGTCAAAACAAAACGGCGACAAAACATCAAGGAATTAAAAAAAAAAAAACAGCAGTCACATCAAACAGAAATGAAAAGAGCGAGACTATGTAACCAAACTCAATTTACTATACCTGAATAGGAAGTAGGTGAACCACGGAAATAAATACAATATGAAACTGAATGTTCACACAGTCTTTCCTGGGGAGTGGGGGGTGGGGGAGGGGCGGCAAGGTCTTTTATTCGCAGCAATTAAAGAACAAGGAGATAGATGGAAGTTTGCTGAACTAGAGATTTTATATTGTTTACTGCAATACAAACTGTGATCATTTCATTATCGTGTCCCATACGAAGTTCGTTAGGGTCGTTTTAATTACAATTGTTGGGATCAAAAATCGCATTTAAAATTTGAAGTTGAATAACAATAAGTTAAACAGCTCCATAAGTGATTTTCAAATTTCGATGTGAAATTTTGATGTTCAAATTTCGATGTTTCAGTGTACATAACTTGGTGCACGTCTCACATTATTTTCAATGTCTGTATACCTGTGTACTTTTATCATGCAAGGCGAATCTTGGTCAGCCAGTAAAACTGCACGCATGCGTACCATAAGTTCTTAATATAAGTGAATCATGCCATGACAAGAATGGCAGGCTTATATCTATGCTTGTCCACAATTTCAATGTAAAGTGAATTCTGGCAAGTCTCTGCGAACTTTTGCACACATGAATACCGTTTTACAACCATGACAATTTCTATCAGTTTGTGTCGGAACATGTTTTATAAGTAAAAAGACACGTTCATTTTGTAAGTTATACAGATTTCTCGTCACCATCATCTTCATCATCATCATCATCATCATCATCATCATCATCATCATCATCATCATCATCATTATCCCATCATCATCGTCATCATCAATATCATCCCATGATGTTGTATGCCACAAAGGCACCCTGATGCTAGGGTTGTCACGAATCAGGATCTCTTTGTGCTCGATCATACGCGACTGGGTGGATGTCTTGTATGTAAATTGTAATGTTTTGTACGCGCGCGTACAACGTGTGCGCTTAAACGTGTGTGGAAGAAAAGTTGTATGCACATTTTTTGCCACATTCATAAGGAAAATGAAAAAGTGTTAAAGGGTTGTACAGATCGAAGTCAGATATAAACAGCTGTGTGGACAGTGACTTACAAAAAAAATGAGTACGGTTGGTTTAACGGTAAAGAGTGAATAAAATGTAAGAGGCACACATTCTTGACAACGACAACAACAACAACAACAACAACAACAACAAATAAAGCTTTCATTTTGCGGAATTTCTCGGGTTTGCAGCTGCAATATGGACAATTAGCATGGTATTCATGTGCGCGAGTCGATACGTGCACGGGAAAGGACAGGGATCAGGATAAGAGAGAGAGAGAGAGAGAGAGAGAGAGAGAGAGAGAGAGAGAGAGAGACAGAAGACAGACAGACAGACAGAGGGAAATATGAGTAAGCTATGGCTTATAATGTGTGTAAGAGTGTGCTCGAGTATGTGGACGTGTGCCAGCCGGCGCGTGCGTGTGAGTGTTGTGTGTGTGTGTGTGTGTGTGTGTGTGTGTGTGTGTGTGTGTGTGTGTGTGCAAAGCCTTCAATGTGTGTGTGTTCAAAGCCTTCAATGTGTTTGAAAGAAAACTTTAGGTTGAAGTAGAGGCATAGTTTATGGATGAAGCAAGCGAAAAATAATTGCATTGTTTTGGCCTATATAAGAAAAAACAACAACAACATATTGTTCTGGGAATGTGGCATCAAACACACAAAAGTCTGACCACTTTATATTCAGAAAGCTGTACAACATTTGCAGACTGCTCCGCTACTTTCATGAATCTTGGAAATTTCAAGCACATGGGATTAACTCATTAACTCATGTCTCATAACAGACCTACTCACCCGACACATACCATCAAACACACACAAAATTCCCATAGCAACATATTTGAATATGGCGAATTAAAGTGGATATAAATGTTATCTAAAAACACATAAAACAAAAACACCAACCTTTTGTCCACAGACGTTTTGACAGAAAACTTCCAGTTGCATACTATAAAAACAAAATAGGCCAACGCCCAATCGGGCCATCGGGCTTATGTCATGTATTCGCATGATTAAATTCTTTTCATGCAAGCACTCGAATCAATCGTCAGCCCCAAAGTAAACAGCTTGCGCCTTTTCCATGTCCACTGCCTCGCTCTGTTAGTTTGATAATGTTCGCGTCGTAAAACTTCTACAGGTTAAACCAAAGAGCATTATAGGGCCCTACCTATAGACTTCGAATTCATTCCAGCTTCCACATGTCGTCTGCCACGATGACACAGCAGTGGAGTCGCCCCCCTTTGCCTCTTATCTTGCTGCTCAAGGCCGCTGCGTGCGTGCGTGCGTGCGGGTTTGTGTGTGTGTGTGTGTGTGTGTGTGTGTGTGTGTGTGTGTGTGTGTGCGTGCGTGCGTGCGCGCGCGCATGTGTGTGTGTGTGTGTGTGTGTGTGTGTGTGTGTGTGTGTGTGTGTGTGTGTGTGTGTGCGACAAGCAGCCAATGCAATCGACATTTGAGGATCAACCGTTGACGGTTATTGCTTCCACGAGAGAACATATAAAAAAATTAAGTTTCAAAATGAGGGAAACGCTGGACACTCGATCGCCAAACTTCCCCGTCATGAACATAAGCGTGGTTTAGAGTTTTGGTCCTATCACCTTTTTTTCCAAGAAATATTTAACCTACTTTCAGGGTTCAGTGGGTATAAACGACAAGAAAGCTGTGAATCACTGGCATATGTTCTGCACGCGCGCGCGCGTGTGTCTGTGAGTTGTAAGTAAGGAAAAGAAGCTACCGTTCTTCTTGTAATTAGAGAGAGACAGGCAGACAGACAGACAGACAGACAGAGACAGGCAGACAGACATAGAGTGAGTGAGTGAGTGAGTGTGTGTGTGTGTGTGTGTGTGTGTGTGTGTGTGTGTGTGTGTGTGTGTGTGTGTGTGTGTGTGTGTGTGTGTGTGTGTGTGTTGTGTTGTGTCGAAATCAGCTGAATGGTAATCGGGTATGCAAAAAAGCGGTTCTACCAAAGCGAATTTTATTCTCAGGCCTTTCACTGTCATAGCTGTTAGTGCCACATCTTACACAATCGTGTTTTTAACGCTTCTCTGTCGTCTGGGAAATATCACTGTTGCTGTACATTATACACGCCTTCGTCAAATTTCTTCTCACAAAAATCATCATGCATCCCCCCACCCCCACCCCCCCATCCTGTTCTAGCAGTCATTGGCTACCACAGGAAGGGATGCCGGATGGAAAGGAGAGGGCGGATGGGGTAGGAGAAAAACGTTTGATTGTCACTTTCATCCGCAGTGGTTAGAATACCACTAGCTTATTTGTAATGTGTCTCTCTCTATGTAAGTGGACAGTCACAGCCAGACCGAGCCTATGGATGAGTTCACGCACAAGAGACAACGTAGACTCCAGGCAGTCCTAATTTAACTTAGGTTCTGTCCAAATGACAGTAGACGCTGGTTCTCATATTGCCCACTAGCTGTTAGTGAAAGGGTTGTTAGCATTTGATATTTAACGCCATTTTCATCCTCAGTTTCACAACATGCCACCTTCTCCTACCCCTCGCCTACCCTCCCCACCCCCCCACCCCCCCTTTTTTTTTTTCATTTTGAAATCTTTTCTAGGTCATTGTCTTTTAACGACAGAAAACAATTGCTGTCCTGCGCTTGTTCTCCCCCACTACTAACTTGTTCCATTCGATCACAAAGATCTGAAAAGTGATCGGTTTTTTTTTTCGTTTTTTTTTCTCTTTATATCATTAACCTTTAGCAGCTATGTTCGCCGAGGGTGGCGGACGGAATTTCTTTCCCTTGCAGCTGTGTCAGCCAAGGACGGGCAGACATAATATTCTGCCGTGTACGCCACTATCGGCGGACGCGCACATAAAAAAAAAAAAAATCCTACACTTTCCTTGAAATGGTCTAAGGGAAATAAGCTCTATAATTAGTCTTGGGAATGCCCGTAGCGAGTTGTTAGAGAAGAAAAAGAAACACCCGATGGTGTGGGGAAGGCCCCAGAGAAGCACTGTCTTCACCCGCTTTTAAAGCAGTCCTGTACCACCCTTGGATGCCTTGCGCAGTGTTGACGATGGGTACAGGCACGCGCACGGACACGCCATTAAGATATCAAGGGACAAATGTCCTGAACAGAGGTAAATCCAGATACAGGATGCAGCTCATAACAGCCTTAAAGTAGCATCCCATGGGTGTACCAGCCCGGTTTCATGACTGCAGAGCTCACCGGCGAAAAACACCCACCCTCCAGCTGCCGAGCACACCCACAGACCCAACACCCCTGCCCACGGACAGATGAAGCGTGCCCTCCAGACAAAAGCCAAGCTTTTCGCCATACGGTCTTATGTGCCCTCAAGAGGAGAATCCAAAGTTGTAGTCTTTCCCACTGTCAAACAGGACTTTCCCTGTGGTCAGTGGGTCTTTCCTCACCGTCACTGGACCTTTCTCCAGGGTCAGCATTTTAAGGGAAAAGAAGAAAAAGAAACACCCGATGGTGCTGGGGAGGCCCCAGAGAAAGCACTGTCTTCACCCGCCTTTTGAGCAGTCCCCCACCCCCCTTGGGGGCCTGCGCTGTGTTGACGATGGGTACAGGCACGCGCAGGACAAAAACTGCTCCTGAAACAGGTAAATCAGCTACGGATGCAACTCATAACAGCCTTAAAGTAGCATCCATGGGTGCACCAGCCCGTGTTTCATGACTGCAGAGCCCACCGGCGAAAAACACCACCCTCCAGCTGCCGAGTACACCCCACAGACCAACCACCCCTGCGAGTTGTAGCCCCTTTCTTTTAGTGCTCTATCGCTGACCCCAGTGGCTTTGAAACAAAGGAACTATCACTGGGCTTTCCCGCTAAGCGCGTTCGGAATTTCCTGAGCCAAAAAAAAATGCCGGTCGGACGAGGGGGGTGGTACCAATTTCTTGCTCAATGAAGCGCTTGCATTATATTCTGTAACCTGTCAGAATTCACAGGTTACTAAGGTTTTAGGCAATTTTAGTATGTTAAAGAAATAAAAAAAAAAATTTTCATTAGTGATTGTAATATTTTGAGGTAAAGACATCTACTGCTTCCCACTAGTATTATTGTTCTATATGTCTTGTTATTTAGCCGATTTTAGTTTTAAAGACACCTTTATTTTTGCCTGTTTGTCCACTCCTGCTGACTGATCACTTCCTGCAATTACATGTGTTGAGTCAGACAGGTTGGGGAAACGGGTTGTGGTTTTGGGGTGCTAATCCAGGTTAGTTACTCTAAGTATTAAAAGTATGCTTTAAAAGATACTAATTTGATTCTTTTCCTTTAGATTGCCATATTTTTTTTTGTGCTGTCAACTGGATGGCATTGGTTTTTGGTGGATTTTCCTTATAAGAATTGCACTTGGCTTTAGCTGTTATATTTTCGTTGTTGAATTTTAAGGCCCACATTTTTGATTTCAGTTTAATACTGGTTGTATTATTTGAAGGTGAGTTAGGTTATTTATTATTCCTGTTGCTTAGAATGTGGTTCACACCACATTGTTTCGGAAACAATTTTGAGAGATTGTGTTTAGACCACATGGTCCTAAATAAATTCATTTTCCTTTGTTTTGCAGTAAAATAGTGTTTGTCACTCACATGGTTTTGGTAGAGGAAATGTCTACATCTCATGATTCTTTGTGTTTAATCATGGCACATGTTTTAAAGTTTGGTACATGGTTCTTTGTGTTTTTATCATAGCACATGTGTTAAGTTTGGTACATGGTTCTTTGTGTTTTAAATCATGGCACAGTGTTAAGTTTGGTACATGGTTCTTTGTGTTTTAATCATGGCACATGTGTTAGTTGGTACCATGGTTCTTTGTGTTTTAATCATGGCACATGTGTTAATTTTGGGTTTACATGGTTCTTTGTTTTTAATTGGCCATGTGTTAAGTTGGTACATGTTCTTTGTGTTTTAATCATGGTACATGGGGTTAAGTTTGGAGAAGTTTTCCTTGAATTTCAGGGATGTTTATTTTTGCTTTTCTCAGTTGAAAGAAAAAATATTGCTTTCAAGGATTACTGTTACCCTTTAAAAATTACTTTATTAGTGTCAACTTAGAGACTGATTTAAATCAAAATGGCTATGGTTGTATGAAATCATTTTTATGGGGACATCGTTGGAAACCAGGGACTAGTGGGAGAGGAATGATTGATCTGGCTTGCTGTCTAGTGGTTCAGTTGGATGACTGATAAAGGATGCATGGCAGGATTTGCCGCCATGGTCAGGTGGCCAATTTGATGCGAATACTGTCAGTATATTTTTGGTATGCAACTCACTGTTTTTCAGTTTAACATTGGATCGGATCAAAGTGGGGTTTTGGCATTCCATAACCAGGGTCAAGTGGATTTGAGTTTTGATAAGATCCCCTATACTTTATTAGTGTGCATTGTCCCTCATTGCGTGTTTCCTAGTTGAGATGTTTGCTGAAGGCCTTTGATGGTTTTTGGGGTTGGCCATTGTTATTATTTGTGTTTTTCGCACATAGTTCCGTGCAGATTTTTATGTTTTGTATTCTTTTGCATTTGCCCCTGTTGAGTTGCCACTCCTTTCCCCCTTTCTCTGTCACCACCTCAAGTTCTTTTGTCACTTATCACCTTTAAAATTGAATCAGCCCATGTTTTAGGTTAATATTGTTGTTTGGGATTTTTGTCTATTTAAATTGTTAAAAAAAATTTGGGAAAGATAAATCGTAACGTCAGAGTTTGGGTTATTTGTGGTCTGGGTCTGTGCGCTTTAGGAACCTGGGTTAAAAAGTGGGGCTCGTCCGGGATTATTATTAGATATAGGCAAAATTTGTTAGGCAATGTTATTTAATATTGTTTTGGACATGGCTGATCAACTTGAGGGTGATGTGACTGGGACGAGGGGGGTTTTGAGATAGAGGGGAAGAGGACAGCGGCAGAGAGGGGCAGCCCAGTTTGCTGCTCTACAGAGTAGGCTGGAGCAACTGGAGGCATCATTGGGGATGACAACAGCGGCAGAGAGTTTCCAGAGGTCAGGGGCTTTTGAGTAGAGACCAGCGTTCTGCTCTGCTGAGTAGAAATGGAGCGACTGGAAAGGCATCACTGGAGGCGGAGAAACAGGGAGCTCCGTAGGAGACTTGCAGCTCAGGGCAAACCCTGGAAACCGAGGCCAAAGCCTCGGACCCTGAAAAAGATCTCTTCCCCAGGGCAAGAATTTCAACAGAAAGTGGGGATACGCCTGCTTCTGACGACCAAGATAGGGAATCATTGGATAGGATAGACAAGAGGGAGTCGGTGATGGGGCTCCGAAGTGGGGAATTGCAGAGGTGCAGGTTGAAGCAATTCCAGTTGAAATGCCGTAGAATCAGTTGTTAAAACAGAAGAAATTTCATTTTCAACCTATGATAGCTCTGCAACCTTTACCTGAGCCTGCAGTTGAGGAAATAGTGTTACAGACTCGCAAAGGGTTGTTGGAGACACACTTGTGTATGCGGACAGTATTCCCGTGCCTGCTCCCAAAATCAAAATTTGCACTGAAGAAATTTATCCCAACTAAAAAGGGGAAAAAGGAGGGGGGGGAAAAAACGGTGGCAAGTCAAGGAATCTGATGGGTTTACATCTGCCATCAAGGACTGAGTGATATGCATGGATTCGACCCCACCCAAAAAATGGGGACAAAAACGGGTTCAGATCAAGACTTTGGGAGGTGAATTTCCCGTGAAAATTTGTGGGCCTTTCAGGCGCAGATGACAGCAAGGCAGATGAGGTTTCTGTGGCAGGAGACTCGATGCAGACTTCACAGAGTATGTGACTGGCAGGAAAAATTACCTCCGGGTGGCATACCGGGTTTTTAGATCTTAGGGGATCCAGCAACTAGCAGAGTTTGCAAGGAAAAAGCCAGGAAGCCTCCCGACGATGTACCCAGAACGGTCCCATGTCCCACAAGGACTGCAAAAAAATGTTCTGTGGAAAACTCTGACATGCAGAAACCACCTACATACCCACGGCCCTCGTGTCCATGTTTGTGCTGAATGTGGCAAGGCTTTTGCAGAGAAACTCCAAAACCAAGAGACATCAGCTTTTGGTCAAGGTCTTGTGGTGGAGATCAGTGGGCACAGTCTACTACACAATTGGCACTCTGACGCAGGGTTTGACCCATGTCACAGTTCCAGAGTCACCCAAGCTGGGGAGGCTAGGTGGAAAACTTAATTGGGATGGGGAAGTCATTCAGTGCACACTGATGACAGCTAGTGGTACCATTTCTTTTTGTTTTCAGGTTCTCAGGGGGGTTGACTTTCTGCGTTCAGTCATTGGACGATTTTTTTTCTTAGCATGCTCCACTGTATGTTTAAAGTTTTGTGCATTGGGTAGTGACCCGTTTTTTCTTTTTTTTTCCAATGGGTATTTCTGATCATTATGTTGTTTGCGTTGATCGTGACTTCCAGTTGTCACCTTCATGTTATCTTGTGTTGTGTTGATATTTTGTTCTTTTGATTTGGTGTTGATTTTTGGGTTAGTTGGAGTGTTGGATACATATTGAGCTATGTCGTTTTTTGAAATGTTCCTTTGGAAAATTTTGAGTAGAGGAATTCTCCTAGGAGGGGTGAATGTAACCTGTCCAGAAAATTTACAGGTTACTAAGGTTTTAGGCAAATTTAGTATGTTAAAAGAAATAATAAAAAAAATTTTCATTTGTGATTGTATATTTTGAGGTTAAAGACATCTACTGTTCCCACTAGTATTATTGTTCTATTGTCTTGTTATTTAGCCGATTTTAGTATTAAGACACCCTTTATTTTTGCCTGTTTGTCCACTTCCCGCTGACTGTCACTTCCTGCAATTACATGTGTTGAGTCAGACAGGTTGGGGAAAAAGGTGTGTGGTTTTGGGGGTGCTAAATCCAGGTTAGTTACTCTAAGTATTAAAAGTATGCTTTAAAAAATACTAATTGATTCTTTTCCTTTAGAATTGCCATATATTTTTTGTGCTGTCAAACTGGATGGCATTGGTTTTTTGGGGGATTTTCCTTATAAGAATTGCACTTGGCTTTAGCTGTTATATTTTCAGTTGTTGAATTTAGGCCCACATGTTGATTTCAGTTTAAACCTGGTTGTATTATTTGAAGGTGAGTTCAGGTTATTTATTATTCACTGTTGCTCTAGAATGTGGTTCACACCACATTTTTTCGGAAAAAATTTTGAGGAAATTTTGGTTTTTGACCACATGGTCCTAAAAAAAATCTCATTTTCCTTTGTTCTTGCAAATTAAAATATGTTTGTCACATCACATGGTTTTGGTAGAGGAAATGTCTACATTCATGATTCTTTGTGTTTACATGGCACATGTGTTAAGTTTGGTACTGGTTCTTTTTTGTTTTTATTTATGCACATGTGTTAAGTTTGGTACATGGTTCTTGTGTTTTAATCATGGCACATGTGTTTTAAGTTTGGTACATGGGTTTTTTGTGTTTTAATCATGGCACATGTGTTTTAATTGGTACATGGTTCTTTGTGTTTTAATCATGGCACATGTGTTAAGTTTGGTACATGGTTTTTTTGTGTTTTAATCATGGGACATGTGTTAAGTTGGTACATGGTTCTTTGGTTTTAATCATGGTACATGTGTTAAGTTTGGAGAAGTTTTTCCCTTTAATTTCAGAGGTGTTTATTTTTGCTTTCTCAGTTGAAAAGAAAATACTTGCTTTTAAGGATTACTGTTATCCTAATTTTCTTTATTAGTGTCAACTTAGAGACTGATTTAAATCAAAATGGGGTTGGTTGTATGAAATCAGTTTTATGGGGACATCTGTTTGGAAACCAGGGACTAGTGGTGGAGAGGAATGATTGATCTGGCTTGCTGTCTAGTGGTTCGTTGGATGAATGATAAAGGATGCAAAGCAAAATTTGGCCGCCATGGTCAGGTGGCCAATTTGATAGCGAATAGCTGTCAGTATATGTTGGTATGCAACTCACTGTATTCAGTTTAACTTGGATTTGGATCAAAAATGTGTTTGGCATTCCATAACCAGGGGCAAGTGGATTTGAGTTTGATAAGATCACTACTACTTTATTAGTGATTTCATTGTCCCTCATTGCGTGTTTCCTAGTTGAGATGTTTGCTGAAGGCCTTTGATGGCTTTTGGGTTGGCCATTGTTAATTTTTTGTGTTTTTCGCACTAGTTCCGTGCAGATTTTTATGTTTTGTATTCTTTTGCAGTGCCCCTGTTGAGTTGCCCACTCCTTTTCCTTTCCTTCTGTCACCACCTCAAGTTCTTTTGTCACTTATCACCTTAAATTGAATCAGCCCATGTTTTAGGTTAATATTGTTGTTTGGGATTTTTGTTTTATTTAAATTGTTAATAAAAATTGGAGTATTTAAACGTACAGTCAGAGTTTGGGTTATTTGTGGTCTGGGTCTGTGCGCTTTAGGGAACCTGGGTTACATTACAAAGTTGATCTGCTATGAGGGGCAGCGACAGACATACCCATAAATTTCGATACAGAAGAGGAAAGTGAAAATTTTTTGAAGATGCAGCCGAAATAATGATTTGCTGACGAATCATCAATATTAAAATGCAGCAGACGCTGCCCGCATCACACGTGGTCACCGATGAGGCCAACTGAAAAGATTCAACACAAATACATGGTGAACTGACCTGTAACCACGGGTCTCAAACAACCCAATCAGGTTTCAAGTATTTAAAAAATGGCCAATGCAAACAGTCGCGATGTTGCTTACCTGTTTGCTTCTGATTCTGGGCAGTGTGTTGTAAAAGAAAGTATTTTAAAAAGTAAGCAAAGGAATTGTCTTTAACTGGTCAGCCATGTTTTTCAACGGACAGTCGCGTCTACACTTCAAAAATAAGTGATTCGAAATGACTAAGTTCGATTAGTTGAGTGTTTGTCCTTTCCTATGACACCTAACACAACATTGTCGGTTTTGTTCTAGCTACAGTATCAAAACCAAAAAAAGAAAATGAAAAAAAGTGGCGAAATATGCACGTCGGCATGGATGAGCACCGTTGCCAGCGTACAGGAACAGGGAATTTGTGCCAGCGTGCCGTCTGCGGCTGGATATCATCCGTTCCAAAGACTTACGAGGCTTTTTTTTAAAAAACAGAAAAAAATTTCTGTCCTGTGCTTGCCTCCCCCCCCCCCCCCCCCCCCCCCCCCCCACAACCCCACACACACACACACACAACACAACACACACACACACAACAAAACACACACACACACACACACACACACACCACACACACCACACACACCACACACACTACTTACTTGTTTCATTTATCACAAAGATCTGGAGAAAAAAAAATGCCCGTTTTTCCCAACCATGAAGGATTATAATGTCAACTATTTCCCTTCACACGCTAACAACCCTCTTACGAATCTGCAGCCGTGCCCGTCATTCTTACCAAACCACTGACTGCTTTGGAGTGCTTGTCATTTTTGCCAAAGGCTGATGTTGTCCTTGGGTCCAACTCATTTTTGACATGAAAAGATTCAGGGCCTTTCCCTTGCTCATGATTCAGTCCTTTCCATTGCTCATGATTCAGTCCTTTCCATTGCTCATTTATTCAGTCCTTTTTCCCTTGCTCATGATTCAGTCCTTTCCATTGCTCTTTATTCAGTCCTTTCCATTGCTCATGATTCAGTCCATTCCATTGCTCATGATTCAGTCCTTTCCATTGCTCATGATTCAGTCCTTTCCATTGCTCATGATTCAGTCCTTTCTTTGCTCATGATTCAGTCCTTTCCATTGCTCATGAAGTCTGATCTTACATCCACATCCATTTTGCGCCTAATTTGAGGAGTGAAATGACTATTCGTTCTTCGTTTGGAGTGAAATGACTATTCGTTCTTCGTTTGGAGTGAAATGACTATTCGTTCTTCGTTTGGAGTGAAATGTCTATTCGTTCTTCGTTTGGAGTGAAATGACTATTCGTTCTTCGTTTGGAGTGAAATGACTATTCGTTCTTCGTTTGGAGTGAAATGACTATTCGTTCTTCGTTTGGAGTGAAATGACTATTCGTTCTTCGTTTGGAGTGAAATGACTATTCGTTCTTCGTTTTCATGTCTGTCTTGCCTGGAGAAGACTGAAGAGATCAAAATGCGTTGTGTTTTGTCTTGTAATTTGTTTGTCTCTTTCGTTTGGAGGAACAGTAATTATTCTTTTAAATTTACTTTAATTTCCACCTGCAGTCACCTCACTTTGAAACCAAGAGAACAAAGTGCATTTGATCTCTCGGCCAACTAAACCCGCTGTCGACTTCCAGCTCCTGGGACAGTCTTTAGCAATATGGTTGCGATGGCCCCGGAAAAGAGCAGATGTGGTGTATTACAGAAATATACCCGCTCAGATTCAGTGGTCTAATATGCCTATGGGTGGAACATGGAATTAAATGTCAGTTGAGATATCATTGAACTGCCACACCAATGAACATTTAATGAACAAACATTGATTATTGATGGCGAACCTCGACCTGTCTGGTTTCCTTTTCCGTAAATAAACGGGTGAAAATGGGTACATCATGGGGACACAAACAACTTGAAAGTAAACACACGCCAATAACTCCTGCCTCATTTAAGATTTCATTTCATACCAATCAAACCGAAGTTACGTGTAGACCCATTTGTTACTGTTGGTCCTCGTGTTCGTTTGACCGTAAAGAACAAAGAAACAAAGAAAGAAAAAGTCGAAATTTACACCAGTTGTACAACCCGTATTACTCCATGTGACCATTTTGTTATTTTTGTTTCTTGGAAGGCTGGAGGCTGAGGGTGGGGTAGAAAAAGAGGAGTGGGACATAACAAAGAGCATAGAGAACAGCTTCAGAATGATTTGGACAGTCTTGTCAACTAGGCAGATACATGGCAGTTACGTTTTAATGCTGACAAATGCAAGGTCTTGCATTTAGGCAAGAAAAACCCACAGTTCAATTATGATATGAGAAAATATGGCAGTGAGGAGAAAGTTTGTTTGCAAGCTACTGAGTTAGAGAAAGATCTGGGTGTGAATGTGGACAAGGAAATGAAATTTTCTAAACACATTGAGATTCAGGTGAACAAAGCTAATAGACTCCTTGGTCTTATCAGAAGATCTTATGATCATTTGGGCGCTGAATCCATGAAGCTTTGTTGCATTGGTTCGTCCACATTTAGAGTTCGGAAACGTTGTGTGGGCTCCATATCTAGAAATAAAGACAAAAACAACAACATCAACAACAACAACACACACAGATGCACCACAAGTCTTCGACAAAACTTCTTTTCTCAACGTGTGCTGGAGATTTGGAACCGCCTTCCTTCCAGTGTTGCTGAAGCACCTTCCTTGAACAGTTTTACAACAGACTGGACTGTGTCATGAAATAGTACATGTATAGTTTAGATGTGCCTCCCACCTTCAGTTTCTGATCAAAAGATCAGTAGTTTTTAGTAAAACGTTTTAGATAGCTTTACTGGTCAAAAGACCAGCAGAATATTGTACGAAGGAAAGGGCCGTGTAGTGTATGCTGTTTTAAGCATAGACTGTACCGGAACGGTATACCAGCTTCGGCTCTGCATGATGGCGGCGACCGCATCTGTATCTTCGTGTACTTAGCAAATAAAGTCCATATCTTTGGAATCAAGCACCGCCTTTACCTTATTGAGTGTGCGGCATACCATTACATGGTGTCAGAAGTGTAGAAGTAGAGAAGAAACCCACGACCATGGCAGAGACTGTCATCGTAAGGACACCAGATCCGCTCTGTGTCAACAGCAGCAACCCCAGTGCTGAATGGAGCAAGTGGAAGATGAAGTTCAACATCTTTCTTCAGGCTACTGGCGCAACAACAAAGCCCAACGTCGTCAAGGTAGGACTTCTCCTAAACCACATCGGCGATGAAGGCATCGAAATCTATTCGAATTTTGCCTACCTACCAAACAGAGACAACCCTGAAAATGCTGACGAAACTCGGAAAGGCTCCCAGCAGAAGACCAAAATGACTACGCAACCGTCCTGCGTAAGTACGACGAATTTTTTAACCGTCGCGACCCCCAATTGATGCTGAGGGAACAGTTCTGGTATAATCTGCGTAGAGAACCGTCCCAGACATTCGATGCATGGCTACGCACTGTAAAAGAAAAAGCTAGTGCATGCAAATTTGACAACGTCGACACGATGGTTAGAGACAAATTGGTATTCTCTTGCCATGACGACATTGCAAAGATGAAGCTGAATGACGTGGGAGCTGGACTCACCCTTCAGAAAACAGTTGAAACTCTTTCTATGAGAGAACTGACGAAGAAAGAACTGGCAAACACGAAGTCGGCAACAGTGGACGCCCTGCAGGCTGCAGAAAAGGCGAAAGGGTCATTGTCGCACAAAAACGGCCACAATCAAACGGCACGCAGTCATCCAACTGGAGGGTCAGTGAAGACCAATACATGTGGTTACTGCAACCGACGACACCCTATAGGCAAGAAAAACTGCCCTGCTGCAAAAACTCACTGCAGAAAATGCAACAAAGTGAGACACTTTGCTATTGTCTGCAGAAGTTCCTTGGCAGTCAGAGAGGTACAAGAAGAAAACCAGCAAGTCGAAAACTACTTTGTTGGAGGTGTACAGGCGAAGACACCATCAGATCCAGGCTGGCACATCAGACTGAAGATAGGATCTCAGGAACTCACCTGGTGTATCGACACAGGAGCCCAAGTTTATGTGATGCCAGACCACATCTTCAAACCAGCATATGGGAAATTACACAATCCCGACCGTCAGCTCCTTGGACCTGGAGACCAGCGTCTTGAGATCAAGGGTTTCGCCTTCATCAAGCTTTCTCACGGGAAGACCCACATAAGTGAGAAAGTTTACATTGGCAAAATCTCCAAATTACTGCTTGGTATGCCTGCAATCCAGAAACTGGGACTGATCCATGACATTCCTGGTGCATTCACCGTGCGTGCGATCCGCACTATGCCAAGCAAAGCAAAGCACCAGACACGCCAAAGTGGGAATCAGCCTCCTCCGAAGTTCTGGTCCAAAGAAGATGTGAAGATGAAATATCCACAACTCTTTGGAAGACTGGGTGAACTAAAAAATGAACAACATATTGAGCTTAAGGACAACGCCAAACCATTTTGTCAGACCGTACCAAGAAGAGTTCCCATCCCTCTGTTGGAGAAAGTGGAAGCAGAATTGGACAGGATGGTCAGCAGCAATGTCATTGAACCAGTAGAGACACCAACAGACTGGTGTGCCCCAATCGTTGTCGTCCCAAAGCCAAATGGAGACGTCAGAATCTGCGTGGACCTGACGAAGCTGAACACAAGTGTGAAAAGAGAAATCTACGCCATGCCTTCGGTAGAGGAAACGCTGAACAAGATCGCCCATGGCAAAGTTTTCTCCAAACTTGATGCAAACTCAGGATTTCACCAAATCAAACTGGACGAAGAGAGCTCAAAGCTTACAACTTTCATTACTCCCTTTGGGCGCTACAGGTTCAAACGCCTTCCCTACGGCATCTCTTCAGCGCCAGAATATTTTCAGAAAAAAATGGACCAAATTCTTCAAGGGCTTGAGGGAGTACTGTGTCACATAGATGACATCCTTGTCTTTGGCAAAGACAAAGTAGACCATGATGCAAAGCTGAAGGAAGTTCTTGACCGATTGTCACAAAGCGGCATAACCCTCAACTTGGATAAATTTGAATTTTCCATGCCCCGCCTCGAATACTTGGGACAAGTGATCGATGCAGATGGGGTGAAGAGGGATCCAGCAAAAGCCAAGGCAATCGCTGATATGAAGGAACCAGAGAATGTAGCAGAAATCCGAAGATTCCTGGGGATGGTCAACCAACTCATGAAGTTTGTACCCAACCTGGCTGAGAAAACCAAGCCCTGAGAGACTTACTCCGAACAGATGCAGCATGGACTTGGGGACCAGATCAGCAAAAAGCCTTCAAAACCCTGAAGCAAGATCTTGCGTCACCAGTGACTCTTGCTCTATACAGCCCAGAGCGTGAGACAGTAGTTTCAGCTGACTCAAGCAGCTACGGACTGGGGGCTGTCCTTCTCCAGCGCCAGGACAATGGCATGCTTCATCCAGTCGCCTATGCAAGTCGCTCATTAACGGCCACAGAGCAGCGGTATGCCCAGATCGAGAAGGAGGCATTGGCGATTACCTGGAGTCTTGAACACTGGTCTGACCTGCTCATTGGCATGTTCTTCCGAGTACAGACAGACCACAAGCCCTTGGTACCTCTGTTCTCTTCCAAGCTGATTGACGAACTGCCCATTCGCATCCAGCGTTTCAGAATGAGACTGATGCGGTTTTCCTTCGAGATCTCCCACGTCCCGGGCAAGGAGCTTCATACTGCAGATGCCTTGTCAAGAGCTCCTTTGCCAACGACAGACACTAAGGACAACAACCTGACAGGCCATGTAGAGGCATACGTCAATTCTGTGCTTGTGACCATGCCAGTCAGCGACAGAAGACTGGAAGAAATCAGGTCAGAGCTACAGAAGGACGATATCCTGCGTGTGGTCATGCATCATGTTCAGACTGGCTGGCCAGATAAGACTACCCTAAATCGTCCTCTCAAGACCTACTTCAATGAGACAGGCAGCATGTCTGTACATGATGGTCTCCTACTCCGAGGGAAGAGGCTCGTCATCCCATCATCAGTGCAGCAAGATGTCCTTCGACACCTCCATGATGGGCATCAAGGAGTCAACAAAACAAAGGAAAATGCTGCCAACTCAGTGTGGTGGCCTGGCCTCTCCCAAGATGTCGACCAGATGGTGAAGACCTGTCCGGAGTGCACCAAGCATCGAAAGGCTAGGGTGGAACCTATGAAGGGGACTCCATTTCCGGAGAGACCTTGGTCCAGGATTGCTGCAGATTTTTTCCAGTACAACGGCAAGCTCTTTCTGCTTGCCATTGACTACTACTCCAGAGACATCGAAATGGCCCTGGTTTCCAGTAGAGTCACAACAGCAGAAACAATAGCAAGAATGAAAAAGATCTTCAGTCGCCACGGCATCCCAGACATTGTCGTGACAGACAACGGGCCGCAGTTCACTGCAGAAGACTTCAAGTCCTTTGCACAGTCCTGGGGATTCGACCACGTCACATCATCACCCCACTATCCCCAGTCTAATGGAGAGGTTGAACGTGCCGTTCAAACCATCAAAGGTCTCATCAAGAAAACCAATGATGAACACCTTGGTCTCCTAATGTATAGGAATACCCCATTACCCAATGGTTTTTCCCCTGCCCAGTTAAGCATGGGACGCAGACTCAAAACCAGAGTCCCATGCCATCCCAACCTCCTCTTGCCCCAGACCCCAGATTTCATGACGGTGAAGAAGAGGGAGCCACAAAAGCAAAAGCAAATAAACACTGGTGAAAGACCTGGTGCAGTGATTTACATCTAGTCAGACACCCTTACCGGTTCTAGTCATGATATAAATTAAAGTTTACAAAGATTAGATTAATCTTGCATCACAATTCCGTAATTAAGAACAGTTTATTATGATTGGAAGACTGAAACTGATTTGATAATGAAAAAAAACCATTTAAGATGTTTTCGTCAGACAAGGAACCTTTAACGGTAGAAAGATAACTTTCCCGCCTTACAAAAAGGGGAGATGTAGTGTATGCTGTTTTAAGCATGGACTGTACCGGAACGGTATACCAGCTTCGGCTCTGCATGATGGCGGCGACCGCATCTGTATCTTCGTGTACTTAGCAAATAAAGTCCATATCTTTGGAATCAAGCACCGCCTTTACCTTATTGAGTGTGCGGCATACCATTACAGGCCGAGACCTGAAAAGAATCGGCGACAGGCCTAAAGGCCTAGGCCTACCTGTATTTGGAACAGGGAACCACATCAGAGAAAAGGGGAATAGCCTACTAGGAAGAACATAAGGAAATTAGAATGGAAACCCTTAGAAGAGAGAAGAGCTTTTATCAAACTTAACATCTTCTTCAAAGGCAGAGCTAAACTAATTGATATTCCAATGGAACAACTAGTATTGAATAAAAGTAGCACCGGGAGTGGCGGTCAATGTTATACCATACCTGCATCAAATATTGATAGCCACTTACATTCATTTTATCCTAGCTCTGTAAGGCTGTGGAACTCACTGCCGGGTGCCATCAAGATTGCCACAAATGCAGTCTCATTTAAAAAAAACAAATTGATACGACAGTTTTGAGATCTGCATATTGACGATTTTCTATTTTAACTTCCCCGGATATTTTACTGTTACCTGGGCCTGAATTTGGCCATTGCTTTTAACTTCTTGAATATCGAGTGCGACCCCTTGTTGCCAAATTTGCTCCAGGGGCCAACAGTCTGAGTCGCACTATTTTATTTTACTTTTTAACATGCGCGCTGGTGACCTACTCGTTTTTGAGTGAACCAGTATTTTAGGAAGAAGAAGAAACCGCTTACAAGACTTTGGTCCGACCTATTCTGGAATACGCTTGCACTGTGTGGGATCCGTACACGCAGCGAAACATCGAGAAGATTGAGGCCGTACAACGGAGGGCCGCTCGGTTTGTTGTGAACAGGTATCACAACACGTCAAGTGTCACCGCAATGATAAACAGGCTGGAGTGGCCCTCCCTTCAGAACCGCAGGATAGAGGCAAGGCTGGCGATGCTTCGCAAGATCTTGTGTGGCCAGGCTGTCGTCCCCATATGTAAGGACAAGTTGACACCAGCTCCTGCCAGGCAGAGAAGAGGTCACACACAGCAGCTCAGCCTCATACAGTGCAGGACACAATACCGACAACATGCGTTTCTCCCAAGGACCATCCGGGATTGGAACGACCTGTCAGAGACGATGATGGATGGAACCCCAGGCGCCTTTGGGTCAGGGGTTCCACACAACTAAACCTGAAATGACAAATCTTAGTTAGATAGTATAAGTAGGATTAGGTTGACACCCCATCCCACTCCTTCCTTAGCCTTTTTTTTTTTTTTTTTTTGGCCGGGTTCACTCTCAGAGAGAATTTGGATCAGCTAGTCTGGAGCCTGTCTCCGGATGAAGAGCGAAAAGTAGTAGCCTGCTGATAAAACCCACATAGAGTAGGTATCTCTCCTGTCATTTAAATGCATCAGTTGCCCTTGTTTTTCTCACTATCTTAGGTCTTTATCTTTCTATCCTGGCCTTTCTAACTCAGCACAACCTCCATAGTACGGCATAATAATCAGCATGTTGATTGGGGCGGTCAATTGGATGATGATGATGATGAACCACCGACTTTACTATGTATAACGTCATGTACGAACCAAAATTGCTATATCATATCTATGAGTTCACATTCAGTATGATTTGACTGAGTGGCTACCGAAGTTGGATCGCACCGACATATTTCATGTGTTGGACCCTAAACTCGTGTGTGACTTTAATTCAGGCATTATTTTGTAATGTTTCACCACTTCGTGGGAAACGGCGCGGTCAGCCATTCAAACGTGAGGTCATTCGCACTTAAATCTCTCCGGCGCAATGTCCGATTAACAATTTGAACCATAACAGCCTCGCGTTTTAAGAACAAGGAAAAAAAGCCGAAAATGCACTCTAAATAAATAGATGTAAATAATGTAGTAACGCTGGCAATGGAAAACTCATGACTAAATACCATTCTGCCCGAGCCTGAAAAGTCGCCATAGCAGCGCGGCAAAATGGCCGACACAATGACAGCACCGACTGCCGTGTCTCCACAGATGGAGGGACAGTACTTCCACACGGATGGAGACCCCGAGCACTTTGTGCCCCCCACCGACATACTGAATCTGGACAATGTTGAACACGGTTTAGGAACTGGGGACACAGACATGGACCTCGGAGGGGAACTCATCACAAAAGCTGATGAAGACGATGCTATCGAGGTTGGATCTTGTTTTTGTTTACCATACTCCATAACTATTTAAATGCATTTGGTAAGGCGGTTCATATTGATTTACTGATTTTTTTTTTAAATACAGTTTTTAATGAAATATTTATTTCAATGATAATGTGCAGTCATCTCCCTTCTTGCAATAACCACCATCATAGTGATCATTTTGACAAAAATGCAAAGTAAACCGTGAGGAGCACTGGTGGTTAGCTGGGTTTGGGGTAGCATAGCTGTGTAGAAGATCAGCCTGATTCACATATCCTATCGACAAATGACATGTAGGGTTTCAAACAGCCCTTTACCTGTTCTGTCAGTGTGTGAGGGGAAAAAAATACTAGTATCAATGACATGCCAGAGGAAGAAGAAGATGCCAGAGGAGGTGAACTGCATATGTTAGATGTATGCTGATGATACAAAAGTGTTTGACACAGTAGAGGAACAAAACAAGAGGGATAGGATTCAACAGGACTTAGATAACCTCGTCAACTGGGCAGATTGTTGGCAGCTGCGGTTCAATGCGACAAAATGCAAGGTTTTACACTTCAGACGTAGTAACCCCAAGGCAGAGTATAGTATGAAACTACATAACAGCGAAAAGAGAGTGATTATGTCTAGGTGTATTAGTTGATCAGGAACTCAAATTTAGCCGTCATGTCAAGATGCAAGTCAACAAAGCCAACAGAATTTTAGGACTAGTCAGGCGCTCATACGTAGTACCTCGACATTGAGACTATGCGACAGCTCTTCATTGCACTGATACGCCCTCATTTGGAGTTTGCCAATAGTGTGTGGTCACCACGTTATCAGAAAGATAAGGATCTCATTGAGGGTGTTCTCAGGCGAGCAACAAAGATGGTTGCTGGTCTGGCTGACTGTCCCTATGAAGAGAGACTTGCCAGAATGAAGATCCCCAGCATGCAGTACAGGAGAGACAGGGGTGACATGACTGAAGCCTACAAGTTCACTCATGGGCTATACAGTGCAAAGAGTCCTCTCATGATGGAAAACGGTGTTAAGCAGACCCGTGGACATCATCTGAAGCTTAGGAAAAGGATTTGTGATAGTTCACTGCGCCAGCACTATTTTGCCTATCCTTGGAACGCGCTCCCAGAAAAAGTGGTTAATGCACCGTCTCTCGACAGTTTTAAGGCCAGTCTAGATAATCATTGGGCAGACCATAGAAGATACAAGATTAGATAGATTTTCAGATTTCAGCGCTATCATCCCCCACGCAAAAAAAAGCTTATAGTGTAGGAATTACCAGTTTTATTGAAAAAGAACAGACTAAAGGCTCACGAATAGCCTAATCCAGTCTGCAGTAGTATAGTATAGTATAGTATAGTGTAGTATAGTATAGTATAGTATAGTATAGTATAGTATAGTATTGTATAGTATAGTATAGTATAGTATAGTATAGTATAGTATAGTATAGTATAGTAGACTGCCAAGCCAAATTGATGTTCTGGATATGATAACAACTACAAGTAACGACTAATTTTTTTCCTGTGTGATTTCTCTGCTGATCAGTTTATGCATTGGGATGTAAAAGGACATGAGTCTAGCACCAAATTTCCCCTGCTATCGTTGCTTATCAAATTGTGAATCAAAAGGGCTGGCCGCTGTGAGAGAAAGAGACAATCTATCCAGACTCCTGATAAAGCTGAGAGAGAGAGAGAGAGAGGTAAGGTAATGTTGCTTATAGCCCAGCTGACGCAAAGGCCATATCAGGGCTATCATCACGTTGAAGTCAACTCATAAGTCATTCATTCACACATTTCTTTAAAATAAATCTTCTAAAAACCCACCTGAAATTTTGTAAAAAATCTTTCCACTATGAAATCTCAGATCCGATGAAAAATGTTGATCCTCATCAAGAATTCAAAGATCGCATCAGGTGGAACATCTCTGAACAAGGTTTTCATGGAATCTGCTGTAAAATGTTTGTGTCTCACATCATGCAAGTCCCAACAGTCTAAAAGAATATGTTTCATTGTGAGTGGTGCATGACATGGAATGCACCACGGAGCTTCTTCACTCTTTAAAAGGTAAGAATGGGTAAAATACGAATGGCCGGTGTGCAGCCGGCATAGAGCCGTTTCTTCTTTGCGACCACCAGACATGGATGAGAGGAACTCTTTTAGCTTTTGACGGATCTGAAAGAGTTTGTTATCTGTCTGTGTATTCCAATCCTCCTGCAAGAGGTCTCTGACATAATCATCAACTTTTGGTTTCAGATTGAGAGAGAGAGAGAGAGAGAGAAGAGAGAGAGAGAGAGAGAGAGAGAGAGAGAGAGAGAGAGAGAGAGAGAGAGAGAGAGAGAAGAGAGAGAGAGAGAGAGAGAGAGAGAGAGAGAGAGAGAGAAGCAAGATGAGATTTACATTTTCATTTCTAAATCAGTGGATTTTGACACTTTTTCCCTCCTAAAGTAAATATTTTGTTCATGAATTTGCAGTATGAATATAATCTTATCTCTGATTGCCAGCTGCTGTGCTGTAACGGTTAGCATCACAGAACTGCAGGTTGGAAGATTATATGTTTAAATCCCACCAGATACAGTCATTGATCTTTCAGAGTTGAGTTGCTGTGGACTCACTTTGGAAGACTGGAACCACTTAGTGAGCTTTCATCCCCTTTTATGGATGCATTTGTGGAAGTGTTGATCAAACTTTGAGGTCAATGCTATATAAGTCTTTGTGTCTCTTGGGCTTGTTTGATGTCAGGATATATCATGAAAAGAAATGTACAGTCTTATCATGTAGTCTCAAACCAAAATCAAAAGGAACTCCATAACATCAGTATCATCATCATTGACCTGATTTAGGAGGGAAAAACTACCAATTTCTACACACACACACACACACACACACACACACACACACACACACACACACACACACACACACACACACTCACGAGATAAGATAATATTGCTTATAGCCCAGCCGACCGCAAAGGGCCACATCAGGGCTGTACACACTCACGAAAGAATATGAATGAAAGTTTATTGTAAATTCCAGAAAGTGTCTCAGATAGAATGTGAAGTTCTAGAGAAGCTGATAGCAGCATTAACCCCCAAAACAGCATACACATATGCCCACTTGTGCATACACACACACATACGCACTCACACACACACACACACACACACACACACACACACACACACACACACACACACACACACACACACACACCACTTTGTTGTTGTTTTCACCATGGCACAATCTTTCTGTCTTGCACAACAGCTATCTCCTGGTGGTATACTGGATGAAGAGACAGTGGCTCGTGGCCTGTCCAACCTGGGCCGCTCAGCTGATGGCATGCATCAGGTCTACCTCAGTGCTTCCATGCCAGTAAGAGCAGATATGGAGTGTGTGTGCATGTGTTTGCATGTGTGGGCATATGTGTGTGTGGGGTGTGTCTGCATGTGCATCGGTGTGTGAGCCTCTGTTTGTGTGCATGTGTGTGTGTATGAGAGTGTGTGTGTGTGTGTGTGTGTGTGTGTGTGTGTGTGTGTGTGTGTGTGTGTGTGTGTGTGTGTTTTTAAGAGAGAGAGAGAGAGAGAGAGTGTGTGTGTGTGTGTGTGTGTATGTGTGTGTGTGTGTGTGTGTGTGTGTGTGTGTTTGAGAGAGAGGGAGACAGAAATCATATACAGTATGGGACACTCCTTCACTCCAGGTATGTAGAAAATGTCATTATTTACAGTTCTATCCAGCAGTTTACTGAATAAAATTCATACTGCTGTGCAACTTGGTGCAAGAATGCAAGCTGTCTTTGCAGATCTGAGTAAAGCTCATTTAAAACAATTTTTAGCCACTATCAGCACTGATATGAGTATGTTTGGGTAATTAAACAGTAGAGCTGACTGCTTACATCATTGGCACATTGTGATCTCTCTTTGGTACTTTTTGGATTATCAGACATAGACTCAAACATTTCTTTCATATAACTCTTGTTTTCCCATACCGCTTATTCTGTCACAGCAGATATGGAATGTAACAAAATGTTAAAAGGGTCTCATTATTCATCAGTCTTAACTGCTGTTGCAAGACATGAGTAAACCAATAGAACTGAAAAAAAAAACACCAACCAATGGTGTTCAAAGATTGTTGGCTGTATCAGTGACTGGGTTGTATCTGAGAAAACGGATGGTTGAGACTGCAGAAAATGTGCAGATTTTAAAACCAAACAGAAGTTCATGTGATGCTTCATTGTGCTCCTGGTAATCTTTCAGGGGTTTAGTCTTGTGGACATATCCATCCTGGCTGAGTTTGTACACCTCCAGAAAGTGGAGATAGCTTACAACAACATCACAGGTAAGTTTTTCAGGTCGTTGGATTTTCTTCTTCTTTTTTTTTTTAATCCAAGTGCTGAATTCGAACAAAAAGGGAGAAAGGTTGGGTGAGGAAAACATAATTACCTCCCAAAATGAATTCAATCCCAGGACATTACATGATACGTCTTGAACATATGGTTCAAGTATCTAATTTCAGATCAGAAAGTCTGCAACAAGTCAGATCAGCTGCTAGGCCACATAATGACATGTTTGTCCTTGTCAAGTATGGAATAATGAAAAGCTGCAGATTCCTGTCAAAATTAGCTGTCCTGAGATCATACGTACACACACACATACACACACATGCGTGCACACAGGGTAGAGTGCCAAGAAGATGGTGAAGAGGCAGGCAGAAGAGGAGATGGGAGGACAACATCAGGGATTGGATAAGCCTGTCCTTTGCCAGCTCTCAGGAATCAGCCAAAAACTGCAAGAGATAGAGGAATCAATAGTCAGTGCTTCAACAGTTCATATGTGGGGTACCAAAACAAGCAAGACTAGGCAAAGTCTGTGTCACATGTACATTGGAAGGTTGACCAGCTGTTGTCTAGTCAACACATTTTGAAATACAGTGGCAAGGCATGTATACAAATGTTTTTTTCCATATAGAATTACATTCTCTCTGTCTTGCTGTCTGTCTATCTGTCTCACCCCTCCCATCCGATTTCTCTCTCTCTTTCTCTTTCCCTTTCTCTCTTTCTCTTTCTCCCTATGCCTGTCTTTCTCTCTCAGTTAATTATGTTACTTTCTTCTTGTGTCAGTAACCCACTGTTTTTCTTTATTTTGTATTCATTTTCTATGCCTGTGGTTGTCCATCACTCTCTCTAAATGCATACCAGTTTTGTGTGCCTCTAAATGTGGTAATGGATACACATTAATGAAATGGCTGTGTATTTCTGATTGCTAAATGTTTATTGATTTGCTTATTTGCCTGTTTGTATATGAATATTTTCTTCACTTTTCTGTTTGTGTTGTTGCTTGTTTGGGTTTTTTCAGTGTGTGTGTGTGTGTGTGTGTGTGTGTGTGTGTGTGTGTGTGTGTGTGTGTACGTGCGCGTGCGTGCGTGTGGGAGAGAGAGAGTGTGAGTGTGTGGGTTGCTCATTGATTTATTTCTAAGTAATCAATTATTTATGAATCGTTTAATGATTTATTTGCTCACCTACTTAGTTACTTGTATATTACTTTTATTCAATCACAATTCCTATCTATACATAATGATCCACAGAAAAGATTGAACTTTGGTGTTTGAAGGGAGGGAATCTGTATGAGAGGTAAACATTGTATAGACAAGGACAAAAGAAACAGCAAGTCTTTAAAGAATGGGGAGGCTTTTATTCAGAAGGCTTGCACCGAGAGACATCACTGTCTGTTTCGCTGCTCATGGTTTCATGATCTCCACAGATCTGTCCCCTCTGGGTAAACTTCCCCACCTGCTGATCCTGGACGCCTCCCATAACTGCATCTCCGCCATGCTGGACTTCACCCCACCCAACACCCTGAAGGAAGTAGACCTGTCTTTCAACCAGGTCTCAGTCATGACCGACCTCTCAGCCCACCATGCACTCACAAAACTCGTCCTCGATAGTATCCTTTTGACCAGTCATGTTAATCAGTGATACATTTAAACGAACCTCTGTGGAAATAACAAGCAAGTAGGGTAACTCTTGCTCCCATGATCATATCATTGCACGGTCCATATCTCCAGTCGAATGTTCGTTCTGTATGTTCTGTGCTAGGTGATTTTGGTGGTGTAAGCAGCATTCGGTTGGGGTTATGGGTGTGTAGTTAGATCTCATCGTTGGAACATGAGTTACCCAACTTGTTTTTTTATTTCCTCGTTTGTTGTTCCCTGCTGCATTTAAAGACTTCCTGAATTTGTATGATTACCTATTTTATATTCAGATTCAAAAAAAAAAAAATCATATTGGCTACCACAGTAAAGACTACATACTCAATAACATGACACATAAAGCATATAAAACAGACATTCAGCATATCTTAAATTTCAATGCATTTTTAGTTTGTAGACAAAAAAAATGTAAACATAGATAGATAGCTCTTATATCAGTATTATTCAAGTTCAAGAAAGTTTTGATATGGCAATTATTTCTCACAATAGTCAATGTGCATTGTTCCCGACAAATGTGCAGAACATTCGGTTTTGAATTTGTGGTTTTAAGTTTAAAAAAAAAAAAAAAAAAAAAAAAAAATATTGGGGTTGGGTTCAGTTTTATTTATCCAACATAGATGTAAATGATATTTGTGTATTCAGATTTTGTAGAAAAGCAGAATTATGAGGGTAAATTATAGAAGCTGACAATGAATTTGATGTCTTGGCATTCTGCTTAGAACCGTTTATAAAGTTATGGATATTTGTGGAAATTTAGCATAATATTAAAAGATGTTATTAGAATTTATTATCATGGTCATGTTGAGATGTTTTTTTTTTACATCAAATTATGGTTTTGGTAGTTTGAATATGCCATTATCCTTAGACTGGAAGTAATGTATCTATTTGGGGTAAAGGTGACAGTGTAAGATGTTAGTAGTGGTCAGATGGTTAGTGATATTCTTGCTATTTTTTCTTTTGCTGTGAAAGATACATTTTCATGCTCATACTTCTAAATGTTCTAACATATTCTCATATGCATAAAACATATATGAAGAGACACATGGCAGTGCATATATTCTTATACATGAATGTGTGCACAGTCATATGCACTCATGCTTGCACACATACACACCTGCACACACTCACTTCACACACACACACACCACACACACACACACACACACACACACACACACACACACACACACACACACACACACACACACACACACACACATAAGGTAAGAAAGAGAGAGAGAGACAGACAGACAGAGGCAAAGCTCATTCTTACATACTCGAAGAC
>CM031604.1:25116300-25213800 GCA_018398815.1 Conus ventricosus
ATGATTAATGGAGAAAAATGTGGATGCTAATAACAGAATAATAATGGTTTGGGGATGTATTATTCATTGTTTGCATTGTGCTTTGATATTGTTTCCTATTCATGTTTAGTTACCTTTGAATAGTCTTTCTTTTGTAATTTTGTGTGTGTGTTACATTAAGGGAAAAAAGTGTTTGTTGTGTCATGTAGGTGTCAGCGAAGAACATGTTTGATGCGTCCATGGAGGTGGTGGCCGCCAGAGATCACATTATGCATGTTGTCTACAACTTCCTGCAGCCCAGTAAAGTCTGGGACAGGTGAGGTCTGAGGCACTTCCCAGTTAACACTCATCACATACAGGTACACTTCCTCACTTGAAAGGCTTGCTTTATTACATGGACTCTCACTACTAGATTTGGAGATCTAGATTCCGTCCTTTTAAACAAAAGTATTTAAAAAAAAAAACCTGCTTGTCTTTGTGGAGAGGTGTGTTTTTTTAATTTCATTTTATTTTACGTCTCGATTTTTTATGTTTTTCTGTAATTTGATTTTTTTGTTTTGTTTTGTTGCTTTTTCATCTTGCATGGCCCACAGTGTGGCATTACTCTCATGTTTCTCCTTCCAGCTCCCCTATGCATAGCCGCATCCATGTTTTTCCTACTGCAGTCCCAGTGCTAGAATCCTCAGGGAGCAGTCAATATCAAACTCTCTATTAAGCGAACCCTCCAGAGGAGATACTGCTTCACCGTCCAGTCAGTTCAGTGGTGCCTGTTGTGATCCAGCATACACAGGACACACCTTAGCAAGCCCTTGCTGATGACAATAGTTATTTACTCACAGACTTAGTCTGAGTGAGCACTGTCCTCCAGTACAAGTGCGAGGGATTCCAGTGACAGTCTCTGTGAATGTCCTGGTATCAACAGCTTTGATGTGAACCGTCCATGGGCGTGGGCAGAGAGGAAATTGAAACTGAGGTCATCATGAAAGCAGAGAAAGAAAGAATACAAATGTTGGATTCTTTTGGGGTTATGATCTGATGTGACATGACAGGACTGTACTCTAGGCTTCCTTTCATGGTATCTCCCTGGATCACCCAGACCTCAGAGATACAAACACTGGCAGTGCTGGGCAGGAAATTCAAGCAACACGCTTAAACCCCTTGACTGCCCTGGCACGAACGGCGTTCGAGATGGTTTCGGGAAAGCTGTGTCCCCTTGAACGAACGGCGTTCGAGATAATTTCATCATCAAAATTCGGCGATTTAAAGAAGGGAGGCAAGGAGAAAAAATGGTTTAAACGGTTGCAGGGACCCTAAAGGACGGTTTCTTCCCTTTCGCGGGTCATCTGACTGACCGGCTCGCGTCCATTCGGTCAATAACTTCGGCAAAGTTCGGAGAGTTATTCTCGGTTGAAGATGGCGAGTCGAGCAGGCAGTTCGATCAGGCGCATGCCGTTTTCAAACGATCTAATGCTCTTGAAGTGCTTCAAGAAGTTATCCGAGACCGTGGAAAGCGATGACGAAGACTTCGAAGAAGTGGAATGAAGCGATTCGGAGGAGGAATAAAGTGATCACAATCAACACCACCCTTTGCTATCGGAGGTTGGTGTTGATGACGAAGCTGATCCCGACTTCAAACCGAGCGATACCGGCGCAAGTGGGGCCAAATCGGAGAGTGACGAGCCGATTCCGTGTATGTCGAGTGCCCCCTCCCTCCTTTCGTGAGAGGTCAGGAGGAGAGTCGAGGAAGGGGAGGGGGTTTCGGACAACGGCGAGGGTCCAGTGTGAGGGGGCGTGGCAGAGGAAGAGGGCGTGGCACTCGTCAGTCGGAACTTGTTTCAGAATGGACAGAGGCCAGTGCTGATTGCCCAAATCTCGACCTTTCTTTCACGGGTGACCCAGGTATCAGGGTAAACATTGGCAATTTCAAACCCATGGATTTCGTGGAGTTGTTTTTGTGTGTGTGTGTGTGTGTGTGTTGTGTGTGTATGTGTGTGTGTGTGTGTGTGTGTGTGTGTGTGTGTGTGTGTGTGTGTGTGTGCTTGTGTGTGTGTGTGTGTGTGTGTGTGTGTGTGTGTGTGTGTGTGTGTGTGGTGTTTGTGCAGGGTGTGTGTGTTGTGCGGGTGTGTGTGTGTGTGTGTGTGTGTGTGTGTGTGTGTAAGAGAGAGAGAGAGAGAGAGAGAGAGAGAGGGGAGAGGAGAGAGAGAGAGAGAGAGAGAGAGAGAGAGAGAGCAGTGCTTGTGCATGGTGTGGGTATACATTGTGTGTGTGTGTGTGTGGTGTTTGTGTAGTGTTTGTGCATGGTGTGTGTGTGTGGTGCTTTTGCATGTGGTGCTGTGTGTGTGTGTGTGTGTGTGTGTGTGTGTGTGTGTGTGTGTGTGTGTGTACATGTGTGGTGTACATGGTTGTGGAATGTGGGCCCGTGGGGTTGGGGATAAAATAGACCCATGCCCGCCAGCTTCGTGAGGCGACAAAGGGAGGACCCCGCCCCGGGTAAAGGGGTTTGCGTAGGGCACAACCCTCCCTGTAAAAAAGACGATTACAGAAGCATTGACGAAAAACCAAAGCATTCACCGGGCAATGAAGGGTTCCATCCCGGAACTTAGCGAGTGCAGGAAAGCCAAAAGGGAAGCTGCAAGGCGCTCCCTTCTAACACCAGGCCCCAACAACGAAAAGTAGCCCAGGGAACACAGGACATGTTGAAACGGAAAAACCTCCAAGTTTGCGAGAGAGAAAAAAAATACAAGATCGGAGTGTAGGAATGAGTGAGGACAACGGTTGGCTGATCAGGACAGCTGAGTCTTTCATCTGATACAGCTGCTGTACTCCTGGACACACTGAGGATGGAAGCCCCCACATGAGGGTGTGGCCCTGATGCTGGCACGGTGGCCACGAAGGGGCACTCATCGGATGGGAACCTGTCAACTCCCGCTTCATCACAGCAAGTTTACCACCGATGAAGTTTGGCTTCTGGCTGAAACCCCTTCATCCAGTGCTATGCTCCCACCAATGATGCGGAAGAAAGAGAAGAAGATGACTTCTACAGCAACTACGACAGTGATAGGCAAAAAGGAGCAAAGGACATAAACCATACTGATGGGAGATTTATAATGCCAAGATCAGGAAGGGACAAACACAGGATACGAGGACATAATGGAGGACACATGATGGACAGATGAACGAGAATGGTGAGCATTTTGCAGACTGTGCGCCCTGAACAGCTGTGATTGGAGGATGCATCTTCCACACAAGCACATCCACAAAGGCACATGGAGATCCCGAACCATGTCACGGAGGAACAGACAGATTGACCACTTGCATTAGCCCCCCCCCCAAAACATAAAACATCCCCCCCCCCCCCGCCAAATTCAGGAGATCATGGCGGGATGTACGAAGTGATGAGAGGTGCTGACGTGTCATCAAGACCACCACATTCCTTTAACAACAGTGAGACTTGCTTCCAAGAGATTCACCAACACAGCAACTCACGGACAAGGTACAATGTCGGACTGCTCCGGACAGGGACACACAAGCAGCATTCCAGATCAGCTTTCCAACAGGTTCAGCCGGCTACAAGAGCTGATAGAAGACTGTGAGACGGACATTCGAAGGACCACCGTGGGGAACACTGCAAGAAAGCTTGGCATGACACATGTGAAGAGATCCTTGGCACGAAGAAGGCCCAGCACAAGAATGGATCTTATTCCGCACCACCATCCACAACATTGGGAAAGGAAACAAGGACGAGAGAGAAAGCTACACTGAACACGTGGAACAAGAGCAGCTAGGGCAAAGGCCTGACGAGCACACAAGCAGCTAACGGGAAGTAAAGAAGGCATCAAGTGAAGGACAAGAGGGACTATTTGACGACCTGGACCAGCAAGCAGAGGCAGCAGCCGGACAGGGGAATCTGTAGGACCGTACTGGTGCTCACTTTTTAACCAAGAGCTGAGGGTAGTTCAAGCGGACTGACAGCCAGTGAAGGACAAGAACGAGAAACCCACTGACAACAATCCGAGGAACAGCTGAAACCAATGGGCAGAAACATTCAGGGAGCTGATGAACGCCCGCCCATGACCGCACCACCAGAAACATCCCACCTGCAGAGACAGACCTGCCCATCAGCTGTGCCCCCCAACCCCTCCCCCCCCCCCCCCAAGGCAGAGATACAAGAAGGCCATCATGACTCTGAAAAATGGGAAGGTGCAGGGGGGGGAGGGGGGGGGGGGGGGGGAGGGTGGGGCTGCAGGGGCGGTACGGAAAGATACCAGCAGACAAGAGCCATCAAAGCAGACATTAGAGACAAGCTGTCAACATGCTTACAGCCTCTTCAGCAAGTTCTGGGTGAGGAGGAGGTACCGGCTCAGTGGAAAGGAAGGAATCGTCATAAAGCTGCGAAGAAAGGGAGACCTTCAGGGACGTGCAGCACACTACCGAGGGATCATTGTCCTGTCAACGCCGCAAGGTTCATCAACAGGGTTTCTACTGGAGAGAATGAAAGAGGCCGTCGACCCCAAGTCCGAGACCAGCAGCAGGCTTCCGGCAGAACAAATCATGTGCGACCAGATCGCCAGTCTGAGCTTTCATCGTGGAGCAGTCGCTGGAGTGGAAACTCCCCCTTTACATCAACTTCATAGATTATGAGATGGCTTTCGACAGTGTGGATGAGGAGATGCTGTGGAAGATGCTGAGGCGCCATTACGAGTCCCCGAGAAGATCATCTCCATCATCCGGTGCACTACCAGGACATGACTGCAGGATTGCCTCGCCGGCCATCCTGTCCGAAAGTTTCTAGTGGGGTAGACCGGAGTTCTGGCAGGGATTGCCTGCTGTCGCCGTTCCTCTTCCTCCTGGTCATTGGCTGGATCATGAAGACCACTACAACAGGCAGAAGAAAAGAATCAACGGTATATACAGTGGACATCTGGACGCAGCTCCGACGACTTGACCTTGCTGTCGACCTGGCGCTCTGTCCACACAGCCACTGCCAGTATGCAGGACCCAAGACACCTCGCTTGGAGACCACATCTGCCGGGACAGGCTCAGATTAACAGGAAGAAGACCGGAGCTGATGAAAATCAACACCACTGCCCAACCACCCAGTCACAGTCGATGGAGAGCCCATCTGGAGGGTGGAGGTCTTTACGTCTTCCTGGTAGGTGTGTTGACCAACAGGGAGCACGGACCGAGACGTCACAGCCAGAATCGGCAAGGCAAGTGCAGCTTTCGTCATGCTCAAGAACATCTGGGCATCTGGAGGAATCAGCATAAGAACCAAACTCCGCATCTTCAACTCCAATGTGAAATCAGTTCTGCTCTACGGATGCGAGACATGGCGAACAACACAGACGATGCAACAAAAGATTCAGACATTCTTCAACACCTGTCTGAGGCGCATCTACAAAATCCGATGGCAGGACAAGGTCCGAAACGAAGATCTGTGGGAGCGTGCGGGACAGGAACCAGTGGCCAAGCAGATACTGCGAAGGAAGTGGGGCTGGATCGGACACACCCTCAGGAAGCCAGCATCCAGCACCACACGCCAAGCCCTGACCTGGAACCCGCAGGGAAAGAGAAAGAGAGGCCGTCCTCGCAACAGCTGGAGACGAGACACTGAGGCGGAGTTGAAACAACAAGGGACCAACTGGACTGGAATAACCAGAACAGCCCAGAACAGAGTGCGATGGCGAAGAGTCGTTGATGGCCTATGCTCCCCCGGGAGCGACGGCATAAATGAAATGAATGTACATGTGTGTGTGTTTCAGTACTGTGTGTGTGTGTGTGTGTGTGTGTGTGTGTTGTGTGTGTGTGTGTTGCTTTTGAATATGGTACTTGTGCACAGTGTGTGTGTGTGTGTGTGTGTGTGTGTGTGTGTGTGTGTGTGTGTGTGTGTGTGTGTGTACCCAAATGTGTGTCAGTCAACTATAACTTGCATTTACTGGCAGTAGTGTGGGATCCTGATCCTTCTGTCCACAGGTTCTGTGGTGTGGTGTATTCTCTGCGACACCAGTGTATTTATCAGTTGTTAGTGTGCTTTCATCATCTGTGGTGTGGCCTTTTGTAGCTCAGTCCTATCTTTTGCAGTCTCTGCTGTTGTTTTTTTTTTGTTTTTTTTTGGGGGGGGGGGGGGGTTTTGCAATGTTTTATTTATTACCTTCTGTGGTAATGGCTTTTTATCAATCGCACTTAGTTCATGAGTGAACCAAACCACATGTGTGAAAGAAAACTGACAGAATAATTAGAAGTTACACTTAGTGTTGTTATTGTTAGTTCATCTCTGCTAAACAAGACCAATTCCCAAGAGGCTTGCAAGATGTGCAGACTGATGCTGTGGATAATGTTCAATTCCCTTCTTCTTTCCACGTTACCTGGGCTGGATTGCCCCTATAATATGGGTTGCTAAACATTTTATGCATTGTCAAGCTTTATTGTGAATACAGATGTTTGTCCTGAAGTTCAAAGGATACTAACACCAGTTTTTGTGGTATTTCATTGTGATTTCAGTGCTATAGTTTTGTTTTTGTTCTGAAAGTGTCTGTTTTTCAAACAAAACATTCATCATTATATATATTTTTGGTCTACTCATTACAAACATAATCAAACTATTGTGACATCTGGTTGTAGCCAAGGATATAACAAGAAAATTTCCCAAGTATCTAGATATATGTCAAGAATTGAAAGAGCACTGGGCATATCAGTGAACCTACCTAAGAAAACAAAATTGTGTCCCTTGATACCTGGATTGTACTGCACCCCAGAAATGCATAAATTATCATATAAAACAACAATTGTGGGTTGTAAATTCACTACCAAATATTTACACAGGTGTTCAGTAAACACTTAAAACCACTTTTATCTGGGTTTGTATGTTTTTTGTTTTGCTGCTGTGGGTTTTTGTATGCTTGCAAAATATAATTTTTTTAAAAAAGTTGAATTATAGGATTATTTATTATACTCAGAATGAACACAATCAAATTTATTTGCAGGTATTATAGCCCTGGGTATGAGAAGAACACATGCCAAAAATCGAAGAGAATCTCCACAAATAAATGAGCACTGATCAAATTAGTGAACCTACCGCAAAAAGTCAAATTTTGCTCCGGCACACAGAAGTGCAAAACTGATACAAAATAGCGGCAGTCAAGAGGTTAAAGGTGATCCATCAGTCAGATGTAACTCAACTGTTTTTAAATAGGGAGAGGAGATTGATACTTAGTGTGACTCTACGGCATGCCCTGATTACAGCTATGAATATGAATACATGCATGCACAGTTCATAAAAAACAGAATAGAAAGGTTTAAAGGGAAAAAAAAGCCCAATCGTGTGATTACAATCTTCCTATTTGTACCATAGCATACTCATCTCTAGGTAGGAGCGGCCAGAGACCCCAATTCCCTTAAATGAATGTCTCTGATAGGAATCATACCCATAATCTCCCAATTCACAAGTCAGAAACACTTACCACCATATAAGTACAGCACCCCCAAAGTTCCAAGGTTGTCTATATTCTCTGGCTGATACAAGTAAACCATAAATGACAATGAAGAGATGTGTATAGACAACAATTAACAGTTATTACAGGCAAAATTTAGAAAGAGAGGGGGTTAGTTACCGCCAAGGACATTGACAACAAAGCGTTTCCATCTGGCGGCCATTCTTCCTACCACATGGACAGATAAGTCACTCTTCGTTTTTTGTACTGTCCTAAATGTTAAATGTGATCTGTTTTTTTTCCCTGAAGAAGACCCAAGAGGTCAAAATGCATTGTGTCTTGTCCTGTGCTTTGTTTGTCAATGTCCTTGGCGGTAACTAACCCCCTCTCTTTCTAAATTTTGCTTCGTTCTCCGCCATCCAGTCACTCCATTTTGAAAAGTTATTACAGGCGACAACAATGTGTTTTGATATGGAAAGAAATATTGAATTAGGCAGAGAAGGTGCTGTTGGGGTTTTTTCAAAAAGGGGGGGGGAAGGGGGTATTTGAAATTCATGCAAAATGAGAGTGTTTTTATGTATGAATATTTAAAATTTTACTCCTGAATCATAAAAATGGATTGTGAAGGATGTGGCAGCGGGCAGTGTCTGCTTGGTGGGGCCTGGGACCCCTAAATTAATACAGGTGAAAGGTGTGTGTGTGTGTGTGGTGTGTTGTGTTGTGGGTTAGTTAGCTTTCTTCCAAAAAACTCTTCTAGGGGATTTCCCAAAAATTTTAGATGCTTGTTGTTTTTTTGATGAGGATAATGAAGATGATGCTTTAGGTTCCATTCTGTTGAGACTATGAGGGGTTTATTTTGTTGTTTCTTTCGGGAATAACAACCGGGGCCAAAAAATGCAGACAACCCATCAAGGTTTTTCAAATTTTAAGCACTTTCTCTTCCGAGCCAAATCTGAAGTCAAGGGAAAAAATGGTTTTGGGTTCCCAGTTTTCTCATCTGAACCTAGAAACTCAGTTTTGGGTATGGGTGGGAAGGCCCCAAAAAATAATCCTTTCTTGGGGATTTAAACCCACAGCCTCCCACCAACAACTCGAACTCAAAATCCTTAGCAAGAGCTGATAATAAATTGATTTAGGACCCTTGGTTTGGGTGTAGGGGAAAATGAGGAGTAACAAAATGAAAGAAAATTTCCAGGGCAAAAAACTTTTAAGTAGGCTTCCCCGCTGGAGATTTTAAGATCTAAAATTTTAAAGGGACCCCAGAAAAAATGCCCCCCCATTTCCCACCCCCCCCAAATCCTCTGGAAAGAATGTAAAACTTTTGCATTCAAATGGCCGTTGATATATTTGAGGGGGAGGTTTTTTTTTGGGTCCATTTTTCCCTAACCATTTGTCAATAAACTTTTGTCAACCTTTTACTTCTGTGTGTCTCACTGATGAAAATTTCAAAAAAGGAGATTTTTTTGGGCCCTTAGCGGGGTTTACAAAATTGAGACTGCCAACCTCACAAGCTTACACAAAAAATTGAGATGTCAGTGTTTGTCGTAACAAATGGGAAAATACCCGCCCATCCCTGATTCTGTTGTGTTTTTTGTTTTCCCCCATGAATTGTTTTTTGTTTTTATATTGTGCGTTGTTGTGTGTGCCACGTGTGTGTTATGGTGTGTGGGCGTGTGTTTGAAAGCGTGCATTTTGTTGAGTTTTAAAAAAATCATTTTACGAAAGCTTTAATCCAGGAAAAGGGGGAGTGGGGGAAAGCAAAAACCTTTTTCCCCCCTCCCCTCCATCCAAAAGTTTCTGTCGATTTTTTTTTTTCCCAAAGAATTGCTTTAATTTTAGACAACCTAAATGGAGACTCCCTACCCCCTCTGGTATGGGGGGACCACCCGGGGGTTTGGTAAAGAAGACCTGGCCCTGAAGGGGTGGAGGGTTCTCTGATTATTTTGGTTTTGGGGCGTATTTAAATGGTTGTCGGTTTTTTAACTGTTATATTTTTTTGTTTTTGATTTCTTTTGTTTTGTCTTTTTACTGTAAGTGATATTTGGAGAGAGAGGAGAGAGAAGGAGAGAGGAGGAGAGGAGAGGGGGAGAGAAGAGAGAGTATTAGTGTAAATGGTTAAAAAAATAATTAGCGTGTGTGAAAAAATAGGATAAAGAGTGTGCATATATTTGAAAAGTTACCCGTTGCAAAAATTAAAAGTGGGTTTTTAATAAATTGCGATAGAAAGGGATTGTGGTGTTCACTTTCATGCATTTGTGTGGGGTGTGTGTGTGTGTGTGTGTGTGTGTTGTGTGTGTGAAAACGGTTTTTATGAAGTTACTTTGGTACCGGGGGTTTTTATAAGCCCAGCACCCTTTGGGGGGTGTGAACAGGGAGCAGGAGGCAGGAAAAGGGCAGACGGAGGTCAGGTTAGAGAGAGGAGGAGTCAGGGGGAGGAGGGGACAGACTTTATCTTTGGAGAGCTTTTATTGAAGATGTGTGAGCAAAGTGAATGAGAAAAAGAGAATAGAGAAGGGGAGAGAGAGGACTGAGTTTTTGGGAATTTTTCCCACAGATTCAAATATTTTTACAAGAAGTTTTTTCATTCCACCAATATTGCTTGCACACCCCTTTTTTACCGAATAATTGTTTCAGAAAGGACAACGGGGGCATATTTACATAGACAAACACTGTGGAATTTCGAAAATGAAAAGAACATCAAAGGAGGCATTCAAAAGGAAAAGATTGACCCGGCTGAGAAATCAAGTGAAGGTTTGAATGCTTAGGTCGGCAGTGCATATTTAAAAAGGGAATCCCAAAAGGATTGAGGGGTTTTACGGTTTAGTCCTGTCTCCCCTTCCTTTTTAAAATTTTTTTTTTTTTTTTTTTTTTTTTGTTGGGGGTTTTCCTGCCCTATAAACATGAGAAAAAAAAAAGGAATAATTATGAATGTTTGGTATCTGTGTTTCTCTCAGGTGTCCCCCATACCAGGGCCCCCGACCTGCAGGGCAGGCAAAGATTCTTTTCGTACCCTGGAAAGTTTGAGATGGGCACAAGATGGTAGGTGTGTTTGTAAATTGCCCCAGCTCTTTAGCCTGTAAGCTACTACAGTGCGTAAATAAAAGTGATTGGAAGAAAGGGCATGCATGAGCTACACATATCCGTATATCAGGCTGAGTTTGTGTTTATCATCATTATGCATGATCTGTTTGCTCACCAAATGTTGGAAAAGCTTGCTTTGAATTTACGAGGGGTTAACATGGTTGTGGGCATCTTAATACAGTTTGGGACTTAACTACCACTAAAGGTGACTGTATTTCTCAGGCCTGTTTATGCCAGGATATATCATGAAAAGAAGTTACGATTTACAAATGAAAATTATGTACACTCTGTTGCCACAGGGCCCATTTATCCAGACCAGCAAACACAATGACCACTGGTATGGACTGCAGATGGAATCCATAGAAGTGGTGGCCAGAGACGGGCTGCATGTGTCGTGCACATGGAAACTGGGGGGGTGTGTCACTGGTCATGTCTGGGACTACCACTGATGAACTGAATTCTTGATTGCATTTTTTTTGCTCCATGTAAAGAAAAAAAGTTTCTCATATATACACAAGATCATGCCACTTGATCTGTGACAAAAAATGTACCACACATGCAGACCCACACTCCCAAACCTGTATATATTTTCTGTTTAACCCTATCCATCCTGTTTAGGGCGTTCTGACACTGAAGAAACCCTACTTTGAGCCTCGCTACATCCTGGTGTTTCCCCTGGACAAAGAGGCTCACGGCATCGCTTTCGCGACCGCGGCCTCTAACAGAGGAGCAGATGGAGAAGACGCTGAAGCGAGCGGAAGTTACTGCAAGTACAAATCAAGATCACCCGGCTTCTTTGACATGATGATCAGCGCGGTGGTAATGTGGAAGAGGAAGTGAATCGAAGATTTCATCTTTGGAAATGACCTTAACTCTTGACTTCCTATAAAAAACAGTGTGTTCTCAGTCCTCTAGCCCATAAGGATTGGCTAGAAATGAGCTAAAAATGAGTATGGTCATTAAAATAATTATATCTTTCTTGTTTGTTGATTGACTGCTTTGAAATTTGGAAGTTTTATGGAAGTGATGTTATTTTTTATACTGAAGCGGTCAAATGTACCAAAAAAAAAAATTTGAATGTCAGTATGGTAATTAATTACAGAATAATTAAAAAATGTCAGGTGTGTTCAATAAAGGTTGGAAAAATCAATGTGTGGTGTGTTTGTTAGTAAAACAATGCAGACAGACAGTCACACACATGACCATAGAAACAATACAAGTCAAAGAAAAATGTTAACTGACCTTTATGTAGTCTTGTAATGACGTAATATACAGGTAAGAATGCAAGCACAGAAAAAAAAAAAAAATTGCACAGTTCCTTGTAGGCTACAGTATTTTGCACAGTTCTGTTCACAAAGTCACAGTAGGCCTATAACCACAGAAATAAAGTCACATGTGGTCAATGTTCATGTTCTGGACACAAGGAGTAGGATGATGAGCTTCATATTGCGTAATGACAGCGTACACAGGTAAGCACAGGTGGCGAATCTTCATCTGAAATTTCGTCAGCTAAACTAACTCCAGTTCCCACACACACATCACTCTGCTGATCATCTCCAAGCCCTAGCGCATGCTGGTTGCACAAATCTTCGATAAATTCATCGAAAACATCGTTGTCGAGATGTTGGAAAGACGCCATCTTGACCAGAAAATCTTGGAAAAAAACCTTCGTGAAAAAACTTCTTCAAAATCGCAATGTAAACAGCTAGGCTGAAAACCGCGGGCAGAAGGCGGAAGGCGAACGCTTTCCGGATGTCGTTAAACCTTCCTCTCTGCATTAGAGAGTTCTCACTTCCTTAACAACGGCTCCAAATAAGGCATGTCGGTTGTTGCGGTGTGGTGCGGTTTGGGACTGTGCGGCAGTTGCGGAACGGTGCGGTATGGGACGTCAAGAGTTAATGAAAGTTTTTATGTGAACTGCAGGAGGTGTGACAAATCATTTAAAAAGAAAGAAAAAATTCTGTCAGTTCCATTGCCTGGGACAGTTTGCAAGATCTCCGATCCTGTGGCCCTCTTTTTCTCATGCCTTGCTTTTGCAGTGACGCAAGGTTCATTTTCCTGTTCATGGTCATGCAGGTGGCAAGTGCCAGCCAAAGTTGTCAAAGTAGGCAAGTCCATAGGGACTGTCACCAAGTGAGCATGGTAGTACTGCCCTTGGCAGGGGTGCATTTAATCATGCTGGCTTCTCGAGTATGCAAGTATTGCTGTTAATAGGAGACTCGATGGCAGGTCTTGGTGGATCAAATCATCACCACTGAACACCACTAGAGAGGTTTGGTTGTAATGTGTGGTCTCGACCGGTGGGTTGTCTCATGGCAACTTGATTTCAGCTGCTCCCAGTGGACTGCATTTTTTTGCTTGTTTGTTTTTTAACTGAAGTGTTTTTACGTTCAACTGAATGTTCTGTGTTCCACTTAAAATCTTAACTTTTGAACAGCTTTTCCAGTTTCCTCTTGAAAGTTTTTATTTTACTGTGTGTTTTTTTCTTCTTGAGAAATATTCACAATATCCTTTATTAAAAAATCATCTGAGCCTATGCATTTCTCCATGAATTTCTATTTCTCCTGAATTTTTGTGATTATGTTGTCTTGAAAGCTGTCCATGGTTGCAGAGGACATCGCCGACGCTTACCACAAGCTCCGTCGCCTGGTGATGGACTATCTCGGCATCAGCCCCAGCACCCCGGACGCCAGCAGTCAGCCCTACCAAATCACCGAGATGGGGGAGGGGGAGACCTACCAGGCCTTGACAGGGGCCGCCTCCACTAACGCCATGGGGGCTCGAACCTGGTCCAAGCCCTCCATCCCTGATAGCATGTCCCAAGTGCGGGGCCAGATGGGCTCCGCTGCCGGCCGTGGCATTGTGGTCGGTCTGACTTTTATTTTTATTTGTTTGGTTTTTGTGTGTGTCTAACACTGGTTTACCTAAGAAAATGTTGTTGGCGTCTTTTCCACAAAAACAAAAATATCTAAATCAAAACCTGCATTCTCCCAGGATTGTGGGCCATGAGGAGTTTGACAGAGTAGGCTAGATAGGTTGATTTTTTAAGTAGCTGCAATGGGGGCACATTTGGCCTTGTGAGTTACGGGGTAAGACTTTTGTTTCAAGGTTCGATTCCCACTTGTGATTGCCAAGTTGGAAGAGGTTTCTCTTCATTAATGATTAACATTTGTGCAGAATCCAGGCTCCTCTTATCCTGTAGATCAGACTTTAAACTGAGGTCCCCTTGCACACACGTTGTGAAATCCCATTCCCCGTTTTGGAGAAGAGTATGCTACTGTGTGCTTGTGGGATGGACGACATGAAAAAGCTTATGCACAGTGGCGTCATATTTAGACATAGACCCTGAAGACAGAATGTGGCTACCTTAACAGAGGGATAAGAAATGGTTGCATCCACATAAATCTCACCACTGGTGAACCTTGGAGTTCAGCCGAGGAATGAAGAGAAGGAGAGGGAGCATATTCAGTGAGGGTATGTTTTCCCAGCGGAAACACTGGCATGCTGTGGGACAAATTTGTGGGTGGTTTTCCCTTAGAAAAGGAGGTGCCTGCGTGTAACTCCACTGCTCCCTATGTTATCAAAGATGCAGACTGAATAAGATGGCATTTGATAACTTGGGAGTTAATGAGTCACACCTCGTTGGTCACAGTAGCTTACTTGGAATTCCAGGACAAAGCCATGGTTACTGTCCACTCATTGGATGAATAATCAAGGGGATCTGTGAAGTCCTATGCTTTTCAATTGTTCACCATATTCGTTGTATATTTGTACAACTTGTGCACAGTATATGCTGAAATTGAACAGGTGAATGGTTCTTATGTGTGTAAAAAGTTTCTGCGGAGAAAGAGTGATAGTAATGGCAGTGGGGGAGTGATGCTAAAAAGAGGTGCTTATGATTGTAAGACTTGATAAGAAATAAATTGGAAATGAAATGAGGCAGGGAACAGTAAACAATAAACAGTAAACAAGTGGGGTAACATTTGCTCCCATAAGAAAACCTAACACAGAAATAAATTGCTTGCAGGCACAACACACACTGTGGAAGAAAACTAGATTCTTCCTCTCACTTTCAAGTCAAAGCATGTCCTGCATGTCACTATTTTTCGAATGAGATCTGGTATCGATGGAAAAAGTTCATCTCACTGGCTGTCAAGCGCTTGTCAAGAATGATCCAAAATGAAGCAATTGTGGTTTCGTTCTGTGACTGGAACAACTTACAGCATGTCAGCAAAGTGTGTTCATAGCAGCAGTGTGGTCTGCAAGTCTGTGATACGCCTTGCCCAGTCAAATCAGTGTGAAGAGAAGGGGGAGAGAAAAGGAACGCGTGCTCCTCTCTCCGTACTGGTTGAAACCAGGTCAGCTACAGTAAGCATGACTGTTCGACTCTAGGCAGCGAGAACTCAAAGCTCAGTGCTAGCAGCTGTGCATTGGAATTAAGGTCTACATTCTCTCAGATGCCCTTCTGCTTCTTGTTTTGTGTGTGCAGGAGGAGGAATCATACAAACGTCGTCACAGTGCAGCCAAGGAAGTGGTGGCTGGCTATGTGCCGCCCATATATGAGCAGATATTGACCCAGTATGTCTTTGTTTCATCTTCCCCTGTTTTATCTCTTTTGCTATTTGTTTTTTTTTGTGTGTGTTTTTACATTTGTCATCATTGCCTTTCTAAAAAAAAAAAAATTAGTAGCATAGTTACAATTTTTTTCTTCTTTGCCAGTAAGTTTTTTTAATCCAAAAGCAACACAGATCAAGCAGAATGATTGGCAGTTTCAGCACAGCCCAGTTTCATAGTTCAGGTGTTGGATCTAATTATAAATAGGTTGTTGTGATTGTTGGTTTTATTTTCATGATAGAACTTTTGTTTTCTGCCCTATTTGACTGGCTATAATTGCACTGGAAGACACTGGTCTTAAAACATGCATATAAAACAAAGTCGTTTCCCAGGCTGTATGAACACTGCTGGCATTTTTTCCCCCATCTCTTTCCTCCATCTGCCATCTTGCTGCAGGTATCCACGCACAGCTCCTCAGACAGTGGATGAGCAACTAGGTCTGGGTCAGGACGACACCCCGGACAACCGCGTAGTTTCTGCCAAGAACAACCTCAACTCCCTGGCTAACGCTGAAATCCCTGGCTCTCCCGACTCCACTACCTCCAACGTGTCAAGCAGCTCCAACCTCTCAGACCTGGACTCCGCCACAGAGCTCCAGCGACCCGGATCACCTAAGACCCAACCTGGAGCACCTGCCCCTAATGCGCCAGCTGCTCCTACCGATATTTTGCCCACGGAAAAGGTCAATCCGCTGACCTTGATTGCTGAGAAGGGCTACAACTCTGCTTCCAAGTCTCGCCTACCTGAACCACGACCTCCGTCTGCTTCACGGCAGATGTTGGAGTCGGGTCAAGGCAACCGTCCAGGGTCAGATCGTCACAAAGTGCTGCCACCTATTGGTGTTGCCCAGTGAGAACAATACTGCTTTATGACACTTTAGACCATTTGTTTTTCTTCCGTCTCCTGAATCATGCATTTTACGGTGGTTGAAAATTATTTCTGAGTGAGAGGAAGACTGCGATTTTAATCTGTGCTAGTTTCAAGTTCTGTTACTAATGTAAAACTTGCAACAGTTCCCTTGTCAGTTAGGATCTATGGTACTGAGAAGTGTCTTTACAAGAAACTTGTTTCAGAAGGATGGTTTTACTACAGAGACCCTGCCCCTTCCTCTCCCCCTTTCCGCCCACACCCTTTCTCCTCCCCCCCCCCCCCAAAAAAAAACAAACTCCAAGATACATCCATGTTAGTGTTACTCAAAATAAATGAAAATATGCTTCTGTAAAAAAAATTTTTTTAATCTTGTGCTGTTCAGCAGCTTTATTAATCAAAATAAATGAAAATATGCTTCTGTAAATTTTGTTCTTTCTTTAATCTCGTGCTGTTCAGCAAAAACCCTGCAACAAGAGCATCTACATAAAACAGTGTGAACTACAACTGTTCTGTCCAGCAAAACCTTTGTAACAAAACATCTGCATAACACAGTGTGAACTACATGGATTGTTAGGTTTTCCTTTTTTTGGTAGAAACATTTTATGTATTCCTTTTTTCTTTTTGGTTATCATTTCTACAGGAACTAGATGAGCAACCCAACTTCTTTTTAACGTTATTGGTTTCACAATGAAAAAAAAAATCACTCTTTCCCTACACAGTGCGACTTAATTTGGGCAGGAATCTGCTACAACCATCACCAGAATCTTCAGTGATATCAACTGGTGAGCCTGTCACCTGAATCAATGTTGTGGCTACTGTACAAAACAGACTTGATTGTATGAAACTGTTTCTCAATGTGCAAAAAAGACTTGATAGTGTAAAATTGTATTTAAAGGAAAAAGACTATGCTTAAATGAAGACATATGTTGAAGTGCTGACGGCTATGGATTTATTATGTGTGTCTGAATGCGCGTTGTTTTGTGCGAGAGATGCGAGTACCTTTGATTAAAGTGTTAGCACCTGATATTCATACAGGGTTTCTCTTTATATGTGTGCATGGTACACATGCACCTCTGTATGTGCATTATATTAACACATGCTCAACATCATATGTTAGTACCTTTGTATGTGCATTATATGAAGACATGCTCAACAACATATGTTAGTGAAAAGCAGTTGTGTGGGCTTGTGTGCATTTCACTCATACTGAAAAGCAGACTGTGTTTGAGAACACTGGTATCAACAGATGGCTCTAACTCTTATTTCAACTGACTTAAACTTTTAATTAAGATGCAGGGCAGATAAATAAGATTCAAAACTTGGGGAAAAGTGCTTTAGGACTAAAATATTTGTCTGAGATATTTCATCCAGATGTGTACATTTCTTGGAAGTGTATATATTTCCATCCAAGATTATGTTAGATTTTGTTTCTGCAGCATTGCAATGCATCCTGGATAAATAGGTGTGCCTTGACATCCTTATAACTTTTGTCTGTGACATCCTCACAAAACATTTGTACACATACATTTGATTTGGAGAGTTTAAATGGAATCCATCAACACACATTTTCTATGCTATATTTTACAGCACAACTTCTCAGCATCAACCACACATGATCAAACAACAACAAAAAGTGAACAAACAAACAAAAACAAAAAACCCTGGAACACATAAAATCAGTTTTATTCTTTTTCAAATCTACCATCCCAAACAGCTCAGTTAAAATGAGCGGAAAACATGAGGTCCCCAACTCGCCTTACCACCCCCCCAAAAAAAATTGCTTCCCTAATGTATTTAAAAAGTAACAAACAATTCCACATTCACAAGTCGCACATTCTTTCAGCCCAACCATCAGCATCAAGACTGTCTTTTGAGTGCTCGTTTTCCCTCTCCTTTCTTTGGCTTGGTCTTTCCCTCATTGCCCGCAGCCGTTTCATCTGGTCTTTGAAGTCTTGATGCTCATCCCTGACAGACAAAATAATGGTAGTTTCTGTTAACATTCTAATACTACAACTGTTGCTGAATCCGGTTTGCAAACAGAGCCAAGCAAAGAAAAGTAAAAATCATGAAAAATTATACTCTTGTTCAAAGAATATGTGGAACACATCCATCTTCTCTGCTTTTTAAAAGAAAACAAAATCATCAAAGTCTGTTAGAATATTTTCTTTCTTTGTCAAAATTAACACACAGCACAACAGTCATCTGAACATTCCAACACTGTCCAACGATCGTGATTCAATGTTTGTTTCATTTGTCTGACGATCCATTGTCATACATTATAGGAGAAAAAAAAAAAGAGAAAAATAGAAAAAACATTCACTTTTGTATGGGCCCAACTGGCCTTGTGGGTGAGACATCAGACTTGTTGTAAGATTTGGGCTTCAATTCCCTTTTCAGATGGCCAGGTTCTTAAACACCTTTCTCTTCAGAGTTAACATCTGGAACTTAAACCAAGATCCATGCATAAAAATCTTGCATACATGTTAAATTCCATGCCACCTTTCGGAGAGGCACTGACTATTATGTGCTGCTGGGATGGATGACATAAAAATCAAACAGATCCAACGGGTGTCTGTTTCAGACATCATTCCCAAAGACAGAATGTGGCTACCTTCATGGATTGAAAATGGTCACATACGCAAAAAATCTCGACAGTGGGAACCTCTGAATTATAGGTGAGGAATAACAAGAAGAGACAGGAAAAGTTCACTTTCTGTGAGCAACGATGTACTTTCATTTTGTATGCAACTATGTACTATCACCACAGACTTTTTTTTTATTGGTTACAGTAATGATTTGCAGGTTCCAGCATCCAGTCACACAGTGTGATGTACTCTGGCATTTATGTTGTGAACTGGCTACAGTATCCAAGCAAGCATGTCTGTTAGAGACAGCATAAAACAGCAAATGTATGTGGTCCTCAAATTTAGTAGCACACTTGTTCAAGCTTTATTATTGGAGGAAATTCAAACCCTCCTCTGAGCTACGATTTAAACACAAACAATATGCAGATATGGATACATGTACATCACGCATCACAGGTTCAGAGGCATGGTGACAACTGCGCCATTGTGCCAACATCTTGAATAATAACACATCAGGTATCCTGCAGGACTTCTAATTGTAGTTCTGGTTCTATTTAAACTGTGAAGCTGACCACGCAATGCCTTTTCAGAACTGTTACCAAGTTGGAGGTGAGGTGGGGGTGGGGAGGTGGGGGTGTGAGGGGGAAGTGGGGAAATAGAAGGGGGAAGTTGCTCCATAAAAAAACAACAAAGAAAACATTTACACATGTGCAGCCTGTAAATAATGGAACTAAACTACTGGCATCCTAATAGTTGACAAAAATCAGGCTATGGTAGAATGGCCAGCAGCGACTCTGACTCATTGTTACCCAAGATTAAAAACAAAAGTCACTATAACTTCCAGATACAATATGTTCAGTGGTGAGATTAAAAAAAAAGTCTTTGGAAAACCCTATACCGCAAAACATGGGGGTCCTCTTACCAAACTGGAAGGCCTCAAAGTTTGTTAAGAAACGAAAAACAACAACAGCAAAAAAAAACCTAAGATTAACCCTTGCGCCGTCAACGTCACATTTTTGCGACCACACGGCTCACCATGGACATCGCCAAAATGCAACCAACTAGGGTTACCTAAGTCCCAATACTCTCGCTCTCCAATTTGATAAGATAGGAAGCCAGCAATAAACGTCATAGTTGGGGGATTCCCTGACCTGTGCCCCACAGCCATTTGCTTCGTCACAGCTTTGTTCAGTTAGGTGTTTTTATTGATTTATACTGATAGTTTTTCCATTCACTATGATGTCACAACCAAGCCCATTAGGTACTCAGCCTCGCCATACATTTACCATGGATCAAGTGCTGGAAATATAGAACAGACGTTCAGTTGATTCTGATTCAGATGAAGAACATGCAGATGGTGACCAGAAAACATTATGGGATAGTGAGAGCTTGACCAAATTACTACAAAGTGAGGCGTTGGACGCGTGCAAAGTGGAGGGTAGAGACAAGGCCTGGAGTGGTGTGAGTGGATCAGTGTGTTGTTGGCTCTGAGCCAACTAGCAGTGACTGAAGCACTGTGAGCGAGACGAGAAAGTGATGGGGCGAGCAGCACGAAGAGCTAAGAGACGATGAACTGCAAACACAGCTGGCTTGCAATAGGGGCGAGGTCTAAGGGGCATGGCCGACTGACACATGTCAGAGGTGTACAGCAGATGTGTTTGACTTATGACCAGCTTGACTCATACATCCCAGGAGAATGGCTCCCCAGGTTCCAGAGACCAACGGGCAAGGGAATGACCTTGTTTTCATAAAAATTATTGCTTTCAACAATGAGAGTGAAAGGTGTGTGTGTGTGTGTTCCTTTTTCTTTTCTTTCATGTGTGTACCAGTGGGGCATAAGAAAGTCTGTGTGTGTGTGTGTGTGTGTGTGTGTGTATGCGCGCGGCGTGTGTGTGTGTGTGTGTGTGTGTGCGCGCGTGTGTTCCCTTCCTATTTGGTTTCTTTCATGTGTGTGCCAGTAGGGTGTAAGGAGTTTGGTGTGTGTGTGGTGTGTGTGTGTGGTTGCTTTTCTGCATCACCTCATTAGTCATATCACTAATTATTCCTCTGAATGTTGTTTTAGGAGTGCTGGTGAACAAGGATGATTTTCATCCTATGGACTACTTCCAGCTCTTCTTCTCTGTTTGAGTATGTTGATTTATGGTTGTTTTTCTTCATTTTTTGTTGGATATTACATACTGTCTGGTCTTCATCTGTGAGTGGTGTAGCTTGATAGCATGCTTTCTACTTTTTTTATGTTGAGATTAAAGATAACATTCAATTTTTTTATTTTGCATTTTTTTTTAGCACTTGAAATCACCAAAACTTTGAAACTGTTGTAGACTAACCATTACTGACATTCTATAATTTCATTTTTTAAAAACCCAGTTTATTTCCTCCATTTCTCAAAAAACAGCATGAAAATTGGTAGCTTAGTTCCAGAGATATCCGCATTTCACACATGCTGGTATGAAATGAGAAATTTTTTAGAAAAAAATGGCTGGTGATGGGTATTTATGCAAAACAGAATGTTAGACGGTGAGAGGGATAATGCCAACAAACTTCTTGCATACACTCGCAGTCACACACATACACATACAAACACACACATTCACACACACACACACACACACACACACATACACACACAGAGCAGTCTCACTGAAAAACAAAAAAACACCACTACGGCTAGGGGGGTGAAAGATAAGAGTGTGAAACTGTGCAGTAAAGTTGTCCAATTTCCTCTTACCTATACAGGCCATAGTTCCTTAACGTGGCAAACAGCATGGTGAGGTCTTTGTAAGGGGGGTAGTAGTCACCACTCTGCGATCTAAATGCTTTGGCTCTTCACTGAAGATGCGAACCACTTTGGTAGACTTGCTAGTGGTGGGGCGAGCAATCTCCCCGAAGATCTTGGCCGAGAGTCGGGCCATTCGTCTGGCATAGGAACTCTGACTCATGCTTAAGAAAATCTGGAAAAGAGAAGGAACAAGTTCTTTTGGAGAAACAGTTTGATGTGAGTGGCATTCACATATACATCCTCAACAATATAAACCACTTTCATTCATTCCATTTCCATACTCACAGCTCTACAAATCAAGACGGATGCATTTACACATACAATCTAAGCATATCACTTCGATTCATCCAACACTCACAGATAAAATCAAACAGGTTACTTGGGGCCCATCCTAACACAGTCCCAAAAGCCTCTCCAGAATTATCCATGTTATCATTTCACAAAGATTGCCTGTAAAATTGTAGCCACAACCTTTAGGATACTTGACTGCGCGTTATCACCATTTTGCCTGCCAGTTCTGCCAACAAAGGTCTCACAAGTATTGAGAAGACATCAGTGCCAGAAAAATATGTATTCTTGTAGCCTTCCTGTCCTCCTCCTCCCTCCCTGTCTGTTCCTCTCTAAAGTACCCATGGTAAGATTCATGTCAGTACTGCTGATATCAGGAATGTTCATAGTAATTGTCATTGAATAAGATATGATACGCTCCAGAAACGAAATCTCTCACAATAGTTTACAATGTGTTGTCATTAGTATGGGGCTTAATGGAGGGTGTCCTGAATATGCTGGATCAGACAGGCACTACTGAACATGGAGACGACTCAGCAGCTGTGCAGTGTCTTCTCTGGTGGGTTGCCTGTTGACGGCAGTACTGGAAATGTGTCAGAACAACCCATGATGTGGCTGTATGGAGGTGTGGTATGGGAGCAATCATGTAATGCCAGGGAATGACACCAAACATGATTAAAACAAAAACTGCATGCCTCAAAGAAATACAATGATCCAATCATCATCTCTTACTGGTGAAAGGATTCTGACCATTTGGGCAGCTAAACTGAACTTTTAGAAGAAAAAAAATCAATATGAGACTGATTTTCCTCATACACATTTACAGGTGTGATGCATACATCCTAAGCCTGGATCAGCATTGGAGTAAGAACTGAGACTATGCGACTTCTGACTAATAAAACGGGTGTCAGTTGTATGAGGTGTACAAAATGTTTTTAAAGATCATGCTGCCACTGAGAAGAACGAAAGATGTGGTTGACTGTAGAGCAATGGGATCTTATTTCGTGAAGATCATGCTGCATATTCTCAGGACTAGGCGAGATTGTTCAAGTATAATCACAACAGTCATAATAAGGATCATTGTTGTATGTTAATGAGGTCAGGTACTGAGGGATAATATCAGGCAGTCACTGTGAAATGGAGGAAGAGTTAGGCATCGTTGTTGACAATAATATCTATTTGCCTAGCCCTTTCTTAAAAATTCAAACAGAATGTTAGGACTTCATCACACTTCATTCGCTTTGAATCAACGATATGATAGAACCTAAGTGAAATCAAGTTTGGAATACTGTAAGTTGGTCTGGCCTCCAATTTTTATAAAGTATCACACTTATGACACTTATAGCACACACACCAAGCAAGTATCTACACTGAGTAACTGAAATATGAGTTTAAGATTAAGTTTTAAAATTCTACAAGGCTGCTATGACATTCAAACTAGTGGTAACTGTTCTCATGGAATACCTTCAATACTTGGTCACCTAATGAAATTACATTTATAAGCTTTCAGTGAAAAGTAAATCTTGTGCACACTTCCCCCTGGCCTCTCTCTCTCTTACTTGTCCAGTGTATGTCTAGTCTATGTCTCTCTCTCTCTCTCTATTCTAGTGTATGTCTAGTCTCTTTCTAGTCTAGTCTTTGTGTAGTTTTGTCCCTGAATGCCTTCGTGCCACCGCGCATGTGCGTGTGTGTGTGCATGCTTGTGTGTGCATATGTGTCTGTTATGTATGTATGAATGTATGCAAGTATGTATGTATATCAATGCGAGACAAAGAGACATTCTAATGTGTCATATTTTCTTCTCTTTTTTTTTTCTTTTCCTTTTTTTTCTTTCCTTGTTTGTCTCATATAGACATTTCAGAATACTATATGCTATTTTCGTTGTTGTTAATTGTATTTGTTGTTATTGTACTTTAAATTGCTGTTTTCATTTGCTTTAAATGCTTTTGTTGTTGTACTTTAAATTGCTTTTTTCATTTGCTTATTTCAATGATGATGTCAGTACTTGCTTCTTGGTGGTGGTTGTCATTGCTTGTTTGTTTAGCTTGATGTTGTTTGTTTATATAATCATGTTTAGATGCACATGTTGTATCATTTGGTACTAGCTTAATAGAATTGTAAGGGCAAGTATGAAAAATGGCCAAGCCAATATTTTTATCGTTATGAAATAAAGAATCACTGTCATTGTCATTCTCTCTCTCCCCCTCTCTCTCCCCCTCTCTCTCCCCCCCTCTCTCTTTAACAAAAGTTTGGAGTGACGTTCTGCTAGTTCCAGGGCTGATCTGAATCTGGATAAACATATTGTGGGAGTCAGTTACTGATTATGAACACAGCTGGGGGAGCTCAACAGGTTGCTTAGTCATGCAAACTGCTGCTCACTCAGGACCTGTGTCATAATAACTGGACTTGATATAAGTAGCAGCTGTGGTATTAGCAGGAACAGTGGCAAGGACAGGCTTCTAATACCAATAGCCTAGGCCTTGCAGCCTATAAAAATATCCCCTCATTATTCAACCAACTTGAAATGACTTACATTATTCCAGTCTAATATTCTCCTAACTAAAAAAAAAAACAAAGAAAATCAGCTTTTTAGTTGTTTCGGCAAGGTCCATGCTACTGTTCCAGGCCAATCTTTGTATTGGGTCAGTCAGCACTTTGGCTAGATGTAGAACTTGTCAGCCCTCTATAGTTTGATGAAGCTGGTGGCAAGCTCATTGAACATGGTGAAGACAGCCTGACTCCTTTCCACTGTACTGTACAAGTTTCACCTTCACAGTTCCATGTCATGAATCTTGTGGCATGATGCTGGATGTGCCCTACTTTCTTTATGTCTACCTGGTGGTAAGGATACAAATGATTAACAACATATTCCAGAATGAACTATACAAGGATGGTGTGTGCTGTTCTCCAGCCAGACTGGGGATAATGATGCAACTTGTCACTGGAAGCCTTGGGTGGTGTTGGCTTTGTCTTTGCAGTGGAAGAATGTCTCTCAGACATCATCACACCATATTTTATATTATTTAACTGTATATACAAGAATTGCTACGCTTTCTATTATAGCATTACTTCAACCAGTTGTAAGTTATACAAGTTGATGAACATTTACTTTTTTTTTTTTCAATCAAGATAAAGATTTTAAAATTTAAGTTTGCCAAACCGTGCTGCTTTGCACCCCTCCCTCCCCGTTGGTGATCTGTATGATACGTGTATATATCTATTCTATATGACCTGACAGAATGGCCCTCGGTTGACTCAAGCGAATGGCTCTCAACTGAGTCAAGCCAAGATGCCACACACATATAGTTGACATATATGCCACTGACAGATCTTGATGATGTCATGATTATTAGCATGTACTGATGTAGTACTACTAGTACTTGCTATTCAAAATACATGCCAAAAACATTCACCCCACATCTTGCCACTTAGTACTGTTGTCCTTCTTCTTCCTAAAATAGGACAGCCCTGATGTGGCCCTTTGCGGTCGGCTGGGCTATAAGCAACATTATCTTATCTTCCTAAAATACGCCTACTGGTTCACTCAAAAACGAGTAGGTCACCAGCGCATACAATTGTATACAATGGATGGGCTATTAAAGCATTTGATCACAGTAAAAAAAAAAACCGCTAGGTAAGATGTACAATGTATAAAAGTATGCACTTCTCTTATTTGTCAGCAAAGAAACGCGAACGCACCTTCTCCAACACATGTAAGGTTTTTCAGATCGTCCTTCCGTCCCCTTTTGACCTAGGCCTAACAACTGAGTGCACTCCCTTGAGAAATTTCTAGAAGAAGAGGAACAAAAGAAAGAAAGAGAGAGAGAGAGAGTACGGTGGTGGTGGAAATGGTCTTCAATCTTCAAAATTGTAGGTCAGCCGTCATTGTTGACTATTATTGACCTGACTTCAAAGAGATGAGAGATTATTGAAAAAAATGGAAGCATACGGTATAGTAGGTAAGTTGCTAAACTGGATTAGAGATTTTTTGTCAAATAGAAAACAAGAGTAAGAGTGGGTAACTGTATGTCAACAGAGAAAGATGTTATGAGTGGTATTCCCCAAGGGAGCATTTTAGGACCTGTACTGTTTACTATTTTATAAATGACCTTCCAGATGAGGTAAATAGTTTTTGTAAAATTTTTGCTGATGATACAAAAATATATGACAAATCAGATAACTATAGTAGTCTGCAAGAAAATTTAAATTGCCTCCAAAACTGGTCAGACAAGTGGAATCTATATTTTAATGATGAAAAATGTAAGTTTTGCATGTTGGCAAAAACAATCCAGAACATGAATACAACATGAAAATAGATGGTGGAAATAGGCTGGTACAGAAATGTGAGGAAGAAAAGGATCTGGGTGTAATCTTTGATAAAAATTTACTTTTTGATACTCACATTCAAAAGTGTATAAATAAAGCAAACCAAATGATTGGATTAATAAAAAGAACTTTTATTTACCTAAATAAAGAAACGTTTTAAAAGTTATATAAAGCTATGGTTAGACCGCATCTTGAATATGGCATATAATCTGGTACCCACACTTGAAAAGACAGTCAATAGCAATCGAAAGAGTACAGAGAAGAGCTACTAAAATCTTGCAAGAATGTACAAACATGTCTTATACAGATAGATTAAATTACTTAAATTTGCACTCTTTAAAAGGCAGACGTGTTAGAGGGGATTTGATGAAGTGTTCAAAATATTTCACCAGCAAACGGACATACAGTGGGACTATTTTTTTGAGACTTAAAAACAGATAGAACAAGAAATTCGGAAGGCAAAATATTTGTTAAGCAGTTTCATACTAATATGGGGAGATTCAAGTTCAGTAACAGAGTTATTGCTAACTGGAACAGTTTGCCAACTGCACTTAAATTTGCTAAAAATACTAACGTTTTTAAGAATTTGCTGGATGAAGACTTGAAATTTAAAGTACAGTTTAGAAGCTTTGATGAATAAGAAGGAAAATTTATATTGCATGCATTTTCAAACCTGTCATAAAAGTAAAATAACACGAGGGGACATTGAAAGGCTTAACGGCCTATGTATTGATTACGTCCTGTCACGGACAAAAAAATGAAACAACCTAACTTGGGGGAAACAACCTAACTTGGGGGAAACAACCTAACTTGGGGTGTCGCCAGCCAATTTGTTCGGACCTAAGTCCAAACTCAAACATTCTAGGCGTCAGAAAGACGGGCCATAGGTCGGGTCCGGCCAATTAAGCTTAGTGGAGAGGTTTCGCCGAGACGGTCCGACCCACCCAGTCTGACTAAGCGGCTTTGACCGACGCCTCGATGTCTGCCCAGACGGACCTCAGTACCTGGGCCAGCCTTATTCCGGCCAATTTGTGGAACCAACGTCATTGTTAGTCGGACGTCGTGGTGCCTACCAGACTCAGCTGGCCAATTTAGATTGACCAGTGTCCACCACTTAAGCCACACCGCGCCAGTGAAGTAGGGAAGGGGGAAGGTAGTGTGTGGTGGGGGTGAAATCTAGCTAATCAATTAATGACCAATTGACCACCACAGAGAGTAAGGCGTGTAGACGGGACTGTCATGATTTGAACGTCCAATGGAATTAGAGGGAGACAACCTCGGGTGTCAGGGTTAAAAATACTGACCAATGGTACTCGCCCGTTTTTGGACAGATCGGAACGAATAAAGGAATGCGTGAGTGAGAGAACGGCAGAACGAGGGGAAGAACGAATAGAGACAGAGAGAGAGAGAGAGGAGTTCGGGAGAGTAGGCTCTCGCCTACAGAAGGCAGGGAGATGAGAACGAACAGAGACAGAGAGATGAGGAGGTTTTTAGGTGTAGTCTCTGCACGGGGGAAAGGCAGAGAGGATGAAGAGAGGAGAGAACGAGGGGAAGAACGAATAGAGAGAGAGAGGAGAGGAGGTTCTGAGTGGAGCTCTGCAGGAGAGAAGGGCAGAGAGAGAGAGAGATGAGGAGAGAAGAGAACCAAGTTGAGAGATTAGCATGAGATAGTCTGCAGAGGAAGGACTGAGGAGAGATGTGGAGAGAGAGAAAGAGTTGCTAATTTATGAAGAAGAAAAGAAAGAAAAGAAAAAGAAAAGAAAAGCAACCATGTCCATTTGATAAGAGCAGACTAGAAGAGAGAGAGAGAGAGAGTGCAATGCGTTAATGCAGGAAGAAAGAAAGGAGAACAGATCGATGTTGATAGTCACTGTTCTACCTAACCGGGGGTTCGACCTCATACCTGGCAGCGTCACTTCGCCAAGCAGAACCACAGACCAACGCAACAGTCTCACCTGACCAGGCGCCATCAGACCAACACCAGTGCCGGCAGTTGTGTCGTGTTGTGAAAGTGACAGTTGAAAGAAAAAGAAAAGAAAAGAAAAGACAGTGATTCGTGAATAGTTAAGATCACCTGGCCAGGTAAGTAGAAATCTATTTATACCCGGGTTAGTTAATGATGTTTTTAGATAAATGGTTTTGTGAAGTTCAAGGAAAGAGAGAATGTTTTATTTTGTTTGATTCTATATGCATTGATGTTCTTTCTATGATCATGTATAGTAAAGTTATAGACTTTACTATTGGTTTGATGTGACGAATGCATGATATATGAATGAGATTGTAAGCAAGCTGTGAGTGTGTTTGGGCTGTGCGCTAGTCCTTCCTCCACTGACATTACACCGAGGTTGACAATTTATTGGCGAGCTTGCCAGGATATTCTGGCCCATTTATTATAATTGTTCAACTTCTCAGAGAGGAAGCTGGGTGGGATTCAAGTATTGTAATCCTAAGACAAGGGGTTGTCTTACTGTATGTTCCCAAGATAGTTAAATACTAGGCTTGGCATTGCTTCCAAGATAGTTAATACTAGGCTTGGCATTTCAGCCCCAGAGTACTCATTTCGCACAGATTTCCTATAATTCGCTCTCATAGTTGGGTCAGGCGCTGGGCGTCTTATAAAAACTAACTACGTTGTCCCAAGCTAATATTATCATTCATAGGATTGTGCTATTACGTCACTCGTGTCGGAAACACCAGTTGGCTGTCGTAATAAAATCTTGTTCAAAAAAAAAAAAAAAAAAAAAAAAAAAAAAAAAAAAAAAAAAAAAAGATATAATGGCGGAAGAAAAGAACACCCTATTGAACAACTTGTGAGCGTCGCTCGTGATTTAGGCTATTCAGGAGATGAGTTGCGTGCATTCGTTGAAAACCAACAAAAGATGGAAAGAGATGAACGCGCGGAAAGACGACGTGTCGCGGTAGAAAAAGAAGAAACAGAAAGGTTAAGGATTCAGGCTAATCAGGAAGCGCAGGAACAGAAAGAATAAAGCAAGCGCAGGAAACAGAAAGAATTAAAGCTAGGGAAACGCAGGAAACAGAAGACTAAAGGAAGCGCAGGAAACAGAAAGATTAAAGGTTCAATTAGAGCTAGAGAAAGTGAGAATACAGAGGAGGCCACGATGATGGTAGTTCACTTTCCAGTGACTCTGTGCGCAGCTATGCCCCCCGACCCAAGTTGCCAAAATTCTCGGAAGGGACCGATTCGATTGATGCATACATCAGTCGTTTCGAAACGTTTGCGACCAGTCAGGGTTGGCCTCCAGAAGAGTGGGCAGTCATTTTGTCAGCGCTATTGACGGGTAAGGCATTGCAGATTTTCACTGCGTTACCAGCAGAACAACAGTCTGATTTTGGTGCTGTGAAGGAGTCTTTAATGAAGGGATTTGACCTCACAGAGGAAGATTCAGGAAGAAATTTCGTTCAGCTAAATTACAAGCAGGTGAGACGTACACTCAGTTTGGTGCACGTCTAGATCACTATTTTGAGAAATGGTTAGAGTTGAGTGGTACGAAGAAGGAGTTCGCTGAATTGAAAGAGCTAGTTATGAAGGAACGATTTTGTCAGGTTGCGGCCCTGAGTTAACCATACATTTGAAAGAGAGACAGCCAGAGACAGCAGGAGAGTTGCTGAAGTTCGCAGAGGTGTACAGGGAGGCACGTTTGGGCACTAAGGTGCAGGAGAAACAGGTGCTAGGCACAGGTGAGAAGAGTGCAAGGAGACCAGGGGAGTTTTCTGCAAAGTCTGCAAACCCAGTGGTGGGGCAGAAGGAAGGGCAAAGGAAATTAGGTGTTTCATTTGTCACAAGAAGGGACATGTGGCGAGGGACTGTCGCATGAGGTTCCAGAAGGCAGCAGCCTTGCAAGAGGTGGATAAGGGTCGTCAAGGGAAACGACCTGCAGTGGAACCAAAGGGGATTCAGTCTGAAGAGGGTGGAGTGCAGCCTATGGCTAGCACTGGACAGCAGTCAGTGTCAGGGATGGAGGGCACTAGGCTGAGTGGTTCGTTACCAGTGGAAGAAGGGTGGATTGGCCAGCAGAGGGTGAAAGTGTTACGGGACACTGGTTGTTCATGGGGGTAGTACGAACAACGCTGGTCGATAAAGGGGATTTGACAGGGCAAATCCAGACCTGTACTCTAATCGATGGCACTGTGAGGGAGTTTCCAGTTGCTAAGATAGAAGTACGTACCCCTTACTCTCAGGCGAGTTGTCTGCGTTGGTGATGGAGAAACCCCTTCATGATTTGATCATTGGGAATATCCCAGGTGCAAGGGATCCAGGGGATCCTGAGTTGTTGACTGCTACAGGGGCAGCAGTTCAGACACGGAGCAAGAAGGAGGAAAAGGTTGTTAAACCGTTAGTTGTTCCAGGAGGAAGTCGGGCATAGATGTGTCGCCTGATGAGTTTAGGGCAGCGCAGGAACAAGACCTTCGCTCGTGAAGTCTTGGGAGTTGGCAAGAGGTGGAGAGAAACAGGAGGTTAGAGGAGGTGAGACGAATTTCTTGTGAAAGGCGGGCTGTTGTACCGAGTGTTCACCAAGGGGAAGACAGGTAAGGTGACCACTCAGTTAGAGGTACCAGCGTGTTATCGTGACACTGTCATGTCAGTGGGTCACGAGTCGCTCATGGCGGGTCATCTCGTACCAGCAAAACAGCTAACCGAGTCTTTGATGACTTTCATTGGCCAGGAGCAATGGCAGACATAAAGCGGTTCTGCATGTCATGTGATGTGTGTCAAAGGTCAGCCACAAGAGGGGTGAAGAGGAAGGCCTCTTAAACATCCCCTTTAATTGACACACCTTCAGGAGAGTGGCTGTTGATCTGATTGGCCCAATCGCGCCCTGTTCCAGAGGTGGGCACAGGTATGTGTTGACACTTGTGGACTACGCGACCAGATACCCAGAAGCGGTTGCATTGAAAGGCGTAGATACGCAACAGGTCGCTGAAGGGCTGGTAGACATCTTTTCTCGCGTGGGTGTGCCAGCACAAATTCTCAGTGACAGGGGTCACAGTTCACCTCAGGCGTGATGAGGGAGGTCAACAGGCTGCTAGGGATCACACAGCTGCTCACTACCCCATACCATCCACAATGCAATGGCTTGGTGGAAAGATTCAACGGTGTGCTGAAGGGATCTTAAAGAAGCTCTGTGAGGAAAGGCCAGCAGATTGGGACCGCTACATTCCAGCGGCACTGTTGCCTACAGAGAAGCCCCTCAGGAAAGCACAGGCTTTTCGCCATTTGAGCTGCTGTATGGGCGGACAGTTCGGGGGCCGGTGTGCATTCTCAAAGAGCTGTGGTCCGGGAGAGAACAGGAGTCCGAAGAAGTCAAAACCACATATCAGTATGTGGTAGAGACTACGCAATAGGCTCGAGGAGACATGTAAGGTCGCAAGGGAGAGTTTGCAGGAGGCTAGGGTCGTCCAGAAGAAGCAGTATGACAGGAAGGTGAGGAAGCAATTCCTCAAGGTGGGAGATCAAGTCCTGTTACTGCTTCCCACGGATCACAACAAGCTGCTGATGCATTGGAAGGGGCCATTCACCATCATTGAAAAGGTAGATCAGGACTACCGAATCGATGTGAATGGGAAACCAAAACTTTTCCATGCAAATCTACTCCGCAAATATATTCAGCGTGAGACTCAGCACATAGGCGCAGCAGCAATCATTGATGGAGGTGAGGGAGACCCAGCAGAAGAAGGGGAGATTTTGTTGCCTGAGTTTCCAGGAGAAGAGTCATACAGGGATGTGTCACTGTATGAAGGGCTAGGCAGTAGGAGACAGGGGGAAGTTAGTGGGCTCCTAGAACAGTATAGGGCGTCCCTGGACTGATAAACCAGGCAGGACAACTCTAGAGACATGTACGGTGGAGTTGACATCACAGAAAACCCGTACATGTGAAAGCCTACCGATCCCATATGCCACCAAGCAAGTGATCGGGGAGGAGGTAGAAAAAGATGTTGGACCTTGGGGTGATTGAACCGTCCAAATCATCATATAGTGCACCCGTCGTCTTAGTGAGGAAAAAGTCAGGTGAGCATCGATTCTGTGTCGACTATAGACGTCTGAACAGTGTCACCAAGGTCGATGCAGAGGTCATACCCAACATGGAAGACCTGTTCGCTCAGATCGCCACAAGCAAGAGCCAGTATTTCACCAGGATCGATCTGAGCAAGGTTACTGGCAAATAGCCTTGAGTGATAAACTCAAAGGAAGTCACAGCATTTTCCACTCCTATGGGGCTATACCAGTGGCGAGTACTCCCTTTTGGGATGGTCAACGCACTGCGGTCTTTTCTCGAATGATGAGGAAGCTATTGACGGATTGGAAGGTGTCGTGAATTTCATGGATGACATTCTGATAGCATCCGAGACATGGGAGGAGCATATGAGGCAGCTAGGAGCAGTCTTGGAGAGGTTGAGACAAGCCAATCTCACAGCCAGACCAACAAAGTGCCAGGTTGGCTTTCCAAAGCCTGGAGTTCCTAGGTTTTTGTTGTCGGAAGCGACACAAAGCAGCCGGGAAAGAGGAAAGGTGGAGAAGATGATGAATTCAGAGAGACCAAAGACCAAAACAGAAGTCAGGAGTCTGCTAGGTTTTATTGGGTTCTATAGGGAGTTTGTTCCAAATTTCGCAGCAATCACGAGTCCTCTCAGTGATTTGGTCAAGGCAGGGAAACCGGCAGTGGTCGAATGGTCAGACGCTGCAGAGCAAGCACTGCAGACGGTGTTGGAGAGACTAGGTTCCCGTCCCATTTGAAGCTACCAGATATGTCCAAACCATTTTTGTTGCGGACAGATGCATCAGGTGGTGGGATAGGTGCAGTATTGTTGCAGGAGCATGAAGGAGTCGAGTTTCCTGTGAGGTATGCCAGCAGGAAGTTGACAAAGTGTGAAGAAGGGTACGCAACGGTGGAGAAGGAGTGTTTAGCTGTTGTGTGGGCCGTGCAGAAATTCGCCACAAATACTTGTATGGGAAAGAGTTCGTGATCGAGACGGATCACCAACCACTCAAATTCCTGCAGGAGGCACAGCTGAAAAACAGCAGGGTTTCTGCGTTGGGCAATGGCACTGCAGCCCTACAGGTATCGAGTGCAGTACATTCCCGGTCGACAGAATGTCGGGCTGACTATTTAAGTCGTGTAGTCTAGCAAGCTGCAACTCAGAGGAAGTCAGTCATATCCAGGGTGCTTTGTTGATAATATGTGTTGGTTCCAGTTATGTTGATTGGATATGGGTTCATTCCCAGTTGGCTATGGTTCATATTTTTTTTTGTGTGAGACTGGTTCATATTTTCTTTGTGAGACTTGTTCATGTGGATGTAGTTATACTTGGAGCATACAGTCGCTTGTGTAGTGATGCATTATTTGCAATAAGCGAGGATGGAGATTCCTCAGTGAAGTGTCATGGATCGCGATCATATATATTGTGCTTTCATAAGAATTGTGAAAAAGGAGAGATGGCAAATCGCAGGTAGGGGAATTGCATAAGTGCGCACAGAGGGTCGTTATAAAATGAGTTGAAATAACGCAAGAGCGCACGTCACTGATAACTCATTGGAGTGGTATTCACTGATGATGTATTTTATAACTTATAAACCGTTGGTGGTAAAGTATTTTTAAAAACTTTGCACGTGTAGCTGTGTGTCAGCAAATTCGGTTGTTGTTTTTTGTACCGTTGTTTTGAGACAATGCGGAGCATGGTCTTTTGCAAGGGGGAAATTGTCACGGACAAAAAAATGAAACAACCTAACTTGGGGAAACAACCTAACTTGGGGGAAACAACCTAACTTGGGGTGTCGCCAGCAATTTGTTCGGACCTAGTCCAAACTCAAACATTCTAGGCGTCAGAAAGACGGGCCCATAGGTCGGGTCCGGCCAATTAAGCTTAGTGGAGAGGTTTCGCCGAGACGGTCCGACCACCCAGTCTGACTAAGCGGCTTTGACCGACGCTCGATGTTCTGCCCAGACGGACCTCAGTAACTGGCCAGCCTATCCGGCCATTTGTGGAACCAACGTCATTGTTAGTCGGACGTCGTGGTGCCTACCAGACTCAGCTGGCCAATTTAGATTGACCAGTGTCCACCACTTAAGCCACACCGCGCCAGTGAAGTAGGGAAGGGGGGAAGGGTAGTTGTGTGGTGGGGGTGAAATCTAGCTAATCAATTAAATGACCAATTGACCACCACAGAGAGTAAGGCGTGTAGACGGGACTGTCATGATTTGAACGTCCAATGGAATTAGAGGGAGACAACCTCGGGTGTCAGGGGTAAAAATACTGACCAATGGTACTCGCCCGTTTTTGGACAGATCGGAACGAATAAAGGAATGCGTGAGTGAGAGAACGGCAGAACGAGGGGAAGAACGAATAGAGACAGAGAGAGAGAGAGAGGAGTTCGGGAGAGTGCTCTCGCCTACAAGGAAGGCAGGGAGATGAGAACGAACAGAGACAGAGAGATGAGGAGGTTTTAGGTGTAGTCTCTGCACGGGGGAAAGGCAGAGAGATGAAGAGAGGAGAGAACGAGGGGAAGAACGAATAGAGAGAGAGAGGGAGAGGAGGTTCTGAGTGGAGCTCTGCAGGAGAGAAGGGCAGAGAGAGAGAGAGATGAGGAGAGAGAGAACCAAGTTGAGAGATTAGCATGAGATAGTCTGCAGAGGAAGGACTGAGGAGAGATGTGGAGAGAGAGAAAGAGTTGCTAATTTATGAAGAAGAAAAGAAAGAAAAGAAAAAAGAAAAGAAAAGCAACCATGTCCATTTGATAAGAGCAGACTAGAAGAGAGAGAGAGAGAGAGTGCAATGCGTTAATGCAGGAAGAAAGAAAGGAGAACAGATCGATGTTGATAGTCACTGTTCTACCCTAACCGGGGGTTCGACCTCATACCTGGCAGCGTCACTTCGCCAAGCAGAACCACAGACCAACGCCAACAGTCTCACCTGACCAGGCGCCATCAGACCAACACCAGTGCCGGCAGTTGTGTCGTGTTGTGAAAGTGACAGTGAAAGAAAAAGAAAAGAAAAGAAAAGACAGTGATTCGTGAATAGTTAAGATCACCTGGCCAGGTAAAGTAGAAATCTATTTAACCCGGGTTAGTTAATGATTGTTTTAGATAATGGTTTTGTGAAGTTCAAGGAAAGAGAGAATGTTTTATTTTGTTTGATTCTATATGCATTGATGTTCTTTCTATGATCATGTATTGTAAAGTTATAGACTTTACTAGTGGTTTGATGGTGACGAATGCATGATATATGAATGAGATTGTAAGCAAGCTGTGAGTGTGTTTGGGCTTGTGCGCTAGTCCTTCCTCCATGACATTACACCGAGGTTGACACGTCCCTACACACTACTACTACTACTACTAAATATCCATTGCTTTATATAAAAAGCAAAATATCAGCTCTCTAGGCAGAAGAGAAGAAGAAGAAGAAGTAATCAACGTTGCAATTATGAACGATTTGATCTTTACTGTTGCTTAATCATTTCTGATGCGAGGACAAACTGGCATAATTATATAAAAGTTTTTCGATCCCATTTTCATTTCGCCATATAGGCCTACATCTCTCACTGCTGGAGTATACGGCAAGGATTTCCTTTCTGACATATATATATATATATATATATATATATATATCAGGGGCGGGATTTTTCCTCGGATCCGCGGATTTCCGCGGTAGATCCTTGTTCATTCCGCGTAACAGCGTGTCAGTTCTGCGGGAGCGATCTGTGATTCATGTCTTCAAAAACATCAGGTGTCATTTATCCACAAACTATTCAAAGTTCTTAAACGGCTTGGATTCGCAGTTAACTTGGTAACTTTTCTCCTTTCGATTTTGCGATCTTCAAAATGGCGACACGTCGAAGAGACGTCGTTTCACGCAGAGAAAAATGTTTCTGCGACATTTCTTTGAAGAACTAGTGGAAGTGGGACTGGTTGGAGAGTAAGGTGGATGATGATGAAGTGATAGGCCAGTTCATAGCCAAACTTAATGCCTGTGGTCTTGCTTACTGCAATCTTTGCCGAGTGCAAATAAATTGGGAGCTGGACATTTTGCATTAATTTTGTGTGCCATTGATTAGGTTGAAAAGGAACTCCTCTCATCTACACTTGGTCCAAGTTGTGAAAGACAGTAGGTATAGTTGAATTTTTTTTAGCTTTTTGTGTTAAAAAAAATGTTGGCTTTTTCCTTTAAAATTTGTTAATTTCAGTCTCAAAATGCACCAGATTGCACAGAATTGAATGTAGCAACCCAAAATTTTCCGCCCCCCCCCCCCCCCCCCCCGACTGTTTGCTCTTTTTTCCTTTATGGAGAATTCCACCCCTGATATATATATATATATATATATATATATATATATATATATATATATATATATATATATATATAATGAAACAATGAGGTAAACAACAAATCTGCTGTTATCCAAAATATTTCGGCTACTTAGCCTTCCTCAGCAGGAGTTCTTCGTTTGTAAACAAACGCAACGTCATTATGTCTTTTCGAGTAGTTTTACGTCAATTGATGACGTCATTGTGTTCCTTGTCACATCAAAACATTGAGCCCACGTGGTGCCAGAGTTTTTAGCTTGAAGATCCAGAATCGTTCACGCTGTTTTCGTCTGTCTGTATTGTTTGTGTGAATCCTTTCTACGGGAATGCACCGGAGGTTCTGCAGTGTGTGGTTCGGTTTGTTAAAGTGTTGAGCGACTAGTGTGTGTGTCTTTTTGTTGATGTTTGATCTGTGTAGGTAAAACCTCATCTTCAGAGTGTTCTTAGTTTCCCCGACATACTGTGTGTTGTTGCATGTGTTGCAGAAGAGGATGTAGATGATGTTGGAGCTGTTGCATGTGAGTCTGTGTCTTATGTGGAATGTCTCTTTTGTTTGCTGGTTTTGGAATGTGGTTGTCTCCACAAGGTGTTCCTGGCAGATAATGCATTGTGAACTCAGGCACTTGAATGAGCCAGCATCAGGGTCTGTTGGCACTGGTAGACTGGATGGCATAAGAAGACTCCGCAGTGAATGGCATTTGCGTTCACCAAGTAGAGGTGGTTCTGGAATTGCCCTACTCATGTGTTCACTGTTCTGTGTCATCTCACTGTGGAGTTCTCTCAGCCAGTTCCGGAGGGGAGGGTTGCTGGGATGGTGTGTCACTACAAATGGGACTCGTTGGTTCTTCTTTTTAGGTTGTATGCGAGGCAGACCGAGCGAGGCATCCTCATGGCTTTAAGTCTGGCATTTCTGATGGTAGTGTCTTTGTGGCCTCTGTTTTTCAGTTGTTCTTCCAGTTCTTGGCAGCGTGCCTCAAAGGTTTCTGGAGTCGAGCAGAGCCGACGTAGTCGTAGAAACAGGCTGTACGGAAGGTTTTTGATAGTGTGAGTGGGATGGCAAGACCGACTATGGAGATACGTGTAAATATATATATATATTTACACGTACTGAGTTCCCTTGCATTTAATAGTGGCTCAGTTGTTCCCTCTGGTACAACTAACAAAATGAAAACCTGAGTAAGAGAGAGAGGGGAAAAAAACAGGGGGAGGGGGGGGGGGGGCTGTAACTATACTGGTGGGGGTGGGGAGTGACAAAACAATAACAACAGGTTGGTGTGTTAGACTCTGCATCACTTGGCTTGGGTACTGTGGAACCGAGTGTGTTGACGTCCAACCTCAGAGAACCAAAGAGAAACCACACAGATGTCTCATCTACAGTAAGGCAAACTGGGACAGCCTGAACAGCATGCTTGAGACGGAGATCAGCGACATGGAGAAGGAGTTAGAGGTTGAACCCATTGGACACACTTCAAGACATCCTTGATGTCTGCGGTAGAACGCCACATACCGTCCAGCCTCCGACGACCTAGTCATAACCTGCCATGGGTCAATTATAAGATACCAAGTTGCTCCGTCGGAAGAAAAGACTCTACAAGCAAGCTCTGTTCCAAATTCCCATCCTATCAAAAAGTTTTCACTGACGGTTCCAAGTCTGAAGATGGAGTGGCCTGTGCAGCCTACTGCCCTGGGGCTCCTTCTCAGATACGTTGAACATATACATTCAGATGCTTCTGTCTATTCTGCTGAACTTACTGCTCTGGTACTGGCTTTAAGATAATCTCACATTCTTCGAAGAGGGACTTTCTGGTTCTGTCGGATTCGCTGTCAGCTCTGGAGGCCATAGCTGGCCGACAACCTTCAGCATCCAGAACTTTTACTTTTTGGGAACTTTTTAGCAAGTTGAAGGCGGACGGTTACAACATTACTCTTGCTTGGGTTCCTGGTCATGTTGGCAATCGCGGAACGAAATGGTTGATCGTTTAGCCAAGAACCCACAAGAGAGAAACTGTCCAACACTTATATCCCCTGCTCAGATGTGAAACCCAAAATTAACGATTATGTGAGAGACCTCTGCAGGAGGATTGGAACACACAGACGAATAACAAACTCTTCAGATCCGTCCAAATCTTAAGGACTTCCTCCCATCTACGTCGGGTGGTCGTAAAAGAGGAAACGGTTCTGTGCCGGCTGCACACCGGCCATTCGTATTTTACCCATTCTTACCTTTTAAAGAGTGAAGAAGCTCCGTGGTGCATTCCAGTCATGTGCCACTCACAATGAAACATGTTCTTTTAGAGTGTTGGGACTTGCACGATGTGAGACACAAACATTTTACAGCGGAGTCCATGAAGATCTGTTCAGGGATTCCCGCCTGACGTGATCCTTGAGTTTTTGAGAGAGATTAACATTTTTCATCTGATTTAAGATTTACGACAGAAAGATTTTTAACAAAGTTTCTGGTGCGTTGTAGAGCATGTCATTTAACGAGATGTGTGAAAGTTGGTTTTCTTTTTTTTTTTAATGACTGGTGAGTTGATTTTAACGTGTGACAGCCCTGATGTGGCCCTCTGCGGTTCGCTGGGCTATAAGCAACATTATCTTATCTTATCTTATCTTATCTCTCTCTCTCTCTAGCAGTCCCAGGTTATAATATCGTTCGAAAAGACCCTACTAAAGACAAAGAGACAGGTCTTCTAGTGTATGTCAGTGAATCTCTCAACTTCAAGAGACTTTCCCCACCTAGAACAGCATGACGTAGAAGCAGTGTGGATACAAATCACACTGAACAAATCACGATCCATTTTAATCGGGTTTTGCTATCGGAACCCAGCAGAAAGAGTCAGCTGGACTGATAAATTTGTTACTATGATGGACGCAGTTTCCTTAGAATGTAAAGAGATTGTTTTACTCGGTGACTTCAATGTAGATCTTTTGAAATCAAACAGCCAATGGAGCCAAACGATAAGTGTGTTGAATTTACATCAGATTATCAAAACACCCACCAGAGTAACACCAACTTCAAGACAATCATTGACCATATCTAATGTCTCAAATGAAAATAACATACTAGAAGCTTGTGTACCAGTCTTCTCTTCTAGTGATCATTACCCATGTTGTGTTACATGGTCTAAACATGGAGTGAAAATCCCAAAACCAGGCCACAAAACCATAACCTATCGTTGCTTCTCAAAATTTAACGAACAAAACTTTTTTGCTTGATTTAATGAACTCAGAACTTAATACAGTAATACAATATTGCTGATCCAGATTCAGCGATTGACTTTTGGATCGAAATTTTTACAGAAGTCTATAACAGACATGCTCCGTTAAAAACAATCAGAGTGAAGCATCTTCCCAAACCACCGTGGTACACGAAAGAATTACAGGAGGCATGCTACCTTAGAGACCTTTTAAAAGAACATGGCTATGAAGAAGAATCAAGATCACTAAGAAATGCAATAAACTCTCAGAAGCGCAGGGAAAAAACTTAATACTATCGTGAGTTATTAACTTCAAGAACGTATAAACACCGATTCAGACTCACTTTGCTTCACCACCGAGTTTTTGGGCGAAAGTAGCCTAAAAGCCGCCTATTCCTGTTCTCTGACAAGTAACCAAAAAATAACGACCCTACAAACAAACATACTGTGTAGGGTTATCCGTTTTCAATACTAATTTACTAAACTTTTCAGATTTCAGTTTTTGTTTAATCCTATGTTTTTCCTGGTCATTTTCAATAACATCATTTTCGCGCAAAACATTCTTCAAATGAGTCTTTGTCTTTCATGTGAAATAAAACTACAGTCTTTAACTGTTCTCTAAAGTCTTTTAAAACTGAGTTATATTTTGGCATAAAATCCACACACTTATCCTAGCATGCCTTCCACTGAAAGCTAGTTTTGACAAAGTGTTTCTCTTTTTAACTAGGGGTCTCTTTCTGCCAACAGCCCATCTAAAATAAATAGTGCTCCCTTTCCTTAAAACCCGTCTAAAAAAACTTTTCAAAACACCCCACTCATTTTTTTTTCCCTAGGATTAACTAAAAATATGTTATTATCAGCCCCATAAAAACCCTTTTTCTATCATGATATGTTTTGGGTTCCCTTTTAAAGTTTTGGACAAAAAACCCAAAATGAAAAAAATTTTATAACGTAAACTGTTTGTAACAGGCCCGAGGATAAAAAATTTTTTTCCCACAACCATTTTTGCCCAAAAAACAATGAGCAATGAGGTTTTTTTTGTCATAAATTTTTAAACTGCTCCCAAAATTTTAAATAACAGATTTTAATCAAATTTCATTTAAATTATTTTTATCATACCCCTTCCGTAAAAAACTTGTTCATAAAATTTAAAACCCCAAATGAGGCCTAAATGTGAAAGATTAACCCAAATTTTTTGGGTCCTTTTAAATTTTGGTTTCCTATTTAAGTCAACAGTGTTTTTGGTTGGGCTTGTTGTTATGATTTTAAATACCCTTTCCGCCATTTTTAAGAACGACGACAACAACTTTAAGGGTTTTTAAAAACGTCTAATTTTCCCAGTTTAATTTTAAATTTTCCTTTTTAAATAAGGTCATCACAAAACCCCACAACCCCATCCCTCTCCACATCTTTAAAGACAAAAAATTTCAAATATCATTGTGAAGGGCCCTCCAAATTTCGGCTTGGAAAGAACAAAAAATTTTGTAGAAGCTTTTTTTACAACTGTTTTTTTTCGGGTGGAGGATTTACTTTTTTTTTCCCATACGGCTTTTATTTCAATTTCTTTCCGACTATTACCCGCCCCGTATAAGTTTTAAACATGTAAAGGGCCAGAGTTAATTCTTTCTGAAATTTTTTTAAAAGGGAAAAAAATGTAAATGGGCTTTTGAATTAAAATTTTATTTCCCATTCTAAATATGGTTCTAAGTGCCTTTTGAGGTCAGGTTTCCCCAAACTTTTTTTTTATTCAACGGGCCCAAAACATTATTTGTTTCTAATTGCGTAGTTTTTTCTTTTTGGGAAAACCCTTTTTGTTGTCGTCAACCTCTTTGCGTTTATAATCACCATCTTTAGTTACTCAAAACCATAAAAAGGGCCCTATCTCACCATTCTGTTAAAGCCCGAAAAGTCTGAAAGGGTTTTTTTAATTCTAAATTTAAAAACCTCACAGGCGCTAATGTAACCCCTTGGTTTTTCTGGCCCCCCGCGACATTATTTTTTAGTAGCGTATTTATTTTTTTTTCCAAAAAATTTGCGGGTTTAACATTTTTCACGACTTTCCCTTTTTTGCCCTTGTTTTTATTTTAAAAAATTTGACCCGCCCCTCCCCCCCAAACAAATTTTTAAAAACCGTAAATTGGGAAATTTGGTTTTTAAAATTTCAAAAATCGCAATATGCGTTTTCCCCAAAAAGGGAAGAGTTTCTTAAAACAGTTGAGGGCCTTCCATCATATAAGTTTTCATCATTGCTCACTCACCAAATAAACAAAGATAATAAAAGTAATGCAGACAGGGGGTTTTTCCCCCCCTCAAAAGTATTTTTGGGTCGGGCCCCCAAGAAATAAAACTATGAGGGGGTTAAATTGCTAGTTGAAAAAGCCAAACATTTTTGGGCTAGCCTCTATAAAAAAAGTAAGATGTTCCTTGGGCCCTTAAAGTTTAAATTTTAACATTTTTTTTAGTTTTGCATTTTTAAATTTTTAAGAGTAATGCCCAAATTTACTCATTGCTTTTTTTTAGTGGGGGAAAAAACCCCGTAAAAACCATCAGGTTTGTTAACGGGCTCATTTTGGTCCCTGCTCTTTTAAAATTTTTAAAAACCCAAAATTATTCTTCTTGGCTTTGTTTAAAATTAAACCTTTCACTTTGTAAAATTTTTTCATGGGCGCGACCGTTCGGGTTCCCGCATTTTTTTTAATAGAAATTTTCTAAAAACGAAGGGGGGCTTGAGTTGTTATTTTTTAACAAACTTTTTTTTAAAACAAATTAAAAATAAATTTGCTTTCAAATAAACGATGCAAAATATTCTTTTGGGGCCCTGCACTACAATTTAAAAAATAACAACTGAAAACCCTCCCCATTTTTGTGCCCCCAAAACTGTCGTTTTTTCAAAAAAAAGGTGAGTATTCCTTTTGAAGAGCATTTTAAAAACCCCCCTTTTAAAAAAAGACTACATCGAAAAAGCGTGGTTTAGCCCACCCCCAAAATGCAGTTTAAATCAGAACCATTTAAAAACCTTTGCTGTTTTTTTTGTCCCATCAAAATGGGGTTTTGTTTGGTGGCCCAGTGTAAAATTTTTTTCTTTTCCCTGACTTTTTAAATAATGAACCCCAAAATTTCCCCTTTTTAAAAAAAACCCAACCTTCCCAAAAACGTTTTTAACTGAATTTTTGAAAGGGCCAAAAATTTAACCCGAATTGAAAAAAGGGTTTAAAACCCATTCAACCCCCCCTTTTTTTGGGGGGACAAAAAGGTTTTAAAATTTGGGAACGGAATCCTTTAACAAAAAACCTTTAGCAAAAATTTTTACCATGGCCCTAGGAAAACCCCTTAAATTTTTTGGGCCCGGGGGCCAAAAGGGGAAATTTAAAAGGGAATCCTCTTTCCTTAACTTTTTTTTTTCCCAACCCGGAAATAAAGCTTTCCCCTGGTTTTTTAAAGGGGTTTTTTAAACGCAAAAATTTTTACTTAGAAAAATTTTAAGGGCCTTAACAAAGGGGTAATTTAAATTAAAGTTTTAAAGGGAAACCCGAAATTAAAGATAAAAGAAATTTTCGTTTGGTTTTTTTTGGGTTTTCAAGCCCAAGGAAAAATAAAAAAAACTTTTATAAAGGGCTTTTTAAGCAAAAAATAAAACAGAAATTGGGAAAAACGCCTTTAAATTCTACCGGGTTAATTTTAATTCAAGTAAAAAGGGCCCCCAAAAAAGTTTTCCCCCCCCCCCAAAAAAAGGCCTAAAGATCGAAAGGGGGGAGTAGCTTTGCCTGTTGGACGGTTTTTCTTTTGGGCCCTTTTTTTCCTTTTTAAAGAAAAGGAAAAAAATTTAATAAACCCAAAAAAAAATTTCCCCAAAAGGCCCCCCCAATAAAGAAATTTTTTTTGGGAAAAAGAAAATAAATTTCTCCCCAAATATTCCGGAAAAAGAACCACCCAAAGAATTTTTTAATAAACCCCCGCGGAAACCCAAAAGGCCTTTTTTAAACCCAAAAGGGCTGGGGGCGGACCTAAGTTCCAACCCCCATGTATAAAATACCAGGCTTTTTTATTAAACCAAAGGAATTTGGGTTTTTTTTTTTTTTTTTTTGGTTTTTTTTTTTTTTTTTTTTTTTTTTTTTTTTTTTTTTTTTTTTTTTTTTTTTTTTTTTTTTTTTTTTGGGGTTTTTTTTTTTCCCTTTTTTTTTTTTTTTTTTTGTTTTAAACCTTGCAAAGGGAACTCCCTGCTCTCTAAAAAAAGGGTTTCTTATTCTTTCTGCTAGCGTTTGGGGTTTTCATAAAAAAATTTTCCCCGGATTTTTTTCTCTTATTCTTTTCACTTGAGTTCTTAATTGGTCCCCGGAAAGAAAAGTCGTCACTTCTATCTGCTGATCCCCTCTTGTTAAAAGATCTTTTAGTTTTTGGGGGTTTTTCTTTCTTTAAAAATCAGGCCCAATTTGGGCGTCATCAGCCCCCCCCCCCCCCCCCCCCCCCCCCAACGAGTTTTTTTTTTTCCCTTCTTTTTATATGCCCATCTATTCACCTAGTTTTTGCTAAATTGTTTTTTAAATTTCCCTCTGACGGTTTTTAAAGACATCAAGGGCTAATAATTCTCGCATAGGCAAGGGGAATCATTAATTTTTTTTAAACCCGCGGGTTTCTTCTGAAAAAACTGGTTTTCTGCTTCTATTGTTTTTAATTAATTCGCCGCTGATTGATTTAATTCTTTAATTTCCATTTTTTCATTTGGTTATCGGGTGGGGAGTTCTTGTAGTGTGTTTTGAATTTTAGCAACGCCTCCCCCCTTTAAATTTTCGGTCTACCCAATGCCAAGGCGTTTTTGATCTTTCACACTGAGTCTATTTCTAATTGAACCCACAGCTAAAAACTTTGAGGGGGCCCGGGTTTAGTTGTAAGCCGAACAAGTTGCCCTTGATCGTTTTTTTACAAAAAAATGACCATTTTAAAAAATTTCAAAATCATTTGGTCAAAAATTCGGGAGGTTTTTAAACCTAAATTTTTGTAAAATGCTCCGACCGAATTTTCTGTTTTTTCCCAGGGCGCATTGAGAGCGTTGAGGATGCTGTTTTAAAAAGGGACCCTTTCACTCATGTCGTCTCCAGATTAAAAACATCAAAATCTTTTTCCCATTTTCCAATTCCTGCCTTTTTTTTTAAAAAATTAATTTTTTTTTTTGCTTCAAAAAAAAATGTCGCAAGCACAGGGGCTCGATTCTTAACCCGCATAGAAGACTGAAAAAACCCCTTTGGGCGTGAAGGAAATAAGCGGACTTTTTACTGTTCCAAATAATCCATCTACTTTTTAATGCGGGATCAAATTCTTACTGAAAAATTTTCCCAGACCAAGAGAAAGAGGGAGTGATTGTGCCAGGCTTGCGGGGCCTTAAACTTTAAAAAAGTACCCCCATTCAACAACAGACCCAAACGGGAAAACATTTGACAGAATCTGGGAGGGGCAATCTTAAGAAAATTTCTATAAAACTTGGGGGGAAAGAAATATTTTCTTTACACAATGCAGACTTTATTTTTAACCTATTTCTGTTCTAGGCAAACCCGGGGAATAAAAAGGGCTGTTTTTGCTTTAAAGGGAAAAAGAAAATGAAGAAGAAACTAAAACAAGAAAAAGGCGCTAAAGATACAAAAAGAGGGGAAAAAAAGTTTGTACCGTAAATTTTGCGAAAGGAAATCGTTTTTCCCCTTTCCCCTTAAAATTTTGAGTTGTTAAAACCGCTCGCCATACTTTCAAGGAGCTTTAAAAAGAAAAGACTGTCATTTTTAAAAACAAACTTTTAACGAATAAAAACGTTTTATCAATCAACAGACACCGAACAATGTAAAAGCTTTTCTGACATCTCTTTTTAAGTTTTGCCCGTTTTTAGCCACTCAAATTTTAGCAAGGCAAAATTGGAAAACCCAAATATCACAAAATTAGCAATTATTACGAAAAGTGATTCATCATACAACAATCCTAGAAGCAGGGCAGACACTTTTGGGAAATTTTTAAATTTTTAGCGTCTCAGAAAGATCGTTTAAAAAGGTTTTTTAAATTGCTGTTTAAGATAAAAACCCATTAAAAGAGGAATTTGAAAATTTTTTTTTAACCCAAAAAATAACGAAAGTCCCAATGTTCAAATTTAAAGGGTAGTCCAACCCAAAATTTCTACCCCTAGCGGGTTTTAAAACCCTTTATCAGCATTTTGATGAAATAAAAAAAAACTTTTTGGGAAAGGTGGGAGGTGTAGAAATCCAACATTGCCCCTTGTGGCTAAAGTCTACCCCTTCAAAAAGGCGTAAGATTTTATGATTATTTAAAACAACAAAATAGGGTTTTAAAGGATTGACCTAAGGTCAACAAGGAAAAATCAGTTACATGGAAGGGGGAGAACTGTGAAAAGAGGGAAAATAAAAAATCAAATTGATAAAGAAGAAGAACTGAAAACCCCCCGCTTAATGTACATTTTTTTTTAAAAATATGATGCGCAGTTTGGAATTTTGAAAATAACAGTTTAAAAAGATAAACAATACTAAATTATTTTTATTTTAAAAAAAGCATGTCGGGTTCAGGTTTTTTCCAAAACGTCCCTTTACAGCGCCGCCAAAAAGAAGAATAGCGGCAATTCTGCTTTTAAGGGAAAAACCCCCCAAAAAAAAAACCCTCAGTTTAAACCCCAACATTACCAAATGCAGCAAGTACTAGAAAGAAACCTTTCAAAAAACACCCAAAACTAAACGAAGGAAATTCTGCTCCCCTTTAATGCGTTACATATTTTTAAATACAGGGGAAATCGACTAAAAGTGCCAAATCCCGGGAACGAGCGTAGGTCTTTTAGCAAACGGGCATAGGCCCGCCCGAAAGTTTTAACCTCGGGTTTTTTTGGGCCCTTTAGCCCTTGGGCCCTTTGGGGTTTCATTACTGGGGTTTGCCCCCCAGAAAAAAAATAAAAACTAAACTCCAAAAGCACAAAAGCTTTTGGTTCAACTAAAAACGGTTTAAACTTAGTTCGTTAAAGCTGATAATAATAAAGCGCTATTTGACTAAAAACTCAGGGAAATAAAAAATTTTAACGTTTACGGGCCGATTTTGTGACTACAAAAGAAAAAAATTTTTTGATTTTCAAAAAAAGGCGGGGAAAGTTTTTTCCTAAACAGCCAGAGCCGAGCAGAAAAAAAAGGGAAAGTTTAAAAAAAAAGTAAACAAAAACTTTAAACTCTGCTCTAAACGCTCAAAATTAACAACCCCAAAAAGGGGTTTTTAATAACTTTTTTTTAATGATCCAACGCAAAACCGGGGGGGGGTTGATATTGGTTCGGGATTAATTTTTTTTTTTTTTAATTTTTAAATAAATTTTTTTTTTTAGAAAAAGACCCCAACATGGCAAGAAAATATAAAGGGCAAAAACAAAATTTTTTGAAGAAATGCAAAAAATTTTTATCAAGACACTGAATGAAAATTGTTTTGGGTTTTTAAATTGATCCAGGAAGCGTAGGGGCAAGTTTTGCTCATCTATTTTAAATTTTTCCAAAGTAAACAACAATAGACCCGCCAGTTAAAGTAATTTTAAAGCTTTTTTTAATCACTAAAATAACAAAAATGAAAAAAAATCTAAAGCCTGGGTCCAACAAAACAAAAAAGACTTTTCCCTTTCTCTTTAACGATTTAAAAACACCTGGGGCCCAGACAATTTCTTACGCATTTTTGACGCTGCCGAAAAAGAACCCCAAAATTAAGGGGCCCTGGTTGGTCGGGGGAAGGGGAAAGGTTTTTAAGGGGGGGGGGGGGGGGGGAAAATTAAAAAGTTTAAAAAAAGGCTAAGAAATGCACCGTTTGTGGGAAAGGGGCTTACTTTTCCTACCCCCACATTAGTCGCAAAAAAACATTCAAAACTAAAAATTTTCAGACGACAAATTTTTTTAGGGGGTTGTGTTCTCGCAAGGCTGCTTTAAACCCCCCGCAAAAACGCGGGAAAGAGTGCCCTAAAAACGCCCTTACATAAATAAACTTAAACTTTAGGGGGGTTGCCCCTTTCCTTTTTAGCGTAGCCCAAAATTTGATCATTTTAAAGAAAAAAACAAACCCATAACTTTTAAATGTCTACCAGGGGATGGGGAAAACAGTTTGGGTGCCGAAAAAAGGGTTGTCCAAAAACACCCCAAACCGATTGGGCACCAGAAAAAAAACATGTGACTTACTCTGATCCCTTTCACCAGAGGGGCTGCCCCCTTTTACAAAATTGATACGCAAAATTTAGTAGATTATTCCCAAACTTAAAAAATTTGGGCCCTAAACAAAATTCTGAAAAAGAAAATGTTTAACAAGAAGCCTCTGTTAAAGGGCCGCAAGCAAACATAAGAAACTTTGGGTATTGGCCCCGTTAAACTGTAATACAGAACAATTAAACCCCCCCCCAGGACTAAAGTTAGTTTTTAAGAACGGGAAAAAGGAGCCCAAAAATTTCTCCCTCCCTAGTTTACGCAGACTTCGAGTCGCTTTTTGGTTTTCCCTTTTGAAGGGCCAAAACACCACAAAAACTTCCAAAAAAAAAGTCCCTTTAAAGATAAAACATCAGATTTTTTTCATTTTTCCTTCCTTTTTGTTAAAGGGCCCGGGTTTTGGGGGCCCTTCAACGCCCGAATTATATAGGGGGGACCAGTGCGGGAGAAACATTCTTAAAAAAGCATGCAGCAATTTCGAATTGTTCTATAACTGAATTTATCTGAAATTTATGATGGCGCCTGAAGACCAAAAACATATTACTTAGGCCCCACATTTTTGGATTTGCGGTTTAGGCTAAAAAGGCCCCAAAAGTGTAAAACCCCACAGTAAGAGACCCCGATCACATTAGGGAAATTTTAGAGGGGCAGCGGGGATAACAAAAAGCAATCTTCAACTAAAATTTTTATCCAAAAACATGGGGAAACGCCTGTATTCTTTCAAAAACTTACGAGGGTTTTTGACTCCACCTTATAATGCAAGCATAACCAGCGCCTTCAGGGTTTGCTTTCCCCCGCACATCATCAGAAAAGTAAAAAATTGCTTTTAAACTAAATAACATGTCTTTTTTTGACTCTATTTCAACACATGATGGGATCCAAATTTTAAATCACTAGCATGTCCTTAAAGTCCGCCAATAACGGGAAAAAAAATTTTTTAACCTCAACGCTTGTTTTGAAAGGGGTTTTTACCCCTTATGAGTACATTAACAGTTGGGAAAAAGGGTTTTAAAGAAGAGACACTTTCCCCCTAAAGGCGCGTTTTTTTCCCAGTCCTTTGAGGAAAGGACCAAACAGCGACTTCGATTTCCAGCATGCTCAAATTCTGGCAGAAGTTAGATTGAAAAAAGATGGGAGACTATCATACTCCTACTTATGGCAGATACATTTTTTTTTTTGGGGGACCCCTTTGAAAACTATAGAAAAACCTGCATGAAACATTACAGTTTAGATCCTGCGCATTATATTTCTGGGCCCCCGGGTGGCTGGGGGCCTTTCTTAAAATTTTTCTGGGGTTTCAGATTTTTATTGTCAGATTTACCAATGATTCAGATGAATTTAAAACGGGGTTTTTCTTTGGGGGGAAATTTGTATGGCGTCGCACCATTACTGTAAAGCAAACAACAAATACTTGGGCGACTACGATCCAAGGGAAAAGGGGCTAAATATCTCATGTATTTAGATTTCAAACAATCTGAAAGGATGGGCAATTGGGGCAATTTGCCCTTTCCCTTACGCCCAAATTTAAAATGGACACCGGTTTCGAATAAATTCAAAAAGGGATTAAAAAAGTGGTTTAAACAGTTTAACGCCTGATCAACAGCGGGGGTTTTCATTCAGAAGTTGATTTTTAAATTTTCCTCAGAACTCCATGCCTCATAAACTATCCATTAGCAGCAGAAAGTCTAAAAGATGGGCCCCAAAAGAGCCCCAAAAATGGTGCCTAATCTTCGAGGCAAAAAAAAATTTAAATCTGGGCATTCCCGACTTCTACAATTTTATTTAAAAACAGGGGTTTTAAGTTTAAAAGGTTTTTAACGGGGAAATTTTCTTTCGGGTCAAGAACAGTTTTATGAAACCCTACCCCATGAAGAAAAACTGATCTCAGAAAACCAAAACCACAGATGCTTTTAGAAAAAGACTTTTTAAGCTGATGAACAACAGCTTTTTTTTTGGGAAAGACTATGGAGAATCCGCACAAACGCAAAAATGTCAGATTGGTTTACCCCAAAAGAAACGAAACAAAATTTAACTGACTTTAAAACCCAATTTTCAGGGCTTCCCGAAGAATTTTAAGATCACCTTTTTGGCATAATGAGAAAAAAAAGAAAGTCAAATTTGGGCCCAAACCCGGGTTTTTTAAATTTGGGGTTTAAAATGTTTTTTTGAATTATCAAAACTTTTGATGTTAAAAAGTTTTCTTATTTACAAATTTAAGCCCCGTATCCCGAGTTTCCCAAAACTTTAACACAGATACAGATATTTTGTTATAGATAATTCCCCACTGAAGAAATTTAAAAAGACATGGAAAAACCCAAGGGAGCTAAAAGGGCATGCGGGATGGTATGATACATTCCCGATTTAAACCCAAAAAATTCACCTTTTCAAATTTTAAAATTTCTAACCCAAAAAGGTTTTTAAAAAAGATGAAGGATGAATTATCTGGAAAAAGGGAATTTAAAAGGGGATGGGGGTTAAGGTCAAAAAAGGACATATTTTTGAGCCAGGAGAAAATCATTAAGAAAAAAAACAAAGGGAATTTCCGCACGTTGTGCGTCAAAAAAATTCACATGACAACTACAAAGAAGCATTTTTTTGGCAAAAAGACTTTTTATCATGACAACGAAAAAATGCGAACTAATCTACATGAGATCAACACAACCTTGTAACAAAAAAGTCATTAGATAGAACAAAAAACAAAACGGGTGTTTTTTTAATTTCCCGAGTTTTCATAGCAAATTTTTCACCCGGGAAACCGGGAAAAAAATTTTAAAACGGAACAAATGTCTGGGGGATTATCTGCAGTTCTTCTTTCAAAAAAAGATTTTTTGAGGAGCGGTTGTTTTTTTTGTGTCAGTTTCCCCGTAATAATACACGGGGCCCGGGTTCATTTTTACAATTCTTTTTTTTTTCATAAAGGGCAAAACTCCAAAATTTAACCCCCTTGCCCCCGATGCAGTGTCCCCTTCTGCTTCCCCCCCCAAATAAAGGAAACCCAAATTTCAAACCAAATGGTAATAGTTTTCGGGTGAAAAAAATCTCCTTCAGCAACAAATTTTTTGTTTTTCCCTTTTTTTTTCTTTTTACTGGCTTTACCCTTAAATTCCTTTATTATTCATTGCGCCAAAACTGAGGGGAGTCCCTTTTAACCCAAAACTGTTTGCAGAATTGTCAAACACTCTTTTTGTGATACGGTAGGAGAAAAGTCTTTCGGGTAACTGTTTTTTTAAAGTTTTCAACTAAAGGGCCCGGGGACCCGGGGAACCCCGGGAAAGGCCCCTTCTAATAGAAAAACCCGTGTTTTAAACAATAATTGATTCACTTTCCTTTTTAATTTTTTTTCCATCATTTGACTTGAATCATGGGGAGGGTAAATTAGCGGGCCCCCCTTGGTATATCAGTTGTAAAAGCGACACAAAGCAAAAAGACTCCCTTTTTTGTTAAAAGGTTTTCCCCCATCTTTTTTATCTTGAAGCTATATCAATGACTGTGAAGGGGTACTTAAATCTTTTTTTGTCTAACCTATCAGAGGGTAAATATAAAAGGGTCCATTTGATGGGTGTCGTTTTGGGGTTGTATTTACAAAGTGTTTGGGCTCCCTTTTTCGTCTAAAGGGGCGGTAAATAAATTTTTCCAAAACGCTTGTTTAGATAACCATTCTTTGCTGTTTTTTTTCACTAACTCCAGCTGCTTGGCTTTGCTTTTTTTTGCTGTTATACCCTTCCAATAACCTTTGGGGGAAAAAATAATTTTGTTTATTTTTTATTCAGCCCCAAAATTTTGTGCAACCCAAAAAACACGACCCGGGCATGCCAAAACAAAAAACGCGATTTCTTGCATCTTTTTTTTCCCGATGGTTTTATAAAAGTCACTGAATTTTTGGGGGGGCAAAAGTTTTGGAAAAAGGGTTTTTCCTGTTTTTAGATAATATTCTTTTATTGCTTTGGGTCACAATTTTTTAAAAGTGTAAGTGCATGGGCCCCTTCTTTTTTTAGTGTGTCATTAATAAAATCTAACGGGTCCCCGTCCCTCCCTTTTATAGGCGTCTTTTGCAGCTGCTAGTTTTCCCCATAGCTTTTTTATGCCTTTTTCTTTTCGCCGGGCCCTTCCCAGTTTTCTAAAAAGCAAAATTAACCCGCCGCTAAAAGCAAGCGCATTCCCAAAACGCCGCCTATCATTATTGCGAGTGAAGGGCCCTTTTTTATAAATGTATTTTTTTTTACATATTTTTTATTTCTTGGAATTTTTTCCTTGCTTAACTAGAAAATCTTTCGGGCAACCGAAGGGGCAATGATACCAAACACTTTTCTGAATCCTCCAAAGTCCCAGTTTTCCAAGATCTGCTTTTAATTTTTTAACCCGGCTTTTTAAACCAAAAACATTGGTATCCTAAAACTTTGCCCCCAATTTAAAAGCAGAATGGGATACAAGGTTAGCAACAGTTTTTTTTTGGTGCTCAATTTTTTTTAAAATAAAAAAAATTAAAAATTTTTTTAAAAACATGAAAAGCGATGATCTCCTAAAAGCTACAAGGGGCCCCCAAAACCTTCCCGAACTTAGAAAACCAAGTTAATGATTTAAGCTATTATGCCCCCAAAAGGAGGGTTGTATTCTTTGGCAGCGTTGGGAAAAAAAAAAACAGTTTCCTCGGAACTGAATTCAGAAATTTAACAGATTTAACAAAAGTCGCCACAAGACATTATAAAGTATCAAAACAGGATGAACGGGAGCTGGGTCCGAAGGGGAAAAGGTGGGGCCCCCCCGGGGGTTAGTTTTGACACAAAAATGTCAAATTTGGGTCCCATTGATTTTTGAACAAGATCTTCGTATGATTTAACGCAAGACCAGTTTTTTAAAAAAGTCCTAAAAGCCTAGGATGTGATTTTACATAGATTTGGAACCTTGTTTTTCGGCCATTAATCAAAGGGATTAATAACTTTTAATCATATAGATTTTAAATTTTCCCCTTTAAAAAAACGAAACTGGAAAAATCATCAAAAACCGGAAACATTGAATCAGGTGGAGAAAGTAACCAAGCCAAAAAACAGCAGAAAAAAGTTTTAACCAGGTGGGGACCATTAAAAATCCTGGGGTGTTGAACCGGGGAAAAAAAATTTGCAAGGGGGGAACCAAAAAAAAAAAAATTAATGTTACCGAATTTTGACTCAAACCTAAAACATAAAACACCGCCAACGCCAAACAAGTTGATTCAAAAGCCACTAAAAAAACACCTTGATTCAAGGGCCCCAAAATCTTCATGGAAAATTGAACTTAAAAAAAGGGTTTCCATTTTTGGCGCCATTGCTGCTTTGGGGGGAGTTTTATGGTTTTTAAAAAATATAAAGAAAGACACAGAAACAAAAGCAACCCAAAAAAAAAAATGAACCATTAAATGCAAAAAAAGACAACTGCAAACGCCAAAACCGCCAAAAACAAAGGGAAACCCTTTTTTTTCCATTTCAAATGGAATAATATTTAAAAATTTTTTTTTAAAAAAAAAGATCATGGCGTTTTAAAAAGATAAAGTCAATAAATAAAGACAAGGAGTCTATAAAAGGGCATTTCCAAAGACCCCGGGTTTTTAATCAATGCGGTTTCTTTTGATGTAAAAACTTTATTAAAATTATGGGAGAAAACCTGAGCAAGACATCCTCACGATGGAACCAACCCTTTTTTAGGGGTGTGGTACTAATTAGACATCTACAAAAAAAGATAAAAACAAAGAAATTTAATTTTTTTTAAAAAATTATAAGAAAATTGGTTGTACTTAAAGGGGATGGGGCTTTAAAAAAAAAGAACTTTTTAAGAAATTAGAAGTTACTTGATTAAGAAATTATTTGGGAAATTTTAAGTAACTTTAAATTAAAAAATTAATTAAGAACTTGGGGTACTTAATTGAAAACTTAATTAAGAAATTGGGGGGGACCCTTTGGGGGGAGGAGTGTGTGTGGTGTACATAGGGGGGGGGGGCGGGAGGACGTTGCATGCGTTTTGGGGGGGGGTTTTGGGGGGGCGTGGTTTCGTGGGGTGGGGGGGGGGGGGACTGCGTGCGGGGTGGAACAAAACAACACACAAACAAACCCAAAAAACAAACACACAAGGCCCCAAAACCCAAACTATTTTTCCCCGTTGCATAAGGGCGCACTTGGGGGTTTTTTAAAAAAAAACAAACAGCCAAACCGAGCACGCAAAAGTCAAAAAAGGGAGCAAACCGTACATGCAATTTTGTTACAAATTTTGGCCACGTCAGTGTTTGCATGGCCCTGGGGTGGGGTGGGGGGGGGTGGGGGGTGGGGGGTGGCCCTGCTTGGGGGGAGGACCAAAAAACACACACCAAACCAAAAAACCCAAAAACAAAAAAACAAAAAACAAACAAAAAAAACAAAAAAAAAACACCCAATGCCACTTTGACCACCTTTCGCCAACCCCGTCAGCAGTAGGCCTGCTGTGGGCTTAAAAGTCGCACGTTTTTTTTGAGAGGGTTTGTAGGTCAATCCGGGAGAGTCTGCCGATTGGCCTAGTTTTGCAAAACCGTTTTTCTATTTTTAAAACCCCCCGTCAGTGGTAAGCCCCCCGCGCAAATGTTGCCCAAAAACCCCCAAAAAACCCGGGGCCCCAAAAAACCCAAACCCAAAAGCTCCAGTAGGGGGGTAAGGTGGGCTTTGTAGGTCAACGGCAAAGCTGCCGATTGGGCCCATTTGTTGGGCCTGTAAAACACCGCTGTAAATGGTCAATTACTCCACCCCGGCCAAAGGGGGCAAAAACCCCTCATGTGGGATCATTTCCAAAGGGTTTTTAAATTGGGGGGTTTGGGTGGGATGTATTTCAGAATGAGTTTTTTGTTTGGGGGTGAAAAACTCGTTAAAAGGGAAATCGCAAGTTTGTGAAATTTTTAATAAGAATAGAAACAAAAAAGACACTTCCCAAATTAAATCTTTTTAAACCCAGTTTTGGGTAAAACCCCCCCAAAACTTTTTTTCAGATAGGAAAATCCCAGTTTTTTTTTTTTGACTGTTTCAAAATTGTCCTTTTCTTTCTGAAGCCAAATTCCCCCAAAAAAAGACCAAAAAAGAGAAATTTTTTTCACTATCCCTTTTACCCGGTAACAAGCCCGTTTAAGATGGGGGGGCCCTTTCTTGAACAGTTTCCCAAAATTTTGGTTTCATCAAATGGATCGGGAAAGGGACTCACAAAGCTGTTTTTTCAAAATTTGTCCCAAAATCTTTAACTGAGAGTTCCGTTTTTTGTTGAGGAAACAAAAACCCAAAAAAAATTCCTTTTGGCTTTGGGAGGAAACAAGGCCGCCACTCAATTTTTTGTCCCCAAAAAATTTGCCAAAGGCCTTTGGGTAAAAAATGTAATTTTTTTCAAATCATTTTTTTGACGGAAAAAAATTTTTTTTGCGAAGATAACAAAAACTTTCCTCCATTTCTTGAGTAATATTAGTGTCCCCCTTTCCCGCACTTTGGGAAAACCAAAGGGAAAAATCACTTTCCCTTTAACGCCCCTGTTTTTTAAAAACACAATTTTTCTCTTGGGAAAAGTCTTTACAGCCCGCCGGTCGAATTTAAAATGGCGGCGGCTGTGAAAGGTGAGCACAACCAAAAGTCACGTGGGTTTAAGCTCGGCACTTGATTTGATAAGAGGCAAAGCCCCTCTCGCAGCAGTTTTCCCCGCCAACACTGTCCGCAGGGCAGCGCTGGCCCAAAAGTAAAAAAGTGGAGTGAGGGGGGGGAGGGGGGGCAGCATATTGATTTTTTTTGCCTCTCAGTTTGGGCGGGAGGTTTTTGAGGCGCCCCGGGGCGCCGCGTGTTGAGTTCCCCGGGCTGTGCCCATGTGGGTGTGTTTTGTGTGTGTGTGTGTGTGTGTCAAAGTCAAAGAAACTGTGAAAAGTCCCAGATCAGGGTTTTTTTGGGGGGGGGGGGGGTTTTTTTAGATCCGTTTACCCCACCCAGTTTTACACCTTTTCGTCCCGGGGTCCCGCCCGGGGGGGGGGGTTAATACTGCTTTTCCCCGAGTCTGTCCCGTGTTAAGAGACTACTGTGTTTTGTAGCCTGGTGTTTGTCTCGTGTGACCCAAAACCTTTGGCCCATTCGCTCGCCAGCGTGCTGTCATGCCAACAAATCGGTTTAAAAACCCCCCCCTCTCTGTGTGGTGTGTGTGTCCCGGCCCCGCCTCTCTGTCTGTCTGCCCCTCTCTGTCCCCCTCTCTTCTCTGTTTTGTCTGTCTTTCGTCTCTCTCTGTTTCCCGCGTGTATGAAACGTGTGTTTGTGTGTGTGTGGTGTGGTGGTGTGTGGCCTACGCACATTGGGCCCATGGCCCCCAAAAATAAATTCTCCTTCCCCTTCTAAAAGGGAAAAATTTTTAAACCCCACAAGCAATCCCTTTACCACCGGAGGGGGAACCCTTTTTCCCTTTAAAAGGCTTTAGCTCCCCCTTCCTGTGGGTGCCAAAATCCCCGCTGTAATTTAAAATACCGCAAAAATAATTTGGATAGCCTAGTGCACCCACCGTGTTAGGGCGCGTTCAGCCACAAAAGGGTTTTCCCCCGCGGGTTTCTCTATGGAGAATGGGGTTCAGTCCTGGCCCACTTTTCCCCTACGCACTCTATGAAAAATTTAGAAAAATTTGTAATTTAAAACGGACAACCGAAAACAGTATGTTTTTTTGTAGGGGCGTTATTTTTGGGTTACTTGTCAGAGAACAGGAATAGGCGGCTTTTAGGCTACTTTCGCCCAAAAACGTGGTGGAGTAGCAAGTGAGTCTGAATCGGTGTTTATACGTTCTCTACTTCCAAACAAAATCCAAAACTGGTTTGGCAAGCAATAAACCAGCTTAACATAACAGTTCTTCTTCAGAATCAACTGTTATCAAAGGTATTTCTGCTGAACAACTTAACACTCACTTCTCTACCATTCCAGATACAGTTACTACTGATCATTCAAGCTCTAATGAACTTAAAGAACTCCATCAATTTTGTCACGACCAAAAAATCACATCTGAACTACACATTCCACTCATAACTGTGCACGAGGTGTATCAGTACCTACTTCATCTCAAACAGTCAGGAACACGTGGACTAGATGGCAAAATTCTGAAACTCTCGGCTCCAGTTATAACTGACACGTTAACGTATATCTTTAATCTGTGCATAGATAAAAGTTATTTTCCTAATGCGTTCAAAAAAGCAAAAGTTATACCCATTCATAAATCTGGTGATAATACTGATCCTTCAAACTACAGACCAATATCAATCTTATCTATCCTTTCCAAACCTCTAGAAAAGCATTTAAATAAACACATCCTTCATCACTTCAACAAGTACGATTTGCTCCATCCCGGACAGTCTGGTTTCAGACAGAAACATTCCTGCCATTCTGCATTAATCAATCTTGTAGATGTGTGGCTTAATAATATTAATAACAACAGATATTGTGGTGTCTTATTCGTTGATTTTAAAAAAGCATTGACCACAATCTCCTTATTCGAAAACTGGAGATATACGGTCTTTCAAAATCCGCCCTTATCCTTCTAAAATCATGCATCACAAAACGACAACAATGCGTCTTATCGGAGACGGCTGTCTCTTCTATAACAACTCTTAAGTATGGCGTTCCACAAGGCTCCATTTTAGGCCCGCTACTCTTCTCAATCTGCATTAATGACCTACCCCTACATGTGAGATCTACATGCGACCTCTTTGCAGATGACACCACAATTCACACCAGCCATAATGATCCTTCCAGTCTTTCAAAACATTTGCAAGAGAGTACCAACGACCTTGTAAAATGGACCGAACTAAATCATATGTCACTTCACCCTCAAAAAACAAAACTCATGTACATTACAACTAGGCAAAAAAGACAAAAGCTCACCAATGATTTCCCCCCTATACACCTCAATAATGTACTTGTGGAACAAGTCACTCATCATAAAGTATTAGGACTAATAATTGACAATAGTCTCAGCTGGAATCCCCACATAACGTTACTATGCAAAAAGCTCTCCCAGAAAGTCTATCAGCTCACCAAAATCAAGCACTTTCTTGACCTTCATTCACGAAAACTTTTTTCCATGCTCATATTCAGTCTCATGTTGATTATGCATCGACTATATGGGATTCTGCAAGTGCAAACACACTAAAACCATTGTTCAGCCTACATAAACGAGCGCTCAAACTAATCCTTCTGAAGAAAACTAGCCTCGAAAGCTCTGATTATAAACATCTTCACATTCTTCCATTCAGCCAGAGACTCAAATACAACAAAGGGCTAATGATGCACAAGATTCTGACCGGGAATGCTCCAACAACTTTAATGAGACGATTCTCAAAAGTCTCGTCGAGAAACTCCCACAAACTCCATATTCCAATCCCCAGAATTGACCTATTTAAATCAAGTCTAACGTACTCGGGAACCTCTTTGTGGAACTCCCTTCCAGAATACATCAAACAAATCCATTCTACAACAACTTTCAAAAACACTTACCTTACCCATCTTCTGCGGTAAAAAATAATTTAAAAAAAATGAAAATAAAAATTAAAAAACCATAAGTAATACCAAGTAATCTCAAAAGCATAAATCATCCCATTTTCATGTACTTAACCAATTTGTCTTTTCTAATTTTTTTCCTTCTTTTTTTTCATGTATCAAGTATATTGATATAAAATATATAATATATATATAATATATATATATATATATATAATATGTATGTATATATACAACGTGGTGACAGCCCTGATGTGGCCCTCTGCGGTCGGCTGGGCTATAAGCAACATTATCTTATCTTATCTTATGTTATATATATATATCACCAGTGTGTGTTGATGTATGTAGTATGTTTGTATGTATGTGTGCATATATGTGTACGTGTGCGCATGTATGTGTATGTGTGTGCGTGTATGTATGTGTGTGTGTATATATATATATATATATATATATATATATATATAGTTAAAACAAGTTAAAAGAGGAATCTTAAAACTATCTACAAATTTGTTTATATATATATATATATATGTGTGTGTGTGTGGGTATATATATGTGTGCATATGGATATAATCTTATGAAAAATGATTATATGTTCCCTTTTTTCACTCTTTCTCTCTCTCTCTCTCTCTCTCTCTGCCTCTCTCTCTCTCTCTTTCTCTCTCTGTCTGTGCATGCGTGCGTGTGTATGTTCCGAATTCCGTACGTATTTTGTCATGTTCATTTTACTGTCTGATTTATACAGGCTAATTATTGTACGTTTTAGTACATTTCCATTTCAAATCATTACATCTCATGCTGTTCCCCCTCTCCCTTCCATCCTCCCTCTCTCTCTCTCTCTTTTTCTTCTCCCCCCCCCCCCCCCTCCCCAATTTCATCTCACTTTGCTTAATACCTTCTACGTATTTTCATGCCTTGCGAAAAATGAATACATGTTGTGCCTTGCTCTCTCTCTCTCTCTCCCTCTCTCTATGCGTGCGAACGTGTGTGTATTTGTGTGTTCAAAAATATGTACGCACTTTGTCATATTCACTTCACTGTCTGTTTTCATACATGCCAATCTTGTACATTGTAGTACACTTACATATGTTTCCACAGCCCACCTCACTCCCTACCCCCGCTCTCTCCTTCCTCTTCATTGTTATTCTCTTTTTTTTTTTTTTTAATTTTATTTATTATTTTTTGTTGTTTTGTTTATTATTATTCTTATTTTTTGTTTTGTTTTCATTTATCTTCTATTTTCATTTGATGTTCCTCTATGATTGCATGACCGCTTTGCTTGCTTCTTTGATTTCTTACATTAATTGATTTCACTGCACGTTGTAGTCCCTACTCGGGGCGAGGACTGGATGTAAAAAAGCACGTTAGTGCTTATCTATTATCCTCGTAAATAAAGAATTTTGTCTTGTCTTGTCTTGTCTCTCTCTCTCTCTATATATATATATATATGTGTGTGTGTGTGTGTATATATATAGTATAGTATTAAGAGCGATTGAGGCTCTACCTTTAAAGAGCCTATTCGTCTATCTAATCCTAACTTTGATTTCTACCATTGCGTGCAAGCTCAGTTTTTCAGAAGTTATTCTTGGCAAGTAGGGTTATACAATGATGGTAGATTTTTCCAATGTTCGTCCAGTCTTGTCTTGAAAGCATCCACTGATGGCGCAGAAACCACTGACTCTGGGAGATTGTTCCAAGTATTGTTGATCCTGTTCGAGAAAAAATTTGCTCTAACTGCTCATTTACTTCTACTCTTCTTCAGCTTCATTGAATTTCCTCTTAACTGACTTTTTTTGTCCTTTTCAAACATAAGTTCCTGGGTGTTGTACAATCTATTGAGGTACTTATAAGTTTCAATCATATCACCCCGAAGACAGCGGTGCTCAAGACTCGGAAGCTTCAGAATTCTCAATCTCTCGGGGTACTGTTTGTCTTTGAGATGGCTCAGTGTTTTTGTTGCACGACGTTGCACATCCTCAATGGCACTACATAAACCTTTGGAATGCGGTTGCCAGACACTGTGACCATAATCCAACTGTGGCCTGACCATGCTCTTGAACAGAAGTACAAAAGTTCTCTCGGACAGATAATCAAAAGATCGGTGTATAAGTCCAACCATTCTGTTGGCCCTTGATGTGGTCTGAGCAACCTGCTCTTTGAACGACAGTTTATTATCCACTACAACGCCTAAATCTTTTTCCTTTTCAGTTCCTTTTAGTCTTACTCTTGTTTTGTTGCCATCTGACTCTTTCCCCATGAAATAACTCATTTTCATTGTTCCGACCAATCTTCAAAACACAGCATTTGTCTGGGTGAAAACGCAACCATTTGTTGGACCATTCTTGTAAGCTGTTCAAGTCGTCTTGGAGATCTGTCGGACCGTTCTCAGTATCGCTTCTCACATAAAGTTTTGTATCATCTGCAAACATCTTAGCAGTAGTCTTCAACCCCCTAGGCAAGTCATTTATGTATATCACAAACAGCAGCGGCCCAAGCACAGATCCTTGTGGAATACCACTTGTCACACTGCCTTCTGATGAACTGGTTCCGTTGATGACGACTTTTTGGTAGGTAGGTAGGTAGGTAAGTAGGAGCTATTATAGCCTCGCGGCTTTCATGTGCTCCATCAATTGAAGTGACAGTACTTTTCCCAGTGTTTAGCGCAGCGTGATTACAGTTGCATATAATTTTGTATAAATTGGGATGAGAACAATTTCAGTCATCAAAATCATATACTATATCTTTGAAATTTGCATCTACATCAAGGAGGCTCTTAAAACTGTTGATATTGTTAGTTAGTTTGATGTAACTCGGAAGAGAATTCCACCTGCCTACTACTCTATTAGCAAATGAATTTCTCCTCAGATTAGTGCGAGAATATTGAACAAATAATTTGCCAGCATTGCCTCTTGTGATGTTAGATTTGCTTAACTGGAATAGTGAGTTGAAATCGATGTCATCAACATGGTGGAATATCTTTTTGTCTCCTGTTACTGAGAAAATCTGTTACCCAGTCTAGGACTTTACCTTTAACTCCACTTGCAGACAGTTTCTGTACAAGCCTCCTGTGTGGGATAGAGTCAAAGGCCTTCTGATAGTCCATATATACCACATCAAATGAGCCTCCCTCTTTCAGTGTACTCGTCCATGAACCTAGGGCTTCAAGCAGTTGCGTGGTATCCTGGCACAAATCCGTGTTGATGCTCTCATATCAGCTCGTTGCTGATCAGGTGGTCCAAAATTTGCCCTCTCACCATTTTCTCCATAACCTTGCACACCACACAAGTCAAACTCACAGGACGGTAGTTGTTCGCTGCAGCCTTGCTTCCCTTCTTAAATATTGGGGACACAAACGCCATTTTCCATTCATTCGGGACCTGACCTGTATCAAGCGACTTTCTGAACAGATGGTTATCGGTTGGGCTAATTCTTCTGCTGCTTGTGCTAGGATACTGGGTGGGATGTCGTCTGGACCGGATGCCTTGTTCTTGTTTAACTGAATAACTATCTTTTTGACTGATTCTGTTGTTATTTCAAAGTCTTCAAGTTCACTTTCATACTCGTATCTTTCAAATTCAGGGAGTGGTCCTGGATCCCCGACAGTAAAAACACTCTGAAAAAGGTTGTTTAGCAGCTCCGCCTTCTCCTCATCCGCTTCAGTTTTCGTTCCATCACTCTTCTTTAGGTCTGCAATTCCAGTCTTATTTTTCAACTTAGAGTTAGTGTAATTATAGAAGACCTTGGGATTCGTTTTAGACTCTGCAGCTACTTTCTCTTCATATTTTCTGTTTGCATGGCGGCAGTCTTTCCTCGCTCTGTTGTTTGCTCTTGTGTATTTCTATAATATGTTAAAAGATTATCTAAAAAAAAATGAATAGACACAGACTTGTGATTTTTTTCAAGCAGGGTTCCCAGGGACTTCAGCTTATGCCAAGTAAGGAGCTTGTAAGGACCTATAAGGACCATTTTCTAAATTAGTAAGGACCTCTACATTAACATTAGCAGCATATATATTACAAAACGTACTTGTATATCTCTTCATGGAAATGCACCAAACACAGCGTACACCCAATATAACTTGGCTGCTGTACTGCAGAATCAAATCACACTGAAAACTGTTTGTTCCCTTGTTCAGTCTTCAGTAAGAACAATGTCTTGAGTCTCTTGTCTTCAACTTCAATCCACTGTTTGTTCCCTTGTTCAGTCTTCTGTAAGAACAATGTCTTGAAGTCTCTTGTCTTCAACTTCAATCCACTCGGTTCACACCTAAAACTAAAACCAGCTGATACTTTAACCTTGCAGTCATAGCTGATACTTAAACTTGAATGTCAATCTTTCACAACAGAAGAGATAAGTAAAAAAAAAATTACACTGAGAATGAGAAACAAAAACAAAACTGTTATTAGTGGTCATAGGCACTTTCAGATCCTGAATATATGTCGGAGAGAAAAAAAAGCACACACACACATACACTGGCCATTTTTTCCATTCTTTTTCGACTCTTGTGATGTCCTGTTGAACTCTCTCTGCTTCATTTTTTCTGTCCTTAGCTAACAAATGCAGAGTGTTGGATCGTTCAACCAGACTGAAACTTCTCTGCTCCTGAGACTGGAAGCTTAGACGGTCAGCCTCTTCAAGGAGATGACGTGCCTCATCACTGGTGCGTTTATGTTTCTTCCTCAGGTTGACCAGTTCTTCTCCTAACCTCTTTCTCTTCTCTTTTTCCACAGCTGCCTCCATCTCTTGCCTCTATTCAGCAAGGTATCCGTCATATCTTCCTAGACTCCTGATGCTGAGACAAGGAGTTTTTTTTTGTCAATGACAACTTCCTCCACACCTCCCATATTATGAATATGGTCTAGCACAACCCTACGTGCCATCGACGCCAAATGCAGTGATCTTTCGCACACAGAACATCGAGCATAATGTTTGTTTTGGGGATCCTTCAGCAACCAGTCCTTGTTCTGCTTTTTTTTTACCCAACGATCCTGAAATGCACTTTCCTGGCATTTCGATTGCCTTGAGCAAAGACTGGAAAATGACGGATGTAAGCATCGCGTCTTCACGCTCTACTGTATCGGATGTACAAAGGAAGGAATGTTTTAGACTGCAAAACCAGACTGCAAAACTAGGACGAGACCTTGAGAAAAATCAAAACTTCCAAGCTGAAAGTAGTCTGCTAGGCTAGGGCCGTTTGTCAGAACCCATTGGCGAGCAGATTTCAGAGTAAGGACCGCTTGCTTCCGAGATTTTCCTACCAGCATTTCGCCATCAATGATTTTTTGGGCTGTCGTAAGGACTTGTAAGGACCTTGATGCTAATATAAGCACTTGTAAGGCCTTACTTGAGGTGTTTCAAAATGTAAGGACCTGTAAGGACTGGTAAGGACCCTAAGAACCCTGTCAAGTAATGTTTGTAAATGATTGAGAAACCACAAACAACATAGCAAAGATATTTTTTCTATCTATTTCACAAACAACATAGCAAAGTTATTTTTTCTATTTGGTAATACAGTATGCATGACAAAGAAAATTCAAGGGCTTCAGTCACATAGTAACGGCGATTTGTAGTGTTTCTTTCACCACTCATGCTTGACGGAATAGCAGTTGGCGCAGCCAAATCACGGGCTTGGCTGTGTTGATTTTTAGTCTCCCTCTATCGACCTGACAGATGTACACTTCTTTTCGATTTGTTGGGGACCGAAAAACTTGTAGACCTAGGTTATCGCCCTTGAAGGCGCGTCTTTTTAACGGAAGAATAAGGCTGGAAGGTTTTTCGTGATCATTTTCCGTAAACAGTTGACTTGTTCCGGTGTCGAAAGAGAAATTATCTCATTGAGCAGTCATCTTCAGTGTAAATCTAGACAGAAAATGTCGAGGTAAGTCGAAGACAGGATCCTTTGGCGAGGTGCACATTATTTTTGACTGGAACTGGAACAGTGTAGACCTTGGTCTGCGGGAGTGGAAACCTCCCCCCCCCCTGGGGGGAATTTTTGACTTAATTTTCTAGAAAGCTTATGATATTGGAAGAAACATTTGACATGTTACCCTCTGGTAAACAGGTTATTTTGGCAGTGAGAGCTGCATTAATAGTGTATTTTTTCCTCTTTGCCCTTGTATTTAGCATTGTGGGGTAGGTGTGTTCACTCTATGTTGTCACACATAATCTGGCTTGATATCTCATAGTGTTTGTCATGAATGGCATCTTAAACAATTTTTCTCGATATATCTGCACACTATTCTGCTGGCATTTTACAAAAAGAGATACAGTGATGATGTTTGTGCATGGCATCCGAATCGCATGCAGCTGAAATCTGTCGTACCACTCAACCACAGCTGTGCGCTGTTCTGTTCCAGCGCAGTCGAGCAGTCGACACTTTTCCACGTTTTTGCTAGTGTTTGTGTTTTCCACAAGTGTGTATCACAAAACAGTTTATGTTTACTTAGGCCTAGATCATTGTGATACAGAGAATATCTATGAAAAGTAAGTACTGTAACATACGTTAGCGTCTGATCGGTGTCTCTCACTGGTCACACCTATCTTACGAAGGCGCATGTGTATTTTTCTTCTTCTTGTCGCTACATCTAAATGTTGACTTTGTAAAGAAATCAAACATGCAAAACAGTCATGTATGCATGTCACTGCGTGCTTTAGCCTACTGTGATCTCTGTCTGCAGCATGATGTATGCATGTCCTTGGTAAACCCACCTCACCCCATCTCCACCTCTCTCTCTCTCTCTCCTCTCTCTCTCTCTCTCTCTTCGTCTCTCTCTTCGTCTCTCTCTCTCTCTCTCTCTGTGAAAAGCGTTCATGCACACCTCAGTTCTACACACCTCCGCCCATCCCATCCACGTCGCGCGCGAGTCTCGTTATTTCGGCCAGACTCCGTGCTGAGCGTGCCTTTAAAAAAAAAACCGCTGCTTGAGTTCGTTGCTAGTTTTAGTTCTGCGTTCTTCACCACTAAGTTTGCCAAAAGTGTATGAATTGGGCAAACCGCTTTGCCGCATTATAGTATCCATTTGTTTTTAAACCGTCTTGTTTCAGGTCATTGGGAATGGGCAGGTGTGCAGTCTCTGACTACACTGTAATGAAAAATGCATCATCTTCTCCATGAGACACGTCCTGTGTGAAGTCAGAATTTGCACCATGGTAGATGAACAACCAGTGACTTTTAAAAGCACACCCAAATGCAAAAGAAAATGTTCAAGAGATGGGAGAACATGTATAATTCATTTCAAAAACAACAGAAAAGAGAAGACTATAACCCCACTAACTGAAGAAAGTAAACAAATTATCCAGAAGTCTCTCCACTTGAGACGTGCTTCAAATGTAGCATGTCATAGACTAGATCAGATTTGTGATTGTATTCCAGAAGACATGGACTTACTCGCCATGGTTATCACAGAAGCTGTTATGCACGGTTTACCAATGTGAAATTTGCCAGAAAAGGAAACATGAGACAGAGAGTGAAGAAGTTGCAGGACCATCTAAACCAAAAAGGACTGCTGTTGCTACATCAGCCCATTGCTTCCAAACGACAGATGCATTTTTTGCAACAAAAAATTCAAGAAGAAAGCTTCAAAAGGAGTTGCATGTTTTGATAAACTTGTAAAATGTGTCACCAAGACGGCAGAACAGTCCATAAAGGATGCAGCAAAAACTAAGCAAGATGACATTTTCACTCATTATCAAGATGTAGATCTGGTAGCACGTGAAGCTCACTATCATGAGGGTTGCAGAAAGACTATGTAAGATCTGAAGGCAGGCATGCTGAAACATCCACAGGCCAGATATCTGCTGAGCAGCAACAGCACATGAGGGGGCATTTGAGTACATATGTGACTACATTGAAAATGCCTTGATCAGAGGTGCACAGTGAGAGAATGACCATGCTGAGAGAGAAGTACTGTGGATACATGCAACAACATTCCCTGACTTCTACAACCCAAGATACAAGACTTACAAACTGAAAGAAAAGATAATGAAACGTTTTGGCTTCAGAATAAAATTTTGGGCTCCAAACCATCGCAGTGAACTTGTTTATTGTGACGAACTTGCCAGAGGTCAGGCAGTTGAGACAGCGTTTGTGTCAGCAGCTTCAGAAGAAAGGCGACTTGAGGAGTCTGCATATGTCCTTCGTCGGCACATCATGGATGCTTTTAGAGCTGCACCTGACATGCCATGGCCTCCATCTGCAGAGTACCTTCAGTCTGATGCTGTCAATCCTCCAGCTATTCTCACAGACTTTCTCCAAAATCTGTTATCTGGAAAGAGTAGTACTGTGGAGCAAAACAAAACCACCAGATTGGCATCCTCCATTGGCCAGGACATATGCTACTCTTTGACAGGGGGAAAGTGGAAAATTCCCAAACATCTACTTGGAATGTCTATCAGACATGTTACTGTAGCTCTGAAGTTCTAAGTCTCGTGAATCGTTTTGGCACGTTGCTGGATACAAAACAGTTGTACGACTTGAGACTGCTATGGCCAACTCTGTACATCAGTGTGCTAGTCTTCTGCCTTCAACGTGTGTTTGGGGCAGAACAAGGTTGATTCATTTCTGCTGGGATAACTTTGACCTCAACGAAGAAACCCTTTCAGGACTGACACCACCCACTCCACTTATGGCATAGTTATTCAAGAGGTTACAGGAGACACAGTGCATGACACAGTTCCTTCTCAAACAGAACTACCCCCCTGCTCCTCAAAACCAGCAATGCTCCGTGCAGTATGAACCAAGAAACGTACACCCTGCTTTGCAAAATAAAAGGCAGAACCCAAGTTGAATGTTGTCGACACTCATTTCTCAAACCCAGAGGCTGTGTACAAAGCTAAACTTGCTGACTTTTGGTGGATTTTCTCCAGATTTGAGGCCAAAGACGGAAATCAACTGGTGCCTGGATGGGGAGGGTGGGTGTCTCTCACAGGAGAAGAAGGGATAGAAAAGATGAAGTCTACTGTTGACTACATGCCACCCATCCATCACCCCATCACGGAAAATTCCACAGTCCAGCATGTCCTCAAAGTGTCACAGGCAGCAACAAAGCAAGTGGGGCAAGATATAACATTGGTTACATTTGACTTAGCAGTAGCGAGGAAAGCATACAACTTGGTGTGGCAGAACAATCTCTTCCAAGACATCTTTGTCAGACTGGGAAGCTTCCACACAATCTGCTCTTTCCTTGGCGCTGTTGGCAAACTGATGAGAGGGACTGGTCTTGCTGAAATAGTCATTCAGTCTGCTATCTGTGCAAGTGGTCAATTGAGCAAGTGTTTGCTGGCAAGCACTACAATCCTAGGATTGCATGCTTTTTCAGGGTGTGACAGCACAAGCAGCTTTGTCAGAAAAGGCAAAGTCACTGTTCTGAAGAAATTCCAAAAAGATCCTAGTTTCTGCAACACGTTTGCTACGCTTGGCAGTCCGGTCTTGGGCAATGATGCCCATGGTGATGTTGAACGATTTGTCGGCTGCCTCTATGGTAGACCGAACTACACAAGTGTGAACAAACTGAGTATGACCTGTGCTTGGAAAAGTTCCAGACTGGAGGAGGGTCAGGGCCTCTCTCAGGCTGTGATGGGACGGACCTGAGTCTCCTTCCACCATGCAAAACTTCCCTCAGGCTTCATACTGAAAGATCAAACTACCAGACCCTCATCTGGAAAAAGGCACACATTCAGAATCCTGACATTCCAAGCCCTGAGGGAAAGGATGGCATGCAGGCAAATCTGGGCTTCGAATCCAGTGGACCGAGGGAGACATCCTTCCAAAAGAACTGGTGGACATTCTCTGTGAAGAAAATCCAGACCTTGACACAGAGAAGCAACCACCTCAGCTTGGCAACTTGGCTGATGCTGTCTTTCACGATGGCTGTGACACCAGCAATGAATAGGGCGAGAGGTTTTATTACTGTACTCAGAAACATGTCATAACCGTTGACAAGTTGTTTTTTGTATCGTACTGTGTTTTCATATGCATTTTAGACTTTGTTTGTAAATAACATGTTCCGCATACCTTGTATGGTTGTAAACTGTACATGAGCAGATAGCCGTTTCAATATTCTTTAGTTTGGTACCAAATTTAATATAAATATTTAAGAAGAATTTGATTTAAGAGACTTAAAGTACCCACCCCCTGAATAATCGCTATCGGTAGGGTTACTATGTTTAATGGCTCGTATAGTCCTTAAATAACTGGTTACAGCGGGGTACACATATGCCATAAAATTCAAAATGCAACAAAGTATCATGAAAAATTCACCCACAAACCCCCAGGGGGGGGGGAGGGGGGTCTTATGGACAGGCAAGGTCTAGTGGAAGTGAGGCTTTCTTTTTCAATAAGATGATCGCCACTCAACAGCAAAACTATCTAGGCTGCGCACAAACACAGACCGTCCGCAATAATGCCCTAAGATGTGGCCACAACGGGACGTAATGATCAGGATTTCAGATGAAGAGAACTGGCAAAAATCGGGCAGCCCCCTTTCCACTCAGGTTCTGCCTATGTGACTCTGAGTCAATATTTACAAAACAGTATGCCTATCTTTTTCTTTAACCTTCACCGGATGACAGATTTAAACTAACGGGAGGCGAATCTCGTGGGTGTACTACACCAGACTCGCCACTAAAGCATTTTACCGAAATATGTACCACCCTTGTGTTGCTGGGTATCACCTTACCCACACTCGACGCCCGCACGCAAGTGCCGATTATATTCGGCGCCCCCCGCACAAGGGAGAGCCTTTCTCACCAGTTCCCGGCCATAGGCTAGCCAGACGTCAGTCACAGCAGCAGCAGCAGCAATGGACGTACAAGAGCGGACCGAAGTCTTTTTCTGTTTCTGGGGTACGTAAACAACTTATGAACATTACTGCGGTAAGATTAAAGTGAAGATGCATTCTGTCACTCGTGTAATTAGCAGTCACTTTTGTGTTTTTGATTGAACTTTTATGACCGTTATGAAAATGAGAAATCACTGCCCCCAGTTTCTAGATGACTTCGCGTCCACGGCTGCTGAGGCTGACTGAACGGTGAAGGGTGAATTCATATCCCCCACCCTAAATGGATAATCCCCCCGAGTTCAGTATCGTGCTTGGTGTATGCTTTGTTGCAGGGTGTGTGTGTGTGTGTTAGTGTGTGTTGCATGCGTGTAATTAGCTTGTATGTGTGTGGCGAGCATTATGGAGGGGGGGGGGGGGTTGGTGTGTAGTGCACGAGATGAGTCAGTGGTGTGTGTGTGTGTGCGGAAAAACTTCGATTTCTTACCTTGAAATTTACTTTTATTGGGGCTTTACTCTTGAATATAATACTTAACCTGAAGTTCGTGAGGTACTTCCACTGCCTTCCGTTTCTGTATTTTGGAATTGAATAGAGGATCGAGAGCGAGTAGATGATGACAGGTAAAGAATTTGGAATTTTAATATAAGTTGATGAATAATATTACTGTTTGGAACTGATTTTTATGTTTCAGATACTGTTCTGCCCTGGGACTGAAGCACCTCTCTCCATCGTGGCAGGTAGTCGGAAGGAGGTGTACTGCAGCCTCCTGGGGGAGCCTGAGAGTAAGCTGCTGCTATTAGTCTTTCTTCTTCTTTGTGGCTCAAAATACATGCAATTGCGCACAAGTCATACCTACACAAAAACATACTAACTTATGCCATTGCACACACCAGTGTTCGGGAGGGGGAGAGAGAGAGAGAGAGAGGATATGTGATGAAAGAAAGAAGGTTGGGGTCACGAGTAAAATTTCGAAGACACGATTTTGTATGTACACTGCTTTTTATTCATTGATAAGACACAAGTCAACCCAAGTCACAAATGAAAAAGGCATCTGGATAAAACATCTAGTAACCCACAAAATGTGCTTCAGTTAGCAAATAAACCAACCACAGGGATGTCACGGCACACACACAGCCCCCCCCCCCCCCCCCTCCCTCCCCAACACACACACACACAATCATCATAAACACTACAAACAGGGCATTGCAATATACTAAAAGTGATTTAAAAATGTAACTCCATGCTTTAGATTAAAAAACTATTCTTGTGACATTTCTCCAGTACAGAAACATTTTTACTGTATATTCATTAATTTTTGTCTTTTTTTCTGTTTGTTGCAAAGCTGGACACCCAGGGGCACAAGACCTGGTTGTACCCCGAGGAAATCAGGGATGCAGTGAGGTTGACCGCTTCCAGACTCTGATGCCGGCAGCTTATGACCGGCATACCATGACCAGGTAATGTGGAGTTAAGCATGTTTGCCATGGTTCTTTTGTCTGACAATCTGTAAAATCTAGGAACATCTGTACTATCCAGGCTATGAGATTTTTAATTTAAGACCAAGGCATGGCAATAGCTCATTTTCAACAGAAACAGCAGCAAACAGTCAATGTCTAATACATGCAACTACAGTGAACTGTGTCATGAAAACACAGAAGCCTAGACACATATTTATGGGGGGAAACTTGTAAGCAAGTGTTACTGCATGAACCCTGTCGCTCACATGAGGTCAGTACAGAGAAAACAAAAGGGGTAATACCCGTAATGTGTTTCAAGGGATCACCATGTCACCATGGAGGACCTGGCAAGGGCATGGGAAATCCCCTCAGCAACTGCCAGCTTTAGTTCACCCCCAACCCCCCCCCCTAGCCACGCCCCCTACTCCCTTCAGACCCCACCTCCCTATCCTTTCCCACTTTCTCTTTCCCCCACATGGGGGAATAGCTATGCCACCAAAAAGGGTCGAACAGAAAAATAAATAAATAAAAAGGCGAAAAAATGAGAGGATTAAGCAGGCACACGCCTCGCACGTGCACATGCCTCGAAATGAAGCCCCACCCCCCCCCCACCCCACCTCTATCCCACTCCTCGCCCCTTTCCCCATTTCATACCCCATCAGCCAGCCGCTCGAAGCGCACAGAGAGAGAGAGAGAGAGGGGGGGGGGGGGCGGGGGGGAGCAGAGACAGAGAAAGTTACAACACATTGGTGATATCATTCAGTATCCATCAAGTTTATTACTCAAATGAATGTATGCAATGCACTTAAATTTTGTGGAAGTTAATGTTTCTCTTACTTTCCCCCACTATCTTTCCAAATTCTCTTCTCCCCCCCCCCCCCCCCCCCCCCCCCCCCCCACCCCACCCCCCCCCCCCCCCCCCCTCCCCCCACCCCCCCCCCCCCCGCCCCCCCCCCCCCCCACCCCCCCCCCCCTACTCTGTACACAGTCTGAAATTGGCCTTCATGGTTCTGATGACCCTCCCCGTAATTCATATCACACAAACAGAGAAAAATTCTGGGCCTGGATATCAATAAATGTTTGTCTTTGTGAAATATGTTCCTGAACTTTGTAGCTGTGTATTGTGTAGTCTGTTACTGTTTTGTCAATGCATATCTAATTGGAGCCTGCGAGCGGAATGTGGGTGAGTCGTGTGCGTATGTACACATATTCATAACACACACACACACAAAGCATGAACACACACATGCGCGCATGCACCACAGAACACGCATATACAGACATGCACGGAACACACTTGTTCACATGCATACATACACATGCACAATTACACACATCCACATACGCACAAAACACACATTTACTGCACACCACGCCACACAAGCATATTCAATATCACAACTTACATGGGTCACTCCCAGCTCCCGCTTCCTTGGCAGCACAAGGGCTTCAAACGGAGCCCAGTTAGCATCATTGATTTAATGTTTACAAATGTTTTGAGTAGTTATTGTATGTTTATTTGTTTAAGGATTTCATTTTTGAAGGAATGGTAGGGAGGTTCAGCGAAGGACAGACGGGAGGGTTTTGTTTTTGTCTAATATCACAGCATTGTGAAAGAAGTTAAAGAGCAGAACGAACACCATACACCCACACCACACATGCAGAGCCGTTAACTAACACGCAACGCACATACACAAAAACACACAGACACGTATGTAGCATGCACGCACACGACAAATACAGCCACAAACACAACATACACACACACACAAATACCATTCATATTCGCTCGGCAGAAGTGCGTCTTTTTGACTGTCTATCGGTCTGTCTGGTCTGTCTGTCTCTCTCTCTCTCTCTCACGCACGCACGCATGCACCACACACACAACAACCACACACACACACACACGTATTTACGCCGCACGCACGCCGGTCAGTCAGTGCAGAACTGTTCTCTTTAAATAACGTCTGGGTTACCCACACCACCAGATCGGGCCAACTCAGTTCAAATGGACACACTTCAATTACGTCATCAGTTTATTAACACTTTCTCATGCAAATTTTTCTTGCATTTAGTTTTCATGTTTCTGAGGTACTTCTAAATTTGGACAGCAAATTGGTGCAGCGGTTTCGAAGATATCGCTAATGTTACTGAGCGGTCTGGGTATGGGTTACCCACCTCAACGGTAAGGTTAAATTGGAAATGAATTGAGGCAGGGAACAGTAAAACAATAAACATAAACACGTGGGTAAACGTTTGCTCCCATAAGAATACCTAACACAGAGCAACTTTTATTCAAGATGGACAGCCTTTTCAAACTTGAATAAAGTCAGACAAGTACATACATAGACGAACAATCTAATAGTGGGGGAAAAACAAGCCCAGGCCAACAACTCAACTGTCTTCATAGTAATGACTTGGCAAAGATTTGGACTTGGGGATGGGGGGGGGGGGGGGGGGGGGTTGAAGATGGAGAAACTGGGAACATGAAATTAAGACAATATATTACAGATATGAATTTAACTCTTCACTAGCCTGCATAAAGGAACCGTCGCAATCCCTTTTGAAGGCAGATATATTTGTATTGCCTGCTCCTCGGAGCAGGATATATATGCTTTGATATGCTTTCTGAGTTACCTTGATGAATTAAAAAATGTTATTGTATTGCTATATTAGGAATTGGGCTTTTCATTTCAGTTTTAAGTATATATGAAAAAGTATTCCACTGAAATTTAAAAAGCTCCTGACTGTTATAACAAAATTGTTTAGAAAAATATGAAAAAATATTATGCCATACGTCTTTGGACTTATGATGCTTTGACAAATTCAAATGTTATTTTGTAAATTGCACAATTCCATGTTAGACTTAATTTTTGGTCTGACTATTCAAAAACATCTTTTAATACAATTGGTACATTCAATTTTGGTGCAAAGACTTCAGACCTTGAAAAAGTTTAACACAGTTGTTTTATATTTAGCTTGACAGATTTTAAAAGTGTAACTTCCATGGTTTTGCAGTGGTACCAGCTAGAGCACTTCAGGTTTCTTGTCCAAAAATTTCTTGCATGCAGTTTCATGGGGCTGTTCAGTGGCATGTGAGCCTTGCTGGGATGTATAGTTCAGTGAGATAATACTCGGGTTGCCACAAGGAAGGGAAGGGGGGATGCAGGTGGGGAGGGATGGGAAATCAGTAAGCTAGGGCTTTGACCCAGAGATAGTGGAGAGTTTCAGACATGGCCAGAGGCTCTGTTGACCTACCCAGCAATTCACGAGTGTCAAGGGAGTGAAACCTCTTACAAAGGGCCATAAGCGCTTTAGACGATAAGAATGCCGCATGCAGTGGAGAAATAGGTAAAGGGTCCATTAGCATCCACACCTAGCGCTTATGGTTGAACTATGTACGGAGGTTGGAGTGGTCTGGTAAGTAATTGTCATGTGATAAATGCCACCTAAGGTAGTTACGACCCCTCCCAAGTTCGAACCTTCCTGATAGCAAAAGGGACAAAATTTATCCACTTTGACCTCAGAGCATCGAGTGGGCACAAAAAACCCAGTCAGCTGAAGTTGCTTTGTAACCAGACCATGAAGAACAGGAATCTTGGGCTTGTTCAGTAATATTGCTGTGGGGCACTGTGTTGATGATTTGTCAGGCCAGTAGAATGGATGTCGTCGTAGCTTCTATACGGTTATTACTGTGTGAAAGTGGCTCCTGAAGTTCGCAAGAATTTTTTATGTCCATTTGGTGTGAAGTGGTTGTTTGCTAAGCAATTTGGCACAGATGTGTGTAAATGCTGATGTGTGGATGAATGTAGCTAGATGGGATTCAGTGTACATGTGAACAAGGTGGTAGAGAAGCAACATGGACAAACGGCATGGCCTAAAGGGATATCCTTTGTCTCCATTCCTATATAAACTGAATGGAGAACATCAGGTGGAGAATAACACCACGATAGAGAGGAGAACACCAACAATATAGAGAACAGAGGAGAGAGAGAGAGAAGAGTGAGCAGGACAGATAGGTCAAAAGAAACTTGGTCTGGGCAACAGAAGTGACAGCTAGGTCTTAGGCGTAAAAGACAAGTTGAGAAAGAAAGACTGTGTATGAAACCCAGAGGTGGGCGAAAAAGACAGAGAAGAAGATTTCGACATCAAGTCCCTGGAGATGACCACAGAGACCCAGTCCTGGAACCTGTTGCCAGACAGCCAAAGGCATCACCATCACCCAGTACTGAAAAAAACTTAAAGTGACTTGTTCGAGAACTGTGGTGTGGTGTGAAAGTGTGTGTGTGTGTGTGTGTGTGTGGAAAGCCTGGCCAGGTAAGAAGCCTTTTAAGTATAAAACCTGGGATTGGGAAGTACTGATCGCTTATGTTTTGATTATAATTTTTGGTGTGCATTTGGACTTTCATGTGTGATTATAAGTAGCGTAGTAACTGTATTTCTTGTTCTCAGTCATGTTAGGAGAGAAGTGAATGCATGACATGACATCCCATATCCAGAGAGAGGTGAATGATTGGTGGGTGCATGAATGTGCATGTATATGCAAGTCCAGAGATAACCTTGATGTTTTAAGCCTGACTCAGTGACTGACACATCAACTTAGTTCACTTTAGCAATACCATCACGATTTTCCCGAACTTGGACAAAGTGGCGAGCCTGCAGGATTTAATGGCCCAATTTAGTCTCAGGAGGGAAACAAAGTGCTAGAGTTGTACTGGGGCGAAGTATCCACTAATGGCTATTATGATTTAAGATTAGCTCTTCTAATTTTTTGATTTCCTTTAGTTCTTTGAATGTTGAGTATTGACTCGTGTGTAGGGTGGTTGTATTAATGAAAGGTCGTTCAGACTAACAGAGAAACAAAGAACAAGGAAGCTGTGGTTTAAGATTAAGGCTCCTTTGTGTTAGGAACACTGTCACTGATTGGTGTACTCACAGCATTAAACAGATAGACTGTTCACCAGCTTTTTCTGGATTAACAGACGAAAATGTTTTAGTGGTGCTAAAACGAGAAAATGGCTAAGGAAAGTTTTGCCCCCATAGAGAAAATAGTTTGGGAAAAGAACTTTGATATACAGGAGATAAACTGCGTAAGTTCACAGAAAGTCAGCAAAAGACTGGGAGAGATAAAAGGATTGAGAGAAGGAAGTTTGAAAAGGAACAGCTCGACGCTGTCAAAAGAAACTCGGAGATCAAGGCCGAGAAACTTCGACTTCAAACAGAATTAGCTGTGTCAAAGCCTAAGCAGATACAGAGAGTGCAGCTGCCAAGGCAAGAGCAGATGCAGAGTGCAGCTGCCAGGGCAAGAGTAGAAGCAGGATCAGACATTTTAGCCAAACAAATTGAGTTGGAAAGAATCAAATCTGAAAATCGTATAGATATAGACACCAATTCTGAGTCAATGTGCCACAGACTAAATTTCGCACCAAGGCCTAAACTCCAACTTTTCAAAGAAGAAACTGATTCAATTGATGCCTATATTAGTCGTTTTGAATCGTTTGCTGAGCATGAAGGTGACACCAATTCTGAGTCGATGTGCCGCAGACTAAATTTCGCACCAAGGCCTAAACTCCAACTTTTCAAAGAAGAAACTGATTCAATTGATGCCTATATTAGTCGTTTTCAATCGTTTGCTGAGCATGAAGGTTGGACCGAAGATGACTGGGTAAGAAACCTGTCTGCCTTTTGACAGGTAATGTGGTACACACCGTTTCTACCATACCTAAAGGCTTTAGTTATTTAGAAAAGACATAGGCCCAAGAAGACCCACAATGTAGGGCAAGGTTTATTCCTACACACAAGAAGCATGGGCTGGACCCATGAAATATGACACACACATTTGTTGGCGTCATACAACGGAGATGAAAGGAACATGAAAATGAAATTCAAACTGTACAGAAACTTCTTTTTTTTTTAAGTTTTTTTTTTGTACCTTTCTTTTAGTTTTGTTTTTATTATTATTAATTCAAGATCAATATTAGCAGCATCATGACTTCATTTTGTACATTTGTGGTTGCATTTTGAAGGGAAAAGTAAAAGTATTTTTGAAAAAAATATGTGACTAGCTACAAGCCTTTTACCTGCTTTGTGGAGTTTTCAGATAACTTTTTTTTTTTTTTTTTTTTTTTGCTGTCCCAACCTCTATGCCACCTCAGAGGCAGTGCACCCATGTCGCTCATTCCGACACCCCGTCCACAGCCACAGCCCTGTCGGTCCCGCCACAGCCCCGGCACGGCAATCCACAGGGAGCAGTCAATGTCAAGAGGCAACCCACCGGAGGAGACACTGCACTGCTGCCAAGTCACTTCGGTGGTGTTCAGTGGTGCCTGTTCTAATCTAACATATGCAGGACACCACCTACTAAGCCCCCTACTGATGACAATAATTGCTTAGTAGCGGAGCCGGCGTGAGTGAGCTCTCCCTCCGGAGGGCGCCACCACGTCCATCCAACTACAGCCCCCATACCGGTGACCCCGACGGAACCAAACCAAGGCCACAGACGTGGAGAGGATATCGAAATTGAGGTCACCATGAGAGCAGGGCATGAAGGGCCACAGAATTTGAGACATTTTTTTTTTGATGCTGATCGATGAGAATGAGGATGATTAAGATGATGCTACGGATTTCCATTTCGGTCTGAGAGTGCATGAACATGACAGGGCTGTACTCTACGCTTCTTTCATAATATATCCCGGCGTCAACCAGGCCGAGAGATACAGGCACCTGCAGTGTTGGTCAGGATATTTGAGCAACACTCTCAGAAACGCATCCATTAAGTGGATGAAACTCAACTGTGTGGTCCCAGTCTTCCCAACTGAGTCTGCAGCAACTCAACTCTGGCTAGGAGCCGGTCGGGGCAGAAAAACCCACATGACTTCTGATGGGATTCGAACCCACGACCTCCCAGCCGGGAGTCCGCGACGCTAACCACTTTGCCGCGGTGGCTGGTGTTTTCAGATAACATTGTTGAACATGTAACATGCAACTTGCAAAAGGGAGTAGGAAATTGAAACAGTGATCATGATTTTACTAAAACTGTATCTTGAGGCAAAGCTGTGGTTGTCTGTAATGACTGCAGTGCAGCATGGCAGAACTTCATGGTGGCTTTTGTCCGAAGGACTCTGCATTGTCTGACTCTGACTTTGAAGTGCAATTCTTCGATAGAAAGCTGTCAGCAATGATAATTCAGATTGATATGGTGATTTGTTTTTCCAGCATGATTAGTTCTGCAGCAGAAATGAATCAAAAATGAGCTGCAAAACAGATGCTTATTTGTTCCTTTAGATTTTTGTTGCAAAAGGCATTTGCATATCTTGAGTTAAACAGCATCTACTTTTACTGGAAAATTCTTTTCATGCCACTCAGTTTGTGGCTACATGAAGTATGTTTCAACATATTATGTTTTAATATGTTGTGTGTTAACTGAGTAATGGTAATGGTAATGTTGCTGTTATAGCCCAGACGACTGCGAAGGGCCATATCAGGGCTGTCACCATGTTGTTCAAAGTCAACTCAGAAGTCATTATTTGAAATTTAAAAAAAAACAAAAAAACCCCACACCTCATTCACACAACTCTTTAAAACGTACCTTCCAAAAATACACCAGAAATTTTGTTAAAAATCTTTCCTCCCTAAAATCTTTGATCAGACGAAAAATGTTGATCTCCCTCAGAAATTTAAAGATCACATCAGGTGGGACATCTCTGAACAAGGTTTTCATGGAGTCTGCTGTAAAGTGTTCATGTCTCACATTGTTCAAGTCCGAACACCCCAAAAAGAATATGTTTCACTGTGAGTGGTACATGACATAGAGTGCACCATGGAGCTTCTTCACCTTTCAAAAGATAAGAGTGGGTGTAAAATGAGTGGCTATTAACAGAGTACTAGAAGGAAAAAAGTGTTAACTGAGTACTGTTGATGAGAACAACAAAATTAAAAGATAAGAGAAAAGAAAAAGAAATAACTACTGCTATGAAGCTTTCAACCTTCTGCGTACGCAGGCTGATACTCTTCGGACATTCCCTATATAGACAGGCAAGGATTAATCCTATCTATCCAGCAAAGGGAGTGGAATTTTGTGTGCATGACCGTTTTTTATCCTGCCATTAAGGCAGCCATACTCCATCTTCAGGGAAGGTGCATGCTATGTGTAACGTGTCATCCATACCAATGGCCAAACTGGCCTTCTCTTCTGAAAGTTGATGATGAGATTTTACGTGTGTGCAAGATGTTATGCGTGCGTTCACACACGGAACCTTGGTTTAGAGTCTCATTCAAAGGACTGTATGGGAAATGGAGTCAGAACCAATGTTAACTCCGAGGTAAAAATCCCCCTGTTCCGAAACGGCCCGGTGGGGATTCGAACCCACAACCCTTGGATTATGAGTTGGGCGCTCTACCAACTGAGCTGTTCCGGCCCCTGACTTTCAAACAAGTTTCAAGATAAAATGAATTTTTTTAATTATGTTTAATTAATCTTCAGGGACTTTGGCCAATAGATAGCATCATAAAAGAAAAATGAAAAGAAAACAACAAATTATAAAAGTACTTTATAGGGCAGGTGTTTTTTTTTTCTGTTGCAGAACCTAGACAAAGAACTTGACCATGGTGACGAAAGAGCTGGCATATGAAAGCTTTTGCAAGAGATGCCTTCATGACCGAGTGACTTGAATCCCAGTGTGGACTCCTGACCAACATCATGAACGGATGCATCATCCCTGGTACCCACATAGCCGTGGACTTCTGGCAGGTGAGGAAAGCTTCTAAAGATTATGACAAACATGCCCTTAATCTTATAGGCTGCTAACCTGTGTATTTATCCAGTACTCGGAGTTGACTTGCTAATTATCTCTACCGAATAGATTGTTTTTTTTTTTTTGTTTTTTTTTAAACTTCCATTGGTCTGTATGTCTGTCTGCAAAATTTTGCAAAAATTACATGATTTTAATGAAACTGCTTAGAAAAATGGAATGTGGCCCAAAGATGATCTCTTGACATTTTCGAGTGGATCAGCGGTTCTGATGGGGATCAAAAGATGGATCCAGAGTCTGTTCAAGAAGATTATTTACGCATTTTTGTTGACTATGATCATTGTGAACAGTGATCATGTTAGTCAGTGATTGCTGGCAAAAGACCAAATGCAGAAGTGGTACACCAACTTTTTTTTTTTTGGTAGCTGCCAGTCCCAAGGGCCAGTTTATTTTGCTGGGCCCGGCAGCCTAAAAAGAACAAAGGTTGTAACAGAATGGAAAAAATCTATGTTAGTGTAAACTAGCTTGACATCATTGTCAAATCAGATTTCATATATATCTATTGCTTTGTGTGCAGTGGTAGTCTTTAATCAGAATGTTATTTCACATCAGATCTACATCATACTCTTTTGGTTCAGACACTGGGTCAAAGATGCTCCTCCGTTATCTAAGAAGACACACTTCAGTCAGCAGTCATTTATTGATTTAATCTTTTGTGGTTTTAGATCTGAGTCAGCTACCATTGGGGAGGGGGGAGGTTGGAGAGGGAGGGTGGAGGTGACTGACAAAATTCAATATTTTCCCTCTTCAATAAACAGGCAAAATCAATAGTGTGTAAAATTTTAACAGGTTCGAGTCTCCCGTCAACTGAAATGGATCTAGATAACATGTAAGCTTATCCTGGAGCCCTGTTTCAGTGTTCCTACAACATGTATTGTCTCTGGTTTTGATTTATCTGGGACCAGTTCAGACACTTGTTGAGTGACAGTGCTGGATAGTGTTGGGACCTGTGTGAATGATTCCTAGCATAATCACTAATGAAGTTTCTATATGAATTGATAACTATCTGTGAACGTTTTTGTAAATGGAAGTGTTTTTGTAAATGGAAGTTAAGAACTTTGTATGATTCTTGTGATATTATAAGAAAAATATGATGAACACTGATATTTCATTTTGTCCATATCTTATAAGAAAAATATGATGAACACTGATATTTCATGTTGTCCATATCTATTAAAAGAAGTACATAGAAAATGATCCTTTCAGTACTTCCTCTGCAAAAGTATTTGGCCGATCCAGGATTAGTTTGAACTTGGTGGAGTCTGCTGTCCCAAGCGCCCTTCCAGTTGGCTCATAAATTCGCTGAACAATCCAAGTTCCCTATAAGAAACATCAAAATTGTTTTTAACTGCAACTCCAAAAACTGAAGGTGGGAGAGGGGCAGGGGAGAGGAGGGGGCAAAATAGAATTTCCCGTAAAAAATGATTAAGCTTAAACAAGAGGAAGAAGAGAAGAGAAAGGGTAGATGAATATCATGAAGAAGAGATTTTCAGCTCATGAAAGCTTAAGCTGTCCACCACAGTTGGTTTTGCAGTATTTTACCCACAGTGATTTGATTTGTCAGGTGCGGCAGAACCCTGGTATCAAGCTGTTCTTCCTGACCCATCTCCATGGAGACCACATCGTTGGCCTGACCTCCAGCTGGAGACTACCCATCTACTGCTCTCCCCTCACTGGCCAGCTACTCATAGAACGCCATGGAGTTCGAGAATGTGTTGTTCGCAGTTTGGAAGTTGGTCAGTCACACCTGATTCGATGCTGTCAATGTAACTGTGCCCATTCGAGACCAAAGGTGATGGCTGAGGCCAGTGAACAGTGCAAGGCTGATGAGGAGAAATACAGCTGTTGTGATCTGATATCTGTGACAGTTATTGACGCTTGCCATTGTGCCGGAGCTGTGATGTTCCTGTTTGAGGGTCCCTTCGGCAAGATTCTTCACACGGGAGACTTTCGTTACACGAAGGAAATGTTTGAGGAGGGCTCTCCTCTGTCCAAGCATATTGGAACAATAGACACAGTGTTTCTGGACAACACATACTGCAGTCCTCAATGTGTCTTTCCATCCAGACTGGAAGCTTTAGAGGAGATAGTCAACACGGTGAAGAACCACAGCAGCCATGACGTTGTGTTTGGAGTTTGGCACCTTGGCAAAGAGGAGCTGTTAGCTGCAGTGGCTCTGGCGTTGGGGGAGTGGATTAATGTCCCACCAGCCACATTGTCCTTTGCCAAGTCAGTCGGTCTTCCAAACGTGTTCCAAACAGGTCAGCCTGATTCAAGACTGAGGGCAGTCCCCTTTCATACCATTTCTAATGCCTATGTCAGACAGTTGAACAGCAAAAAAGCCACCATTGTCATCCTTCCCACTGCTCTCTATGAAGGCATCGGTGGAAAACCGTACATCAATTCACCAGCAGTCTTTGTGATTCCCTACTCAGATCACAGCTCCTATCCAGAGCTGCTTCAGTTTGTTTCCAAACTTAAGCCAGCCTGTGTGAAGCCTGTGGTCCAGGGGAAAGTCCGGGTCCTTTTGGAATGGATGTCTCCAACAGGCAGAACATGAACTGCTTTCAAAAATACCTGTCAAAACCTCGGACATCTCGGCATGTGGTGTCCTCATGCACAGAGCCAAACCATGGGAGTGGTAGCACAGATTCACATGGACAGCATCACTCATCCTGTGGGTTTGGAGACCTGTTTCCAGACTTCCGGGGTCCTTTGGTAGGGAGGAAAAAAAAAGTGATGAGGAAGACCCGGAAAACTTCATGTGCGAAAGGTGTGAACTATATGTCAGATGATGAAGTGGAGGTAGAGGCTTCACCAGAAAGAAATGAAAAGACAAAGAAAAGCAGAGTTCTCTATTCAGAGGACAGTGATTTTTCTTCAGGTCAGGTGAGCTGCAACCAGCATACATTGCACAGAGGAAAACAGAACACTGTTTGTCCACCGAATCTGAAGGATAAGCCTACTGTGAATCAAGTCTCACCGAAGACAACTACTCAGGTCAATGTTAAGGGCACACCTGCTCAGGCTGCTGTTGATGTGGTATCGCAGAAGAATACTGCTAATGTTTATGTTAAAGACACTCTTGTTGAAGAATTAGTCTCAGATAAGAGAACTGCTAATGTCAGTGTTAATGGCACTCTTGCTTTGGATCTAGTCGAAGAGAAGAAAGTTGCGAAGGACAGTGTTAGGGATACACCTGCTGTGGAGCTAGTGTCAAAAAAATATGCAGCTAATAATGGTATGGACACCACTGCTGTGGATTTAGTCCCCCAAAGGAAAGCTGCTAATGCTAATGGTAAAGACATGCCTGCTGAGGGTCTAGACTCACAGAAGAAAACTGCTGATGGCAAGAACATGCCTGCCGAGGATATGATCTTACAGAAGAAACCTGGTGATGTCAGTGCCCAGGACATGTCCACAGTAGATCAAGTCTCACTGAAGAAAACTAGTATTTGTGTAAACATGATCGCTGTGGATTCAGTCTCACAGCAGAAAACTGCTATGGTAAGTGTTGCCACATCTGCTGTTGACATAGTCTCACAAGAGAAAAGTGCTTATGTCAATATCAAGGACACTCTTGCTGTAGATACAGTCTCACAGAAGCAAACTGCTGATGTCAATGTTAAGGACACACCTGCTGTAGGTACAGTGTCACAGAAGAAAACTGGTGATGTCAACGTTAAGGACACACCTGCTGTAGGTACAGTGTCACAGAAGAAAACTGGTGATGTCAACGTTAAGGACACACCTGCTGTAGGTACAGTGTCACAGAAGAAAACTGGTGATGTCAACGTTAAGGACACACCTGCTGTAGGTACAGTGTCACAGAAGAAAACTGGTGATGTCAACGTTAAGGACACACCTGCTGTAGGTACAGTGTCACAGAAACAAACTGCTGATGTCAACGTTAAGGACACACCTGGTGTAGGTACAGTGTCACAGAAGCAAACTGCTGATGTCAACGTTAAGGACACACCTGCTGTAGGTACAGTGTCACAGAAGAAAACTGGTAATGTCATTGTTATTAGTGTTAAGGACATACTCTCACAAAGAAATTGTCACAAGGATATGCTTACTGTTGATCCAATCTCACCAAAGAATATCGCAGATGCCTGTGTTAATGACAGACCTGCTAGAGGTTTAGTCTCTCATAAGAAATTTGCTAATGTCATTGAGGACAGGCCTGCTGTGGATGTAGTCTCACAGAAGAAAACTGCTCATGTCAGTGTTAAGGACAAAACTGTTGTGGATATTGTCTCTCAGAAGAAAACGGCTCATGTTGGTGTTAAGGACAAACCTGCTGTGGATGTAGTCTTACAGAAGAAAACGACTCATGTCGGTGTTAAGGACAGGCCTGCTGTGGATGTAGTCTTACAGAAGAAAACGACTCATGTCGGTGTTAAGGACAGGCCTGCTGTGGATGTAGTCTCACAGAAGAAAACGGCTCATGTCGGTGTTAAGGACAGGCCTGCTGTGGATGTAGACTTACAGAAGAAAACGGCTCATGTCGGTTTTAAGGACAAATCTGCTGTGGATGAAGTCCCACAGAAGAAAACTGTTGATGTCATTGAGAAGGACAGGCCTGCTGTGGTTGAAGGCTCACAGAACAGAACATTCCATGTCAGTGTCAAGGACAGGTCTACTGTTGATCTAGCCTCGCAGAAGAAAACAGTTCATGTCAGCGTTAACGGTAGTCTTGCTGGGGGTCTAGTCTCACAGAGCAAAACTAATATCACATTAAAGGACAGGCCTGCTGTAAGTGTAAATCAGATCTCACAGAAGAAAACTACTAATGTCAGTCTTGAGGACATTCCTGTTGTAGATCTAATCACTGAAAAGAAAGCTGCAGATGCCTGTTTTACTGACAAGACAGTGGAGAACATTGGTGGTGAAGACTGGGAGCATAGTGTGACTTCAGAGCATCGAACTTCTGATGAGCCTGTTTGTTTGAGGAGTGACCGAGAGGAACATGAGTCAGGAGCTCCATCTGAATGTGTAAACTGTTGCAAATCAGAGTCAAACCACTTACGTTCAGCCAGACAATCGAGTACCACTCTTTCCTGCTGTACAAAGACACCTGACATTTTAAGGAACTTGCCTGAAAAGACCCATCCTTCGACAAGTGCTTATGTGACGTCAAATCTTGGGAAAAGGAAATTTATTGGGGATGATACTGACACATCTCCATGTTCTTCTCCAGCAGGGGAGAAGATGTCTCAACGAACACAAACATCATCAGAGAGTGCTGTGAAGCGAACACGTCTGCATGCACAGTCTGTTGATGATATTGGGACTTGTCTTGCTGGCTCTTATGATTCAGTCTCTGAAACAGTTGAAATGTATCTTGCATATCATAATCGTAGGAAAAAATGTGCCAGTGGTCGGCAGCAAAGGGCCAAGTTGATGGACTTGTACAACAGTATTTTTGGACCAGACACCCATGACGGCAGAGAAGCTGCTGTTCACAATAGGTTGTAGAGATCAAAACAAACAAACGAGCGTGAATTCAAATAAACAGGACAAGAAAAGACTTCTGAGATGTGCTGATTGGGGATGTATTTTGATCACTAGTAAGAGAACAATTCATACGATATTGATGATATATGCGCAAATATACATACGTGGGTGCTGGTGTGCATGTTTCTAAGCTTTTTTATAATGGCAAGCACTGCCTTTGCTAAAGCTCTATTGGACTCATATTTGTCCAAAATGCTGCCTTGGCACACATCAATCAGTAAATGAAGGATTCAAGGAAACAATACTTTAGTGTCATATACTGGAATGTACTGTCAAACTCTGGGAAACTACAATAGTTGAAAGCTCTTTGTTGCCAAATGTTCATTGCTAACACAGTGCAAGAAAAGGCCAGCTGACCTTGCATCTCCAGCAGAGAATGCGAGACCATTCCTGTGTCCTCCTCATCGTGTGATCAAACGCCTTGTTGTTAGTTAGTACCATCGATATTTATGCCCTGTCCTGCCCATGTCTCAACTGCTTCGCATGTTGTCATTTTTTTCTTTGTTGTGTGGGTTGGTTAACCCCCTTGTATTCTTTAGTAGCATGCTCAGGACCAATCCATTGTTATTCACTTGCTGTTTTATTGGTGATATTCCCCAGAGTTCTGACATTTCTGGATGTGCCATTGTACCCAGCCATTCCCTATCAAGACGCCTAGCAGGAGAGAGAGAGTACTGGGGTTGGTGGTGCCAGAAGTAGAAAGCTGCCCTTAGAAGAGAGTAGGCTAGGTCACACAGCCTTTCTTCCCTCAGATAGGAGCCCACCCCACCCCACCCCACCTTCTCATCCCACCTTGTCAAAGACAAACACGAGTCAGGGTGGCCTTACTGCCACTGTTACAGGTGTCCAACCTTCTCTCTCTTCTTCTGTCATTATGATGGTGAGTCAGCCGGCCTTTGATGTCGTGTCTGATTTTGTGTAGTGACTCGGCGATCAGACAGGTGATGTGATCTGCTGCGGTCACTGGGTCTCTGTCTGCACTTTACACAGCTAGCCTTCCGGTGGCTTTGTTGTCACACTTATATTCATCCAAAGGTTTGACTTGCTTTTGGGGGTTGAGGTCTGACCACCTGGTATATACCCTGAATAGGTGTCCCTTCTGCTGGGTAGCCATCTTGTATGGCTCCTTCCAGAAAGAGTCTTGACACAGTGCAGTATGTGACACCAAAATGGGGAGATTTTCTCATGCTTCCTGTTTGGTTAAATACTATGTCAGACTGAAAGTAATGACCGGCCTCCCCTCCGGTATTGCTGTGCTCCATAGCAGTAGTTTTGTTTTGGCCATAGAATGAGGAAGAAATGAAAACAGCATTGCATTGTCAGCTAGAGATGGAAGATGGTGAGCGAGAGGATCTTGCTGTGTTAGTATATGTAGTGAATTAGGGAGTAATATGAGGAGAAAAAAAAAACCTCCCCATTTTGCATTTGATCTGACTTAAAATGTGACTGGTGATATACTTGGTTAAAGGTCTTCCATTTAGTTTCAGTCCTTGACAAGGTTAGGATTTTTAGTCTTGGCATTTTAACTTGTAATTGTATATGATCAACTTCTCTGAAGACCAGAGCTTAATCTGTGAAGTGCAGATAACATTTTAATTGTCATTTGACAGGCAGATTTGTGTTTGAGATATTGATCAGGTGTTTTGGAAACGTTTTTCAATTATCAGATTCAGTTTGTTTTTGATCATGAACTAGTAAACTTCAGGGAGGTTTGTGTCCCATGCCTGATGCATGATGTGTTATTGATGACCTGAGTTCAGTGCAGAATCTGATTGGTAAATTTTCGCACAATGTTTTTTTTTTTTTTTGTTGCTTTTTAAAAATGGTTTTTCTTAATAAAAACAGGTAGAACAAGTATTCCTTTTTGTGTTAATTACAGGGCTCAGTAATTATGCAAGATTGTGATTTATTTTTTCTGGTCAGAACTACTATTTTCATCTCTCCTCTGAACCCCAAACCCTGCATATGACCATGTTTTTGACCCATATTTCAAAGGAAATTCGATGACCACCCCAGTTCCATCCCACCCCTGGGAATACGTATTCTTCCCCATTTGAACAATGCAGATATAGACCTTGGAGTGATGTGATTTTCGATATTTCCTAGTGACCAACCATGGACTTTGTTTACTCCAGAGATCCGATTTGATATAGCTTTGTACCATAAAGATTCCACTAGCTCCTTGGCATACAAGTCCTTTTTAGCCAAACTATGTTCCAAGTTTCCATCCTTCAGAAGAATTTTCACTGACAGTTCCAAATCTGAGGAGGGGTTGCTTCTAGTTCTACTGTCTATTGTGTAACAGATCCTCCACAGAGATGTTCTAAACACATTCCCACTGACAGCCCCTTTTACACAGCTGAGTTGACAGCCATGGTCCTGGCTCTTGAAATGGTTTCTAAATCCAAACATAAAGATTTCCTCATTTTGCCAGACTCCCTTTCTGCATTTGAGGCCATTGCCAGCCGTAACCTCAAGCACCCTCAACTGCTGTTAAGTTATTCGAACTGTACACCTCTCTGAAATCAGATGGATATAACATAATTTTTGCTTGGGTTCCCAGCCATGTGGGCATTTGAGGCAACGAAATGGTTGATCAACTTGCCTAGAGTGCCACAAAGAAAGAGTTTAGCAGATTGTCTATTCCTCACACTGACCTGAAACCCAAAGCCCAGGCTCATGTGAAAGACCTCTGGCAAGAGGAATGAGACTTGCAGATGGATAGCAAACTGTTCAAAATCTGTCCAAACCTAAAAGAGTTTTTAGCATATTCCCAGGGCGGCCGTAAAGAAGAAACAGTTTTGTGCCCTTTGCATACAGGCCACTTGTTTTACACCCATTCTTATCTTTTAGTTTTAAAAGGTGAAGAAGCTCCGTGGTGCATTTCAAGTCATGTACCACTCACAATGAAAACATATTCTTTTTAAGTGTTGGGATTGCATGATGTGAGACATAAACACTTTACAGCAGACTTCATGAAAACCTTGTTCAGAGATGTCCCACCTGATGTGATCTTTGAGTTTCTGAAAGAGATTCACATTTTTCAACTGAACTAAGATTTTAGAGGAAAGACTTTTAACAAAATTTCCGGTGTTTTTAGAAGGTATGTTTTAAAGAATTGTATGAATGAGTTTTTTTTTTTAATGACTTGTGAGTTATTTTCAACGTGGTGTCAGGGCCTGATATGGCCCTTTGCGGTTGGCTGGGCTATAAGCTTGCAACTTTACCATTTCCATTGGTCATTAGTAATGTACCACACATTCTGAACAGAAACTGTGTTCTAACTATTAATGACATAAACCTTGAACAAAGAGTTGATAATAGATTTACTCTTTTGTATCCAAACAGCAAAACTCAAAGCAAGCAACTTTCAAGAATAAGAATTCAGTTTCCTGGCAGTTTGTTATTTGGTAGTGGGCATTATTATGATCAGAATATCATGGCTCTTAATGCCATTTTTACGGGGAAAAAAATATGTACAAAAATAAAATGAGCATTCAGGAAGTGTCTGCTTGTGAGAGCTGATCATATTGTGTCAGTTTAACTTTTTTGCAGCCAGTGGTCAGCTGAGCTGTCTACATCTGATATCAAGGCAAACAAGATACATGTCTGAAAGGGCGGGAGACGGGAAACACCATGAAATCTTCTTTAATTATCTCCTGCACTGATTTTGTTTTTGTTTTTAAAGGAGAATACTAATTGATAGGACCTGATATCAAGTGTTTGTCTGTTTGCCAAGAGGGAGAGTCTTGTGTGTGCGTGTGTGGGTGATGGTGGTCTGTGTATGTGTGTGCATGTAAGAGAGAGAGAGAGATCATCGTCAGACATGTTTAAATTTTCAGTACAGTTAAGATGTAATTTGTTTTATAATTACTATTTCTGATTTTGTTATTTTACTTATGAATGTTAAATGTTTTCCTGTTAAGTTTCCTTCATGATTCTTATATCATTCAGATGTTGCTTCTGTTATTTTGATATATCATTAAGTAAGTATGTTTTTAGATGTCAGTACAACAATATGCTAATCTGACAGCAAATGGTTTCAGTCAGTCTGTCAGAGGGAAAATGCAAAAAATCCCTGCCAAGCAGACAATGTTGCTATCAATTAGTATTCTTTAAAAACGAAAAAAAATCAGTGCAGGAGATAATTACCGAAGATTTCATGGTTTTTCCCCGTCTCCCGCCCTTTCAGACATGTATCTTGTTTGCCTTGAAAGTTGAATGGATCATGCATGGAGAGAAGTTAAATCAGAGAATGGGTTGTTGAAATTTTACTGTTTTATCTTGGCTGTACATTCGTGTGTAGATTGTGTGTACATTTGAGCTACCCAGTATTGACAGCTATTATCAAAAGGTTATATAAATGCCATGTTGTATAAGGTTTTGACTGTTCTTTATATTCTCTGACAGTGGCCAGTCTGCAGCCAGTGCATTAGTTGCGACCACAGACCTCAGGGGCTTTTTGGATCATTGATCTAATGTTTCTCATATTGAGATATACTAAGGAGGGTTAGCGCTTTTGCCTCCTCTTTACATATATTTAAGTTTTAGTTTACCAGTAGTTTATTTTTCATTTACTTATTGACATTGTTCTTTGAAGTCTTTTTTTTCCATCTTTTTTTTAAATACTTGTATGCTTTGTATGCTCATTAATGCATACGTCGTATGTATACATACAGATGGGTAAAGATTTTCAAATGTGTCCAAGCCTGACAGAACTCCTCCAGTCTTCCACTGGTGGCCATAGAGAAGAAATAGTTTTCTGCTGACTATAAACAGGCCGCCCTCAACGCGTATTTATTTGTGTGTTTGAAAAAGTGAGAGGACTTGATGGTGCATACCATGTGATGAGCCATTCTTTGTGAAGATTGTGCTTCACACTTTTATCTTTTAAAGATGAGGTTTGGTGGTGGGTAAGTACTGTGTGATGATCCCCTCACTATGAAATGAGCGCTTACAGTGTTGGGATTTACATGTCTTCCAGTGTGATGACATTGCAGCAGACTTCAGGAAGATCTCGTTCAGGGATGTTCCACCTGACGCAATATTAGAGATTCTAAAACTAAAGAGATAAATATTTTTCTTTTGATCTAAGTCAGCAGGAGTGTTGTTTGCCACATCCTCGCATTACTAATTAATAATATTCACAACATTTTTTATTTACACCTTTTCTTGACATCAGAAACTGGATGACTCAGAATAAGTTATTATTAAGCACTGACAAAATAAAGCCATAAAGCAAAAAGTTCTTGATTCAGAGTTAGTAATGCACCATCCCCGTGTCAGCTCAGTCAGGAAGCATGGTGTAATCATAGACAACACATTACAACAAGAACACACTGTGAAATGCCAAAGTTCATTACTCAGCATTGTCAGTCCTGTTACTGTTGCTATAGATGATCGGTTCTGTTTTGGAATATGCTTGTCCTCCAATGCTACATTAAAATTTGTTCTCATTCCTTTTCACATTGTTTTGTTTTAACGGTCTCTTTTCTTGTCTGGCTGGTCTGTGTCATCCATCCATCCTTATCAAGAGGTACAAAATTCCACTGCTTGACTTGTCTTCAGAAAGAAAAGATCTGGACGCATCAATTCCCACTTGCTGTTTTGCCATTGACTACCTACCTCACACAGGAGAAAGTATAAGATCAAGTCTGTTTGTTACAAATGCATTCATAACTCTGCCCCTTACTCCTTCAGTGATTGTCTTCACCTCTAGAGATACCTTATACCATTCTCTACATTCCACTTCAGATCCACTCTGGTTCCCAAACCATGGATTTCAACAATCAGCTTCCCCTCTTTGTCTCTGGCCCCTGTGCTTAGGACAGGCTTCCTCTTCCTCTTGGTCAAAAGCCTACATTGGACTGCACCCTCGCGATCTTTGTTTTCCATCCAGTCTTTTTTCCTCTGTGCGTGTGTGTGTGAGTGTGAGCTACTGGGGTTATTCATGCGTGTGTGCAAATGATGTGTGCTGACACTTCCCTTTCTTCCTTCGTTCCTCAGATTATAACCTCAAGGTTTTCCATGAGTTAGACTTTTGCATATATCTATATACAGTTTTTAATCCAACCATTAGGACGATCATATTCTGTCTCTGGGGATGTTGTAAACATGACACAAGTGTGCATGTGTTTTATTGTCATATCAGCCATCCCGGTGGTGCATGATGACTTGCTCTTCTCCAAAAGCTGTCTACTGGGATTTAACCTACATGTAAGATTTGTGTGTTCACCCATGGGGCCTCAGATTTAAGTCTTCTCTGAAGGGTTGGAGGGGACTGGGATCTACACAGATGCTCACACGGATGATAACTCTGAAGAGATCATCTCTTCCACCTTGGCTGTCTTGAGCTGGAATTGAATTGTGGACTTTGAAACAAAAGTTTCATTCTTTACCCACAAGGCCAACCAGGTTCTCATGCAGGTGCTTTTTTTCCTGAAAGATAACGAGTTCCGATGCAGTAGTAGTAGTAGTAGTAACAGTAGCTGCGAACAGCGGTAGAAGCGGAACCAGTAATAGTCGTCATCGCTGTTGTCAGCATCGCCATTCCATAATGAACCGAGATTTATCAGAATAGATGAATCTTTTTTTTTTTTTATTGTTTGCGGGTTAATGGTTGGTTAGACAGATATTTAAAATCGGCACTTGCTTGTGCATGTGGTCAGACTCTCGATGTCCCTCATTTTTTATTTGACTGTACTAGTACAAGAACTCACTTTCAGCCTCTTCATGATAAGGTCAAGTCCTTTAACTTTTTGCTGACTATGTCTTGTGTCTTCGATCCCAGTTATGAGACTGGTTGGAGTCTGGCGATGTTGGCTGTTTGTCTTATTAAAGCTCAACCACTAGGAAGTTGTTTTTAACTCTTCCACCGCCCCACCCCCTCCACACTGGGCCCCCCCCCCCCCCCCCCCCCAGGTTTGTTTTTCCAATTCGCGAATTTTTGAAATGTTAAAATCTTATTCTAGGCATGTACCATATCAGTATGGTTCAGCGTCTAATTTGCACATAGAGCAAGGCTTTTTCATTCCCCTCCCACTGTCTTCCTCCTTCTTCTCCCCCTGCCCAATCCATATACACCCATAAGCTGTTCCACTTTTACGAGTAATATGTCAGCCAGTTCCATACTTTGATGATCCTTGACTCCATGTATTGGATATACATGTGGTCACACAGGATTGATGTTTCTAAATTATACAAGTATATATGGGCCCTTCGTGTGTGTGTGTGTATAGAAATATTCCGTCCATATGTGTATTGCTTTGATGTTTGAAGAGGGAAAGAGAGATAGTGGCAAAGATGCAAAGGGATACAAGATTGTATATAACGGGCAGAATTCTTTTTTTCTGTGTGTGTGGGAAGGGGGGGGGGGGGGGGGCATGTGTGTGCGTGTATGTGTGTGTTTGTGAGAGTGAGTGCATGTGTGTACATGTGCTAGAGTATGAGTGTGTGTGTGGTGTGGTGTTGTGTGTGTGTGAGTGTATGTTTGTGTGTATGTGAGGGTATGGGTGTGTTCGTATGGATATGTGTGTATTGTGTATTTATATATGTGCGCGTGCGTGTGTGTGTGTGTGTGTGAATTATGTTCCTTTTTTTTTTTTTTTTAGTGAAAAACGTTGACATTCTGTTCATAACGTTTTCTTAAATGTCAGTACAACCATAAGTTAATCTGACTAAATTGGTTTCAGTCAGTCGGTCAGTGTGTGTGTTTATGTGTGTACGTGTTTGTGTGTGTGTGCGTGTGTGTGTGTGTGTGTGTGTGTGCGTGCACCCAGAAGAACACATTAAAACCACCGGCTAAAACGAGATGAATATCTCTTTCTTCATATTTTTCAAGAATAAACTCTTCCAACATTTATAAATTGTTCTTAAATTCTTTTTATTTGTAATAATCACTATTCACTGGGTGGTTAGATAAGCCAACAAGCAAAACAACCTTGTTCATACTAAAACGTGTTTTGCAAAGTTTTACACAATGTTATCCATCCCAGAATCAACAGCTTGTACAAACTGCTCCAATGATTTCTTTACTTATAATACAGTCCCTCCCGATCTTCGACCCATCTTAGACAACTTTATACCACGACTATGAAACACAGTAAACTCTTTGAAGTGTACTGGGAAAAAAAATCAAAATTAGGCAATGTAAGTGTTTCAACAAGACACACAATATCAAAGATGTTATGTAATTGAAAAAGTCAGGGTCTGTCAACTTTGAAAGAAGCCGATCAACGTTCCAAGAAACACCAGAAACAGAAACATAATTATCTTGATATTCAGCATGACCGTTACATGTAGGCATGTGAGCGTGGTGTGTTGTGTTGTGTGTGAAGGAACGTGAACCCGGGCCTTGGCCTGATCTTCATTTGTTTCTGCTCCTTTAGCTAGGCAGCTTAACGATATGATGGGGACCGACTGGACAAAAGTGTCAAACTTTGTGAGGCACGTCTGTAGGCGCTGCCCATTAACTTTTTGCTAGGCCCCATCAAATTTGACCCATGGGGCCTAGTCACGTGACGTCATAAACTTTTTCATAGCAATAACAGAGGAAAATATTGCATGTACGTGTCTAAGCAAGGTGTTTTCAAAATATAAAGGCAACGTGATCAGTTAAATGAATAAGATCAGAAGACGATGCATTTTCAAACATTTTTTAATTAGTACACATTCACTTTTCGTGAGATATTTGTTTATAGTTACGACAAACCCAACAATAAGGCCCAAAAATCGCGCCGCGACATGGAATGGAACTTGTTTCCAGAGATTCGTAAACATGACAATTAGACATCAGTTTATTTCCACATACATGAGTGTTTATAACTGCTTATTCACCTTCATAAAGCTTTCTGTCACCATTACATTTTCAGGATTCTGACAAACGTCCTTACTGGTAATTCTTGCATGTACATCGGCGACCTCAGCTGGTCTGTGCATGTCCAGTCGTCCATTTCTCACAGCTGCACTTGCACCGTCTTGTGCATGGCCATCCGCCTTTCTTGCAACCACATCTGCTGCCACATACTCTTGCACCCTTGCATGCACATTTGACCAGTTCTCTGCAAGCTGCAGATGCTACCGGCAGTGTCGTCCAAAAAGGCAACCAATTTAGCCTTGCTGTCCTTGTCCAGAGTCCAGCCCCATCCCTCTGGAAATGGTGCTTGCTGCTGGGGCTGGTCAGCAGTAGTCCAAATGCTTGTCTGGTAGACAGCACGGTTTGAATGCTGTAATAATGCTCCTTGTGTGGGAGGAAGGGCTTCCATCATCATCTCGTCTCTGTGGCAAAACAGCTCTCTACGGGCCCCATCAACAGAGCTCAGCTGGCTGGTTTTGTCATACAAGACAACTGTGTAGCGTTCCAGCAATCTGAAGTGGTGGCTGTTAGCATCCAGGGCAATGAAGGGATTTTCTGCAATGAACTTGAAGGCCTCTATCACTGCACGATAACATTTCCATGCAGCCCATGCAGACAGTTTTCCTTTGCCGAAAAAGGCAGACACTGTGTCACAGCCCGTGAAGCTGTGCAAAGTGGGGAGGGCTGGAGACTTTTCCTCTCCAAGGGCATGAGTGATAGCATTGATGTGAAAGTATGTGAAATTCTTCCCTGTGCCGAAAGCAACACAAACGTCTGCTGCTGGACACAATGCCTGTAGCTGGCGGAACTTTCCGGTGATGATGACGATGACATCAGTGTCTACAGTGCGGACTATGCAGGTACAGGAGCCAGTCTGCAGTGCTTCTTGCAGGTGTAGCAGTATCTTTGTGTCTGCTTCCTCGTGATCATTGCCTGGCATGCTGTGATCCGCTCCTCTGATCAAAACTTTCTAGCCTGATGTAATGACAACTCCTTTTCCATTAGGAAACTGAGCTGTGGCAACTTTCTCTGACAGGAAGACAAAGAGTTCTTGTTTGTTGTCAGAGTCTCTGAGAAACTCTTGCCACTTTCCAGGGATCTTGTTTGGACCAGCAACTTTCCTCCTGATCCCTTTGCCTTTCTTCTCTCGTGCACTCTCTTTAATACTGCTGCTGCGATATGTGTCCCACACCACATCCACTCTGTCAGCACCTTCCAACTGGTTTCTGATGTACGGTAGGAAAACATCATTGGCATAATCTTCAAAGGTTGAGATTCCAGCAGTCGAGAGGAAGTGTAAAATTTCAGTGCCATCCAGAATCTTGGTGTCGAAAGTGCTAGGGGGTTCGAGCTGCTGTGACGCTGATGCCTGCTCTATAGAGGAAAGTAGACCTGCGTCAAGGTCTAGAACATCCAGTTCTCCATCTGAGCTTTCCGCCTCAGCCACATGCTGAAGACAAGCTGCCAAATCAGTGTCATCCTTAAGGTCTTGTGTCTCAAGTGAACCTGGAGTGTCTGTATCAGGTGCTTGTACCAGGCACTTGAGCAAGTCTGACTTCTTGCCCAGGCGCAGTTTCCCTCTGTCTGCAAGAGAAGGTGGGTATGGGTTATTTTCGTGCTGGAAAAAGGGACCCACATCTGTTTCTCTGTCTTGGGCCACAATGTACAGCTTTGAAAAAAGGCTGACATCAGCCTTCAAAGTTGCTACTTTGTCAGCTTTAGATTTTTCCTTCTGTGTTGGACACTTGAAGAGTGGAAGGGAGTTCTTTTTGATAGGGTCATGAATTGATCGGGTGCATTCTATCAAAACTGACTTGTGGTAATCATCATACTGGCTCTTTCCAAGTTCTTCCACTGCGCGGACAGTGTTGGTCACTGATTCGTTCATGACATCACAAGTATCCAGCATCAACAGTTCTGCAGTGTCATTCATGAAGGGATTGCCCATATCACTGATAGTCTTTGCAAGGCTCGGAACTTGCCCTCTGAAGCACTGTTGAGTTGATAGGCCTTCCTCATGGTGATAGTACTTCTCGGACCCCACTGTATACCAACAGAGTGCCAACTTACTATTTTTTAATTCATCATTTCCATCTAACAGCGATTTTTTCCCTATTTTTGGAGTGCGAAACATAAAAAATTGCATTTTGGCACGTACGTGCTGTCAAAATGACCTGTGCACATGGGGCCTAGCAAAAGTTGAAAGTATTTTGCATGTAGATAGCTAGGGAAAAATGTCATACTTTTGTCCGGTCTGTCCCCATCTAGTCAAAAAATCGCCGTAAGCTGCCTAGCTATTGCTAAGGAAGAACGAGAAGCACGTGCATTGTTGGTGCCCCACGCGTCACGTAGACTGGGTTGCCCAGCGTTTGCCTTCCCCTTCTGTCCACTGAGGGGAACGCCTTCACCGCTGACAGGGGGTGGGGAAGAGTGGGAAGGGGGTGGAGGGGATTGGCTGTGCGGTGTGGTTCGAGGGGAATTCCCTTCAGTTGTGGCCGACTTCGTTTGAGAAGGCGTGGCAGAGGAAGTAGGAAGATTCCCTTTGTTGACAGGTTTTGGGGATTTCCGGGGAGAGGCAGGAACAGGGGAAACTCCTTTGTTTCTGGCAGAGTGATGATCACTGTGAGGAGCAGGGCGGTGGATGCTCCTGATGTGACACTCTTCAGGCTCCCCTCTGTGCTCCTTTGAAAGGTAGAGGCATCACGAGAGAGAGAGGGAGGGAGGGGTTGGGCTTGTGGAAAGGTGGGAGGAAGGGACGCAAGAATGATGAAGTGGTTGTGTTATGTAAAGCGACCAATACGGAGGAAAGTAATATTATTGTATTCCCTCGTGAAAAGCAGAAGCGTCAGGAAAAGAAACAAAAACCATAAACAGAAACAAAACACGAACGAAAACAAACAAAAAGTAACAGAAAATAAAGAAACAAAATAAAAAAGCAAATAACTGTTTTCAGATTATTGTTTGTGACAGATTGAAAGGATCACCATGTCTACCACCCCTTCCTCGTTACCACAAACCTTGTTAGAATGCAAATTGGCGATTGCTTTATCCTTCTTTCTTTCTTGTTCATTTACTACACACAAGAAGTGGAATTCTGCTCCACACCACATCAAACGCTAAAACCAACCAATTTGCACTAAAATTATCAGGAAAAATATCTAACAGAAGGGCTGGGTTTATTTGGATAGCCAGTTGGAACGAAGAATCGAAGTCTTCCGTTTAACTTTTTCGGCGCAAAATAAGAAGGAAAAGGGGAATAGTCAGAACAAGGATGCACGTTTGAGGACGAATGTCGAATAGCTTTATGTTTGCGGTCAAGAGCAGGTAACCCATGCGTGCTTTCATGTTGCTTCGCAAGTGGCGATAAGAAATGCAATCAATATAGCGCAAAACACAGTATCCATGTATCTGTCGCTATTTCCATCCACACTCGTCTCTTGTCTCTGTCTGCCTCTCTCTCTATATGTCTGTCTGTGTCTCTGTCTGTCTGTCTGTCTTTCATTCTCTCTCTCTCTCTCTCTCTCTCTCTCTCTCTCTCTCTCTCTCTCTCTCTCTCTCTCTCTCTCTCTCTCTCTCTCTCTGACTCCGTTCTGTTTATCTCTGCCTGTGTTTGTTGGTGTTTGTATACCTGCATGTCCATTTGTAATTTCTCTCTCTCTCTCTCTCTCTCTCTCTCTCTCTCTCTCTCTCTCTCTCTCTCTTCCCCCCCCCCTCTTTCCCCCCCCCCTCCCCTCCCCCCCCCCACTCTCGCTCCCTTTCAGTCCGCTACTGCTACCATCCTGTTCTGTTTCTATGCTCATCTGTTTGTCTCTGTGTCTTTTACTGCCCCTGTGTCACATTCTCTGAACACGTCCAACTTTTCTTCCTTCTCTGTCTGTCAAACGTTGCTTTTTGTTCTCCCAGTTCTTATAGAACAGG
>CM031604.1:25218800-25231380 GCA_018398815.1 Conus ventricosus
AATACTAATTTACTAAAGTTTTCAGAGAGTAGCGTAGGGGAAAGTAGCCGGGACTGAACACGCCCCATAGAGTAACGTAGGGAAAAGCAGCCGTGACTGAACGCGCTTCATATACAAACGGTGTCTGTTCCCACGGCTCTCTTTTCAGTACTGTCAACTCTGTCAGGGCGGTTGTAAGCTTTTAATTGCTAGTTGCCGGCCTACCTGCCCAGCACTTGGGGTGTTTATTTCACCCAGTGCTGTGGTGGTGTAAGTTTGCGTATGGCAATATAGCTGCAGTTTTAGAAGACAGTGGGGATTCTAAGTTAGAAAAGTTTTTGAATCACAAATACTTTTTCAACAGCTTTATAGATTAAATTGTGTGGAAGACATGGAATCGCTACAACTTTATATATAACCACACACACACACACACACGCACACGCACACGCACACGCACACACACACACACACTCTTTCTCTTTCTTTCTCTCTCAATTAAATGCCATAAAATCCGCACACTTCTTCTGACTAATTTTTACCTACAAACTTTGTACACAGACAGGCAGACACGGGGCTAAAAACCTGATCACTTAATTTACGGCTCGCGGCAGTTTGCAACCAGAGCTCCTAGCCTGCGCTGTGTAAACGAAGCACACTCGGCTGGGTTGCACTGCGATTTGGAAAATTCTAGATTGCCACGTCGACACGCCGTATCGAGGCTGTCACGCGACACGACCGGGGTCGTCATTGTTGTTTGAGCCACCGCACAAGAAGGCTGTGTTGTGACCACTGTGTTTTACTTGTGTTTATTTTAAAATGGCTAAAACGTTACTGAAGAACAGGTTTGTTATTCGAGGCCATAAGTTTTACTTTAACTGCATGTTAGAGTATTTGTTGAAAGAATTAGGCGAAGCATGTTGTGAAACCGGAGAGATTGTTTTTTAGAAAACGAAAAAAGTGAACTAACTGCTTTGGAAATGAACGACTATCTTAAAGGTTTGTTGGTTCAAGGAAATGAAACAAGATGTAGCTAGTTTTAATACGTGTTTGACTATTGATGAGATGGTTCCTTATCTAATAAATGGCGCTGCATTGTTAAAAGCCGGCCGAAGCAAAACAAACCATCACGCGTTGATTGTTGGGAGCTGGCTTGAGACAGCTAAAGCCATGTTTAAAAAACATGGCGTTCATTTCTTAAGGCGGAGGTAAACACGGCTGATTCGTATGCTAAAAACTTATATTTGAAACATTTTTGCTGTTCCTCCCAAGTAAAAATGTTCTCAGTTTGTATTAGACTTGATTGATTGTTAACTACAGATTCAGTGTTTATGTGGCAAGCTGATCTGTGTATTAAGATGTGTATACTTTTCTAATTCTAACCAGTTCATCTGCCTTCAAGGGTGCCCTTATGCAACTGAATGGCGATTTTCGAATGTTCTGGCAAACAAAACTAGATAGGGTTAGGCAGGCCTTAGTACATTTACCAGTATGGAGAGAAGTAGTGTGCGGCTAGCACTATCTTCATATAAATGCTTTAAATATACAATGCTGGATGTACTACTACTGGCGATTAGAGCTGCCATAAAAGCTTGGCTACAGCAATTACTGCTGTAACTCTGCTAAAGCCAGTTGCAAGCCCGGTTGAGAAAAGAGGGGCACAGCAAACTAGGTCAAGCGATCAGAGAACTAACGCTCCACCCTAGAGCGGCAGTCCTACCACTGACGTAAGATCTATTTTTAGATACCGCTCATGCAGGAGCGGTCGGGGTTGTTTAGAGTTGGCTGCTTTAGCAACAGTGCGCGCGACTGTAAGACCACTGCAGGCCTACCACTGACGTAAGATCTATTTTTAGATACCGCTCATGCAGGAGCGGTCGGGTTTGTTTAGAGTTGACTGCCTTGAATTTCCGCCAAGCACTTCATGACTTTGTATATATTGCTGTGATTACTGGCTTCACTGCTTCGCTTCAACGTCCTGCTTCAACTTTTTTGGCTGCCTTCGGGCGGCCACAGAATGTACTTTATTCAACTGTCTTGTTTATTAAATCAAGCTTTTGATAAATGCACTTGGTGGCTGCTTTGAATAATCTTCAGTTGACAGAGAGACCGGCAGCCGTCTTGAATTTACGGCGCTTAAGCGCCAACCATAAAACCCTTTCCCCATTTCTCTATGCAAGCACTTCCTTATTTTTTAAATGTTTGTGCGTGTGTGCTGTTATTGTTGTTGTTTTGTTGTTTTACTGATAATAACTATATTATATTCTGAACATTCGTTTCAAAGGTGCGCGCACACACACGCACGCACGTCCCCCCACCCCCACCCCACGCACGCACGTCCCCCCACCCCACCCCACCCCACGCACGCACGTCCCCCCACCCCCACCCCACGCACGCACGTCCCCCTACCCCCACCCCACGCACGCACGTCCTCCCACCCCACCCCCCTGTGTACACCACACACACTCCTACCCCCAAGTCGCCCCAAGTTCTTAATTAAGTTCTTAATTAAGTCACCCCAAGTTCTTAATTAAAACTTAATTAAGAACTTAATTAAGTTTTAATTAAGTTACTTCAAGTTCTTAATAAGTTCTTGATTAAGTTACCTCAAGATTGTAATTAAGTCATCCTTTAAGTACAACCAAGTTCTTATTTATAATTATCAAAAAAAATACAATCTATGTTTTTATCTTAAATAGTAGATGTCTAATATAGTACACACACGCCTCAAAAAACGCGCCATCGTTGAGGATGTCTTGCTCAGCGTCTCTGCATAGATCTTAAGGAAGTTCTTACATCCTAAGCAACCGCATTGATTACAATTCTGGTCTATGGAAATGTCTTTTATAGACTCCATGTCTTTATTTATTGACTTTATCATTTTATAATACGCCATGATCTATTTTTATAAAAAAAATTTAAAATATTATTGCATTATAAATGGATCAAAATGATCTTTTGTTGTTGACGGTTCTGGCGTGCTGTTGTCTTCTGTATTTAGCGGTTCAGATTTTTTTGATTGCTTTTGTTTCTGCTGCCATTGTGTATATATTTTATAACCGTAAAAACCGCCCCCAACAGCAGCAATGGCGCCAAAAATGGCAACAGTTTTAAGTTCAATATTCCATGAAGACTTTGGGGCCTTGTATCACATGGAGTTTTTATAGCTGGCATTGAATCAACTTGTTCTGGCGTTGGAGGTGTTATGTTTTCATGATGAGTCATATTCTGTAACATTAATTTTTTTTGTCTGTTCCACTCTGCTAATTTTCTTCCTGCTTCAACACGCCCAGGATTTTTGATGGTCTCCGCCTGATTCAGCGTTTTCTGCTGATTTTCTGGCTTGGTTACTTTCTCCACCTGATTCAGTGTTTTCTGATTCTGCTGATTTTCTGGCTCGGTCATTTTGAAGGGAAATAAAATCTATATGATTAAAAGTTATTAATCCATGATTAATGGCGATAACAATGTTCCAAATCTGTAATATAAATCACAGCCTAGAGACTCTAATGACTTTGTTAAAACTGGATCTTGCGTTAAATCATACGTAAGATCTTGTTCAGAATCAATGGGAGCAAATCTACTGACTAGTTTAGTGTACAAACTAAGAACCGTTTGCCCCACACTTTTCACCATTCTAGACCCCAGCTGCGCTTCATACCTGTTATGATACTTTAAAATGTCTTGCGGCGACATCTGTTGAATCTGTTCTATGCTGAATTCAGTTCCGAGGAACTGTTTTGTTTTTCCACATGCTGCCAAAGAATACAGCCTCTCCTTTTTGGGCATAATAGCTTGGTCATCAACTTGGTCATTCATAAGTTCAGGAAGGTTTAGGCTGCCTTGTAGCTGTAGGAGATCATCACTGTTCATGTTTTTTAATAATTATAATTATTTTATTTTATAAAATGAGCACCGAAAAAACTGTTACCAACCTTGTATACCATTCTGCTGTTATTGGAGGCCTAAGTGTAGGATACTCAATGCTTGGTAAAAGCTTGTTAAGAATTAAACCAGCAGATCTTGGCAAACTAGACTTTGAGGATTCAGCAAAGCTGATTGCTATCATTGCAGCTTCGGTTGCCACGAAAGATTTTCTAGTCAAGCAAGGAATAATTCCAGACAGTATAAATATGTAAATAAAAAATACATTTATAAAAAATGGCTTCACTCGTAATGATGATAGGTGGCGCTGTGGTGAATGCGCTTGCTTTTAGCGGAAGTAATTTCGCATTTAGTAAACTACGGGATGACGGCGAGAGAAAAAGACATAACAAAGCTATGGAGCAACTAGCAGCTGCACAAGACGCCTATGAAAAGCAGAGACTTGAGCAGTTAGATTTTATTAATGACACACTGAAAAAACAGGGGCATGCAGCTTACATATTTAAGATGTTGATCAAGCAATAAAACAATATTATCTAGTAACAGGCAAACCGGTCCAGGCATTGCCCCCACCAAAATTCAGTGACTTTTATCAACCATCAGAAAAACAAAAGATGCAAGAAATCGCGTTTATTGCCTTTGGTATGACCGTCGTGTATTTTGTTGCACATAATATTGGCTGAATAAAAAATGAACAAAATCTATTATTCGCCCAAAGGATATTGGAAGGGAATAACAGCAATTAAAAAGCTAAGCCAAGCAGCTGGAGTCAGTGAACAAACAGCAAAAGAATGGTTATCTAAACAAGCGATTTGGCAAATTTATTTACCTGCGCCCAAACGAATACAGAGACCACACTTTGTGAATACAATACCGAACGACACCCATCAAATGGATCTTCTATATTTACCCTCTGATAGGATTAGACGAAAAAGATTTAAGTACGCACTTACAGTCATTGACATAGCTTCAAGATACAAGATGCGGAACCATTAACACAAAAGAGTGCTTCTGCTGTTGCTGTTGCCATACAACTGATATATCAACGAGGTCCTTTAACTTATCCTCGCATGATTCAAGTTGATGATGGAAAAGAATTTAAAAGGCCAAGTGAATCAATTATTGTTGAAACATAGAGTTACCATTAAAAGAGGCATTCCAGGAGTTCATAGATCACAGGCTTTAGTCGAAAACTTTAACAAACAGTTAGCTGAAAGACTTTTCTCCTACCAGTATCACAGAGAGCTGATTGACAATTCTCGCAACACAGAATGGGTTAGAAGACTGCCCTCAGTTTTGCGCGCAATGAATAATGAAGAATTTAAAGGTCTAAAACCAGTACAAGCAATCAAAAGAAAAACAATAAATGTTGCTGAAGACTCCAGTACACCAGCAAACTATTACCGTTTGGTTTGAAAGTAAGGTACCTTTATTTACCGGGGGAAGCGGAAGGGGACACTCGCATCAGGGCAACCGATCCAGTTTGGAGTGTTGACCCATATGAAATAAAAAGAATTGTAAAGATGAATCCGCCAGTGTATTATTTACGAGAAACTGACACAACAAAACAAACCAGCCCCTCAAAGATCTTTTGTGAAAGAAGAACTGCAGATAATTCCGCCAGACACAGTTCCGCTTTAATTAATTTACGGTTCTCCAGTGCCCGATTGCATATGAAAACTCCGGATTAACAAACACCCGTTTTGTGTTTGTTCTATCTAATGACTTCTTTGTTACAACTGTTGTGTTGATTTCATGTAGATTAGATCGCAGTTTTACGTTGTCATGATGAAAAGTCTTATTGCCAAACAATGCTTCTTTGTAGTTGTCATGTGATATGTTTGACTGCACAACGCTGCGAGATATTCCCTTTGCTTTCTTAATGATTTTCTCCTGGCTCGAAATACTGTACATTTTTTGACCTTAAACCAACAAACTCCTTGATCACCTTTCCAGATAATTCATCCTTCATCTTTCCTAAAACTTCTTGTTAGTAATTGAATGCAAAGGCGAATCTTTAGGGTAATCAGATGTGTCGTACCATCCCACATGCCCTTTATCTACTTCTAATTCCATGTCTTTATAGATGTCTTCAGTAGGAATATCTATAACAAAACTGTCTGTATCTGTGTAAAGTACTCTGGACTCAGGATACGAGGGCTTAAAGTAGTCATAAAGAAACTCTAACATCAAAAGCTTTGATAATTCTAAAACAGTAAACCCAATAAATACAGGTTTGTCTAATTTGACTTTCTTTTTTTTCATCATTATGCCAAAAAGCTGATCATGAAATCTTCTAAAGTCCTGATAATTTGGTTTTGAAGTCAGCTTAATTGCTTCGTTCTCTCTGGTGACCAATCTAACATCTTTGCGCTTGTGCGGATTCTCCATAGTCTTTCCAAAACAGCTGTTGTTCATCAGCTTGAAAAAGTCTTTTTCTGAAGCATCTGTGGATTTGGTTCTGAGATCAGTGTTCTTCATGATGTATGGTTTCATGAACTGTTCTTGATCGAAAGCAATTATGCGATGGACAGCTGTTAACTTTAAACCATGTCTTAAATAAAATTGCAGAAGTCTGTAATGACAGACATAATTTTTTTTGCCTCGAAGATTAGGCACAAGTTTAGGCGGTTCTCTTGGATCCATCTTTAGACTTTCTGCTGCTAATGGATAGTCATTATGCAGGTCATGGAGTTCATGAGGATATTCTAAGTCAACTTCTAGAATGAAGCCGCGCTGTTGATCAGGCGCTAAACTGCCCAACCACTTTAATGCCTTTTGAATATTATTCGGATCGCCGCCTGTGTACATTTTAAAGTTGCGTAATGGAAGTGATTGCGCCATAGCCCATCCATACAGATTGTTTGCATCTAAATACATGAGATAGTTAGACCTTTTACTTGGATCATAGTCGTCCAAATATTTGTTGTTTGCTTTACAGTAATGATGCGACGCCATACTAATTCCCCCACGCAATCCGTTTTCAATCATCTGAATCATTGGTAAATCTGACAATAAATCAATTTGTACTCCAGTAAACTTTAAGAAAGCATCCCAACTCATCCCGGGCGCAGAAATGTAATGCGTGGGATCCAGGCTATAATGTTTCATGCAGGTCTTTCTATAATTTTCAAAAATATCCGCCAACAAACATACATCTGCCCTCAAGTATGAATCATGATAGTCTCCCATCGTTTTACAATCTAACTTCTGCCACGCATCTTGAGCTTGCTGGTAATCAGAATCACTAATGTCCTTTCCTCTGAGACTAGAAAAGAACGCGCCTTTAGGTGGAAGTGTATCTTCGTCAAACCTTTCCCAACTGTTCATATACTCATAAGGGTAAACGCCCTTTCTAACAAGAGTTGAGTCAAAATATTCTTCTGTTATTGGGCAGGCCTTTAAGGACATAGCCAGTGACTCTAATGAACCCATCATGTGTTGCATAGAGTCATAAAAAGACATGTTATTTAGATTAAAGCACATGTACTTTTCTGATGACTGTGCAATGCATGACACCCTGAAGGCATCGCCCACTGCTTTCATTATAAGATGAGAGTCGTAACCTCGCAAGTTATGAAAGAATACAGGCAGCTTCCATGTCTTAGGATCAAACTTTAGTTGAAGATTGCATTTGTTATGCGCCGCTCCTCTGAACTTTCCGCTAATGTGATCATGGTCTCTTACTGTGGGGTTTACACTCTTGGGCGTTAGCTCTAAACCACAAATCCAACAGTGAGTGGCTGAGTCATACTGTTGTTGGGCTTCAGGCGTCATCATGATTTCAGATAAATTCAGATTATTAGAACAATCATTACGCACTTGCTGCATGCGCTGTAAAAATCTTCTAGCCGCATTTGGGCCTCTGTATAATTCTGGCGTTGAATGAGCGCCATCCGACCTAACAACAATGAAAGCAAATGAACAAATCTGATGATTACTCATTAAGACTGTTTTTCGAAGTTTTTGTGGCGCTGGCCCTTCATAAGGAACAATAAGCGACTCGAAGTCTGCGTAAACTACGTATGGACTTGTTTGCATCCGTTTCCAGTTCTTAAAACTAACTTTAGATCCAGGTGGGGGCGTAATTAGTTCTGTCTTACAGTCTACAGAACTTTTACAATGTTTTTATATGTTCAAGCGCGGCTTGAGCGGTTGGAATTCTTGTTAAACATTTTCTACAGAATTCTTGTTTATGTTCATGCTTTGAAGTATGCGCTAATAATCTGCTCATTGTGCGTATCAATGTGTAATGGGGCAGCCCTGCTGGCGAAAACATTAGGAGTAAGTCCACATGACTTTTGGCTGGTTCGCCTATTGTTGGACTGTTCTTGGACACTTTAATTGGCACCAAATTTGTTTCCTCATCCCATGTGTATACATTAACAGTTATTGGGTTGTTTTGTTCTTCAAACTGATCAATTTGGTCTACACTAACAGGAAAGGATATTCCATTGAAGTTAAGATCTTTGGCGTATTGCCGATAGTTAGTCACTCTCTCTGCGTGTTCGCGGACATGATGCAGCCTTGCAAGAACGCACACATGAAACATTTGTTGTCTGAATTTTTTATGTTTAAAACTGCTCTCTTTAAAACCAACTCCCGAGGTAGCGGAATGTAAGCCTTGCCTACAATCGGTGCATACTTAGCCTGTTTTAATCTAATCTCTAAGACTTCGCCCTCTGACCAACCAGAGCCTCTCATTTTAGCTTCTTCAGCGGCAGCACCAAACTGTGTAAGCAGTTCGTCTGCCCAACCGGGTGTTAAGTCATTATGAGAAAGAATAGTCTGCTGTTTAGTTGAGACCCAGACTTCTAGATTTTCTTCATTTATTGTTACATAGTCGATTAAAACAGCTAACATTACTTTAACCGGTGGGTCTATTGTTAGTTTGCCTGGAACTTGAGAAATAGCATGAACAACGCTTGCCTGTACGTTTGTTGGGTCAATGACTTCTAAATCAATATCATTCAGTGCTCTTGATAAACGCTCTCTCTCGAGCATTCCTTCAAAAAATTCGTCTTGTCCTTCATATATCTTAGCCATGCTGTCTTTCTTTTCTAAGCCAACATATTTATTTAAATTAAAAAAAATACAACGGCTTAATCAGAATTAATATCAACGGTCTTTTTGTGCTTGGACTCATAAACTAAAGCATAAACACCTTTTGGTGTTGTTAATGCGAGCTGTTTAGAACAGAGTTTAATGTTTCGTTTACTTTTTTTAAGCATTCCTTTTTTATCTGCTCGGCGTCTGGCTGTTGAGAAAAACTTGTCCTCGCCTTTCTTTGAAGATCAAACTTTTGTCTTTTGTAGTCATCAAAATCGGCCTGTAAACGATTAAATTCTTCATCCGTGATGTTTGAGTCAACAAGTGCTTTATTTATTGTCAGTTTAAACGAACTAAGTTTAGCCGTTATTAGTTGAACCATAGCTGTGTGCTTTTGGAGTTTAGTTTTTAATTTTTTGCCAGCCGCACTTACAGCTAATGAACACACACCGAGAGCTAAAGACAAACCTCCTAGAGGTAAAGCTGCGGGTGCGCCTATGCCCGTTGCTAAGAGACCAACACTCGTTCCTGCTGATAGAGCGCTTATAGTCGATGCTCCAGTATTAACATAGGTAACAGCATTAAAGGCAGCAGAATACCTTCGTTTGGTTTTGCTGTATTTTGAAAGGTCTTGCTCTAGTACTTGCTGCATTTGTGTAATGTTGGTTAATCTGAAGGTTTTTATGTTAGGGGTTTCTACTATCTCTTCTTTTGGCGGCGCTGTAGGCACATTTGGATAAACCTGAACAGACATGCTTTTTATAAAATGAAAAATAATTTAGTATAGTACATCTTTTAATCTGTTATCTCTAATATTCAGCTGCGCATCATATATTAAAAACAAATGTACATTAAGCAGTTTATCGGCTTCTTCTTCTTTATCAATTTGAATGTTTATTACGTCTCTCACAGCTCTCCCGCTTCCATACAACTGATTATCCTCCGTTGACCTTAGGTCAACCCATAAACCGTATTTTGTTGTTAAATAATCATCAAGCCTAACATTGTGAAGATGTAAATCTTTAGACGCTAGGTCTGCTGTTAGACTTCTACCCCTCCCACCCCAAACAATTTTCTTATTTCGAAAAAATGATGATAAGGTCTAAGCCCGCTAGCGAAAATTTTGGGTTTGGGACTTCCGTCAATTGTACATTCCCCTTTTGTTTTTTAGGATTAAAAAACTTTTTACCCTTTCTCTTTTTAACGGTTTTTCATCTTCACACAGAAAAAAATACCTTTAAGGGGGATCTTGCAAAACGACGCTAAAACTAAAATTTCCCTATGTGTTGCCCCGTTTTTGGGAAAAAGTTGAAAATAATCACCTGTCGTAATAAATTGGGTAAAATTTTTTTTTGGGTATTGGTGCCAAAACCCGCCCTGCAAAAATTTGGGGGTTTTAACAAATCAAACTCTAACGAGATGTCAGAAATGCTGTCTTTGCTTGGTTTGATGATTTAATAACCCCTTTGTATTATTAAAAAATTTTGTTCAAATGACAAAAGTCTTTTAAAAGCTCCCCTTTAAAGTTGGGGCATGCGCTTTTAAAAACTTCCCAAAAACTAAGGGGAAAAAAAGGGGGAAAAACAAATTTTCCCTACGCAAAAATTTTCGGCTACATTTAAATTTTTTTTCCCTCTTTAGTACTTAAAACGCCCTTTTTCTTTTGTTTTTACGCTTCTTCTTTTTTGATTCCTTTAAACGCAAGAAACGCCCTTTTATTCCCCGGGTTTGGCCCCTAGATCAGAAAAGGGGGTTTAAAAATTTTGTTGCATTGTGTAAAGAAAATATTTTTTGCCCCCCAAGTTTATAGGGAAAATTTTTTTAACGATGCCGCCCCAGATTTGGGACAACTGTTTTTTTTTTGGGTCCCGTTTTGAAGCGAGTTCCCATTTTTAAAGTAAGGGGCGTTTCAGACCGGCACAATTTAATTCCCTTTCCCCTCCTTGGGCTGGAAATTTTTACAGTAAGAATTTGATCTGCCTCAATAGTTAAAGGATTTTTTGGAACCGTAATATTTCCGCTTATTTCCCCTTTACGGGGCCCCCTTTTTGGGTTTTTTTCAGTTTTCTATTTCGGTTAAGAATTTAAACCATATGTTTGTTGGGATCATTTTTTATGAAGCAAAATAAAAAGTTTAATTTTTTAAAAAAAAAGGGAGGAATTGAAGATGAAGAAGTTAAGATTTTTTGATCCTGGAGACGACTGATGAAATGATCCCCTTTTACCAGCTTTGCTCAGCGCTCTCAATGCCGGGGAAAGAATTAACAGAAATAAGGTTAAATCAATTTTTCGAAAGTTTAAAGGGCCCAAAAACCTCCCGAATTTTTAGACCCAAATGATTTTTAATTTAAAAAAAAGATCATTTTTTTTTCTGTAAAAAAAAGTTTAAGGGGAACTTTTTCGGGTTACAAAATAAACCCGGGCCCCTCAAAGTTTTTTTGCCAAAATACAATTATACAAAGATCAGTGGAAAGATCCCATTGGGCTTGTTTGACCCAAAAATTTTAAGGGGGGAGGCAGTTTTTAAAAAATTTTAAAAACCCCAAAAAGCGGACTCCAACAGCTAAAAAAAATACAAAACATGGAAAATTTAAGAATTAAATCAAAACGGCAAAATGAAACTAATAAATCAATAGAAACAGAAAAAAGTTTTTCAGAAGAAAAAGCATTAAAGAAATATACCCCGGGCTCCCCGCTACCCCCTGCGAGAAAACGGCCCCCTTTATCATGCTTTGGAAAACATCAGAGGGGAAAATTTAAAAAACAATTTACAAAACTAGGGGAACTAGATGAAAAGGGGATATAAAAAAAAGAAAAAGAAAAAAACGTTGAGGCCGTGACGCCAACTTTGGGCCCGATATTAAAAAAAGAATAAGACAAAAACAAAAAAATCTTGAACAAGAAAGATCACAAAACTAAATGTAACTACTAACCGAGACCAATTTTCGAACTCAAGTTTAATTTAAAAAAAGAGAAACTATCCCGGGAAAAAATTTTATGAAGGGGACAACGCTACAAAAAAACAATTTAAAAACATTGTTTTGAGAGCAAGGAGTCACTTTTTTAAGCGTTTTTAACGGCCCTTTTTATTTGCAATAAATACATGGGGATGGCTTTTTAAGGGCGGGCCCGGGGGGGGGGGGTCCAAAATTCATTTCCTTTCCCCCGCCCATCGCCTCCCCCTTATAAATCAAAGGGTTTAAAAAAAAAAGCTTGATCATCTTGCGAGTTTATTAAAAAAAATTTGCCGGTAAAGCATAGGGCTCTTTACCGGGTATAATTTGGAGGGAAATTTTTAGCGGGTTTTTTTCTACTGCAAGCAAAGTAGTTTGGGTTTATGGCCGAGCCCCTTTTGGACATTAGTTCTTAATTTTGGGTTTTCAAATTTTGTAAGATAAAGACCAAGAAAAACCTAGGCCCGTTTTAAACCAAGAACAAGCGCCCGTCTTTTTTATATTCATGGTCCCTTTGCGAACAGAGTTCCCCCGAGCTTTGCTTTAGTCTTCAATGACTTTGGGGGGGTTTGGAAATTCGGGGGTTTGGACTTAAACTTGGGTGTTCTTTTTTTTTTAAATTTTTGGTTTTTTAAATTTTTTTTCTGGCTTTTTTAGAAATTTTTTTTCGGGGTTTTTTTCCCCAAAACCTTTCTTTTCATTTGGCCTTTTTT